>OY282580.2:31014879-31650868 GCA_958299025.2 Drosophila histrio | reverse complement strand
AGTAAGAGTGACACTAATAGTACCCCATAGCGCGTTGTAACGTCAATATGCTCTTCTCCTTCCTTTGGTCCGACTCTGAGTAATATTATGTCTTGAATAACTTCCGAGTTTATTATCCGATCGCTATGAAACTTTCAGAATACATTAGGACCCCGATTCTTGTCCTGTGTGCCAAAATTAAAGGATCCAGTTTAAAAATTGATCATTATATGGGATTTTAAGTTTTTTTTTGAATAACTTCCTAGATTATTATACGATCGCGACGATCTGCCGGACTTCCTTCGACCTGTTACGCACATTTTGACAAACTTAATAGACGCTTTTTTTTTAAAAGTAAAGGGTCTAATAAATCCGCTTCCCTGGTCGATTTGCCCCGTGCAAATGTAGGTGGCGATCCGCCCCCAACAACAGCGATATATGCTCCTCGAGAGTTCAGCATTATATGCTTTATTATTTTTTTTCTCATGGGCAGTATGCTGCGACGCTGGGATACTCAACGCCGAGCTCCATTTCCAATTTGGGCGCCACATTGTTACGACTCGGTTTCTTTTCATTGGGCAACGCCGGCTAGCTCTGCCATCTCAAGTGGTTCCGACCCTGCCTACCGAGCGCACAATCGCAATAATCGATACGTCACTCTTGTCGTCAGACTATCGAAACTACTTTGCCTCACTGATCAACTTGTTTTTGCCGCAGCGTACCCGCCCTACCTGTGGCGGGAATTTGAATTGTGAATTTGAATTTCCGCTACCCATTTTTATGTATTGTGACGGCTAACTCCATGGTTTTTTTTTCTAAATCACTTATTGTATATTTCTCATAATTAAAATTGATTTTTCCTTATTTAACGTGTAAATTCATTCGTTTCGTCTATTGTTCCCATTTTCTGTCACCGTTTCTCTTTGTGGGTTTATATTAATTCCTTTTAAGTCTACTGCAAAAGGGTCCCTAACTGTACCTATAGAGCTCTATGGGTGAAACAGTCGAGACTGTCCGGACCAATATGTCCTCAAGCCCGCGCCGGCTTTGGCCATGGGTTAGTCGGAGCTGACCCAATCCCGCCGAACCCCGTTTCGGCCTCGCCCCCTGGTGCATCCCCGAAGCTCGCTCCGCCTCCCTATCGAAGCCCAGCGACTGCTCCTCACCCACATGCTCATAGAAGGCCAACAAGTGGACCTCCTTGGACACTCGCGGCTGAACTACAGGCTGCTGTTGCTGCAGAACCAACGGACGAACCACGTCATTCAACGCTTTCATGATCTCCATCATGCCCAACCTCATCTCATCCTGTATGGCCTGTATCCCCTCGGCTTGTGACTTCATAAACGTCATGTGTGCCTGAGGCAACATAACGTTCGCCGCCGATACCTTCTCGGACTCTAAATGTAGCTTCGGGATTCCCTGCAACGGCTTCTCAGCCTCCGGTCTGGGCTTATCGGTCCCTTACGGCGGCGGTGTTCTCCTGAGCGCCCCATACCCCACTAGCGTTGGCTCGCTCTCCCAAGACGCTTCTGGGTTCGGATTACTCCGCGTATGCCGACCATGGCCGCCTTCTGCCATATTCCGCTTTTTGTTCTATCAGAATACTTTCAAAATAATAAACCCACTGACACGAAGCTTGTAAATTCTAGACCACTAATAAATCTACAAATCTTATATAAATCCTATTCTTGAGTTTTATTATATCAATAATAAAATCCACCAAATACACAAATAAATGCGCCAAAATAAACAAATAAATATGCCAAAATAAATAAATAAACACACCAAATAAACAATACGAAAAATAAATAAATAATAAAAGCAACAAAGTAAATAAATAACAAGCGGAACAGTCGGGACCCCGACCGTAATATACCCTGTGGGTCTACAGGAACCCGTTCAAATTCACTCCAGATGAAATTCTCTAGTAGTTCTTTATTTTTTAATTTGTGGGCGAAGGGGGCGTGGCATCGTGATAAAAATTTCTGGACAAATCGAGCTCAATCATCATGTGTGCTAAATCTTAAGTTTCTAGCTACAAAACTGCTTTTGTTATGAGGTTTTTGAGCTAGAAAACTGCTTGCTTTATGAGCTTTTACTTAATTTGAGGGCGAAGGGGGCGTGGCATCGCGATTAAATTTTCTGGACACATTGACCCTAAGATTCTTATCATATGTGCCAAATCTCAAGTCTCTTACTGTAATATTGCTCTTGTTATAAGCCTTTCCGTTCTGTAGGCAAGGGGGGCGTGGCATCGTGATAAAATTTTCTGGACATATTGACCACAAAATATTTATCATATGTGCCAAATCTCAAGTCTCTAGCTACAAAACTGCCCTTGGTATAAGGTTTTTGAACTACAAAACTGCTTGCTTTATAAGCTTTTACTTAAATTGTGGGCAAAGAGGGCGTGGCATCCAAAAAAAAGATAAACTTGATCTGCCTGCAAAAATTTCCAGTGCTGGGACACCAAGTTCAAGCTTCTAGCTCTTACCATCTCTGAGATCCTTTCGTTCATACGGACGGACCGACGGACCGACAGACCGACAGACCGACGGACAGACGGACATGGCTATATCGACTCGGCTATTGATGTTGATCAATAATATATATACTTTATTGGGTCGGCCATGCTTCCTTCTGCCCGTTACATATTTTTAACAAACTTAATACCCCCACAGGGTATAAAAAGGTACCGACAACGTAAAAAAAAGGAATTAATTCAATAATAAATAATAATGATAATAAATGATAATAATAAATAAATTCAATAATATATAATAATGATAATAAATGACAATAATAAATTAATTCAATAATAAATGACAATAATAAATAATAATAAATGACAATATTCAATTTGCTGGACGCTCTAATTTTCAACTTCCTCGATATATTTCTTCGAGGGAGGGGACCGCATATATATCGTCGGTGATAACCGCTTATACTCAAGGCCAACTACTATAGTTTGATAGATGATCGATATTTCAAACAAGACAACACTCGTGAATATCGTCGACCGCACCCACCATCAACTCATCTGATGGTCGGCGGTCAAGGATACTCCGATTCGATCCTTACGTCATTTGACACGCTTTCCTATGGCTCCGTCTGTCCGCGATGGGATATCGACCCATGATGCAGCGCGCGATAGTTTTTTCACTTTTCGCGGGACACCAAGGTCACTACACGCCATCTAGCACACCAGCCGCCATCCTCGATGCTGCGCGTGCGGATACAAATTCCCCGACTCGGGTCACCGCGATCAACGACTACTCGTGGCTGGACAAGCGGAATCGGAAAGCATAAACAAACGTAAGTCCATTTACAATAACTTGACAAACAACAAAAAAACAAGCCGAACAGTCGGGACCCCGACCGTAATATACCCTGTGGGTTTACAGGAACCCGCTTAAATTCACTCCAGATGAAATTCTCTAGTAATTCGTTTTTTTATTTTTGTGGGCAAAGGGGGCGTGGCATCGTGATACATTTTTCTGGATACATCAACCACAAAATATTCATCATGTGTGCCAAATCTCAAGTCTCCAGCTACAAAGCGATCGACTCTTTGTAGCAAACAGACGTGTTTTTTTGTGCGCTCCGCTTTTGATATTTTATTGATCAACTACCGGCAGTTGTTTGTTTGATTTATTATACTAACCATAATTAGTCTCAACTGTTTGCTACTCGCGATCTTTCTTTGCGCATTTATTTGCATTTACGTTTAAATAAACCTATTTTAGTGCTGTTCTAGTGCAGTGTTTTGTGTATTTTGCTGCTCTTTTTTCCTCTCCAAACTTTGCTTCAACGTTATTGTTGTTGTTGGTGAGTAATTTTGCGTGTGTTCTCTTTGTGTCTAGCTGTGCTTTGCGCTTTGAGTTTGGTTTGTTTGTGTTGTTGTTTAGACACTCAAACGCTAACTGTAGTTTTGCTCTCTCGATTGCAATATATTTTGTTGTTGTCGCAGCTTCTTGTCTTTTCAGTGCAAGCGATTTGTTTTTGTTTGCACTCTTATCTCTTCTTGTCGAGTTTCGAGTTGTACAGTGGTCAGAGATCGTTTTATTTTTGCTTAAAAATGAATCCGAATATTGTCTGTTATAAGAAAGGCTGCCAGAAGCAAATAACTGCTGCGCAGCCAAGTATTTGCTGCTGGCTCTGTAGTAATATGGCGCATATAAAGTGCGTCGGTTATTCGGGGCTGGTTGCAGATGCGATTGCCCAAAGGACTGGACTTGGTTGGTCGTGTGAGTCCTGTCGTGAAGTTGAGGGCGAGATGCGGATGTTTATGAGGCAGACGAGGAATGGATTTAAGGATTTGTCTGACGGCTTTAAAAAGCTTTATGACCAATTCCTTGCTGTGGACACCCAGTTCAATAGTTTAAAACTATTGGCTGAGTCTCCTAAGCGTAAGAAATCTACACCGCGTGACTTACAAACAACTGCGGTCACTCAATTTTCGACATTAGACCCACCCTCTACTCCGCTGGTCCCACAGCTCATATCGTTCGCTACTCCAGTGGCTACGAGAGTTGTGGATGATTGTATTGTGGATACTGTACCGGCGGATACAGCTATTTCAGTGCCTCTGTCCGATGCACCTGCTGTTATGAAGAAAAAAACAGGCAGGCCAAAAACCAACAAACATAATAATGTTCCTCCATCAATAGCAGTCTCTGCCGGATCACCGGATAGATTAGTACCCACAGGTGATAACGTACCTGTTATACCACCTTTGGGTGCTAGGCCATTGGTGGGGGTTCCACCAATGAAACACATTTTTGTTTCTAGGCTCGCCCCTGATTCAACATCTGAAGATGTAAAGGCTTTTATTCAGGCCAAAATAAAAGTAGCCAGTATTAAGGTGGAAAAGTTTAACTTTTCATATGATAGGCACGTTGCATCTTTCAAGATCAACGTCTCCCCCATACATTTTGCCACCATTTGTTCCCCAAGCTTTTGGCCAGAATATTTGGTGGTGAAAGAGTACAAAGCCAAAATAAAAAATCGGAATCCGATTAGGCTGCCCCCGCATGACCCTGTGCAACCAACTATAGAAAATGTAGCATCTTTCTCTTCTTCTTCTCCAAAAAACTAACTTTTCTTGCATGCTATCAAAATGTTCGTGGATTACGTAGCAAAATTAACAAATTATATGTTGACAGTGCTACTTTCCCATTTCATGTTGTTGTGTTTACTGAAACCTGGTTGAAGCCGGATATTCTTGATTCGGAAATCTTCCCAGCGAGGTACACAATATATAGGCTTGATCGTCCGTCCCGTAACGGTGGCGGAGTCCTAATTGCTGTGGACTCCAATTTTTCTTCAGAACAAGTGCATTATGTTCCCCTGAATAACATTGAATTTATTGCTATAAAAATATGTTTTCGGGGCACATTTTTGTACATTACATGTTCTTATATTTCACCTTCTTCCGATATGTCTGTTTACCTTGACCATTTGTCCGCCATTAAATATGTTTATTCCCTTCTCTCAGATAATGATCATTTCATAGCTCTTGGTGATTTTAACTTGCCACGAACTACTTGGTCATTTAATGATGAGTCTAATTTCTTAATCCCAACTACTCAACATGACTTTATCGACGGGTTATTTGACATATCCTTGCGTCAAATTAACCACGTCAAAAATTCTTTAAGCCGGCAGCTAGACTTATGCTTTGTTTGTGATCCGGCTAATGTGGTCCTGTCGAGAACTGAACCACTCTCATATCCTGAAGATCCTTATCATCCCACCTTAGAGTTGATGATAGACCGTGGCAAATTAGTATTGAACAAACTTGATATGCCATCTGTCCGTGTTCGTCAATTTCGTAAAGCTGACTTTGGGAGATTGAACGAACTTTTTAGCCAAATTGACTGGTCCGAATTTTACTCATGTAACGATATGTGCAGTGCCACTAAGCTATTTTATAATAGCCTAAACAGTTGTTTTGATGCCTGCATTCCTTCAAATTATCCGATTCGGTCTAATAAACCTCCTTGGTTTTCTAAACAACTATCGCACCTGAAGAATTTGAAGTCCAGACTTTACAAAAAGTTTAAAGACTCAGGTTCAACTTCAGCGTTTGCTCGCTATTTAATTGCTCGGGCCAACTTCTCCGAGCTTAACGCTACGTGTTATAAAAATTATTTATATCGCTGTAGGGTCAGATTCTCTAAAGACCCCAGGCAGTTCTATAATTTTGTTAACACTAAACGTAAGTCGTCTACCTATCCGTCCTCATTATCCTATGAAAACTCGAAAGCACAAACCGATCAGGCAATTGCCGATCTTTTTGCTACGTTTTTTCAAACGACATACTCTTCGTCTAACTACTCTAATGAATCTTATCCGTATAATTTGCCTCGGTCAAATTGCATTTTCAGTCCTTTAATGGGTGAGGAGTCGTTGCTTCGTGAGCTTGAGAAGATTAAGCCGGTGTTTTTGCCTGGTCCTGACGGAGTTCCTGGTTGCGTACTTCGGTATGGTGCTGGTTTTTTATGTAAACCACTGGTATACCTCTTTTCTTTGTCCCTCGAGTCATCGATTTTTCCCTCTATTTGGAAGGAATCATTTGTTATTCCTCTCCATAAAAAAGGAAGTAAGTCTGACGCCAAAAACTACAGGGGAATTTCTAAATTGTCTGCTATTCCTAAACTTTTCGAGAAGATTTTGACAAGTCATTTACAACACTTGTGTAGTTCTTTTATTTCTCCCTACCAGCATGGATTTGTGAAACGCAGATCCACTACTACCAATCTTCTTGAGCTGTCCTCGTTTGTTATTAATGGTTTTCTTAATAACAAACAAACTGACGTTATATATACCGATTTCAGTAAAGCCTTTGACTCAGTTAACCATTCCCTTTTATTACATAAGCTTGACCTAATTGGCTTTCCGACCAAACTTATTTGCTGGATTTCAAGCTATTTAAAGCAAAGAACTCAAAAAGTTCTATTTAATAACTTATTTTCTAAATCTTTCCGAGTTACCTCTGGTGTTCCTCAAGGTAGTCATCTCGGCCCCCTTCTTTTCACACTGTTCATAAATGATCTGCCTACAGTTTTAACACATTCTCGAGTACTAATGTATGCGGATGATGTTAAAATTTGTTTGCAATATAAGGATTGGCCATGCCATATTAAATTGCAGGAAGATATTGACTCTTTTCAGACATGGTGCCGTGTGAATCTATTAAATTTAAACAGTTCAAAATGTAACGTAATGTCATTTTACCGATCTAACCCTTATTTGGCGTCATACTCACTGTATGGAGTTCATCTTGACAGGATTACTACTGTGAATGATCTAGGTATTCTTCTAGATCATAAACTTAAATTTTCTGACCATATCTCTAAAATGGTTAATAAAGCTATGTCAGTTTTGGGTTTTATAAAGAGGTGGTCGAAGGAATTCGATGACCCCTATATAACAAAGACTCTCTACACATCCCTAGTTCGTCCGATTTTGGAATACGGTTCATGTGTTTGGTGTCCACAGTATAGTGTTCACCAAGATCGAATTGAATCGGTGCAAAAAAACTTTATTTTATTTGCATTGCGTGGCCTAAATTGGAATGCGGATGTGAGACTGCCCTCATATGCTAGTAGACTTTTATTAATTAACCTACCCTCTTTATATAATCGTAGAATATTGCTTGGTGTAGTTTTTATGTATAAACTTATTGCTGGTGACATTGACTCAGTGGAATTAATGTCTCAGCTCAACTTTTCTGTTCCCTTTAGATTATCTAGAAACTATACCCCTCTTCTTCTTCGTCTTTGTAGATCAAACTATGCTTTGCATGAGCCTTTTAGAATCTTATGTTCAGAATATAATAGACTCTATCATGTTTTCTCGAATGCTAACTCAATTTTCCAACTTAAAATTTTACTACTAACTTACCTAGCTCATAATTAGTTTAACTTTCTATTTTCTTCTGCCGTTTTTCCTAATATGTCCGTTACTCGCTATCTTTCTGTTTCTCGCGATCTAAAATTTGCATGTCCTAAATCTCGTTTCTGTCCGCCCGCGAACGTGTCATCCGCTGACTGCGCCCCTCGGTCGGTAGGGCGGGAGGTGGGGCTCTAAGTTGCCTGGGTTTCGCGCGTAACAAGCTTCGGCTTGGTGTTCGCTTGGACCACTTGAACGTGCATTCTTTGTACGTCAACGCCCAAACAAAACTGCTTTTGTTATGAGGTTTTTGAGTGACAAAACTGCTTGCTTTATGAGGTTTTACTAAATTTGTGGGTGAAGGGGGCGTGGCATCGTGATACATTTTTCTGGACACATCAACCACAAAATATTCATCATGTGTGCCAAATCTCAAGTCTCCAGCTACAAAACTGCTTTTGTTATGAGGTTTTTGAGTGACAAAACTGCTTGCTTTATGAGGTTTTACTTAATTTGTGGGTGAAGGGGGCGTGGCATCGTGATACATTTTTCTGGACACATCAACCACAAAATATTCATCATGTGTGCCAAATCTCAAGTCTCCAGCTACAAAACTGCTTTTGTTATGAGGTTTTTGAGTGACAAAACTGCTTGCTTTATGAGGTTTTACTTAATTTGTGGGTGAAGGGGCGTGGCATCGCGATACAATTTTCTGGACACATCGACCACAAAATATTCATCATGTGTCCCAAGTCTGAAGTCTCTAACTGTAATATTGCTCTTGTTATAAGCTTTTCCGAATTGTAGGCGAGGGGGGCGTGGCATCGTGATAATATTTTCTGAACATATTGACCACAAGATATTTATTATGTGTGCTAAATGTGAAGTCTTTAGCTGTTATATTGCTCTTGTTATGAGGGTTTAGAGCTACAAAACTGCTTGTTTCATACTTTTTTCTTACTTAATTTGTGGGCAAAGAGGGCGTGGCATCCAAAAAAAGATAAACTTGATCTGCCTGCAAAAATTACCAGTGCTGGGACACCAAGTTCAAGCTTCTAGCTCTTACCATCTCTGAGATCCTTTCGTTCATACGGACGGACCGACAGACCGACAGACCGACGGACCGACGGACAGACGGACATGGCTATATCGACTCGGCTATTGATGCTGATCAAGAATATATATACTTTATGGGGTCGGCCATGCTTCCTTCTGCCCGTTACATATTTTTAACAAACTTAATATACCCCCACAGGGTATAACAAGCCGATCAGTCGAGCGGGCGCGACAGGTGGATACCCTGTGCAGGTCTTAAATGAAAGTATTTTTGAAAAGTATTTTAATTATAGTGGAATTGCTTTGCATGTAGTCTGACAACACCCCATGTTTCTCTCTCTTACACACGGCATTTATTATATTGCGCGCCAAACCATTTGTTTTTGAAGTTTTAGGCAATGTTTATGTATATGGGTTTTGGTAATTCAGAAAATTTAAGTTATTTTAATACTAAGATAGAAACGTGAATTTGTCAACCATACGTGTTAGCAGTCGCAAATATAAATTAATAAAATAATAGTAATTATTCAGTTTGTCAGTGCTGGGCAACTTTCAAACTAATGTAGGACAGTGTTGGACAGCTGGCCAATTATAATGAAATAATGGCAATAAAACAAATTCCTTAATATCTCCTTTATTAATTAGTCGATCGCTATGAAACTTGCAGAAATTCCTTAGCGCTGTTATTCTGTCAATTTAAGCTGTGCTATCTCAACGAAGATGAGTGTAAACAGTAGCAGATATTAATTTTACATTCCCGCGAGGAAGACAAGGCGAGCGATAGTGCAAATAAGATTGTCATATACTCTCTTTCGCTCTTGCCAACAACTATGAAATAATGTTAATAATAGAAATTCCTTAATATCTCCTTTATTTGTGGCTCGATCGCTATGAAACTTGCAGCAAATTGCTTAGCGTGGTTATTCTGTTCATTTGTTTATGTATTATGTTAACAAACATGCGTGTAAACAATCGCTAATATTAATTTACTTTACAATGTATAGTTCTGAGTGTAGCCGATGGATGGCGCCACATGTCACATGACACAATGCGCCACACAGCGGGCGACACCGCAAATCATCAGATAATTATATGCTTTCTCGTTTGCGCAAATGGAATTTTTATATGCTCTCTCGCTTTGGCCAAAAAATGGAATTAAAACAAATTCCTTAATATCTCCCTTATTTATGGATCGATCGCGATGAAACTTGCAGCAAATTGCTCAGCGTTATCAGTTATCAACTATCAGTCATGATATGCTGAATTATCTTGGAATTTGAGGTCTTCTTCTATTTGCGTGGGCGGGGGGTGACATATCAAAAATTGAAAATAAACTTGATCTGCGTATGGTATTCAGGAACCAACATTCCAAATTTGAGGTCTCTAGCTCTTATAGTTGCTGAGATCCACGCGTTCATACAGACAGACGGACAGACAGACGGACAGGTCTCAATCGACTCGGCTATTGATTGAATATATATACTTTATGGGGTCCTTCTGCCTGTTACATACATTCACACAAATTCATTATACCGCTTTTGCCTATTTTCAATGGGCACAGGGTATAACAAGCGGAACAGTCGGGACCCCGACCGTAATATACCCTGTGGGTCTACAGGAACCCGCTCAAATTCACTCCAGATGAAATTCTCTAGTAATTAGTTTTTTTTAATTTGAGGGCGAAGGGGCGTGGCATCGTGATAAAAATTTCTGGACACATCGACCCCAAGATACTCATCATGTGTGGTAAATGTGAAGTTTTTAGCTGTAGTATTGCTCTTGTTATGAAGTTTTTGAGCTACAAAACTGCTTGCTTTATGAGTTTTTCATTAATTTGTGGGCGAAGGGGGCGTGGCATCGCGATAAAATTTTCTGGACAAATTGATCCCAAAATTCTTATCATATATGCCAAATCTCAAGTCTCTTACTGTAATATTGCTCTTGTTATAAGCCTTTCCGTTTTGTAGGCAAAAAAAAATAAAATTTTCTGGACACATTGACCACAAAATATTTATCATATGTGCCAAATCTCAAGTCTCTAGCTACAAAACTGCCCTTGTTATGAGGTTTTTGAGCTACAAAACTGCTTGCTTTATAAGCTTTTACTTAATTTGTGGGCAAAGAGGGCGCGGCATCCAAAAAAAAAAGATAAACTTGATCTGCCTACACCAAGTTCAAGCTTCTAGCTCTTACCATCTCTAAAATCCTTTCGTTCATACGGACGGACCGACAGACCGGCGGACCGACGGACATGGCTATATCGACTCGGCTATTGATGCTGATCAAGAAAATATATACTTCATGGGGCGGCCATGCTTCCTTCTGCCCGTTACATATTTTTAACAAACTTAATATACCCCCACAGGGTATAATAAAACGAAACAACACTGCAAAAATCGATACAAATATTCATCAAAATAACTCTACAAATATAGATGTAATAAATAAATATTAATAAGTAAATAACAACAAGACGATCAGTCGAGCGAGCGCGACAGTAGGAAACCCTTTGCAGGTCTTGAAAGAAAAGTATTTTATACCGTGTGCCCATTAAAAATGGGAAAAAGAGGTATAATGAATTTGTGTGAATGTATGTAACAGGCAGAAGGAAGCATCTCCGACCCTATAAAGTATATATATTCTTGATCAGTATCAAAAGCCGAGTCGATGGGCACCTGTCTGTCTGTCCGTCCGCCTGTCTGTCCGTCCGTCCGTCTGTCTGTCTGTCTGTATGAACGCGTCGATCTTAGCAACTATAAGAGCTATAATGAACAAGCCGATCAGTCGAGCGCGCGCGACTAATGGAAACCCAGTGCAGGTCTTCAAAGAAAAGTATTTTTATAGCCTGTGCCCATTACAAATGGGCAGAAAAGGCTATAATGAATTTGTGTGAATGTATGTAACAGGCAGAAGTAAGCATCTCCGACCCTATAAAGTATATATATTCTTGATCAGTATCAATAGCCGAGTCGATTGACACCTGTCCGTCTGTCTGTCCGTCCGTCTGTCTGTCCGTCCGTCTGACCGTCAGTCCGTCTGTCTGTCCGTCTGTATGAACGCGTGGATCTCAGCAGTTGTAAGAGCTAGAGACTTCAAATTTGGAATGTAGGTTCCTGAATACCATACGCAGATCAAGTTTATTTTCAATTTTCGATATCATGTCCCGTTGGTTTTAAAATAAGAAAAATCACCATAACATAAGCAATGTTAAAGCTAGCGACTTGAGATTTGGCACACATGATAAAAAGTGTGGGCTTTATGTGTCCTGTCCAGGGTATATTACGGTCGGGGTCCCGACTGTTCCGCTTGATATACCCTGTGCCCATTGAAAATGGGCAAAAGCGGTATAATGAACTTGTGTGAATGTATGTAACAGGCAGAAGGACCCCATAAAGTATATATATTCAATCAATAGCCGAGCCGATTGACACCTGTCCGTCTGTCTGTCCGTCTGTATGAACGCGTGGATCTCAGCAGTTGTAAGAGCTAGAGACTTCAAATTTGGAATGTAAGTTCCTGAATACCATACGCAGATCAAGTTTATTTTCAATTTTCGATATCATGTCCCGTTGATTTTAAAATAAGAAAAATCACCATAACATAAGCAATGTTAAAGCTAGCGACTTGAGATTTGGCACACATGATGAAAAGTGTGGGCTTTATGTGTCCTGAAAATTTCATTGCGATGCCATGCCCCCTTCGCCCATAACTCGAAATAGCTGATAACATGAGCAGTTTTATAGGTAGAGACTTGAGATTTGGCACACATAATAAGAATCCTACTCTCAATGTGTGCTACAAATTTCAGTACGATCGGATATTGAACTCAGAAGTTATTCAAGAATCAAATTTATGCAGTGCAGCAGATGCGTCGCAGCGCAGTAGCAGCGCAGTCGCTGCGCCGCGCCGACGATACAATAAACGAAAAGACGCGTTTGTTCATGTATGTTTGATATGCCTTTCGTCTGCTGTGGCGCTAAACATAAACAATCAAAAACCGCAGTCCAGTGTTGCCAGACTATTGCAAGCAACCTACTCTCGATGCAAGCAAAATCGATTCACGCGATATATTTAAATCCCATTATAATGAAAATACTTTTCGTTGAAGACCTGCACAGGCTATCCTACTGTCGCGCCCGCTCGACTGATCGGCTTGTCAATATAATGGAATTTAAATATATCGCTTGAAGTCGATTTTACTTGCATCGAGAATAGGTAGTTTGCGATAGTCTGGCATCACTGAACTGCAGCTGCTGATTGTTTATGATTAGCGCTACAGCGCCACGTGTCCTTTCGTTTGTTATATCGTCGCCGCGGCGCAGCGACTGCGCTGCGACGCATCTGCTGCGCTGCATAAATTTGTTTCTTGAACAACTTCTGAGTTCAATATCCGATCCTGAAATTTGTAGCACTCATTAAGAGTAGGATACTTACCATGTGTGCCAAGTCTCAAGTCTCTAGCTATAAAAGTGCTCTTGTTATCAGCTTTTTTGGTTTTGGTAATTCAGAAAATTTAAGTTATTTTAATTTTAAGATAGAAACGTGAATTTGTCAACCATACGTGTTAGCAGTCGCAAATATAAATTAATAAAATAATAGTAATTATTCAGTTTGTCAGTGCTGGACAACTTTTAAACTAATGTAGGACAGTGTTGGACAACTGGCCAATTATAATGAAATAATGGCAATAAAACAAATTCCTTAATATCTCCTTTATTAATTAGTCGATCGCTATGAAACTTGCAGCAAATTGCTTAGCGCTGTTATTCTGTCAATTTAAGCTGTGCTATCTCAACGAAGATGAGTGTAAACAGTAGCAGATATTAATTTTACATTCCCGAAAGAAAGACAAGGCGAGCGATAGGGCAAAAAAGTTTGTCAGATGATCTGTCGCTCTTGCCAACAACTATGAAATAATGTTAATAATAGAAATTCTTTAATATCTCCTTTATTTGTGGGTTGATCGCTTTGAAACTTGCAGCAAATTGCTTAACGTGGTTATACTGTTAATTTAAGCTGTGTTATCTTAACGAACATGCGTGTAAACAATCGCTAATATTAATTTACATTACAATGTATAGTTTTGAGTGTGGCCGATGGATGGCGCCACAGTGCACATGACTGTAGTATTCTTAGTTGTAATACTATCGTTTATTGTTTTCTATTTGTCTTAATATTAAATATATTGGAATTACGTTGATTATTCTGTGCGACGAAAATAAAGCAGCGCACTCGGTTGAGTGTCTCTTTCAAAAGTCAGCCAGTTCTATCGAGATATCGATATCTACTAGCTTCGCGTAAGGTTGCCCCTAGGTCGCGCATCGACGGACCGCCATAGTACTCCCTCTCTAGTGACGACGTCACGATACAGCGAACTTTACCCGAGATCTTCATATGTTCGAGGGGGAATTTTTCTTCTAGATTGAACTTCCTTCATATGTTGATCTTCGTTGACCAAGAAGGCAGGTTTCAAACGGTCAGCTGATACGGCAACTTCCTTGTTCTTGATTCGCAAGGTGAATACCCGGTCGCTGTCGCGTCGAACAACTTCGAAAGGTCCTGTGTATGGCGGTTCGATCGGCTTTTTAACAGCGTCCGTGCGAACGAAGACGTGCGAGCATTTATCCATGCCTTTCAGGATGAACATTTTCTGGTTGCTATGGTGCGCCGTTGGCATCGGCCGAATCTGTTGCATCTGTTCCCGAAAACTATTGAGGATGGTTGAAGGGCTGACTACGTTGTGAAACAACTGGCAGGAGCTTTGTCCAAGGAGTATCTCCGTGACACATTAGGGCTGCCTTGAACGACCTGTGCCATCGTTCAACCATGCCATTTGATTGGGGATGGTATCCTGTAGTGTGAATATGTTCACTGCCGACGAGCTGTGCAAGTTCTTTAAATAATACGGACTCGAACTGTGTGCCCTGATCCGTAGTGATGGTCTTAGGTGCTCCAAAGCGGGAAATCCAGTGTGTCCAAAAAGCGTTTGCGACTGTTTCGGCGGTGATATCCGCGAGTGGTATTGCCTCTGGCCAGCGGGTGAATATGTCAATCATGGTGAGACAGTACCGTAAGTTGTGATGCATTGGCATGACTACTATGTCCAGGTGAACATGGTCAAACCTTCCACTAGGTACAGCGATCTTGTCTGGTGTGAAGTGGTTGTGCCTGTTCACTTTGCTGCGTTGGCAAGGAAGACAATTCCTACACCAGATTACAACGTCCTTGTTCATCGATGGCCAAACAAATTTTTGCCGTATTTGTTGACGACTGGATCTGCCACTTGGATAAGACATATTATGGATAAAAGAGAAGACTCTTTTGCGAAGCTTTAGTGGTATGTACGACACATCGCAGTAAAGCTCCACATCATTGTCGTAGCGAACCTTTTGTAGTTGAAGAGACGAAGTGCCGTTCAGGATCTCTGATAGTTCCGAATACGAAGCTTGTTCTTCCTCGATGCTACGTAGTTCTACGCTAACAGGCATGCTGATTGAGCAAAGTCGAGAAAATGCGTCTGCGACGACATTGTCAGCTCCTTTAACATGAACGATTTCTGTTGCAAATTGCGACACATAACTCAGATGACGAAGCTGTCGAGGTGATGCCTTTTCCGGACGTTGCTTGAAAGCGTATACAAGCGGCTTGTGATCCGTTTTAATGACGAACGCACGTCCATCAAGCCAGTGCTTGAAGTAGCGTATCGCTTCGTATACTGCTAAGAGCTCTCGATCGTAGGTGCTGTAATTTTTTTCCGCGTTGCTCAGCTTTTTGGAAAATAACCCGATTGGCATCCATCTATCATTGACATGCTGTTCCAGGGCAGCTCCTATAGCGACATCGGACGCATCGCAGACCAAAGCTAATCTTGCATCGGGGAGTGGATGAGCCAATAACGCCACTTCAGTAACACTCTTCTTGCAGGACTCGAAAGCAGCAATACGTTCAGGTGTCCATTCTATCGAACGTTGGTCGTTTTTCTTAACGTTTTTGAGAAGTTCCGTTAATGGCGCTTGGATGTGTGAGCAATTTGGGAGGCATCTGCGATAGTAGTTGACGATGCCTAGAAATCGACCCAATTGACTGATCGTTGATGGCCTTTCGTACTTCTGAATTGCTTCTAGACGACTGATAGGTGCTTTGATGCCGTACTCGTTGATCATGTATCTCAGAAATTGTACCTCTTGTTGTGCTAGTTGACATTTGCTTAAGTTGATGCAAAGACCGTGTTGGCGTAAGATTTGCAAAACAGTTCGCAAATGCTCTTCGTGTTCGTCGAATGACGAAGATATTATAAGAATGTCGTCGATGTAGCAGTAAACGAAGTCAATTCCTCGAAAGATGTTGTCCATGAATCTCTGGAACGTTTGCGTGGCATTTTTTAAACCAAAGGGCATGAAGAGGAATTCGATGAGTCCGAACGGTGTGCAGACAGCTGTTTTGGCAATGTCCCCTTCTATCATGGGAATCTGATAATAGGCTTTGACTAAATCCAACGTTGAGAAGATCTTCTTTCCATGTAGTTGCTCCGTGAAGTCAAGTATGTGAGCAATTCTATAACGATCTGGAACTGTGACTGCATTCAGTTTCCTGTAGTCACCGCACGAACGCCAGCCACCATCCTTTTTGCTGACCATATGCAGCGGGCTCGTCCAAGGACTTTTTGAAGGTCTGCAGATGCCTTCCTTGATAAGGTAGTTAATCTCAGCTTTCGCAGTTGAAAGCTTCTGACCCGAGAGGCGACGTGGTCGATCCGATATTGGACTGCCGATAGTTTCGATGTAGTGGCGCACTTGATGATGGCTAGTTGTCCTCCTTAGTGGTATTGTGACTTCCACAAATTCCTGCAGGAGCTTTTGAAACTTAACCGAGCTCTGAATTGTCGAAACAGAAAAATGCCTTGTATCTGACAAGTTGGCGGACGTCCTGAGATTTGTGATGGAATCGATTAATTGCTTCTTGTTTAAATCAATAAGCATATTGAATTCCGATAAGAAGTCTGCGCCGATTATAGCTATTTGCACGTCTGCTATAATGAAAGGCCATGAAAAACAACGACGAAGTCCA
This sequence comes from Drosophila histrio, assembly GCA_958299025.2. Lineage (NCBI taxonomy): Eukaryota > Metazoa > Arthropoda > Insecta > Diptera > Drosophilidae > Drosophila > Drosophila histrio. The sequence continues at coordinate 31,633,867 of OY282580.2, read as the reverse complement.
AGATCCAGTTCCACAACTGATTTTCCATAGGTGTGAATGACAGACTCGTTTGCCGCATACAGGATGAGATCGCTTCTTTGGGAATCATGTCTAGCCAATGTACGTGGAATGACGGAGATCACTGATCCGGAGTCGATAAGAAAATTTATGCGAGACTTGCGATCGATGATGTGGAGACGACGTTCTTGTAGAGCCGATGGAATTTTGGAATCGCTGTTGATTGTATTACTGCCGGTACTCAGAGTAGAAGGCGGCAGCTGCGTTAGTTTAAAGCCTTCGGGTGTGCGCACGGGGCTTTGCAGTTTTTCGCATCGTTCCCATAACGACGATGATAATAGCGGGATTTAGACTGTTGGCTGTCTGACTGCGAATCAGAGCGTGTATGCGAAGACTGACGTGAAGACTGTCCTCGAGACTTACTGCGTGAGCGATTTGATGGTTGCCAACGATTCATGTCCGACTGCAGATTGTCTACTTTTTTAGAGAGCGCCCGTACTGTGGTAGCTAACTCTTAAAGTGAATCCGATGATGATACGGAGTTCACGGAATCACCTGAAGACCGTGCGTCGCTGGAACCAATAGCGTAAGTCGAGCCTGCCGTCCCTTGCTCGAGCATCTTATCTGCTGTCTTTGCCAGTTTGTTCAGATCGTGTTCTTCCCAAATGCTCAAAATTGGACGAATGTGTGTGGGTATTTCCAGAAGGAACAACGTGCGAATTATATTATCGTTGCTTGACTCAGGAGCGAGACGACGCACGTGGCATAAAACTTCGGTTGGTTTCAAACCTGCAGTTCCACCACCTTGCAGCAATCGACGCAGCTTTGATTCTGTCGATTCTGCGAATTTTCCCAATAGGCGAGATTTCAAAGCCAGATATTTGTCCTGTTCGGGTGGGTGAATAAACAAATCCTCTACAGCAAGAGCAGCTTCTTGGTCGAGATTTACTGTAAGATAACTGAATTTGTCCTCATCATCGTCGATTCCCTGTAGGCGAAAAGCATGCTCGACTTGCATAAACCAGAGCTGAGGGTTGTTGGGCGTGAACTTTGGCAAGCGCAAGTTTATGCGCTGGGGAGGAGTCCTGTGTGTTTGTTCTGACGATGTTCCGATGCCTAAAGCTTCAATTTGACGTTGCAGCAGCCTGATTTGCTCTTGAAGATGGGTCACGTTAGCTTCAGGATTGTTGCCAGTGTTGTTATCAGACATATTGGAATTTGAATTTTGTCCTTCTGCTGATCTTAAATTGTAACGGTGCGTGTTCATTCAATATTTTCAGCGTGTGGTGAAATTAATTTGCAGCAAACGTCGATTCTTGAAATTTGGCACGCTTCCAAGAATTTTGGCGATTTGGGCGTGTGGTGAATTTCACTTGAAAAACTTGATTCCAAGAATTTTGTCGATTTTTGCGTGTTGTGAAATTCACTTGAGAATGTTGATTCCAAGAATTTTGGCGCTTTGTGAGAGTTGTGAACTTTTTGCACAATTAAAACAAATAGATCACGTCGGGGTCACCAATGTAGTATTCTTAGTTGTAATACTATCGTTTATTGTTTTCTATTTGTCTTAATATTAAATATATTGGAATTACGCAGCGCGCTCGGTTGAGTGTCTCTTTCAAAAGTCAGCCAGTTCTATCGAGATATCGATATCTACTAGCTTCGCGTAAGGTTGCCACTAGGTCGCGCATCGACGGACCGCCACATGACACAATGCGCCACACAGCGGCCGACATTGCAAAACATCAGATTATTATATGCTTTCTCGTTTGCGCAAATGGGATTTGTATATGCTCTCTTGCTTTGGCCAAAAAATGGAATTAAAAAAAATTCCTTAATATCTCTTTTATTTATGGGCCGATCGCGATGAAACTTGCAGCAAATTGCTCAGGGTGAGTTATACTTCAACTATCAGTCATGTTAGAATGAATTATCTTGGAATTTGAGGTTTTCTTCTATTTGCGTGGGCGGGGGGTGATATATCGAAAATTGAAAATAAACTTGATCTGCGTATGGTATTCAGGGACCCACATTCCAAATTTAAAGTCTCTAGCTCTTATAGTTGCTGAGATCCACGCGTTCATACAGACGTACGGACGGACAGACGGACAGACAGACGGACAGGTGTCAATCGACTCGGCTATTGATACTGATCAAGAATATATATACTTTATAGGGTCGGAGATGCTTCCTTCTCCCTGTTACATACATTCACACAAATTCATTATACCACTTTTGCCCATTTTCAATGGGCACAGGGTATAAAAATAAATATGAACTTATGTCTATCGAACAAAAAAAAAACAAAACAGAAAATGTTTGGCACTGAAGGTGCGCTAGCGCGCGCCTCCAGCCGTGGTCTATGCATGAAGAAAAGGGGAGGGGGGTTTTGCCGCAAAATTTGTTTGGTCCCCTCACCCTTATGCGTGACCTCGTCCGTCCCGTCGATGCCTTGTTTCTCCGTGGCGGGTTTTCACATTGTAGTAGTACATAAGGGGGAGACTAGTATATAATTAGTAAAGTAAGAACTATTGTTAACATATCGATATTATTAACATATTCAAGAACATCTGTAATTAACATAAACGATAACTTTGAAAAGCATCCCGGTGAATCTTATCGATAGTTCGATAAGATCTGATCGTGATGGTGAAATGACACTGGTTTGGATATGACACTCATACAGTCTACATCAGAAGTGGTCGAATTCACGAAAATCATTGAAAGTCCAAACTTTGTAAATGTTCCCAGCGGAAATAAATAAAATATCACATAAAGATTTAAAGTTGATGTGTAGCATCAATAAACTTAAGACAGGCGGTACAAAAAATACAATAATTCAACGCTTACGTAGTGTTGCAGTGCAGAAACTACAACAATGATTAACAAGCCTACATAATAAAATGGAGGACGAAGAAAACGTTGCAGCAGCCAAAAACAACAACAATGTGCTGTCAAGAGAAGAATACGCAGACGATTTACAATAAAACTGACGAAATAGACTACTGCAAGGCGGTGACCGCAAAACGAAATGATGGCGCCAACAAAGAGGACGCGACAAATGCGTACAAGATCGTGGATGATGAAATTCAAATGAAAAGCAACATCAACGAAAAGCAAGCAGTCGACTACAACAAAACCAACAACGGAGAGCAAGCTGTTGGCTACATCAACGTAAAGCAGGCAGACGGCTACAACAACAATGTAAAGCAAGCAGACGGCTACAACAACAACGTAAAGCAGGCAGACGGCTACAACAACAACGTTAAGAAGGATGACGTCTATAATAAATGCGAAAATCACAAAAGTAAAGAAGAAGATCAAGGAAACGGTTTCGATAAGCTACTGCAACGGTTCGAAATTTTCAAAAAAGATCAGAAAATTCAACAACTTCAAAGGGAACTGAAAAACTTAAAGATGCAAACTAGCACAAGGGAAAGAAATTTGGTCGACACAAATGTTCGGATTGAGACACTCAAAGAGCTTATCCCAATATTCGATGGTGGAGACAGATTTAACCAGTCGGAAAGGCTACAGTCGAAGTCGACTATGAGAGTCCCTTTACTTATTCTTCAACAAGGAATTAAGATTAACACTAATAGTACCCCAAAGCGCGTTGTAACGTCAACATTCTCTTCTTCTTGCTTTGGCCCGACACTGAATAATATTGAGTTTTGAATAACTTCCGAGTTTATCATCCGATCACCATGAAATTTTCAGGATACATTAGTACCCCGATGCTTGTCTTGTGTGCCAATTCAAGGCTCTAGTTTTAAAATTGACCATTATATGGGATTTTAAGTTTTTTTTTAATAACTTCCGAGATTATTATCCGACCGCGCGATCGGGATACGTTAGGACCCTGATACCGTCCTGTGTTCCAAAATTCAGAACTCTAGCTTTAATATTTTTCGATTTATGGGATTTCAAAAATTTTGTTCTCGATTTTTTGCGGAAGGGGGCGTTGCAAAATTCTAAAACAAACTTGACCTTTTCGGGGGCCGCAGGAGTAGTGTCACCAAATTTGGTGACCCTAGCTCTTATAGTCTCTGAGCTCTAGGCGCTCATATAACAGGACAGACGGACATGGCTATATCGTCTCGGCTGTTGATGCTGATCAAGAATATATATACTTTATGGGGTCTGCCAGACTTCCTTCGACCTGTTACGCACATTTTGACAAACTTAATAGACCCTTTTTACTTTTTTAAAGTAAAGGGTCTAAAAATTGCCTGTCTATATTAAGGGGTATACGTGACACTTACAAAGTGAATGAGCATATACTTCGGGCGCTCATTTACAATAAGCTCAAAGGCAAGGCAAGGAATGGCTGTTTTTCAATCCAGGTTTTATGGAGAAGCCCGTGGACAATTTACTCAGTGGCAAACGAATGTCGGAAGCCCAAACGTAAGGATGGCGCTTGCTTTGCGTGTGCAGAAATGGGACATGTGGCTAAAGATTGTCGTCTGAATAAGAAGAAGAGCCCGAATACGGGCAATGAAAACGAATATGTAACCTATTTAGAAACAAACCGAACAGTCGGGACCCCGACCGTAATATACCCTGTGGGTTTACAGGAACCCTCTCAAATTCACTCCAGATAAAAATATCTAGTAATTCGTTTTTTAATTTTTGTGGGCGAAAATAAAATATTCATCATGTGTGCCAAATCTCAAGTCTCCAGCTACAAAACTGCTTTTGTTATGAGGTTTTTGAGTTACAAAACTGCTTGCTTTATGAGGTTTTACTCAATTTGTGGGTGAAGGGGGTGTGGCATCGCGATACAATTTTCTATACATATCGACCACAAAATATTCATCATGTGTCCCAAATCTGAAGTCTCTAACTGTAATATTGCTCTTGTTATAAGCTTTTTCGTTTTGTGGGCGAGGGGGGCGTGGCATCGTGATAACATTTTCTGGACACATTGACCACAAAATATTTATCATGTGTTCTAAATGTGAGTACTTTAGCTGTAATATTGCTCTTGTTATAAGGGTTTGAGCTACAAAATTGCTTGCTTTATACTTTTACTTAATTTGTGGGCAAAGAGAGCGTGGCATCTGATCTGCCCGCAAAAATTACCAGTGCTGGGACACCAAGTTCAAGCTTCTAGTTCTTACCATCTCTGAGATCCTTTCGTTTATACGGACGGACCGACAGACCGACGGACAGACGGACATGGCTATATCGACTCGGCTATTGATGCTGATCAAGAATATATATGGGGTCGGCCATGTTTCCTTCTGCCCGTTACATACTTTTAACAAACTTAATATACCCCCACAGGGTATAATAACATTTCCTACAAATTCTAACTTAAATTCAGTATTTCTAGAATGTCTCATAGATTCCGGCATCCCCATAAGTCTAATTAAGAAATCATTCGTACCAAATAAACTAAGTCTAAATGAAATAAAAGACAAATGTAATTACATTGGAATTAATGGAACCAATTTTATAATTTAAAATGAAATAAAGTGTTTAATCTTAGCTGCAAACAGAGATGTTCAAATTATTCTGATGGTGGTTGACGATAAATCTATGGGGTATTCAGTTGTTCTAGGTAGAGATTTCCTAAAGTAAAGTAAAGCAAAAATTGTAATAGAAGAATTTGGAAACTCATCCAAATAAGTTAATTAAGGAAAAATCTAAGAATTTTGAAAATAACACAGAAAACAACAATTGTCAAAATGAAGAAAATCATATTAAACAGAATTTTAATGATATTACGACAACCTAAAATGATGAAGATTTCGAAAAACAAATGTTAAATATCGAATAAAAAATTGATGAGATCAAAATAGAATATGATATAGAAGAAAATGTACGTTTTAAACAAGGAAGAGAAGTAATGGAAATGTTTAACAAAAGCTATTTAAAACCGGTTCGTCTTAAAGAACCGGCTATTAAATATGAAATGCAACGGATAATAGAGGATGACAAAGTATTTAACTATGCTCCTAGAAGATTATCGTATCAAGAAAAAGGTAAGGTATAGGAAATCATTAATGAGTCATTAGCGAACAATGTCATACGACCAAGTGAGTCTGAATACGCATCACCGATAGTTTTGGTCAAAAAGAATACCGGTGGTCTAAGATTGTGTGTAGATTATAGACGACAAAGGTCAAATATCCGAATCCGTTGATTGATGACCTATTGGATACATTAGTAAATAAGAAAATATTTTGAAAGCTCGATTTAAATAAAAGTTACAATCATATCTATATGCATCCAGAATCGGTGAATTATACAGCATTCACAACGACCTTACGACAATTCGAATATTTAAGAATGTCGTTCGGATTGACAAGTGCACCGTTTGCATTTCAACGGTTTATAAGTAAAATATTCCGTGACTTGGTACAAGAGGGACAAGTAATTGATTATCTTGATGATATTATGATAGGTACAAAAAGATCTGATGAGCATATGCAAATCCTAGAATAGTTATTAAAACGGTTAGTGGGGAACAAGCTAGAATTAAGAATTGAAAAGTGTAGTTTTTTACAAAGTGAAGTAAAATATCTAGAATATGTAATCTCGGAAAACGGTATTACAGCAAACGAAGACGGAATCAACACAATTAACAATTTTCCTTTTCCTAAAAAGGTACATGATGTCTGAAGTTTTTAGGGCATGTGTTCCTATTTTCGTAGGTTTATCAAAGATATTTCTTTAATTGCAAAACCACTTCATGACCTTACGAAGAAAGACAAAACATTTCATTTTGGCCATGAGCAAATTAAAGCCTTTAATAAATTAAAATATAAGTTAATGGAAACTCCAACGTTATTATTATACAGTCATATAGATATACTTTTACAAAGGAAAAGTGACGGACTCTTTCACCCTGTTTTTTACCTATCAAAAAGAACAACGGAGACATAATCAAAATACCATAGTTTCGAATTGGAAAAATTAGCGCCTCCAGCCGTGGTCTATGCATGAAGAAAAGGGGATTTTCTTGTTTGGTCCCCTCACCCTTATGCGTGACCTCGTCCGTCCCGTCGATGCCTTGTTTCTCCGTGGCGGGTTTTCACATTGTAGTAGTACATAAGGGGGAGACTAGTATATAATTAGTAAAGTAAGAACTATTGTTAACATATCGATATTATTAACATATTCAAGAACATCTGTAATTAACATAAACGATAACTTTGAAAAGCATCCCGGTGAATCTTATCGATAGTTCGATAAGATCTGATCGTGATGGTGAAATGACACTGGTTTGGATATGACACTCATACAGTCTACATCAGAAGTGGTCGAATTCACGAAAATCATTGAAAGTCCAAACTTTGTAAATGTTCCCAGCGGAAATAAATAAAATATCACATAAAGATTTAAAGTTGATGTGTAGCATCAATAAACTTAAGACAGGCGGTACAAAAAATACAATAATTCAACGCTTACGTAGTGTTGCAGTGCAGAAACTACAACAATGATTAACAAGCCTACATAATAAAATGGAGGACGAAGAAAACGTTGCAGCAGCCAAAAACAACAACAATGTGCTGTCAAGAGAAGAATACGCAGACGATTTACAATAAAACTGACGAAATAGACTACTGCAAGGCGGTGACCGCAAAACGAAATGATGGAGCCAACAAAGAGGACGCGACAAATGCGTACAAGATCGTGGATGATGAAATTCAAATGAAAAGCAACATCAACGAAAAGCAAGCAGTCGACTACAACAAAACCAACAACGGAGAGCAAGCTGTTGGCTACATCAACGTAAAGCAGGCAGACGGCTACAACAACAATGTAAAGCAAGCAGACGGCTACAACAACAACGTAAAGCAGGCAGACGGCTACAACAACAACGTTAAGAAGGATGACGTCTATAATAAATGCGAAAATCACAAAAGTAAAGAAGAAGATCAAGGAAACGGTTTCGATAAGCTACTGCAACGGTTCGAAATTTTCAAAAAAGATCAGAAAATTCAACAACTTCAAAGGGAACTGAAAAACTTAAAGATGCAAACTAGCACAAGGGAAAGAAATTTGGTCGACACAAATGTTCGGATTGAGACACTCAAAGAGCTTATCCCAATATTCGATGGTGGAGACAGATTTAACCAGTCGGAAAGGCTACAGTCGAAGTCGACTATGAGAGTCCCTTTACTTATTCTTCAACAAGGAATTAAGATTAACACTAATAGTACCCCAAAGCGCGTTGTAACGTCAACATTCTCTTCTTCTTGCTTTGGCCCGACACTGAATAATATTGAGTTTTGAATAACTTCCGAGTTTATCATCCGATCACCATGAAATTTTCAGGATACATTAGTACCCCGATGCTTGTCTTGTGTGCCAATTCAAGGCTCTAGTTTTAAAATTGACCATTATATGGGATTTTAAGTTTTTTTTTTAATAACTTCCGAGATTATTATCCGACCGCGCGATCGGGATACGTTAGGACCCTGATACCGTCCTGTGTTCCAAAATTCAGAACTCTAGCTTTAATATTTTTCGATTTATGGGATTTCAAAAATTTTGTTCTCGATTTTTTGCGGAAGGGGGCGTTGCAAAATTCTAAAACAAACTTGACCTTTTCGGGGGCCGCAGGAGTAGTGTCACCAAATTTGGTGACCCTAGCTCTTATAGTCTCTGAGCTCTAGGCGCTCATATAACAGGACAGACGGACATGGCTATATCGTCTCGGCTGTTGATGCTGATCAAGAATATATATACTTTATGGGGTCTGCCAGACTTCCTTCGACCTGTTACGCACATTTTGACAAACTTAATAGACCCTTTTTACTTTTTTAAAGTAAAGGGTCTAAAAATTGCCTGTCTATATTAAGGGGTATACGTGACACTTACAAAGTGAATGAGCATATACTTCGGGCGCTCATTTACAATAAGCTCAAAGGCAAGGCAAGGAATGGCTGTTTTTCAATCCAGGTTTTATGGAGAAGCCCGTGGACAATTTACTCAGTGGCAAACGAATGTCGGAAGCCCAAACGTAAGGATGGCGCTTGCTTTGCGTGTGCAGAAATGGGACATGTGGCTAAAGATTGTCGTCTGAATAAGAAGAAGAGCCCGAATACGGGCAATGAAAACGAATATGTAACCTATTTAGAAACAAACCGAACAGTCGGGACCCCGACCGTAATATACCCTGTGGGTTTACAGGAACCCTCTCAAATTCACTCCAGATAAAAATATCTAGTAATTCGTTTTTTAATTTTTGTGGGCGAAAATAAAATATTCATCATGTCTCAATCTCAAGTCTCCAGCTACAAAACTGCTTTTGTTATGAGGTTTTTGAGTTACAAAACTGCTTGCTTTATGAGGTTTTACTCAATTTGTGGGTGAAGGGGGTGTGGCATCGCGATACAATTTTCTATACATATCGACCACAAAATATTCATCATGTGTCCCAAATCTGAAGTCTCTAACTGTAATATTGCTCTTGTTATAAGCTTTTTCGTTTTGTGGGCGAGGGGGGCGTGGCATCGTGATAACATTTTCTGGACACATTGACCACAAAATATTTATCATGTGTTCTAAATGTGAGTACTTTAGCTGTAATATTGCTCTTGTTATAAGGGTTTGAGCTACAAAATTGCTTGCTTTATACTTTTACTTAATTTGTGGGCAAAGAGAGCGTGGCATCTGATCTGCCCGCAAAAATTACCAGTGCTGGGACACCAAGTTCAAGCTTCTAGTTCTTACCATCTCTGAGATCCTTTCGTTTATACGGACGGACCGACAGACCGACGGACAGACGGACATGGCTATATCGACTCGGCTATTGATGCTGATCAAGAATATATATGGGGTCGGCCATGTTTCCTTCTGCCCGTTACATACTTTTAACAAACTTAATATACCCCCACAGGGTATAATAACATTTCCTACAAATTCTAACTTAAATTCAGTATTTCTAGAATGTCTCATAGATTCCGGCATCCCCATAAGTCTAATTAAGAAATCATTCGTACCAAATAAACTAAGTCTAAATGAAATAAAAGACAAATGTAATTACATTGGAATTAATGGAACCAATTTTATAATTTAAAATGAAATAAAGTGTTTAATCTTAGCTGCAAACAGAGATGTTCAAATTATTCTGATGGTGGTTGACGATAAATCTATGGGGTATTCAGTTGTTCTACGTAGAGATTTGCTAAAGCAAAGTAAAGCAAAAATTGTAATAGAAGAATTTGGAAACTCATCCAAATAAGTTAATTAAGGAAAAATCTAAGAATTTTGAAAATAACACAGAAAACAACAATTGTCAAAATGAAGAAAATCATATTAAACAGAATTTTAATGATATTACGACAACCTAAAATGATGAAGATTTCGAAAAACAAATGTTAAATATCGAATAAAAAATTGATGAGATCAAAATAGAATATGATATAGAAGAAAATGTACGTTTTAAACAAGGAAGAGAAGTAATGGAAATGTTTAACAAAAGCTATTTAAAACCGGTTCGTCTTAAAGAACCGGCTATTAAATATGAAATGCAACGGATAATAGAGGATGACAAAGTATTTAACTATGCTCCTAGAAGATTATCGTATCAAGAAAAAGGTAAGGTATAGGAAATCATTAATGAGTCATTAGCGAACAATGTCATACGACCAAGTGAGTCTGAATACGCATCACCGATAGTTTTGGTCAAAAAGAATACCGGTGGTCTAAGATTGTGTGTAGATTATAGACGACAAAGGTCAAATATCCGAATCCGTTGATTGATGACCTATTGGATACATTAGTAAATAAGAAAATATTTTGAAAGCTCGATTTAAATAAAAGTTACAATCATATCTATATGCATCCAGAATCAGTGAATTATACAGCATTCACAACGACCTTACGACAATTCGAATATTTAAGAATGTCGTTCGGATTGACAAGTGCACCGTTTGCATTTCAACGGTTTATAAGTAAAATATTCCGTGACTTGGTACAAGAGGGACAAGTAATTGATTATCTTGATGATATTATGATAGGTACAAAAAGATCTGATGAGCATATGCAAATCCTAGAATAGTTATTAAAACGGTTAGTGGGGAACAAGCTAGAATTAAGAATTGAAAAGTGTAGTTTTTTACAAAGTGAAGTAAAATATCTAGAATATGTAATCTCGGAAAACGGTATTACAGCAAACGAAGACGGAATCAACACAATTAACAATTTTCCTTTTCCTAAAAAGGTACATGATGTCTGAAGTTTTTAGGGCATGTGTTCCTATTTTCGTAGGTTTATCAAAGATATTTCTTTAATTGCAAAACCACTTCATGACCTTACGAAGAAAGACAAAACATTTCATTTTGGCCATGAGCAAATTAAAGCCTTTAATAAATTAAAATATAAGTTAATGGAAACTCCAACGTTATTATTATACAGTCATATAGATATACTTTTACAAAGGAAAAGTGACGGACTCTTTCACCCTGTTTTTTACCTATCAAAAAGAACAACGGAGACATAATCAAAATACCATAGTTTCGAATTGGAAAAATTAGCGCCTCCAGCCGTGGTCTATGCATGAAGAAAAGGGGATTTTCTTGTTTGGTCCCCTCACCCTTATGCGTGACCTCGTCCGTCCCGTCGATGCCTTGTTTCTTCGTGGCGGGTTTTCACATTGTAGTAGTACATAAGGGGGAGACTAGTATATAATTAGTAAAGTAAGAACTATTGTTAACATATCGATATTATTAACATATTCAAGAACATCTGTAATTAACATAAACGATAACTTTGAAAAGCATCCCGGTGAATCTTATCGATAGTTCGATAAGATCTGATCGTGATGGTGAAATGACACTGGTTTGGATATGACACTCATACAGTCTACATCAGAAGTGGTCGAATTCACGAAAATCATTGAAAGTCCAAACTTTGTAAATGTTCCCAGCGGAAATAAATAAAATATCACATAAAGATTTAAAGTTGATGTGTAGCATCAATAAACTTAAGACAGGCGGTACAAAAAATACAATAATTCAACGCTTACGTAGTGTTGCAGTGCAGAAACTACAACAATGATTAACAAGCCTACATAATAAAATGGAGGACGAAGAAAACGTTGCAGCAGCCAAAAACAACAACAATGTGCTGTCAAGAGAAGAATACGCAGACGATTTACAATAAAACTGACGAAATAGACTACTGCAAGGCGGTGACCGCAAAACGAAATGATGGCGCCAACAAAGAGGACGCGACAAATGCGTACAAGATCGTGGATGATGAAATTCAAATGAAAAGCAACATCAACGAAAAGCAAGCAGTCGACTACAACAAAACCAACAACGGAGAGCAAGCTGTTGGCTACATCAACGTAAAGCAGGCAGACGGCTACAACAACAATGTAAAGCAAGCAGACGGCTACAACAACAACGTAAAGCAGGCAGACGGCTACAACAACAACGTTAAGAAGGATGACGTCTATAATAAATGCGAAAATCACAAAAGTAAAGAAGAAGATCAAGGAAACGGTTTCGATAAGCTACTGCAACGGTTCGAAATTTTCAAAAAAGATCAGAAAATTCAACAACTTCAAAGGGAACTGAAAAACTTAAAGATGCAAACTAGCACAAGGGAAAGAAATTTGGTCGACACAAATGTTCGGATTGAGACACTCAAAGAGCTTATCCCAATATTCGATGGTGGAGACAGATTTAACCAGTCGGAAAGGCTACAGTCGAAGTCGACTATGAGAGTCCCTTTACTTATTCTTCAACAAGGAATTAAGATTAACACTAATAGTACCCCAAAGCGCGTTGTAACGTCAACATTCTCTTCTTCTTGCTTTGGCCCGACACTGAATAATATTGAGTTTTGAATAACTTCCGAGTTTATCATCCGATCACCATGAAATTTTCAGGATACATTAGTACCCCGATGCTTGTCTTGTGTGCCAATTCAAGGCTCTAGTTTTAAAATTGACCATTATATGGGATTTTAAGTTTTTTTTTAATAACTTCCGAGATTATTATCCGACCGCGCGATCGGGATACGTTAGGACCCTGATACCGTCCTGTGTTCCAAAATTCAGAACTCTAGCTTTAATATTTTTCGATTTATGGGATTTCAAAAATTTTGTTCTCGATTTTTTGCGGAAGGGGGCGTTGCAAAATTCTAAAACAAACTTGACCTTTTCGGGGGCCGCAGGAGTAGTGTCACCAAATTTGGTGACCCTAGCTCTTATAGTCTCTGAGCTCTAGGCGCTCATATAACAGGACAGACGGACATGGCTATATCGTCTCGGCTGTTGATGCTGATCAAGAATATATATACTTTATGGGGTCTGCCAGACTTCCTTCGACCTGTTACGCACATTTTGACAAACTTAATAGACCCTTTTTACTTTTTTAAAGTAAAGGGTCTAAAAATTGCCTGTCTATATTAAGGGGTATACGTGACACTTACAAAGTGAATGAGCATATACTTCGGGCGCTCATTTACAATAAGCTCAAAGGCAAGGCAAGGAATGGCTGTTTTTCAATCCAGGTTTTATGGAGAAGCCCGTGGACAATTTACTCAGTGGCAAACGAATGTCGGAAGCCCAAACGTAAGGATGGCGCTTGCTTTGCGTGTGCAGAAATGGGACATGTGGCTAAAGATTGTCGTCTGAATAAGAAGAAGAGCCCGAATACGGGCAATGAAAACGAATATGTAACCTATTTAGAAACAAACCGAACAGTCGGGACCCCGACCGTAATATACCCTGTGGGTTTACAGGAACCCTCTCAAATTCACTCCAGATAAAAATATCTAGTAATTCGTTTTTTAATTTTTGTGGGCGAAAATAAAATATTCATCATGTGTGCCAAATCTCAAGTCTCCAGCTACAAAACTGCTTTTGTTATGAGGTTTTTGAGTTACAAAACTGCTTGCTTTATGAGGTTTTACTCAATTTGTGGGTGAAGGGGGTGTGGCATCGCGATACAATTTTCTATACATATCGACCACAAAATATTCATCATGTGTCCCAAATCTGAAGTCTCTAACTGTAATATTGCTCTTGTTATAAGCTTTTTCGTTTTGTGGGCGAGGGGGGCGTGGCATCGTGATAACATTTTCTGGACACATTGACCACAAAATATTTATCATGTGTTCTAAATGTGAGTACTTTAGCTGCAATATTGCTCTTGTTATATGGGTTTGAGCTACAAAACTGCTTGCTTTATACTTTTACTTAATTTGTGGGCAAAGAGAGCGTGGCATCTGATCTGCCCGCAAAAATTACCAGTGCTGGGACACCAAGTTCAAGCTTCTAGTTCTTACCATCTCTGAGATCCTTTCGTTTATACGGACGGACCGACAGACCGACGGACAGACGGACATGGCTATATCGACTCGGCTATTGATGCTGATCAAGAATATATATGGGGTCGGCCATGTTTCCTTCTGCCCGTTACATACTTTTAACAAACTTAATATACCCCCACAGGGTATAATAACATTTCCTACAAATTCTAACTTAAATTCAGTATTTCTAGAATTTCTCATAGATTCCGGCATCCCCATAAGTCTAATTAAGAAATCATTCGTACCAAATAAACTAAGTCTAAATGAAATAAAAGACAAATGTAATTACATTGGAATTAATGGAACCAATTTTATAATTTAAAATGAAATAAAGTGTTTAATCTTAGCTGCAAACAGAGATGTTCAAATTATTCTGATGGTGGTTGACGATAAATCTATGGGGTATTCAGTTGTTCTAGGTAGAGATTTCCTAAAGCAAAGTAAAGCAAAAATTGTAATAGAAGAATTTGGAAACTCATCCAAATAAGTTAATTAAGGAAAAATCTAAGAATTTTGAAAATAACACAGAAAACAACAATTGTCAAAATGAAGAAAATCATATTAAACAGAATTTTAATGATATTACGACAACCTAAAATGATGAAGATTTCGAAAAACAAATGTTAAATATCGAATAAAAAATTGATGAGATCAAAATAGAATATGATATAGAAGAAAATGTACGTTTTAAACAAGGAAGAGAAGTAATGGAAATGTTTAACAAAAGCTATTTAAAACCGGTTCGTCTTAAAGAACCGGCTATTAAATATGAAATGCAACGGATAATAGAGGATGACAAAGTATTTAACTATGCTCCTAGAAGATTATCGTATCAAGAAAAAGGTAAGGTATAGGAAATCATTAATGAGTCATTAGCGAACAATGTCATACGACCAAGTGAGTCTGAATACGCATCACCGATAGTTTTGGTCAAAAAGAATACCGGTGGTCTAAGATTGTGTGTAGATTATAGACGACAAAGGTCAAATATCCGAATCCGTTGATTGATGACCTATTGGATACATTAGTAAATAAGAAAATATTTTGAAAGCTCGATTTAAATAAAAGTTACAATCATATCTATATGCATCCAGAATCAGTGAATTATACAGCATTCACAACGACCTTACGACAATTCGAATATTTAAGAATGTCGTTCGGATTGACAAGTGCACCGTTTGCATTTCAACGGTTTATAAGTAAAATATTCCGTGACTTGGTACAAGAGGGACAAGTAATTGATTATCTTGATGATATTATGATAGGTACAAAAAGATCTGATGAGCATATGCAAATCCTAGAATAGTTATTAAAACGGTTAGTGGGGAACAAGCTAGAATTAAGAATTGAAAAGTGTAGTTTTTTACAAAGTGAAGTAAAATATCTAGAATATGTAATCTCGGAAAACGGTATTACAGCAAACGAAGACGGAATCAACACAATTAACAATTTTCCTTTTCCTAAAAAGGTACATGATGTCTGAAGTTTTTAGGGCATGTGTTCCTATTTTCGTAGGTTTATCAAAGATATTTCTTTAATTGCAAAACCACTTCATGACCTTACGAAGAAAGACAAAACATTTCATTTTGGCCATGAGCAAATTAAAGCCTTTAATAAATTAAAATATAAGTTAATGGAAACTCCAACGTTATTATTATACAGTCATATAGATATACTTTTACAAAGGAAAAGTGACGGACTCTTTCACCCTGTTTTTTACCTATCAAAAAGAACAACGGAGACATAATCAAAATACCATAGTTTCGAATTGGAAAAATTAGCGGTCGTGTATGCTTTAAAATGGTTTAGAATATATTTACAGGGTGTTCCTTTTAAAATCGTTACGGATTGCAATTCGTTTACGTTGACACTGAATAAGAAAGATCTCAAACCAAGAATAGCTAGATGGGCATTAGAATTGCAAAATTATGATTACAAGTTAGAGCAAGTTTGATGCCTTGAGTCGATGTAATAAAACTTCTTGATGAGATGTAGTTTTTGCGTATTTATTTATTGATAAATACTTTAAAATATTAAATATAAAGCTCCAATGCAACTTATGATTTTTAGTTATACAGCTTGTCTTGTTGGACGTCTGATGCCTAGCTGACAAGAGTACCAACTAAATCTTATGTTTCATACGTTATCCTCTCTGCGTTTCATAAGCTATGTCTTACTTACGTTTCCAACGTTATATATATTTTTATCTGGCACTCTCTCTGGTTTTGAATTGCTACATACGGCTGTCCTGACGGACCATTCGCCTCGGATAGGTCTACCCATAGTTTCATAAACTCAGATACCGTTAAAGTATTACAGGGACCTTCAGCTTGACCTATCTTCTTTACTTCATATCTTCCATGCTGGTTTATTTTGACTACTTTGTAAGGACCTAGATACTTTCCTTTAAGTTTTAGACCCGTTCCATACTGTGTCCGTTTTATAGCCACCATATCATTAACTTGATATTGTCGGTATACTTTGCGGTTTGAATCAAACGTGCTCTCAATTTTCTTTTGAATTATTTTAATGTTTTCACGAGCTTCCTCCCGTACTTTCTCACATTCCTCATCTAATTCTGCAATAAGCGATCCCTGGATTAATTCTTTTAAACTTGATTCATTTGGTATGCGCATGTTCAAACCGTTTAAAATTTTAAAAGGTGATACCCTGTACTTCGTGGCTCTACACTGTTGATTATCTGCTGAACTTTACTTAAATGCTTATACCAAGTACCTGAATCCTCATGAGACAACTTTGACAGCATTGGTATCACAATTTTGTGCATTCGCTCAACCTGGCCATTACCATGTGGAACACCGGTTGCAATCATCAAAAGCTGTATATTTCGAGACTCACAATATTCGCGTAACAAATTAAAAGTAAAGGCCGCACCTCTATCAGACACTATTCATAAAGGATTACCGAAATTTGTGGCCTGCCCTTCCAAACTCTTGACAAATTCCTCGACGCCAGTGCTGCGAGTCGAATATAACCAAACATATTTCGAAAATGCGTCAACTACCACAAAAACATAGTTATAGTTTTTTTTGGTTATTTCCATTGGCCCGACGTGGTCAATGTGGTATGTCACCAACGGTCTATTACCCTTATCGATCGGTTGTAAGTAACCTTACCGCTTTCCGAATTTTTCATTGACTATGATACACTCAACACAACTTTCAACAATGCGTGACAACTTATCTTTCAATTTAGGGATAAAATACGATCGTTCGACTAACTCCTGAGTCTTTTTGACTCAGAAATGACCTTGCTTGTGCGCAATCCGTATAATTTCAGTTTCCATTTGGATTGGCACTACAATTAGCTCTCGATTTGGGTCCTTAAACAAAATACCATTTGCGATATAATAGTCTGCCTTCTCCTCCACAGTATTGCGCACAACCTTCACCCAATCATCTGCTAACTGTGCCTCTTTTAATCTTTGAACGATACTTTCTGTGAGCAAATAACAAGAAACTCGACTTAAAGCATCTACATGCCTCATCTTTGACCCAGATCGATGTTCAATGTCATAATTGAAATCTTGCAAATACATTGCCCAGCGTGCTACTCTCAACGTAACTTCTTTCTTTTTCATGGTCATTGTAAATGCATTACAATCTGTAACTATTTTGAATTTGATTCCAAGAACATAGACACGCCACTTAGTCAAAGTTTCAATAATCGCAAGCACCTCGAGATCGTAAGCTGGGTATTTTTCTTCGCACGGCTTAGTTTTACGACTCATGTACTGTACCGGGTGAAGCAAACTATCTCCCAAATCTTTCTGTAGCAAAACAGCTCCATAGCCCCATTTCGATGCATCTGTATGTATTTCCGTCTGTAGATTTGGATTATACAATTGCAACACAGGTCTACTAGTCAATGCTACTTTCAATTGTTCAAATGCAACCTACTGAATCTCCTTAAGCTCAAACTTAGAATCATATCGCAATAAGTCCGATAATGGTTTCGCAGTGACAGCATACCCCTCAATAAACTTTCTAAAATAGGAAGTCAATCAAAGAAACCGTTGTACAGCCTTTTTGTCTTTTGGCACTGGAAAATTAGCTACTGCTTGCGTCTTCTCATCACTTGGCTTAATAGTGTTATTTTCAATAATGTAACCTAGGAAGTTTATCTCGTCTGCAGAAACTGGCACTTGTTCCAATTAATTTGTAGCCCATTCTGCGCTGATACCTCTAAAACTCTGCCCAGTTTTACCACGGCCTCTTCAATATCGTTACTCGGAATGATCACATCGTCCATGTACACAACAACGTCATTATTCTTTATCAAATCGCGCAACACAGCCATTATAAATCACGTAAACACCGCTGGCGAGTTAGATATGGTACGTATAAGAATTCGTACTGCCCTCTCTGAGTCACGAAAGAAGTATATTTTTGAAACTCGGGATCTACCGGAACATGAAAGAAACCATTGGTTAAATATAAAGTAGTGAATACCTTTGCGCCCTGAGCTTTTCTAGCACGGTTTCCATTTGAGCCATAGGAAAATTATCTCGCACTATTTTCTCATTCAGCTTCCTATAATCGCAACACAGGCGCTTTTTGCCATTCTTCTTGACAACCAACACTATAGGTGACGCATATTCTGAAGAACTTGGTCTGATAATCCCTTCGGTTAACCATTCTTCAACCTGATTATCAACCATCATCTGCTCACAAAATTCTAAACGTCTTGGATGCTGATACACTGGAATTTCATCATTTAATATGATCTTCATTTTCACGGAAACGTCAACATTTCTCTTTGGCCGATAATACTGCGTACCTGACTACCATAAATTTTGCTAAGATGAGAGATTTGAAGATCGTTTTCATCTTTAGCATTATCCGAAGCTAGCATACATACGCCATTAAACTCGTCTAACAAATCTGGCACGAAGACTGTGAAACTTTCTCACACTGCTGCACCACATTATTTTCTTCTCTAGCCAGATTTGCAACACGTCGCACGAACCGAGTTCCATTTAATGTAACCTGCATATCAACATGCTCAAGAATTGTTCTTCCCAAAATAGCTTCAAAACTAATATCCTCATCTGGAATGACATGAAACTCTACCCGCATTTCAATATTATAAATTTTGACCAGTATAATGAAACTACCGAATGTTAACACCTGAGTTTCTCCTATTCCGGTTAAACATTTCTCGCGACCACTCAATTGTAAATTTCCAAGCATCAAGAATACGCTTCTACGCAGTAAACACACATCAGCGCCTGTGTCTACAAGACCTTTAAATTCCACGTTTCCGTATGCAATGTCTTTAAGTTCGAGTCCTGAAGAAGTAAATGTGCTTGAAGGCTTTTCAAGAACTTCGCTGTCCTGAACAATGTATGCATTAAAGTCATTCTCGTTTTTTGCTTCTACTTTAACTCTGCAATCTGCAGCCCGATGACCTGGCTTATCGCATGTAAAGCAGTTGAACGTTTTCTTATTGCAGTCTTTCTTTAAGTGGGATTCATCACCGCACTTGAAACACTTTCTGGGCTTTCCTGCTGCCGACTCTCTTCCTGAACCATCACCTTACTCAGCTTGCGACCAGATTTTGCCACTCTGCTCTGTTTCACCGCGAGATTTCTTGTAGGGATCAATCTGAGACTTTAACTGTTTAATAGTTCTAGCCAGGTACAACATAGCCTTATTTGCTCTTGCGTCCGGAATGCCCGCGACAAAATATTCTATTAAGCTGGCATCATCCAACTTAATTGGCTTGGCAATCTCCATCAGTGAATACAAAAACTCTTGTAAGCATTCCCCTTTCTTTTGCTGACGCTTCTGCGAAATTCGAGGTATTTCTGCTGAGGACAATTTAACAGTGAATTCCTCCAACAGAACGGTCTTTAACGACTCCCAGTCTCTTACGTCACGCAAACTACGCACAAACGATTTTGCTGCCCCAACCAGTAACTGTTTAGCATATACAAAAAGTTGTAACCTGTTCCACTGCACTGTTTCTGCACAATCTTCTAACTCTTCTACCCATTTAGTGATATCTTCGCTATCAGAACCGCAAAACTTTGACACACTGCGCTCTACATCTTTCAATGTAAGCCAAGGCTTATTGGCCATTCCTGCGTTTTCAATTGGTATAACTTGGTTAGATTCAGAAACATCTTGCGCAGTGACTAGCGATTCATCATCATCGTCGTCTTCCTCATCTTGGTGTCCAAAATGAGATAACAATCTGTTTTGTTGATCACGTTTAATCCCACTCGTCTGTAACTGAAGTTCCGCTAATTTGAGTCGCAAATCTGCGACACGCAGTACCATTATCTCGTCAACTTGCATCACGACAATTTACAAAATCCTTAAAATTAAAAATTATCAATACATTTTTACCACTCTCTCTTTTTGCAGTGTTTCGCCGCTGCCACTTTCCAGTCGTTTTTCCAACGCAAAAGTACACACCCTTCTATATTCCTCTTTGTATTAAGTTTTGCCGTTGCTTCTTTTCGGTTTGTTTTCCAACGCAGAAACACACAAATTTTTTCAATATTCGTCATTGTGTTAAGTTTCGCCGTTACTTCTTTCCAGTCTCTTTCCAACGCAGAAACACAAAAAGTCTTTAGCTTAGCCGCTTCTTTCCAGTCCTGTCGTTCTCACTTTGTCACTGATGCGCAATACACACAATTTTTTGTTCTTCCTTGTGCCACAGCTTTCTGCCTTAATATCGATCTCTTATGCATCCAGCCACGAATTATAACTGTCTTTGTTGCCTTGGGCTTTATTCCGGGCGAGCCCCCATTTCTAGTAAAACTCCTTGATGGTATGTAGTTTTTGGGTATTTATTGATTGATAAATACTTTAAAATATTAAATAGAAAGCTCAATGCAACTTATGATTTTAAGTTATACAGCTTGTCTTGTTGGACGTCTGATGCCTAGCTGACGAGAGTACCAACTAAATCTTAAGTTTCATACGTTATCCTCTATGCGTTTCATAAGCTATGTCTTACTTACGTTTCTAACATTATGTACATTTTTATCTGCCATGTTACTTACTAAGTAATAGCGAACACCAACTATATGAAATGACAAACGGCATTGTGTACAGGAAAGTTAAAGACAATTTGTTGTTCTACGTACCAGAAGCAATCACGTCCTTTTTAAATATCACAATGAAATGGGTCATTTAGGTACAGATAAAGTAATAGATGTTATTGGAAAAACTTACTGGTTTCCAAATGTTAAAAGGAAAACAACTGAACATATAAAGAATTGTTTAAAATGTCATGCAAAAAAGAGGGGTTTCTTCATAATATACTAAAAGGTAATATTTCATTTCAAATGATTCATATAGACCATTATGGACCAATAAACGGTAGAGATTCAGGAAAGAAACATATATGGCAGTAGTGGATGCTTGCACAAAGTTTGTAGGACTTTACCCAACTAAAACGACACAGTCAGCGGAGGCTATAGACGCATTAAGCGACTATTTTAAAGCATATAGCAGACCAACGACAATCGTTTCAGACAGGGGAACTTGCTTTACGTCCAAAATATTTAAAGAGTTCCTACAAGAAAATAATATCAATCATATTAAAGTCGCGACAGGGTATCCACAAGCAAACGGTCAAGTGGAAAGAATTAACAGAAAATTAGGTCCAATGATAAGTAAGTTAATAGATGTAGAGAAAAATTAACAATGAACAATGATACAA
Organism: Drosophila histrio; assembly: GCA_958299025.2. Taxonomy (NCBI): domain Eukaryota; kingdom Metazoa; phylum Arthropoda; class Insecta; order Diptera; family Drosophilidae; genus Drosophila; species Drosophila histrio. The sequence goes on along the minus strand of OY282580.2, from coordinate 31,611,889 downwards.
GGTCTTAGGCAATGTAGAGTATGCAATGAATAATACAGTCCACAGAAGTATAACTGAACATCCAAGGGTGATGCTGTTTGGACAAAACGGTAAAATGGTAGATATCTTAAAAGAGAATATTATAGATATCTAACAAGAATGTACAGTAAGAAATGTAGAGGAAATACGAAGTAAAGCTGAAGAAACACAACGACAAGTACAAGACTATAATAAAGAATATCTAGATGCGAAACGACAAAGCCCAACATTTATCAAGAAGGAACATAATCATGTTATGATTAACCAGTCGGAAAGGCTACAGTCGAAGTCGACTATGAGAGACCCTTTACTTATTCTTCTAAATGGAAATAAGAGTAACACTAATAGTTCCCCATAACGCTTTGTAACGTCAATATGCTCTTCTTCTTCCTTTGGTCTGACACTGAGTAATATTGAGTTTTGAATAACTCCCGAGTTTATTATCCGATCGTGATGAAATTTTCAGGATATATTAGGACCCCAATTCTTGTCCTGTGTGCCAAAATTCAAGGCTCCAGTTTTAAAATTGACCATTATATGGGATTTTAAGTTTTTTTTGAATAACTTGCGAGATTATTATCCGATCACGATGAAACCTTCAGGATACGTTAGGACCACGATACCCGTTCTGTGTGCCAACATTCAGGACTCTAGCTTTAATATTTTTCGTTTTATTGGATTTCAAAAAAAATTTTCTCGATTTACGGAGGCGGAAGGGGGCGTGTCAAAATTTTAAGATAAACTTGATCTGCTTAGCCCATAGACAAACCAGCATACCAAATTTGGTGACTCTAGTTCTTATAGTCTCTGAGATCTAGGTGTTCATGCAGACAGACGGACAGACGGACGGACGGACAGACGGACATGGCTATATCGACTCGGCTGGTGATGCTGATCAAGAATATATATACTTTATGGGATCTGCCGGACTTCCTTCGACCTGTTACGCACATTTTGACAAACATAATAGACCCATTTTTACTTTTTTTTAAAAAGTAAAGGGTCTAAAAACACAACAAACAATACTAAAGCTGTCTTCAGACGGTCCCTTTTTGAGTGCCACTTTATGTTAAAAAAGCCATCGCTCTCGTGTGAACACACGAGATTTTATTGCTTCGGTCAAAAAGCGAAGCTGACCGATGAAAATAGAACGCGTTCTATTGCCTGGCTTTTTTTGCGTCGGTCAAATACCTACTAGATTGACGAACTTTTGTATGAAATTGTTGAGAGTGTGACCAGAGTCTGTGAGTAAAAAACCGATGGTATTTTTGTTTGTCAACCGATGCAAATACTGTGAATGGCAACTTTTTCGTCGGTCAAAAAGTTGCACTCAAAAAGGAACCGTCTGAAGACAGCTTATCAAGCTGGTCAGTCGAGCGGGCGCGACAGTAGTATACCCTGTGCAGGTCTTAAAATAAAAGTATTTTGGGAAAAGTATTTAAATTATAGTGGAATTGCTCTGCATGTAGTCTGGCAACAACAAATGTTTCTCTCACTCACACACAGCTGTTCTTCCCCTGCAAACAATTTGGCGAATCTAGAGTCGCCAATCGCCAAAAAGAGTCTTCTGCGAGTCGCGGTGGCGATGGTCGGAAGATAATTTTTTGTTAATCGCCAAAAAGAGTCGCCTGCGAGTCGCGGTGTCGACTTTCGGAAGAGTTATCTTCCAAGCGATAATTTGGCGATTTTTTAAGTCACTTCAAATGCAGTGCATGGAGAAATGCTTAACTAAAGTAACAGTAAAAAGATGCAAAATACTGATTGCGTTGAGCACAACTTTGTTTGGTGTCATATATTAATTCAAATTTGTTACAACTATTGACACGTGCGGTTGTTATTTGCAAAATCCATATTTTTCGGTAATCGTTTTTCTTATTTAATAAAATATATTAAGAATGAGTTCCACGCCGAAAGCAATAAAGTGCCGCAGTAAACGCGAGGCGGATAGATTGTTAAAGTCAATTTATTCCATGCAAAATTTTTAAAGATTGCAAAACAGCCGAGGTGCCATTAGAACAGTGCAAAAATGAAATAAGTGAACCAGAAAATGCACAAGTTAACGTTGCTGCTTACGGCAGTTCATATAATGCCCAAAGTACTGAGAGCGACAGTGAAAGTGACGTCGATATTCCAAGCCTAAATGACCAGCTAAGGAACTGGTCAATAAAGAACAACATTTGCAACAGTGCGTTAAACGAGCTTTTGTGCATATTAAGGGACAACAATTCGAATGTTCCTAAAGATTGCCGGACTTTGAAGAGAACGCCAAAAAATCCACTTGTTGTCCAAATGGGAGATGGATATTATACCCATTACGGAGTGGAAAATGCACTTTTGGATTTCCTATCGGACAACCTATTGATAAAAATTATATCGACCTTGATATTAATACGGATGGCTTACCGTTGTGCAAAAGCTCCAACAAGCAAGTCTGGCCAATTCTTTGCAATGTTCCGGGGTTTGATACTGTAATGCTGATTGGAGCTTTCGAAGGATACAGCAAACCGAAAAACTCCGATGAGTTTTTATTATACTTTGTAAACGAAATGGTCAAGATACTTGAAAGCGGAATTTCCTTTCAAAATAAAGTTTACCACGTGAAAATCAGGTGCTTTATTATGGACGCACTAGCTCGATCATTTTTATTGTGCATTAAAGGCCACACCGGATTTTATTCGTGCACACGATGCATACAAAAAGGAGAGATGTTTAAAAATCGACTAATTTTTCCCAGTACGGATGGCATGGCTCCGAGATCTGACGAATCGTTTAGAAATCGAATTCAGCGCGAGCATCACAACCAAATACCAGCAACGACTATTGAAAAGTTACCAATTGAAATGGTACATCAAGTTGGGCTGGATTATATGCACATTGTATGTCTTGGTGTTACAAGGACTATTCTAAAAGCCTGGGCAAGAACGAGAGTCGAAAACTTTTGCCTTTCATCATGGCATATAAGCACGTTATCCAGCTCATTGGAATGTTTGGCCCGATCCGTTCCTAAGGAGTTTGCAAGGAAGCCGAGATCCCTTAAGGAATTGGAAAGGTGGAAAGCAACGGAATTGCGAAGCTTCCTATTATATTTTGGGCCATTCATTCTAGAAAATGTTCTTCCAAAGGACTTATATGTTCATTTTGTTAAACTGTCTCTGGCTATTCGAATTTTATTTGACGAGCGCACAAACAAAGTATGTAATAATTTTGAAAGCTTTCTTTTAAAAGGTTTCGTAGAAGATATGCCAAAGTTATACAACAAGTCGTATTTAACATGCAATTTTCATTATTTGTTGCACACGAGGACGCGGCATCCTACAACAGCTTGGAGTCCATAAGTGCGTTTAGATTTGAAAATTATTTGAAAAATTAAAAAAACAAATTAGCAAGCCAAACGACGTCTCTGCTCAAGTTTTCAACAGAATTGCGGAAAATAGATTTTTAATAAAAGAACAGACAACATCAAAGCAAATCATTAAGTTTGGCAAAAAAAACTAAAAGTGGTGATGCATACACTAGTGTACAAACTAGTTATTTTTATTTTGCAACTACGGAGCCAGACAATGTTTGTTTTGTTGGAGATCAAGCTATTAAAAATTGAAAAAATATTTAAAGAACATGAGGTGCTGAAACTTGAAGGAAAAATAATAAAAAATATCGAGCCACTTTTTTGCAACCTGTACGGTCGGACGTTTTTGGCTATTTTAAAACAAATAATTTGGATGGAGTCCAAACAAATTTCTTTTACATATGAAAACTTAAAGAGCAAAGCTTTTGCTTAAAAGAACAACAATTCTTATGCACTCATTTCTTTATTTCATTAAAATATAGTAATGTCGTTTCTTGACACGCAATTTTTTGATGATGGTAAGTTCTTTACAACATAAATCAATTACATTATATTTGTTTGGGCGTTGACGTACAAAGAATGCACGTTCAAGTGGTCCAAGCGAACACCAAGCCGAAGCTTGTTACGCGCGAAACCCAGGCAACTTAGAGCCCCACCTCCCGCCCTACCGACCGAGGGGCGCAGTCAGCGGATGACACGTTCGCGGGCGGACAGAAACGATATTTAGGGCATGCAAATTATAGATCGCGAGAAACAGAAAGATAGCGAGTAACGGACATAATTAGGAAAACGGAAGAAGAAAATAGAAAGTTAAACTAATTATGAGCTAGGTGAGTTAGTAGTAAAATTTTAAGTTGGAAAATTGAGTTAGCATTCGAGAAAACATGATAGAGTCTATTATAGTCTGAACATAAGATTCTAAAAGGCTCATGCAAAGCATAGTTTGATCTACAAAGACGAAGAAGAAGAGGGGTATAGTTTCTAGATACTCTAAAGGGAACAGAAAAGTTGAGCTGTGACATTAATTCAACTGAGTCTATGTCACCAGCAATGAGTTTGTACATAAAAACTACACCAAGCATTATTCTACGACTATATAAAGAGGGTAGGTTAATTAGTAAAAGTCTACTAGCATATGACGGCAGTCTAACATCCGCATTCCAATTTAGGCCGCGCAATGCAAATAAAATAAAGTTTTTTTGCACCGATTCAATTCGATCTTGGTGAACACTATACTGTGGACACCAAACACATGAACCGTATTCCAAAATCGGACGAACTAGGGATGTATAGAGAGTCTTTGTTATATAGGGGTCATCGAATTCCTTCGACCACCTCTTTATAAAACCCAAAACTGACATAGCTTTATTAACCATTTTAGAGATATGGTCAGAAAATTTAAGTTTATGATCTAGAAGAATACCTAGATCATTCACAGTAGTAATCCTGTCAAGATGAACTCCATACAGTGAGTATGACGCCAAATAAGGGTTAGATCGGTAAAATGACATTACGTTACATTTTGAACTGTTTAAATTTAATAGATTCACGCGGCACCATGACTGAAAAGAGTCAATATCTTCCTGCAATTTAATATGGCATGGCCAATCCTTATATTGCAAACAAATTTTAACATCATCCGCATACATTAGTACTCGAGAATGTGTTAAAACTGTAGGGAGATCGTTTATGAACAGTGTGAAAAGAAGGGGGCCGAGATGACTACCTTGAGGAACACCAGAGGTAACTCGGAAAGATTTAGAAAAAAAGTTATTAAATATAACTTTTTGAGTTCTTGGCTTTAAATAGCTTGAAATCCAGCAAATAAGTTTGGTCGGAAAGCCAATAAGGTCAAGCTTATGTAATAAAAGGGAATGGTTAACTGAGTCAAAGGCTTTACTGAAATCGGTATATATAACGTCAGTTTGTTTGTTATTAAGAAAACCACTAATAACAAACGAGGACAGCTCAAGAAGATTGGTAGTAGTGGATCTGCGTTTCACAAATCCATGCTGGTAGGGAGAAATAAAAGAGCTACACAAGTGTTGTAAATGACTTGTCAAAATCTTCTCGAAAAGTTTAGGAATAGCAGACAATTTAGAAATTCCCCTGTAATTTTTGGCGTCAGACTTACTTCCTTTTTTATGGAGAGGAATAACAAATGATTCCTTCCAAATAGAGGGAAAAATCGATGACTCGAGGGACAAAGAAAGAGGTATACCAGTGGTTTACATAAAACACCAGCACCATAACGAAGTACGCAACCGGGAACTCCGTCCGGACCGGGCGAAAACACCGGCTTAATCTTCTCAAGCTCACGAAGCAACGACTCCTCACCCATTAAAGGACTGAAAATGCAATTAGACCGAGGCAAATTATACGGATAAGATTCATTAGAGTAGTTAGACGAAGAGTATGTCGTTTGAAAAAACGTAGCAAAAAGATCGGCAATTGCCTGATCGGTTTGTGCTTTCGAGTTTTCATAGGATAATGAGGACGGATAGGTAGACGACTTACGTTTAGTGTTAACAAAATTATAGAACTGCCTGGGGTCTTTAGAGAATCTGACCCTACAGCGATATAAATAATTTTTATAACACGTAGCGTTAAGCTCGGAGAAGTTGGCCCGAGCAATTAAATAGCGAGCTAACGCTGAAGTAGAACCTGAGTCTTTAAACTTTTTGTAAAGTCTGGACTTCAAATTCTTCAGGTGCGATAGTTGTTTAGAAAACCAAGGAGGTTTATTAGACCGAATCGGATAATTTGAAGGAATGCAGGCATCAAAACAACTGTTTAGGCTATTATAAAATAGCTTAGTGGCACTGCACATATCGTTACACGAGTAAAATTCGGACCAGTCAATTTGGCTAAAAAGTTCGTTCAATCTCCCAAAGTCAGCTTTACGAAATTGACGAACACGGACAGATGGCATATCAAGTTTGTTCGATAATAATTTGCCACGGTCTATCATCAACTCTAAGGTGGGATGATAAGGATCTTCAGGATATGAGAGTGGTTCAGTTCTCGACAGGACCACATTAGCCGGATCACAAACAAAGCATAAGTCTAGCTGCCGGCTTAAAGAATTTTTGACGTGGTTAATTTGACGCAAGGATATGTCAAATAACCCGTCGATAAAGTCATGTTGAGTAGTTGGGATTAAGAAATTAGACTCATCATTAAATGACCAAGTAGTTCGTGGCAAATTAAAGTCACCAAGAGCTATGAAATGATCATTATCTGAAAAGACGCGTTTGTTCATGTATGTTTGATTTGCATTTCTTTTGCTGTGGCGCTAAACATAAACAATCAATAGCCGCAGTCCAGTGTTGCCAGACTATCGCAAGCTACCTACTCTACCATTATAATGAAAATACTTTTCTTTAAAGACCTGCACAGGCTATCCTACTGTCGCGCCCGCTCGACTGATCGGCTTGTTCTATGTTAATATATCGTTGTTTTCTTATTTGAATCTTAAAGTAAATTCATCGTACATTATAAAAATTTTAATTAAAAGCTTTAAAAGCGCCACCAAAGATTTTTGAGAGCTTTTAAAAGTGAGCTTGCGATCAGCTGATTTCCGAATAGAAATTTGCGCCAAAATATTTAGTTGTTTTATGTTGTGTCACACGCGTTAAATTGGTCCACAAAATTCAACTAAATTATGGAAAGTTATCTTCAAGGTATGCACTATTTAATGTATATTGTTATTTTATGTGTAGTTCTAGGGATTTAGTATTGTGTAATGTCCAATTTATATATTCTCAAATATAGTAAATGTTAATTATATATTTCTTAAAAGGAACACCTATATATAGATTTCAATAATTTAATGAGAGCTCGCCTAGAGACAACTTAAAAAAAAAAAAAATTTGTCACTTTTTGTTATTATTTAAGTAAAACTTGTTATATATATTCTTAAAAATAATAAATATAAAAAAAATGTCCAATTTATGTGTATTTTTTAAGAAAACTAACCTGCGTTCTCCGTGTTTCGTGGAATATATCTAATAGCTGTTCCATGCTGAAAGCAACTAATTGGTCCAGATTGTACTTATGAGTGTTGTCTTTAACCACAAACCAAAAACTCATCCCCGTTCGTTCCCCTTTTCTCACATTTAGGTAATATATAGGCACGTTTGAGTTTAGTCACAGCGAACTTTTCGAAATATGGCGCAGCAACAATCAAAAAATTAATAAAAACACTGCAGAATCCAAGATATCAGTAATTTTAATAGTTACATTCATAAATATCTTCCCAAATGTAACTACATGCTTGAACCGTTCATGTCTAAGCATACTGTATGGTTGGCGTCTAAAATATCAATTACTATTGATGAAACCTGCAAAACACTACCGCAAATGGGACGTCCAACCTTATCTTACACGAATGCGGGTACAAGATTAAAAAGGAAATTGGCATCTGAGCTCGCAAATGAAAATAATTTTGACACAAATCTTCTTGCACATGCTGAAGCAGTCTCTGCAAAGAAACAAAGCAAGAAGGACACGGCTTTTGTTCTTAAAAAAACCATAACAACACCCGAATACTCAACTGAATCGAGAAAGCAATTTGATATACAAAAACCCATTCCACTTGCACCCGATGAAGCCTTGGCTTACCTCCTGGAAAATTCTCTTACAAAACAGCAATACACGAACACTAGACTTATGAATAAAAGTCGCCATAGTGACATTTATCCAACCTATAGTCTAGTAATGGAATCTAAATTACAATGCCGTCCTGGAGTTATAAAAGTAACGGAAACGGCCGCCCAAGTATCATTACAAAACCTTTTGGATCATACTGCGCACAGAATTATTAAAATGCAAGCCGATGTTTTAAATCAGTTGCCACCAGGGATTCAAACCGAAAGAAATAAAGGTTTCAGATACGGTTTCGGTTATGGTCGGGTTTTGGTTTTCGGTTAACGGTTACGAACATTTTTTTTAATATCGGTTTCGTAACGGTTCACCGTTATTCCTCAGTTTCGGTTTCAAAATACCGGTATCATTTCGGTTAATAAAAATAAATATATTTTGAAAAGTCGGTTTTTATTTTCACATATTTAACTTTTTTATTCATATTTATTCATTTATTGTATTTTAAGCGGAAATTCATTATAGTATAATACATAATACATTTTCAACATATCCTTCTACTTCAACTTAAACTTATTGAGCTCAATATTCAAAAATGAGATCAATATTATAAATAAATAACAATTAATTTAAAAAACGATGATTGCTTCTTAGCAACATTATTGAATTTAATGTTTTGCTGTCCAATTTGTTCCTTAAGGAATTCATTATAAATTTGACTCCAGAAAAGAGGCGTTCGACGCTAACTTGAGTGGGTGGGACCGCAAGGACAACTTTTGATAGTTCATATAAGTCAGGAAACCTTTTTTCATTTTCGGACCACCAGACAAGTATATTTACTTTAGTCCCCAGACGCTTTTGTTTAAGAAACAGATTTAGCGAGTTTGAAATATTGTTTTTTTCGATTGAAGACTTCTCTTTTCAGTACTTTCAAAAACATCAAAATGACATCTCTTAATGTGGTTAGTCAAATTAGTGCCATGATTTCCCTGAAGAAAACAAAAGGTTATACAGTATATCTAGAAATTTCGTTGACAAAGAACATAATACTCATAGAAAGAATTAAATTTTAAAAGCAATGTGTATTTGATTTTTGTCAAAACAGAAACTTTTCATGTAACATGTAATACGTATGTACATACATGCGTACATATGCATAAGTGAACTTACATACTACAAGTTTTTACGTGATTTGTTACGTTTTCAACAGAAGCGTGAAAAAACTTCTGACGGCTTTTGTATGTATGTACATACATATGTACATATATATGCAGCATATATTCTTTGATGTGTATGCGTATGTAGGCTTGTGAAATATTTCTTATTGAATTGATCGCAAAGCCTTTAGGTAATATCGCAACGAATGCAACAAGGCCTGATCAAATCAATAGAAAATGTTTTAGAAGCCTGCATAGGCATACATACTGTAGCGTGCTCGGGCGTAGGTTTGAGTTTTATTTGCCCTTGGTCGAGTATACGGAGATTTCGGGATAGTGCACTTCAAGCTATGCTCTTGCTTGCTCGCCGGTTTGTGTCGGGGTTCGTTCTACTCTCTCCTGTCAAAGACTACTCGCCTACACTAACACAATATTTAAGTGCACATTAGCAAAATCGGAAAATATTAACTGAATAAAAAAAAAACAAGGAAAAGGACAATATTACTAAGTCTATATCCCGAAGCAGAATGTATTCTCTAATCAAATCTATTTTTGGAAAGGAAACTCAGATGTTAATGAGCTCCCACTGTCTTTACCCACCCTACCTGCACAGAAGCTAAGCTAACTGCGCCCTTATAGACACCCTAAGTGTTCTTCATACGGACCCGGCGTCTACCATGCTCTACTGAGGACGAAAAAAGAATTAAAATTAGAACATCGTGAACATACTTCAACGCAGGTTTATATTTGGGACCTCTACATGGTCTTCTAAAAGTCTTATCATACTATGGTACAATATTCAGTTTGCAAAGAAAACATCAGATTAACTTCGGTAAGAACAAAATTAGTTGGCAACGCAGGCCAAATTTTAGATAGAAAATGGTCGGTTCATTAAACGAGGAATGGGGTCTCCGTAATTACGGGATGGTAAACTAATAGATATAGGACTGATCATATGTGCATATCGACATAGGTAAAAAGAATTATAATAAACAAATTATTCATGCTGTCGTTTTAATAGACAGCTGATTACCATACACTTACTCCGCGAAGTCGGTGAGCTCAGAGACGACGAAGGTGCGTGTTACTGGAAATGAGAGTCGAATATACACATATAAGAATTTATATTATCGTGATTAATATTGCAATTCCATACCCGTTTGATATCCAACCACTTTACATATTAGTTAATGAATAAATCTCTTTTACTTAAACTACTTTACTTAATTGTATACAAAATAATTCAAAGGAAATGACGACCAATTTGATGCCGCCGGATAAAGTGCTTCGTGCACTTAGCTCTTCTTAATACACTCCATATTAAAGACAATTGCAACCTTTAGAAACATGCTAAGCTCGATCTGATTATAGCACGTGCATCGACCACTAGTGGGGGGTATTATTTAACTTTTGAAACCATCTGGATGAGCATTTAATTTTCACTAATCCATCCCCACTAGTAAGCACTGTACACTGCCGTAAACGTACGCAAATTTGGATATCACGCTTAATGGATCAATTCATTGGCACTAATAATTCTTGAGGATGGATATCAGAAAAATAGTTTTCTTATGATGTCGGCAGTCCCACGTGGTTGGTTAGTAGTTAGCGAAATTCATCCGGTGTTCCAACGACGTCGTTAATGGCCCGTGGCCGAAAAGCAATTTCGTAACGTTGATCCGATCTACTCCTTTGGGGTCCAAGAAAACGGAGTCCACGTAAAAGCAAGAGGGGCGTACTTCGATATAGCACTTCAATCAAGATCGCCAATGTACAGGCATGGCCTGAATTTCAACGAAGGTGCTGTTTGCCAATCTTTACAATAAACTTTGTGGTTAGAATGCCACGTGACAATTTATATAAAGGTGTATTAAACGAACACGGCCTGATATGACCTTATCTCTTGCCCTTCACTTCGCATATGAAACATGTGCAATTTTTGATGCTACGCCAGAACTGGTCTTGAGCTTTTATCTTTATCGGTTTTTCTGCATCCTATTCGTGCTGCTTACTCTGATGAGCAGACCTATAGAGAGCATGTGTGGTGTCAATTCTTATCTGATCTAATTATTTTGATGTAGGCGTAGACACAGATAAGAGTACGAAAAGCTTTTAAAGCTCAGCTTAAGCTTTTGGATCAAATTTATCCGGCCTACAGATACAGCTGTTTGCTTTCTGCACTGTTACAATAACACTGCTTGCAATATGATTTGGTACAACGAAAAAAAGTAGTGGCATTTTACGAAGGTAGTATATATGGCCACTACACCCCTCCGCCGCAGTTGAAGACGCTGGTATTTATTAACAAGTCTTAAGCAAACGAAACGGTGCACCGTGGCGATCAAGGGCTTAGCTGTATATCTTTAAGATGGTACATGCCTAAGGTTTTATTATTTTCGTCTGTTAATTTATAATAAGACGTACCTACTTTACCTATTACTGTTGCCGGAATAAATACAGGTGCTAATTTAGCACTAAATTTCTTAAGAGCATTGCTCTGACAAAAGTTCCGAGCAAAAACAGAGTCGCCAACTTTGAGTTGCAATGGACGACTGCGCAAATTGTAGATTTTCGCATGAGAGTCTGCTATCTTTTGCTGAGCCGTCTGACGCATGACTTGTAAGGCACTCTGATGATCGATTCTAGTGTCTTCGGAAAGCAATCCAAGACGTCGAAGCAGTTCATAGTCCTTTCCATTTAGAACCATGTGCTGTCCAAAGGCTAAATAGTACGGAGAAAATCCTGTACTACGATGTACATTAGCTCGCAGAGCCGCGCTAATTTCTGGTAATTTTACGTCCCAATTAGTGTAGTCTCTTCCTATATACGCCCTAATGGCTGCTAAAATCGATCGATTCAGACGTTCACTTGCATTAGCCTGAGGCGAATATATCGCTGTACACATGTGTGACACGCCGAATTTGTACAAAAATGATTTAAAAGCACCAGACACAAACTGTGATCCATTGTCGGTTAATATAGTTTCTGGTACTCCAAACGTGCAAAATAGCATGTTTTCTAAAAACTCACAAATCTTGTGCGAAGTAAACTTTTTAAGTGGACATAAAAAATGAAATTTGGTGTTGTGGTCCACTATGATCAACAATCCTATACTCCCGGTCTTAGAACGAGGGTATGGTCCTAGGATATCCATATAGAGTTTTTGAAATGGCCGATCTGAAACCATAGGCTTACCCATCGGGGGTTTCAGAACTACGTTTGGGATTTTTGTTTGTTTGCAGATAGCACACTGAGAGACATATTCGCGTATCTGTTTTACCATCTTTGGCCAAAATAAATATCTTCTAATTCTCTCAATGGTTTTGCCAGTTCCACAATGAGCAGCGTTTGGAGGATCATGACCTCTAGAAATAACATCGGCGGTGAGTCCCGGAGGTACCCAAAGCTTCCAAGCTAGCTTATCGCTGATCGGGTCACTCACGTAAGGTTCAGTTCTCTTATAAATTATGTCGTTTTCTATTCGAAGGTCGGGTAACTTGTCTTGATTTGCTCGAGTTTGTTCTACTAAATCACAATACTCGCGAGACTTAAATTCAGCGGAATCCAGATCAACCATGGGTCCATGATCATCCAGTTCTACAACATTAAGTTCATTCTGTCGGGAAAGAGAGTCACCGACTACATTTTGGGAACCACTACGATGTGAAATTTTGAAAGAAAACCCTTGTAGTTTTATTGCCCACCTGGCCAATCTTCCAGTTAAGTCCTTTTGTTTCATGAGCCACTGTAACGAAGCGTGATCTGTTATGACTTGGAAGTCTTGGCCTTCTACGTATGCCCTAAACTTTTTTATGCCTTTTATTACAGCTAGGCACTCTAGTTCTGTAACAGAGTAGTTTCGCTGTGCTTTAGAGAGTTTCTCCGACATGAAAGCAATCGGCAATTCTTCCCCATCTTCGTTAAGTTGAGATAACACGCAACCTAAGCCAAAAGTGCTAGCATCACAAACTAATATAAAAGGTTTCCTAAAATCAGGGGTTGACAAAATCGGTGCTGAAGTCAAGCAAGTTTTCAATTTATTGAACGCATCATCAGCGGAAGCGTTCCAAATAAACGACTGCCGCTTTTTTAGCAATTCCGTCAAGGCACAGCTCATTGTAGCGTAATTATCAATAAACCGACGATACCATCCCGAAAGTCCTAGGAATCGTCTAAGCTGTTTTACGGATTTTGGAATCGGGAAATCGTTTATGGCTTTTATTTTATTCGGGTCAGTTTTTAATTGGCCGTATCCAATGATAAAACCTAGGTATTTGATTTCTTTAATACAGAAGTGCGATTTTGCAATATTGATGGTCAAATTGGCCTTTCGTAAGTGCAATGCAACTTCTTGTAGCAACAACATGTGTGAGTCGAAATCGTCGGACAGAATCAGTAAATCGTCTAAATATACAAAAACGCGAGTTCGTAATTTAGCGGGTATGACCTGGTCCATAAGACGGCATAAGGTTTGAGCAGCATTTGTTAAGCCAAATGGCATTACCTTATATTGGTAAAGGGGCCGATTTGGAACAGTAAAAGCCGTATAATGACGAGAACTTTCCTCTAAAGGAATTTGCCAATATGCGTGTTTCATATCTAATCCGGTTATATATCTAGCAGGTGGTAATCGACTAAGGATACCGTCGATATGAGGCAAAGGATAAGCGTCCTTACGGGTATGTCTATTGATTTCTCGAGAATCCAAACAGAGACGGTTCTTTGAGCCTTTCTTGACAAGCACACAGTTGCTACTCCAAGGACTGTTGGATTCTTCAATTATATCTAGTGACAACATCTTTTCGACCTCCTCGAACATAAGCTTTTCCTTAGCTGGGGAAATAGGCCAAAAACGTTGTTTGACTGGTCTGTTACACTCCATTTCAATCTTATGTTGAATGACCTGTGTACGACCTAAACCCTCTCGCTCGTAGAAAGCAAAGGTGTTTATTACTGAATTAAGTCGATCTCTTTGTTCCTTATTTAGTTCATGTTTCTGGTGAAGCTCTTCTGTTTTAGTATCTTTACCGACATCTAATTCGTTGACCATTTTATTATCAGTCAAGATATTGTCTAATAATCCGAAATTCTTCCAGAAGGGTATACCTAAGTAGATATCTTGTTGAAGTTCAGGTATTATAAAGAATTCAACATCTTTTGTTTGCTCTTGAAACGTGATGGGTATGCAAAGTTTCGCTACCACTGAACAGGACTCGCTGTTGGCTGTTTTAATATGTCCTGAACACTTTCGTACTTTAGGGTGTTTAGCAAATAACTTGGCAGCTTTACTGCCGAAACAGTTAATTGTAGCTCCAGAATCCAACAAAGCAACAAAATTATGATTCTCAATGGTCAAATCGGTGTATAATCGGCAGTCAGAGTTCAAGAAAACTGACGAAACAAGATTGTTTCGCACTTCCTTGACCTTGCGCCAAAAGTTTCTGAGTCGGACCGTGGAACGTTTGGGTCGACAAAATATAGTGGCGAGCTGGGCTACTATATCGATATCACTAGCATCATTCTGATCTGTCTGGGTTTGTGTAATAATAGTATTTAAATTTGATTTAATCAGGGGAGATTTTGGGTTTTCTAATAGTGAGTCAGGCAATATACTGCGACTCGTTTTGAAACCTGAATCGGATTCTAATTCGTTGTTGGAGTTGGATGCGTCAAAGGAGTGCTGCTTTGCGCATCCTTCTTTCGGTTTTCCGACGTGCTACATTTACTGCACTTGGGCCTGTAAGTATTCTTGGTACCACAACCAAAACAGAAGACATGTCTTTCTTCGAGACAGTCCTTGAAACGATGCCCTATTTTGTCGCAATTCCAACATACAGATTTCTGTCGGCGTATTTCTGAGATACTTTCGTCATCTAGTTCTTCGTTGTCACTCAGAATCTCGGAGACGTTGTGCCTGCCTGTCTTTGGTCGGAATGTAGAGTTATTGTTATCGCGACAAAAATTCTCATGCTTCCTAACTTCTTCTCGTAGCTCGCTTCTGTCGTGTATTTTTAAGTGCAGAAGCTCATAGCGAAGAGCACGGTTAGCATTTCGTTTTAAAATATCTATCAGTTTAGGCTCGCTAACTTCGTGAGAGAGTCGAGATACTAACTCCTCAATAGCGGCTTGGAAATCATCAAAAGATTCGTTGTCTTTTTGCAGACGTTTTCTGATCAGTTCCCATAGGTCGAAGTCGTCTTTAGCGTCATCGAACCTTTGTCGGAATGCTGTACAAAATGACGGCCAAGTGAATTGATGGTTTTTCTTATGGAAATTCCAAAACCAATCACTAGCTTTGCCCAAAAAAATCAAGTGCAAATTGTCACAGAGCAACTGATAGTCCCCCGCCAGATTTTGGGTAGTTAAAGATCGAATTCTATATAAGAATTCTTCCACATGCATAGCGTCTTTCGATCCGTCGAACTTTATACGCCAACTCTGTAGTATATTTGCTATCTTCGCAGGCGCCATAGTTCCTACAGAATGACTACTCACCGGATTGCCTAAGGCACTATTCTGAGAACCTATATCGTTTAAGTGTCCTGACGGGCTTGTACCCGTATTACTTGCTAACGCCGATGGTCGTCCTGCTACCAACATTGCATTTTCTCTAGTGAGACTAATACTGGCGAATTGTGTCTGAATATTCTGTTCTATAGTGGATTTGATAAATGATCCGAGATTATCCATCAGAGCTTTCTGTTGTTCCTGCATAACAGCATTAACATATTCTGTGATACTGTCACTTGTCTCTTGTCCAAATGATACGTGGCCAATGCTATCTAGGGATAAACGTCGGTCATGAAGTTCTTGCCGCGGATAGGTTTGCGAACGAGTTTGCATGCCACGTTTGGGAGTTGTTCCCCGACCATACCCTCTTCCTTTATTAGCTTTCTTCCCCATAACGTTAGGTAATGCGGAGTTTTTCCCGAACGGACCGACTCCTTTATTAGACGTAGTGCCACTTGTTTCAGTCACCGACGTTGTCTGTTGCTCGGATCGTAATTCTGCTGCAAGTGTATTGTTGTCATATCTGAGCTGGTCAGGAGTGCATTCTGCTTTACAGACTGGACAACTATAACAACTTTTAAGTTGGTCCTTTATGCAATTACTATGAAATTTATGGTGACAAGGGGTAGTACTAATAAGCTGATCTTGTCTGATCACTTCCTGGCAAATGCCACAAAATGGGTCTGCTTCATTTAAAGCAGCCGTTAAATTTTCGCTACTGTGCCTAACCGACATATTGTAACCCTTAATTAACAACTTTACTTAGTCAAAGGAAAAAGATTTCTTTTCTATTATTTCGAGATACTAAAAAAAATGTTCGTCCTTTTCAAGCATGGTTCGCACACGTCCGTATTATGATTACTAAATAGTTTAAGATTGTAGAATACAAATTGTTTTGAACTTTATTAAATCTATTGCCATTTGCGTTGGAATAAGGTCAGATATCGGACATTCTTTACTCCGTTTGAGTAGCAGACTGTTGTTCCATGAATATGAACCGTATACCAACAGCAAACTATATTTCGTCACAGTTATTCTCTAACATATAAGTTAATCATATTGATTATAAAATGGTCAGTATACTCATGTTTATGAATGATATCTGCAATAACAAGTCCTAAATTAACTTCAATATGTAACTGCTATGTGAGTCTGTCTCTTGAACTTATGATATATTAATAACGATTATTCACATCCGTCTGTGAGCTTACCAAAAGATTATACATAGGACGTTTTATCCAGGTCTATGAATAGATTCGTTTATTCCATATGCATCGTCTCTAGAGCTCACAACCGAATTGAAATATTCATTAAAATACTGCAAAACTATCTTGTTGTTTAAATGAGCATTTTGGGAGCTTTTCCAAAAAACTACATGCTGCTGTTCTGCATGCTAGCGCACAGCTGTTATATGCGCCTTTGGGCTTAATACGTTGGGCTCACACGTTTGGGCGCCAATTATGTAGCGTGCTCGGGCGTAGGTTTGAGTTTTATTTGCCCTTGGTCGAGTATACGGAGATTTCGGGATAGTGCACTTCAAGCTATGCTCTTGCTTGCTCGCCGGTTTGTGTCGGGGTTCGTTCTACTCTCTCCTGTCAAAGACTACTCGCCTACACTAACACAATATTTAAGTGCACATTAGCAAAATCGGAAAATATTAACTGAATAAAAAAAAAACAAGGAAAAGGACAATATTACTAAGTCTATATCCCGAAGCAGAATGTATTCTCTAATCAAATCTATTTTTGGAAAGGAAACTCAGATGTTAACGAGCTCCCACTGTCTTTACCCACCCTACCTGCACAGAAGCTAAGCTAACTGCGCCCTTATAGACACCCTAAGTGTTCTTCATACGGACCCGGCGTCTACCATGCTCTACTGAGGACGAAAAAAGAATTAAAATTAGAACATCGTGAACATACTTCAACGCAGGTTTATATTTGGGACCTCTTCATGGTCTTCTAAAAGTCTTATCATACTATGGTACAATATTCAGTTTGCAAAGAAAACATCAGATTAACTTCGGTAAGAACAAAATTAGTTGGCAACGCAGGCCAAATTTTAGATAGAAAATGGTCGGTTCATTAAACGAGGAATGGGGTCTCCGTAATTACGGGATGGTAAACTAATAGATATAGGACTGATCATATGTGCATATCGACATAGGTAAAAAGAATTATAATAAACAAATTATTCATGCTGTCGTTTTAATAGACAGCTGATTACCATACACTTACTCCGCGAAGTCGGTGAGCTCAGAGACGACGAAGGTGCGTGTTACTGGAAATGAGAGTCGAATATACACATATAAGAATTTATATTATCGTGATTAATATTGCAATTCCATACCCGTTTGATATCCAACCACTTTACATATTAGTTAATGAATAAATCTCTTTTACTTAAACTACTTTACTTAATTGTATACAAAATAATTCAAAGGAAATGACGACCAATTTGATGCCGCCGGATAAAGTGCTTCGTGCACTTAGCTCTTCTTAATACACTCCATATTAAAGACAATTGCAACCTTTAGAAACATGCTAAGCTCGATCTGATTATAGCACGTGCATCGACCACTAGTGGGGGGTATTATTTAACTTTTGAAACCATCTGGATGAGCATTTAATTTTCACTAATCCATCCCCACTAGTAAGCACTGTACACTGCCGTAAACGTACGCAAATTTGGATATCACGCTTAATGGATCAATTCATTGGCACTAATAATTCTTGAGGATGGATATCAGAAAAATAGTTTTCTAATGATGTCGGCAGTCCCACGTGGTTGGTTAGTAGTTAGCGAAATTCATCCGGTGTTCCAACGACGTCGTTAATGGCCCGTGGCCGAAAAGCAATTTCGTAACGTTGATCCGATCTACTCCTTTGGGGTCCAAGAAAACGGAGTCCACGTAAAAGCAAGAGGGGCGTACTTCGATATAGCACTTCAATCAAGATCGCCAATGTACAGGCATGGCCTGAATTTCAACGAAGGTACTGTTTGCCAATCTTTACAATAAACTTTGTGGTTAGAATGCCACGTGACAATTTATATAAAGGTGTATTAAACGAACACGGCCTGATATGACCTTATCTCTTGCCCTTCACTTCGCATATGAAACATGTGCAATTTTTGATGCTACGCCAGAACTGGTCTTGAGCTTTTATCTTTATCGGTTTTTCTGCATCCTATTCGTGCTGCTTACTCTGATGAGCAGACCTATAGAGAGCATGTGTGGTGTCAATTCTTATCTGATCTAATTATTTTGATGTAGGCGTAGACACAGATAAGAGTACGAAAAGCTTTTAAAGCTCAGCTTAAGCTTTTGGATCAAATTTATCCGGCCTACAGATACAGCTGTTTGCTTTCTGCACTGTTACAATAACACTGCTTGCAATATGATTTGGTACAACGAAAAAAAGTAGTGGCATTTTACGAAGGTAGTATATATGGCCACTACACCCCTCCGCCGCAGTTGAAGACGCTGGTATTTATTAACAAGTCTTAAGCAAACGAAACGGTGCACCGTGGCGATCAAGGGCTTAGCTGTATATCTTTAAGATGGTACACGCCTAAGGTTTTATTATTTTCGTCTGTTAATTTATAATAAGACGTACCTACTTTACCTATTACTGTTGCCGGAATAAATACAGGTGCTAATTTAGCACTAAATTTCTTAAGAGCATTGCTCTGACAAAAGTTCCGAGCAAAAACAGAGTCGCCAACTTTGAGTTGCAATGGACGACTGCGCAAATTGTAGATTTTCGCATGAGAGTCTGCTATCTTTTGCTGAGCCGTCTGACGCATGACTTGTAAGGCACTCTGATGATCGATTCTAGTGTCTTCGGAAAGCAATCCAAGACGTCGAAGCAGTTCATAGTCCTTTCCATTTAGAACCATGTGCTGTCCAAAGGCTAAATAGTACGGAGAAAATCCTGTACTACGATGTACATTAGCTCGCAGAGCCGCGCTAATTTCTGGTAATTTTACGTCCCAATTAGTGTGGTCTCTTCCTATATACGCCCTAATGGCTGCTAAAATCGATCGATTCAGACGTTCACTTGCATTAGCCTGAGGCGAATATATCGCTGTACACATGTGTGACACGCCGAATTTGTACAAAAATGATTTAAAAGCACCAGACACAAACTGTGATCCATTGTCGGTTAATATAGTTTCTGGTACTGCAAACGTGCAAAATAGCATGTTTTCTAAAAACTCACAAATCTTGTGCGAAGTAAACTTTTTAAGTAGACATAAAAAATGAAATTTGGTGTTGTGGTCCACTATGATCAACAATCCTATACTCCCGGTCTTAGAACGAGGGTATGGTCCTAGGATATCCATATAGAGTTTTTGAAATGGCCGATCTGAAACCATTGGCTTACCCATCGGGGGTTTCAGAACTACGTTTGGGCTTTTTGTTTGTTTGCAGATAGCACACTGAGAGACATATTCGCGTATCTGTTTTACCATCTTTGGCCAAAATAAATATCTTCTAATTCTCTCAATGGTTTTGCCAGTTCCACAATGAGCAGCGTTTGGAGGATCATGACCTCTAGAAATAACATCGGCGGTGAGTCCCGGAGGTACCCAAAGCTTCCAAGCTAGCTTATCGCTGATCGGGTCACTCACGTAAGGTTCAGTTCTCTTATAAATTATGTCGTTTTCTATTCGAAGGTCGGGTAACTTGTCTTGATTTGCTCGAGTTTTTTCTACTAAATCACAATACTCGCGAGACTTAAATTCAGCGGAATCCAGATCAACCATGGGTCCATGATCATCCAGTTCTACAACATTAAGTTCATTCTGTCGGGAAAGAGAGTCACCGACTACATTTTGGGAACCACTACGATGTGAAATTTTGAAAGAAAACCCTTGTAGTTTTATTGCCCACCTGGCCAATCTTCCAGTTAAGTCCTTTTGTTTCATGAGCCACTGTAACGAAGCGTGATCTGTTATGACTTGGAAGTCTTGGCCTTCTACGTATGCCCTAAACTTTTTTATGCCTTTTATTACAGCTAGGCACTCTAGTTCTGTAACAGAGTAGTTTCGCTGTGCTTTAGAGAGTTTCTCCGACATGAAAGCAATCGGCAATTCTTCCCCATCTTCGTTAAGTTGAGATAACACGCAACCTAAGCCAAAAGTGCTAGCATCACAAACTAATATAAAAGGTTTCCTAAAATCAGGGGTTGACAAAATCGGTGCTGAAGTCAAGCAAGTTTTCAATTTATTGAACGCATCATCATCATATATATATATATATAAATAATGGGTATTTCTGCAATCGCATGTGTACACATCCATGTATACATACATACATATACATACAAGACAGAAATCTGTTCTGTTCACAATAAAGAAAAGAATACAACACTCGTAATAATTATATGTTTTATTTTGACGTGGTTCGATTCAGGGTTTGGTGTCAACTGAACTAAGCGTTATACAAACGTATACTTATAACATAATTCTATTAGATGGTTTTGCCACTCTTTGTTTATACTATGGGTTTGTATTGGTGTGTGATAGCTAATGTGATCTTTGGTCCAGATATGTTTATGTCAACGTTCTGAGTGGTTAGTGTGATGTTTGGGCCAGCTATGTTTATACCAATGTGCTGAGCCTATGATGTTTACATTAAAGTAGTTCGGGTTTGCTTACATTAAACTGGATTGCAGACCAGGCCGCATTATTGATAATGGTGAGGGTGTTGACAGTTTAGAATTAAGTAGTGGGGACGAGGTAAGTGATGACATTTGCATAACTCGCGTACGAATTTGTCTGTCCCTTGCATTTGCACTAATACTGTATGCGATCTCACTCGCACTTGGATCATGGCGCCAGAAAGCTGAGCCTACGACAAGAAAACAAATAAAAAGAGTGACCGTCGACATATGTATGTATGTAGTAGTTCGTGTGTTGTTAGTATGCTTGTCTCTCTCAATTGCCCTTAAGAAAAACCTACAAACACATCCGAGTGTGTGAAATAGAAAATATGTTATATATGTACATACATATTTACATAAAGTTTAACGGTTGTCGGTTTATTCTTTGCCATCAGATTTGTATGTCGAAGCCAAATACAAATCTGCAAATGTAGTTCTCTGAACATGATAGCGACATTATTTGCCGCGACCTACAGCAATAACATGAAATACTTTAGTAATATTTTTCTTTAATGTGCATGTACTATGTACATATATGTACATATGCACATACAATTTTATATTCGTTTGATGTAAATACATATGTAGTATGTATTTACATATGTATATTTCGTCTTCTTTCCTTACTAAAATAATCAGCAGAATATGGAAATTGACAATTTTGATTAGTGCTTTTTGTCGACCAGAACCGAAACAAACCTTTATATATGAATCGGTTTCGAAACGGTTATTTCGGTTTGACGAATTTCGGTCTTTCGGTTACGGTGTAGAAAAAAAATATCGTTTCGGTTACGGTTTCAGTTACGGTTCGCAATTTTAATCGGTTAACGGTTACGGTTTCGGTTACGGTTTGAATCCCTGGTTTCCACCCAGTTCTGAAATTAAACTAATATGCAGCTATGGATTTGATGGTTCAACGGGTCATTCAAGAAGAAGATCCGGTTTTTAGAATTTGTCTTGAACATTTTATATAAAATTGAATTTAAACAAGCCGATCAGTCGAGCGGGCGCGACAGTAGGATACCCTGCGCAGGTCTTGAATTAAAAGTATTTTCGGCAAAGTATTTTAATTATAGTGGAATTGCACTGTATGTAGTCTGGCAACACCCTATGTTTCTCTCTCTTACACACAGCTGTTATCTTATTGCGCGCCAAACCAATTGTTTTTGAAATTTTAGGCAATGTTTATATATATGGGTTTTGTTCATTCAGAAAATTTAAGTTATTGTAATACTATGATAGAAACGTAGAATTGTCAACCATACGTGTTAGCAATCGCAAATATAAATTAATATAATAATAGTAATTATTCAGTATGTCAGTGCTGGACAACTTTTAAAGTAATGTAGGACAGTGTTGGACAACTGGCCAATTATAATGACATAATGGCAATAAAACAAATTCCTTAATATCTCCTTTATTAATTAGTCGATCGCTATAAAACTTGCAGAAATTCCTTAGCGCTGTTATTCTGTCAATTTAAGCTGTGTTATCTCAACGAAGATGAGTGTTAACAGTAGCAGATATTAAATTTAACATTCCCAAAAGAAAGACAAGGCGAGCGATATTGCAAAGAAGATTGTCTTATGTGCTCTCGCTCTTTCCAAGAACTATGAAATAATGTTAATAATAGAAATTCTTTAATATCTCCGTTATTTGTGGGTCGATCGCTATGAAACTTGCAGAAAATTGCTCAGCGTGGTGATTCTGATAATTTAAGCCGTATTATCTTAACAGACATGCATGTAAAGAATCGCTAATATTAATTTACATTACAATGTATAGTTCGGAGTGTGGCCGATGGATGGCGCCACATGCCACGTGGCACAATGCGCCACATAGCGGCCGACAGTGCAAACCACAGATTATCATATGCTTTCTCGTTTGCGCAAATGGAATTTTTATATGCTCTCTCGCTTTGGCCAAAAAATGGAATTAAAACAAATTCCTTAATATCTCCCTTATTTAGGGGTCGATCGCGATGAAACTTGCAGCAAATTGCTCAGCGCGAGTTATACTTCAACTATTAGTCATGTTCGGCTGAATTATCTTGGAATTGGAAGTTTTCTTCTATTTGCGTGGGCGGGGGGTGAGATATCGAAAATTGAAAGTAAACTTGATCTGCGTATGGTATTCAGGAACCTACATTCCAAATTTGAAGTCTCTAGCTCTTATAGTTGCTGAGATCCACGCGTTCATACAGACGGACAGACAGA
The DNA here is from genome assembly GCA_958299025.2 of Drosophila histrio. Lineage (NCBI taxonomy): Eukaryota > Metazoa > Arthropoda > Insecta > Diptera > Drosophilidae > Drosophila > Drosophila histrio. Next base: position 31,588,371 of record OY282580.2, on the reverse strand, counting down.
CGGACGGACAGACGGACAGACAGACGGACAGGTGTCAGTCGACTCGGCTATTGATACTGATTCAGAATATATATACTTTATAGGGTCGGAGATGCTTCCGTCTGCCTGGTACATACATTCACACAAATTCATTATACCACTTTTATATATATAATATATAAAAATAGAAATATTAAACTAAAAGAATCTTTGCAAATAGAAAAAAAAACAAGTTACAGCAAACACTGCTTCATTGAAAAAACAAGCCGATCAGTCGAGCGGGCGCGACAGTAGGATAGCCTGTGCAGGTCTTCAAAGAAAAGTATTTTCATTATAAATGGATTTAAATATATCGCTTGAAGTCGATTTTGCTGGTATCGAGTGTAGGTAGCTTGCGAAATTTTGGCAACATTGGATAGCGGCTATTGATTGTTTATGTTTAGAGCCACAGCAGACGAAAGGCAAATCAATCATACATGAACAAACGCGTCTTTTCGTTCATTATATCGTCGGGCGGCGCAGCGACTGCGCTGCTACCGCGCTGCGACGCATCTGCATAAATTTGATTCTTGAATAACTTTTGAGTTCAATATCCGATCGTACTGAAATTTGTAGCACACATTGAGAGTAGGATACTTGCCATGTGTGCCAAATCTCAAGTCTCTAGCTATGAAACTGCTCGTGTTATCAGCTTTTTCGTGTTATGGGCGAAGGGGGCGGGGCATCGCGATGAAATTTTCAGGACACATTAAGCTCAAGCTTTTTATCATGTGTGCCAAATCTAAAGTCTCTATCTTTAACATTGCGTATGTTATGGTGATTTTTCTAATTTTAAAACCAACGGGACATGATATCGAAAATTGAAAATAAACTTGATCTGCGTATGGTATTCAGGAACCTACATTCCAAATTTGAAGTCTCTAGCTCTTATAGTTGCTGAGATCCATGCGTTCATACAGACGGACAGACGGACGGACAGACAGACGGACAGGTGTCAATCGACTCGGCTATTGATACTGATTAAGAATTTATACACTTTATATGGTCGGAGATGCTTCCTTCTCCCTGTTACATACATTCACACAAATTCATATAGCCTTTTTTGCCCATTTTTAATGGGCACAGGCTATAAAAATTATATAATTCTCTATTGATTTTGTTGGAAAATCACCAGCAAAATTTCGTCCTCAAAGAAATCACCCCCAGACTTTTCGCAAGCCATCACCGAGTTAGGCGAAGCATTTTCCAAATTAAACATGCCAGACCCTAATACTGCAACCTTCGAACACACAAGTCCGTCAGGTACTTCTCACTTTACAACATCTATTGAGAATACAGTAGAAAGGTATCTCTGGAAGATATTACGAAAAAGGTGACGAACTATTACATTCAAATGCAAGCGCTAACATAAAGACCGACCAGACGATAGCACCAGAATATGTAGGAAGAATTAATGAGTTAAATAGGCTTCCAGACGTCGTAAGACTCTTAAAAGATTTTCCCGGCAACAAAGCCGAATTCACCTCATGGCGCAAAAGTGTGGACAGAGTGCTTGAAGTTTACTCTGCTTACCAAGGAACACAAAAACACTACGGAATCTTATTGATAGTGCGCAGCAGACATTAAGAACTCTCACAAAGATCTACAGGGACAAAGCCCTGGATACTTTCATAAGAGGCCTTAATGGAGATTTGCCTAGATTGCTAGCCATTGAAGAACCGACCGACTTAAAACATGCTCTTCACTTGTGCCGTCTAATCAAAAACAGTCTATCAGAAACGCCGTAAATCCGATCAAAATCCCTTTGCTACCACCAAAGAACAATCAACAACCTCAAAGAGCCAATTATCAATATCCATTCCGATTTAACATTCCCCAAGCCGTTAATAGGAACAATTTTAATTCAAATCTATATTATCCGCCAAGACCCGCTGGTTTTTCGCAGCCACCTAGTTTCCCTCCAAGACAACCGTACCAACAACCACAATACTTTTTTAACGCACCACCAAGACCAACAGCTCCTAAACCACAACCGATGGAAGTTGATTCATCCATCCGGACAAGAATCATGAACAGACCGGACAACAACCAATTCGCTGGAAAAAAACCCTTATCCCTTAGGGCAGGTCGCGAACGAAAAAGCAGATGGTGAAACTAGCGCTTATGCTGAAGCATATGCATATATTGAAAATATACCAAAATCGTAGGCGCCGTTATCTAATTAATTGCATAAATATTCAAGCACACTAAAATTTACATAAAATTTTGATACTGTAACATACGACTTAATATTATAATAACTTTTAAACGAGTTAACGGATTTGAATTATTGAGGTACCAATCGATCCGTAGTTAACATTGGCATCATATAACATGAAATTTTTCTCTCATTAGGCACTAACGGGCCCACCAGCTCCAAGCTAACAGCTGATACCTCGACAGGATTTTTTTACGGCACCAATCTGAAAACGCTATATTTTGTCAACCCGAATTTTGCCTGACAAGTGTTATATATCAAAATTTGCGCAATGTCTCCACGCTTTAGAATAAATAATCAATAATACAAACTTAAGGACTCCATTTTTTGCAAATTCACAAAAAGTAAAAAAAAAAAATTATTATGCAATTTTTACATCATGTAATAATCTTACAGAATTAGTTTAAACTTATATTAAAGCTATTTTGATAACCTTTCGAGTGATTTTCATAGGGTCTATGGTTTGGCCGCAGTTTTCAATTGAATTTTCAACTATTTTACTTTTTCCCGCCAAACTAGCGGTTTTTCAAAAAAGTTGTGGAACAAAAGTTTCTTAAATTTTTAGAAGTAACACGCTCAAGAAAATTCATTCCGATATCTCAAAGATTGGTCCAGACAAACCAACACACAAGATTTTCATCTCAGCTCGATGACGTCATCAAAATTTGAAAATTCCATTATCTTTAGAATGGGTGAATTTGGGTGAATGAAGTACCGTTCGACGCGTATTCAACTCTACCAACTATCTGCACCTAAAAATTGGGGCTTTATGCTCCAACCGAAGCTCCACATTCAAACGTGCAAAGTTTGACAAAGATATGCAAACGGCTATATCTCGAAAAATATCTGACAGATCGGAGATAATAGTATGTCATATTAAAACCACCGGAATTACCTTTCGAATGATATATGACACATTGCGATCGGCTCAGCCGATCTCTATATCCAATATTGCGTGTATATATAGCTAGTGGCCTGCAGCCCAGCAAACTTCAATATGTTTGGGCGTTGACGTACAAAGAATGCACGTTTCAGTGGTCCAAGCGAACACCAAGCCGAAGCTTGTTACGCGCGAAACCCAGGCAACTTAGAGCCCCACCTCCCGCCCTACCGACCGAGGGGCGCAGTCAGCGGATGACACGTTCGCGGGAGGACAGAAGCGATATTTAGGGCATGCAAATTATAGATCGCGAGAAACAGAAAGATAGCGAGTAACGGACATATTAGGAAAACGGCAGAAGAAAATAGAAAGTTAAACTAATTATGAGCTAGGTGAGTTAGTAGTAAAATTTTAAGTTGGAAAATTGAGTTAGCATTCGAGAAAACATGATAGAGTCTATTATATTCTGAACATAAGATTCTAAAAGGCTCATGCAAAGCATAGTTTGATCTACAAAGACGAAGAAGAAGAGGGGTATAGTTTCTAGATAATCTAAAGGGAACAGAAAAGTTGAGCTGTGACATTAATTCCACTGAGTCAATGTCACCAGCAATAAGTTTATACATAAAAACTACACCAAGCAATATTCTACGATTATATAAAGAGGGTAGGTTAATTAATAAAAGTCTACTAGCATATGAGGGCAGTCTCACATCCGCATTCCAATTTAGGCCACGCAATGCAAATAAAATAAAGTTTTTTTGCACCGATTCAATTCGATCTTGGTGAACACTATACTGTGGACACCAAACACATGAACCGTATTCCAAAATCGGACGAACTAGGGATGTGTAGAGAGTCTTTGTTATATAGGGGTCATCGAATTCCATCGACCACCTCTTTATAAAACCCAAAACTGACATAGCTTTATTAACCATTTTAGAGATATGGTCAGAAAATTTAAGTTTATGATCTAGAAGAATACCTAGATCATTCACAGTAGTAATCCTGTTAAGATGAACTCCATACAGTGAGTATGACGCCAAATAAGGGTTAGATCGGTAAAATGACATTACGTTACATTTTGAACTGTTTAAATTTAAAAGATTCACACGGCACCATGTCTGAAAAGAGTCAATATCTTCCTGCAATTTAATATGGCATGGCCAATCCTTATATTGCAAACAAATTTTAACATCATCCGCATACATTAGTACTCGAGAATGTGTTAGAACTGTAGGCAGATCGTTTATGAACAGTGTGAAAAGAAGGGGGCCGAGATGACTACCTTGAGGAACACCAGAGGTAACTCGGAAAGATTTAGAAAAAAAGTTATTAAATATAACTTTTTGAGTTCTTGGCTTTAAATAGCTTGAAATCCAGCAAATAAGTTTGGTCGGAAAGCCAATTAGGTCAAGCTTATGTAATAAAAGGGAATGGTTAACTGAGTCAAAGGCTTTACTGAAATCGGTATATATAACGTCAGTTTGTTTGTTATTAAGAAAACCACTAATAACAAACGAGGACAGCTCAAGAAGATTGGTAGTAGTGGATCTGCGTTTCACAAATCCATGCTGGTAGGGAGAAATAAAAGAACTACACAAGTGTTGTAAATGACTTGTCAAAATCTTCTCGAAAAGTTTAGGAATAGCAGACAATTTAGAAATTCCCCTGTAGTTTTTGGCGTCAGACTTACTTCCTTTTTTATGGAGAGGAATAACAAATGATTCCTTCCAAATAGAGGGAAAAATCGATGACTCGAGGGACAAAGAAAAGAGGTATACCAGTGGTTTACATAAAACACCAGCACCATACCGAAGTACGCAACCAGGAACTCCGTCAGGACCAGGCAAAAACACCGGCTTAATCTTCTCAAGCTCACGAAGCAACGACTCCTCACCCATTAAAGGACTGAAAATGCAATTAGACCGAGGCAAATTATACGGATAAGATTCATTAGAGTAGTTAGACGAAGAGTATGTCGTTTGAAAAAACGTAGCAAAAAGATCGGCAATTGCCTGATCGGTTTGTGCTTTCGAGTTTTCATAGGATAATGAGGACGGATAGGTAGACGACTTACGTTTAGTGTTAACAAAATTAAAGAACTGCCTGGGGTCTTTAGAGAATCTGACCCTACATCGATATAAATAATTTTTATAACACGTAGCGTTTAGCTCGGAGAAGTTGGCCCGAGCAATTAAATAGCGAGCAAACGCTGAAGTAGAACCTGAGTCTTTAAACTTTTTGTAAAGTCTGGACTTCAAATTCTTCAGGTGCGATAGTTGTTTAGAAAACCAAGGAGGTTTATTAGACCGAATCGGATAATTTGAAGGAATGCAAGCATCAAAACACCTGTTTAAACTATTATAAAATAGCTTAGTGGCACTGCACATATCGTTACACGAGTAAAATTCGGACCAGTCAATTTGGCTAAAAAGTTCGTTCCCAAAGTCAGCTTTACGAAATTGACGAACACGGACAGATGGCATATCAAGTTTGTTCAATACTAATTTGCCACGGTCTATCATCAACTCTAAGGTGGGATGATAAGGATCTTCAGGATTTGAGAGTGGTTCAGTTCTCGACAGGACCACATTTGCCGGATCACAAACAAAGCATAAGTCTAGCTGCCGACAATTTTTGACGTGGTTAATTTGACACAAGGATATGTCAAATAGCCCGTCGATAAAGTCATGTTGAGTAGTTGGGATTAAGAAATTAGACTCATCATTAAATGACCAAGTAGTTCGTGGCAAGTTAAAATCACCAAGAGCTATGAAATGATCATTATCTGAGAGAAGGGAATAAACATATTTAATGGCGGACAAATGGTCAAGGTAAACAGACATATCGGAAGAAGGTGAAATATAAGAACATGTAATGTACAAAAATGTGCCCCGAAAACATATTTTTATAGCAATAAATTCAATGTTATTCAGGGGAACATAATGCACTTGTTCTGAAGAAAAATTGGAGTCCACAGCAATTAGGACTCCGCCACCGTTACGGGACGGACGATCAAGCCTATATATTGTGTACCTCGCTGGGAAGATTTCCGAATCAAGAATATCCGGCTTCAACCAGGTTTCAGTAAACACAACAACATGAAATGGGAAAGTAGCACTGTCAACATACAATTTGTTAATTTTGCTACGTAATTCACGAACATTTTGATAGCATGCAAGAAATGTTAGTTTTTTAAAGAAGAAGAAGAGAAAGATGCTACAGTTTCTACAGTTGGTTGCACAGGGTCATGCGGGGGCAGCCTAATCGGATTCCGATTTTTTATTTTGGCTTTGTACTCTTTCACCACCAAATATTCTGGCCAAAAGCTTGGGGAACAAATGGTGGCAAAATGTATGGGGGAGACGTTGATCTTGAAAGATGCAACGTGCCTATCATATGAAAAGTTAAACTTTTCCACCTTAATACTGGCTACTTTTATTTTGGCCTGAATAAAAGCCTTTACATCTTCAGATGTTGAATAAGGCGCGAGCCTAGAAACAAAAATGTGTTTCATTGGTGGAACCCCCACCAATGGCCTAGCACCCAAAGGCTGTATAACAGGTACGTTATCACCTGTGGGTACTAATCTATCCGGTGATCCGGCAGAGACTGCTATTGATGGAGGAACATTATTATGTTTGTTGGTTTTTGGCCTGCCTGTTTTTTTCTTCATAACAGCAGGTGCATCGGACAGAGGCACTGAAATAGCTGTATCCGCCGGCACAGTATCCACAATACAATCATCCACAACTCTCGTAGCCACTGGAGTAGCGAACGATATGAGCTGTGGGAACAGCGGAGTAGAGGGTGGCTCTAATGTCGAAAATTGAGTGACCGCAGTTGTTTGTAAGTCAGGCGGAGTAGATTTCTTACGCTTAGGAGACTCAGCCAATAGTTTTAAACTATTGAACTGGGTGTCCACAGCAAGGAATTGGTCATAAAGCTTTTTAAAGCCGTCAGACAAATCCTTAAATCCATTCCTCGTCTGCCTCATAAACATCCGCATCTCGCCCTCAACTTCACGACAGGACTCACACGACCAACCAAGTCCAGTCCTTTGGGCAATCGCATCTGCAACCAGCCCCGAATAACCGACGCACTTTATATGCGCCATATTACTACAGAGCCAGCAGCAAATACTTGGCTGCGCAGCAGTTATTTGCTTCTGGCAGCCTTTCTTATAACAGACAATATTCGGATTCATTTTTAAGCAAAAATAAAACGATCTCTGACCACTGTACAACTCGAAACTCGACAAGAAGAGATAAGAGCGCAAACAAAAACAAATCGCTTGCACTGAAAAGACAAGAAGCTGCGACAACAACAAAATATATTGCAATCGAGAAGGCAAAACTACAGTTAGCGTTTGAGTGTCTAAACAACAACACAAACAAACCAAACTCAAAGCGCAAAGCACAGCTAGACACAAAGAGAACACACGCAAAATTACTCACCAACAACAACAATAACGTTGAAGCAAAGTTTGGAGAGGAAAAAAGAGCAGCAAAATACACAAAACACTGCACTAGAACAGCACTTAAATAGGTTTATTTAAACGTAAATGCAAATAAATGCACAAAGAAAGAAAGATCGCGAGTAGCAAACAGTTGAGACTAATTATGGTTAGTATAATAAATCAAAAAAACAACTGCCGGTAGTTGATCAATAAAATATCAAAAGCGGAGCGCACAAAAAAACACGTCTGTTTGCTACAAAGAGTCGATGATACGTGTGAGTTTTTGGGGTCTGCTTTCGTCACTAGCGCGGACTGCCGTCCGCAGTGATTAACAATATAAAGGTACGAACTGACCACATGTCCGATAGCCAGAAGAAAACAATAGATACGCTAACGAATACATTTAAAAATCTCTTCGCAGACCCAGAGCAATAATTGACGTACGCTAAAAACCTAGTGGGCGAGATCTGAACCTCCTCGGATACACCAGTCTACACTAAACATTATCCGTATCCGACCGCACTCAAACAAGAAGTAGAGAACCAAATCGCAGAAATGTTAGACGATGGAATAATACGACCTTCTAGTAGATCGCCATATAATGCGCCATTATGGGTAGTACCCAAGAAAACCGATGCGTCAGGGCAAAAGAAATATAGACTAGTCATTGACTACAGAAAGCTCTACTTTGTAACTATATCAGATCGTTACCCTATGCCCGAAATAGGAGAAATCATAGCCCAGCTAGGGGACAATAAATTTTTCATCAAATCCCTGTAAAAGAGAAAGACATAGAAAAGACGGCATTTGCAGTCAACGGTGGAAAATACGAATTCACTAGACTACCATTTGGTCTCAAGAATTCTCCCTCGATTTTCCAAAGAGCCCTAGATGACATTCTAAGGGAACATGTTGGAAAAATTTGCTATGTCTACATCGATAACATTATCGTTTTTAGCAAAACAGAAAACAAACATGCTCATCACCTGAAACAAGACTTCGCGACTCTAAAAAAAAAATAAGTCAACTTTTTAGGCTTCAATATCTCAGATCAGGGCGTGAAAACCAATCCACAGAAAGTCCAGGCAATCTCAAAGTTTCCCATTCCCAAAGAACTCAAGGAATTGAGATCATTTTTAGGCCTCTCAGGCTACTATCGTGGATTCAGAAGAGACTACGCAAAATTGGCAAAACCACTCACCACTCTTCTGAAAGGCGAAGGTGGTCGAATTTCAACCAAAATATTAGACAAAGTCCCAAAAAACTTGAATAAACAAGCAATATAGGCTTTCGACAAAATCAAACAGACGCTTAGCTCTTTAGACGTTATTCTAAAACACCCAAACTTTAGTAAAGAGTTTCATTTAACGACTTTAACTTTGCGATCGTAGCTGTTCCCAAACAGAACGGCACCTTTAAAATAATCCACAGATTTGATTTGGAAAAATATGCAACTGTCTATTCATCTTTGGAAAACTCACTACAATCAGTCAACCTGTCTCATCCCCTATATCCATACCTCTTTTTTGAGCTGTCGCAAGTTAAATATGACTTGAAAAGACTAAAACTAAAAAGTATCAACCAGTCGGAAAGGCTACAGTCGAAATCGACTATGAGAGACCCTTTACTTATTCTTCAAAAATGAAATAACAGTTACAAACATACAGATTTATATATAAGCCTAAATAAATTTGACGCTGCTCAGATTAGCTTCCGGTTAATTAAATATAATCGCTTATGTTACACTTGAATTATTAACACACAAATGTTAATCTTAACATACAAATGTTAATCCTAACATACAAATGTTAATCTTAGCATACAAATGTTAATCTTAACATACAAATGTTAATCTTAACATATCTGCACATTTCCTGCACATTTCCTGTCATTGTACATTCGATAATTTGTTTGCTTCAAATCTCCGGTGTTTATTGTCCGATTTTGATGAAATTTTCAGTACGCATCGAAACGAAAGTAAACTTTATGTATGCCGATTTTGGAACTTGTATCTTTTTAATTACTCGAGTTATTCGGGGTTTTCCGATTTTTAGGGGCGGGAGGGGGCGTGGCAAAATTCTAAAACATACTTGACCTTTTCGGGGGTCACAGGAGTATTGTCACCAAATTTGGTGACCCTAGCTCTTATAGTCTCTGAGATCTAGGCGTTCATACAGCAGGACAGCAGGACAGACGGACAAACGGACAGACGGACATGGCTATATCGACTCGGCTGGTGATGCTGATCAAGAATATATATACTTTATGGGGTCTGCCGGACTTCCTTCGACCTGTTACGCACATTTTTTTTTTGACAAACTTAATAGACCCTATTTACTTTTTTAAAGTAAAGGGTCTAAAAACAAAAAAACAATCGAAGCCATAGGCACAGCGTGGAAATGGTTGGCAAGAACTCCGGACCACCACGATCACGAAGTTATTATTAATAAAATAAACGATCAGCTTGAGAACAATAACAAACAATTATTTATAAACCGAATAATAAATGAAACAAGCCGACAGGCGAGCGGGCGCGACAGTAGGATACCATGTGCAGGTCTTAAAAAAAGTATTTTCATTATAATGGGATTTGAAGTCGATTTTGCTTGAATCGAGAATAGGTAGCTTGCAATAGTCTGGCAACACTGGACTGCGACTGTTGATTGTTTGTGTTTAGCGCCACAGCAGACGAATGGCAAATCAAACATACATACATGAACAAACGCGTTTTTTCGTTCATTATATCGTCGACGCGGCGCAGCGACTGCGCTGCTACTGCGCTGCAACGAATCCGCTGCGCTGCATTAATTTGTTTCTTGAATTACTTTTGAGTTCAATATCCGATCGTACTGAAATTTGTAGCACACATTGAGAGTAGGATACTTATTATGTGTGCCAAATCTCAAGTCTCTAGCTATAAAGCTGCTCGTGTTATCAGCTTTTCCGAGTTATGGGCGAAGGGGGCGGGGCATCGCGATGAAATTTTCAGGACACATTAGGCACAAGCTTTTTATCATGTGTGCCAAATCTCAAGTCTCTAGCTTTAACAGTGCTTATGTTATGGTGATTTTTCTAATTTTAAAACCAACGGGACTTGATATCGAAAATTAAAAATAAACTTTATCTGCGTATGGTATTCAGGAACCAACATTCCAAATTTGATGTCTCTAGCTCTTATAGTTGCTGAGATCCAAGCGTTCATACAGACGGACAGACGGACAGACGGACAGACAGACAGACAGACGGACAGGTGTCAATCGACTCGGCTATTGATACTGATTAAGAATATATAAATTCATTATAGCCTTTTTTGCCCATTTTTATTGCGCACAGGCTATAAAAATCAACGAATTGACAAATGTAACTAAAGCAATCCTAAAAGTAGCATTAAACTCAGAAGAAATCGTTAACCAAAAAGCGAATATTCTTAAATATAAAATACAATTAGTAAAAGAAGAATTAACCAATATTTTACACGCAATTACTTGGGCAAAGTCAAATACCATAAACTCAGTTATTTTTTCCGCAATGGAAACCGACATTGTAGAACAAATTTTCAAAAAAAGAAAACAATCTATTTTTTAATATAGAAGAACTTTTAGAATTTTCCGAAGTAAAACTTCCTACAAATGGTAAAGACTTAATTTACATAATCAGTCTCCCAACAATTAGTCCAGACGAATGTAGAACACTCAAAGTTAAAGCCCTAAAGAAAGCCCAAATTATTACAAAGCTCAGCTTTGTTTACATAGATTCCGCTAGCTGACTTTGTCGTGTTCCTCTCTTGTGGTCATTCGTAGCTGACTCATACATATATACATACATACATACATACATACGTATACCGTGTATATAAGCAGCTGTCCCGTTGTCGGTGTGGGCGTACAGTTTATTAGCTTTTGTTAGACGTAATCATGGCAAGTGAAGGTGCCAAACAGGGTGACTTATTTTAAGCGCAAAGTGGCTGCGCTGTTTGAGCGCGCCAAAGGCATTGACTTTAAGCTAACCGAGGCAAAGGTTATTTCATTTTGTGCCATCGATTTGGAAATGCGTCTAATGCTAATTGAGCGCACTAAATTTGCATTTGCTGAAGCTCATAACTCGCTAGAAGAGTTGGATTTTGATGAGATTGGCAAGCTACGAGATGATTTTGACGAAGTGATGGCTATGGTTGAAGCTCGCGTTCGTGTACATATGCAAAGACGGCAGCCCATTTCCGCTTATTCTACCTTGGGTCGTTATGATGACACACTAAACCAATCAGTGATAATGACCAGCAGAACGCGTTTGCCCGAGCTCAAGTTGCCTACGTTTTCCGGCGGCTACACGGAATATATGGACTTCATCGCAATGTTTGAGTCTGTAGTCGACAAGGATGCCGAACTGTCCAGTATTGAGAAGCTGCAGCATCTCCGCTCGTGTTTGTCTGGCTCTGCGTTGGATGCGGTTCGATCGTTAGAGTTTTCCGGTGCCAATTATCGTGTGGCTCTGGATATTCTTAAAAAACGATTTAGTAATAAACGTCTTGTTTTCCAGGCACACATCAAGGAGATTCTTGGGCTCAAGAGGGTAGATTCGGAGTCGGCATCAAAACTTCGTGAGTTTTCTGACAAGGTCAACTCTCACATGCGTGCTCTGCAAACCTTGGGTAGTTTGGAGCAAATCGCAGGATGCATGATTGTTCATACGCTGCTTCAGAAGCTGGATGTTAAGACGCAGACAAGATGGGAGGAAGCCACATCCATTGACGAGGTGCCGTCAGCTGATGAGTTTTTGGAATTTCTGGAAAGACGGAGTCAAAAGCTGGAGAGCGTTCAATATGCCATGTCATCTCATGTGCCAAGTTCTCAGGTGGGCAAATCCAACCAAAATACTAACTGCAGCAGAATGGCATTTGTAGCCGAGACTAACCAAAATGGCTGTAGCGCCTGGTCATGGAATATATACATGTAGTAAATTCGCAAATTTGTCTCCATCCTTTCGTCATAAGGAGGTTAAAAAGCTTGCACGTTGCTTTAACTGTCTAAAGAAGGGGCATCAAACACGTTCATGTAGCAGTAGTCATTGTTGAACTTGTGGAGGAAAGCATCATACCCTGCTGCACTTTAATGCGCTGCCAGACGCTCAACCGACCACGTCGTCTCACCTATCGTCTGTTTCGAGCGCTGCCGTGTCAACGCCCTCGCACTCAACTACCTCTCTTGCTGCCCAGAGTCTTCAGGCTGGTGTTGTGCTCTTGGCCACCGCAGTGGTAATGGTAAGGAATAGTTCCGGTTCTTTGGTTCCCTGTAGGGCTTTATTAGACTCTGGTTCTCAGTTGCACATGGTCACATCCCGTTTTGCGCATAGGCTGCAAATAAAGAAAACCAGATCTTCGGCAGTTGTTACTGGTCTCGGAGACACAAGCGTCTCTACTGATGGATCCGCTGTAAGGATCATTATGAAATCACAAGCTTCGGAATATTCAGCCACGTTTGACGCTCTTGTAGCTCCAACCATCACCGATAGCCAGCCCAGCTTCGTTATCGATACATCCGATTGGAAAATCCCCTCAAACATAAGGTTAGCTGATCCTGCGTTTAACAAGCCACAGCGAGTCGACCTGTTAATTGGAGCGAGCCTTTTCTACGAGCTTTTGTCTGTTGGGCAAATTCTGCTGTTACCAGGGTTGCCATTACTTCAAAAGACTCGACTTGGCTGGGTCGTGACCGGTGGGTTTGAGAGACTGGGTGGGACTTCGTTGTTGGCTACAGGAGTCGCTCCTGAAACCGATACAGCTCAGTTGGATTTTCGTTTGGATAATTTGGTTCGGCGTTTTTGGGAAATCGAGAGCTTTGAAGAGCCCATGGTAAGGGCCAGTAAGGAAGAGTTGGAATGCGAGCAGCACTTTGTTAATAATTTCTCTCGGCTGCCTTCCGGCGAATATTCAGATCGGTTGCCGTTGAAGCGCAGCGCAGAATTACTTGGAGAGTCTTATGATCAGGCATATCGTCGTTTTCTCAGTCTTGAACGAAAATTGAGTCATCATGTGCATTTGAAGGAGCATTATTCAGCCTTTATCAAGGAATTCCTGGATCTAAATCATATGTCTCGAGTTTCTGCTGAGTCCGTTAGTTGTTGCAAGTACTTTCTCCCACATCATTGCGTCTTGAAGGAGGAAAGCACCACAACTAAGTTGCGTGTTGTGTTTGATGGCTCTGCTAAGACTGATGCTGGATTCTCTTTGAATGATGTACTCATGGCGGGGCCAATCATACAGGCAAAATTGCTCCACATCCTGATCAGATTTCGCACATATCCTGTCGCTCTTACAGCTGACATCTGTAAGATGTATCGCTGTGTCCGAGTGACTTCGCCTGACAGTCTATATCAATGCATACTGTGGAGAGATTCGCCTCAGAAGGAGATTGGAGTGTTCAAACCATAGCTGTTAAATAATGATTATTAATCGTAGTCATTAGTAATTAGATTATTTTTGTTTAAAACGTGAGCTAATGATTAAACTACGATTACTTTCGGTTTCGCATCATAATTTAATGATTACGATTACAAAAAAATCAGAAATAATCTAAAATTATTACAATTATTTAAAAATAATCTGAAATAATTCAAAATAATCAAAAATATTCTTTTTAAGTAGTCAGATTTTTTTTTTTGAACTTCAAACTAGATACTGTGACGTATGGAACCAAATCAGCGTCCTTTCAATCCATGCGTGCGATGCACCAGTTGGCTATTGATGATCGTGATGCATTTCCAGTCGGTTCGAATGCCCTTCAGCAGGAGTTTTATGTGGGCGATTTCCTATCTGGAGCCAACTCAGTCTCTGAAGCCAGAGAGAAAATTAATCAGACTGCCGGCATATTGTCTCGCGGGAACTTCAAACTGCGGAAGTGGTGTTCCAGTCACCCGGATGTTCTCGTGGGATGTCAGCCCAAACGTCGGTGGATGTCGTGACTGCTACCACCGGCGGGCACGGTGAGGAGCAATCCTCTCTGCGTGTCGCCAGCGGTCACTCTGCAGCGGGCGAAAGTCTGCTTCGACGGCAGGAAGGCGTCGATCTGGAGCCAGTGGCCACCAAATCGGAATTCCTGTTCACAAGCCCGACCATAACGGACCACGAACTAGCGCTCGCGCTTGCTCGTATGCCGTTGGAGGATGAGCCACAGAACAGGAGGCACGATGAGGTGACTAAAACTGACACGGTCGCGCCGGAAAGCAACGTCGAAATGGAGGACCTCCGACGCAAACAGCGCTCAGGGTACAAGGCCTCACTCAAGTTCCTTAGGGGACTTGAAGGCCGCAATCCAGAGTCGCTGAATGCAAAGGAGAGGAAGCTGAAGAAAAAGCACGAGTACAACGTGAGACGGTACGAGAAGCTTACCGAGTCTGGTAACACTCAAAACCTCTCGCACAGTACAGTAGTGCAGTCAGCGGAACCGGTGAAGAAGACTTCTCAGCAGGTGACTGAGGCTGTTTCGAAAAGGGAGGCAATACCTTCCAACTCGAAGCCAGCAGCATCACCTACAGGGAAGTCCAACTCCCGGAAAAACCCCTCCAAAGCTGCGCCGACCAGACCCCCCAAAAAGGGGAGAACGAAAGGCAAAAATAGCAGCAAAACCTCTGTCACTAAGCGGCAGAGGTCGGACGACTCGGCAGAAGCTTCAGAGAGCAAGCGGATGTGTCCAGAAGGAATTCTGGCCAGCTTAAGCTCGAAGCCAGAGCTTCAGGTGGCCATTATCGACAGAAGCGACCCGGAAGGGAAACTCACTGCTGGTAATTGGCTCACCTTAGAGAAGTGCATCAACCAGGCCCTACATGATGCCATGTTCCGACCAGAGAATCCGTTCCTGGCCGAGTTCGATGGCATCAAGTGGTATAAGGGCGCTAAGGCAGTGGCTTGTGCCAACGAGGAATCCTTGCGGTTTCTCAAAGACACAATCCAAAGCTTTGGTGAACTTTGGCCTGGTGCGAAGATTGACGTCGTTCCCACGGATCTCGTCCCTGAGCGAACGATCATTAAGGTTTGGATCCCACCTCCGATAATGGAGGATCGAACCATCCTTAACATGATCAAGCGCCAGAACGAGGACTGCGTCACCGGGGACTGGACGATCAAGAGAGGACTGGCCCGCGACAAGGGAAACGGCAAGGATCTCTGGATCAGCATTGGTGCAGAGTCCAGGAGCCAAATCCTGAAGAAGCAAGGCCAGTTGAAGCTGGGTCTAGGATGCATCAGAGCATACATCCCTGGACCAGACGGAAAGGATGCTAGGTCAGCAGGAAAATCTTAGGGTGGTGCAGATCAATCTGCATCATTCTGGGGTTCCCTCGGTTGACCTACTACGGTTCATGGACAGGGAGACGGTAGACGTGGCTCTCATCCAGGAACCCTGGATCGTGAGTGAGAGGGTCTGTGGATTGGGTTCTCGCGGACACCATCTCCTTGTCCCAAGGACCGTGGGTAAGTCTAGAACCTGTATCGTGGTAAGAGCTGGACTTAATGTTCTTTTCTCCCCTTGTTACAGCAGCGAAGACCTCACGGTGGTACTATGCGAAAGGAGGAACGGGCGTAACCTATACCTGGCATCCGCATATTTACCATAAGAGGAACAGGACCCGCCATCGGGAAACATCAGGGCCCTTGTTCAGCACGCGCAGAAGGAGGGCATTGATGTGATACTGGGCTGTGATGCTAACGCTCACCACACGGCGTGGGGAAGTACAGGCATCAACAAGAGAGGGGAGTCGTTGTTCGAATTCGTTCTGTTCACAAATCTTATTGTTTGTAACAGGGGCAACCACCCCACGTTCCGCAATAACCCTATAACCCAATAACCCTAGCGACTAACAACGACTCCCTGACAATAGATAACTGGCACGTATCCACGGAGTGTTCTTTCTCTGATCACTATAGAATAGTGTTTGGATTAAGTGGAAAAAACGCCATTCAGAAACCCGAGGCGAACGGTCTGGGGTAAGTTTGTTAAGTATGTCAGGGAGTCTCTACCGTCACACCCAGTGGGACATATGAGACACCCTGGCACTCTGGAGAAATTGACCCGGACCATAACCGAGGCGCTCTGTAAAGCCTTTCATGTATCCTGCCCCATTAGTCGACCTCCAAAGTCCAATCGCAACGCGTGGTGGACACAGGAGCTAGGTCAAATCAGGAAGGAGACAAGGAGGCTATACAAAAAGGCTAAGGCGAGAAATTGTCAGGATGATTGGGACACCTATCACCTGAGTTTCAAGACCTTTAAAAGACTCTGTAGGAAGGCCAAAAAAGACTCATGGGCTGCTTTCTGCGAGGATCTTAGCAGTACCACTGAAGCGTCCAGACTTCGAAGGCTACTGGCTAAGAACCCTGCTAAACCAGGTCTCCTATGCGACCTGGACGGCAATTTCGCGAGAAACAGTCATGAGTCTTTGGAACTTCTCATGAACACCCACTTCCCGGGTTGCTTGGAAGCGGATGACGGGGGCGGGATCACCGCCTCCACTATCAGTGAAGAGCCTGAGGAGGGGGTGTACGTGGAAAGTGGAGCCGTTATAGAGGAAATTATCAATGAAGAGAAGATAATCTGGGCTATCAAGTCATTTCAACCCTACAAATCTGCAGGACCGGATGGCGTTAGACCGGCTATGTTGCTAGCTGCGTGTCATGACCTCTTGCCATGGTTATTGAGAATCTTCAGAGGATGCCTCTCTATAGGATACATCCCACGTATCTGGAGAGAAGTGAGAGTGGCATTCATTCCCAAAGCAGAAAAGATAAACCACTGCTCAGCGAAGGACTATAGACCAATTAGTCTATCATCGTTTTTATTAAAAACGCTAGAACGACTTCTGAATCTATATCTAAGAACGAAGCTGACTCCAAGTGTATTTAGCAGCTCTCAACATGCCTATCTCAAGGGTAGATCCATTGAGACAGCACTACATGAGGTAGTCAGTAATATTGAAAACACATTGCATAAAAAGGAGTTTGCGCTGATGGCATTCCTCGATATAGAAGGAGCCTTCAACAATGTCAGGATCGAGTCGATAACGGCAGCACTTGCCAAAATTGGCTCACACCCGATGATCAATCAGTGGCTCAGCAATATGCTCAGCTGCAGAGTGATCAACTCCCAACTTTGCACTTCAAAAATTAGAAAGTTGGCCACGAGGGGGACACCTCAAGGAGGAGTTATATCTCCTCTATTGTGGAATCTCGTTCTCAACGACCTTCTTCTAAAACTGAAAAATAGAGGATGCAGAGTAACGGCCTACGCTGATGACCTGACTTTACTGGTGACTGGCAAGTTCTTGCCAACAATCAGTGAACTGATGGAAAATTCACTCGGCTTTACACAAAGTACCTAGGAGTAATTTTCGACTCGAAGCTCTCTTGGAAGAGAAACTCGGAGGAGAGGATGAAAAAGGCACTGCAAGCCTTCTTTGTGTGTAAGAAGACTTTTGGGAAAAGATGGGGGCTACGACCGAATATTATCCACTGGTTTTATACGGCTGTTGTCAGACCCATACTTACTTATGGAGCATTGGTATGGTGGGAAACGGCATGCACCAAATCTCACCTAAATAATCTCCAAAAAGTACAAAGACTAGCTTGCTTGGGTGTAACGGAATGTATACGTTCCACTCCCCAAGCAGCACTAGACGTCATATTAGACCTGGAACCAATAGACATCTTCCTGAAGTACGCGGCAGCCAGGAGTGCGGTCAGGCTTAGAGCTCTGAACCTCCTTAAGCCAAGTACGGTAGGTCCCAGCGCCATTCTACGCTCAATAGAAGGCTATGCTGGGCCACACAAGGAGGATTATTGCGTTCCTGAAAACAAGTGGGAAGACAGGTTCAACACTGTGTTCCTACACGGACCGATTGGCAGCAAGAAATCCCGCTTTGTGGGAACGAGCTGTCAATCTACACGGACGGTTCGAAAATGGATGAAGGCACTGGAGCAGGCGTGTACTCCGCATACCCTGCTGCGAATCTTTCATACCGTCTTCCGGACTGGTGCAGTGTTTTCCAGGCGGAGATCTACGCTGTCTGGCAGTCGACCAAACTGATATCCACCTTGGAGGAACTTTCAAGTAACATATCTATTTACGTCGACAGTCAGGCAGCCCTTAAGGCTCTGTCCTCAAACACCACCAAGAGCAAACTCATTCGAAACACAGTCACAGCGCTGAACCGCTGCCACCATTCAATCAGACTTGTCTGGGTACCTGGGCACTCCGGTGTACTAGGTAACGAGAGGGCTGACGAATGTGCAAGGCAAAGATCAGCGCTACCGGCAGGTAGTGCGGTGACTGATGTACAAAGACCTCTTCAGCACGTTCTCTCCGAACTAGCAAGAACGGCGAGGACTGCGGCAGAGGAGCAGTGGAAAATGGCTCAGGGATGCAACATATCCAAAGCACTCTGGCCAGACCGCAACCCAAAGCGATCATCTGAACTCCTACACTTTAGCAAGAACAGGATAAGGGTGTTGATAGGAGTCTTGACGGGTCACTGTCGCATTGGCCGAATGGCATTAAGGTATGGTGTACCATCACAAGACTTCTGTCGTAGCTGCGGAAATGAAGAGGAAGAGGAGAGCATCCAACACCTTCTGTGTGACTGCCCTGCACTTCTTAGAAGGAGAATCCGTTTTCTCGGGGAACCCTTTTTCGAGGAACTGGGCAGTCTTGCAAAACTGCGACTGGAGGATCTGGTACTCTTCCTGGACTCCACTGGTTGGTTCCAAAGGCGAGTGGTGCTTAGTGCAGAAGCAGAAGTTGAAATCCACGGATTTTGCGATGCCAGTATGGAAGCCAACGGAGCCTGCGTCTATGTGGTGACCAGAAATCCGGTAGCAACAAGTCGCATCCTTTGCTCAAAGTCCCGAGTTGCTCCGCTGAAAACATTGACGGTCCCAAAGCTGGAACTCTGTGGAGCGAAGCTCCTTGCAAATCTAATGTCTGATATTAAGCGCACTGAAATCTTCTCCGGCCAGTTCTACTGCTGGTGTGATTCATCCGTTGTTCTGTCATGGATTCGAGATGAGCCGTTCAGGTTCAATATCTTCGTGGCGAATCGAGTAGCCGCCATACAAGAACTTCCCGCCAGCATGGAGTGGAGATATGTTCCTACTGATAGAAATCCAGCTGATATCCTTTCCAGAGGCACATTTCCTGATGTCTTAGCGCAATCGGATCTCTGGTTGCAAGGCCCACCGAACTTATTGGAAGCTTGTTATAATTGGCCCTTGTCCTGTCTTTCTGAGAAGCCTACTGTCGAGCTGAGGAAAAGTGTGCTGATCGCTAAGTCGCCGCATGTGGATGTAACTGTCAAATGCAAGCACTTGAATTCATTTGGCTCCATGCAGCGTACCTTTGGCTACGTCTACAAATTTATGAAGGGCTTAAGGCATGGAGGACTCACTGTTGCAGATATCCATCATGGTACCCGGATTCTTCTACGGCTTGTTCAGATCGCAAATTAATGGGATGACATCAAGCAGATTCGCTCTCATGGGAATGTGAGGAAATCAAGCGCTATCGCAGCTCTGGCACCTTTTTTGGATTCAGAAGGGCTGTTACGTGTGGGTGGTCGACTAAGCAATTCATCTCTAAACTACGATGCTCGACATCTAATTATTTTGCCGCGTCGTCATGCAATCACCTTAGCCCTAATCGTTCATTTTCATGAAAGGAGCCTGCTTACTGGACCACGTGCACTTCTGGCGAAGGTTCGACTGCAGTATTGGCCAATTGGTGGACTCAGAACTGTTTCGAAGGCTGTTAGTAGATGCGTGACATGCTTCAGAGCAAGTCCAAGCTTTGTAGAGCCTATGATGGCAAACCTGCCAAAGGAGCGTTTGGAAGCCGTTCGAGCGTTCACAGTCACTGATGTCGACTATTGCGGACCCTTTTTCTACAAGTCGGAAGTTCGGACGAGATCACCTATCAAATGTTACGTCAGCGTTTTCATCTGTTTCACCAGCAAGGCAATACACTTAGAGCTAACGACTGCCACGTTTTTGAGTGCTCTAAAACGGTTCATCGCTACTCGTGGCCATCCCAGCCAGATATGGTCCGACAATGCAACAAATTTTGTTGGAGCGAGGAACGAACTAGCGGAACTAAAAAATCTTATGCTTAGCGATCCCCACATGGAATCGGTTCGGCAGTTCTGTCTCGCAGCTGACATCGAATGGAAGTTCATTCCTCCTCCTTCTCCGCACTTTGGTGGACTCTGGGAAGCGGCAGTGAAGCTGGCCAAGCACCATTTCTATCGCTCTGTTGGTCGTTCGTTGCTTAATTTCGATGAACTTCGCACGCTTGTATGTCAAATTACTGCAATTGTCAACTCTCGTCCGTTACTTTCACTTTCAGAAAACCCAGCGGATCTAGATGTTCTGACTCCTGCTCATCTGTTGTTCGGTGGTCCTCCAACAACTATCATCGAGCCAGACTTGACGAGACTGAACTACAACCGATTGGATGCATGGCAGCGTGTGGCGCAGTTGCAGCAGGTGTTCTGGGCCCGTTGGCGTGAGGAGTACCTCACCCTGTTGCAACAACGAGCAACGAGTGGCGTACTCCAACGCAAGCGTTATGCGTTAATGACATGGTGCTCGTCAAGGATGAGAATCTGCCCCCTATGCGTTGGCCGCTGGGTAGGGTAGTACAGCTGATTCCTGGCAAGGATGGAATCGTTCGTGTAGCCGATCTTAGGACCTCGTCTGGAGTAGTTAGAAGAGCTGTAAACAAGCTGTGCCTGCTATCTTTGAAGGACTCTGTTGAAAGTCAAGCTTCCAACGGGGGGAGTATGTTGGATTCAGCAGCAACAGCATCTTCATAAAGTCTTGTTATGTACTAGTTAATTTGAATTTGAAGATCTGTTAAATTTACATTGCATTACGTCATTACATGTAATTGCGCGAAACATATGGGCATTTCCATGATGTCGCACGGTACAATCGTACACATTGTAAGTGGTAAAAAGGTCAAAGTAAGACGGATTTTCAAAATTATTTTTCCAATTAAAAGTAGTTCTTGATTAGCCCTATAATTGGTGCTAAGGTGGATTTTGAGGAACTATTCGTATTGTAGATTTTTACAAAAAATCAAGGCATTCGCACGGGACAAAAATAGAAGTGGTTTTTTTGGCGATCAATTTAATCTCAGATTTCAGCGAAAGTTTGGGCAATATATGCACGCAAATTTCTGATAAATGTTATGCATTGATGTCTCTTTAAAATGGTTATAGTTTTGCTCAAACATGATTTCTAGTTTTTTTTTTAAATTAAATAAAGCCGCATTCGCACGGGACATGTCGCACGGGACACCGAAATATGCGATAATGCAAAGCCGAAATTATCGTAGCTTGCAATCGCATACTTTCTTATACATTATTTTTTGACTCTTTGTACCTTTTTTAAAGATTTGGAGTACCATAAGACAATGCATAATAACTTATTCTGAGAATTTGTATCAAAACAAAATGTACACTAGAAATGCCCAAATGAGAAAAGTTTCACTTGTTCGACGTTGCATCCCAATATTTCGAAATGAGTTATGAATAAAGACGAAATTTTGTTACATTAGTTAAATTACATTGCTTTCCTATTAAAATATCGACTATACACCCTATTTTTATAGTGAAACAAGTTGTTTTTAAACACTTTGAATGTTTTGGTCTCGGTGGACCTTTTGGTGGAAATGCCCATATGTAACTGCAAGCAAGGTGGCAAGCCTCTCTTGCACTTGGCTCAGCTGTTAAGCTTACGCACTTTTACATTGTTTTACATACTTCTATTCTCGTTGTTTATCAAGGCGAAGCAAGGAAAATTGTTCTGAGCCACAGCCAAATTCTCGCGCTTAGCACCGTCGATTTAATCTCGCAATAAATTTATAAATTCGTGGAAAACCAAATAGTTTGTTTATAAGGGGTTATTGGTGCAAATTCATGGTTGCTAAAAGACATTGGCAACTAAAAATATGTAAAAAACCAATTCATGTTCGCGGAAAACATTAAAAAATTACGATTAAAAGACTTAAAGTTCCTGTGTTCATTAAATAATTTGAAGACGACCGCCACAAAAAATATTCTTATAATAAGACTACAAAGTGTATGTAATACTCAATTACAAAAGTGACTGATTGATTTAAACTCTAAAATGAACATAGAAATAAACACCAAAGACGGAGATGTTACCCGGAATACCGAAGACTCTACGGAAGCTAAAATAGACAACAACGAAACAACACAAGCTGAAAAAGAGTTCTCTGATGAAATTGTCGGCGTCGCCGCCAAGGAGGCGCCGAAAGGCAAATCGGACGACGCAATTTCGACAAATAGTAACGACGATGAACAGAAGAACGACGTAAAGAAAAATGCAAAAGAAGTCGACGACAAAGTAAAGAGCGAGATCACAGATCAAAATTGTACGGAAATTAAAAAGGACAACGTGATGATTTATACATCATTTTATACGAATTTGAAATAATGAAGAAACAGCAAAAAATTCATTATCTGGAAATGGAACTACAAAGAATGAAAATGCAAATAAATACAACAAATCCAATTAATAGTGATATTACATTGGAAACACTTAAAGCATTTTTACCAGTATTCAACGGTGATGGTCAGTTTAGTATTTGGATGGCTCAACTACAAAATGTACGCGCAAATTTGACGATATAATGAACGAAAAGACGCTTGGCGCTGTGGTGCTAAACATAAATAATCAGCAGCTGCAGTCCAGTGTTTCCAGACTATCGCAAGCTACCTACTCTCGATGAAAGCAAAATCGACTTCAAGCGATATATTTAAATCCCATTATAATGAAAATACTTTTCTTTGAAGACTTTTATCTTCTTGTATCCTATAATATAGTATATATGATAAGAAATTTAAAAATGAATGAATATAAATTTTAAGATTCCTCTTTTATTATTATTTATTACTATAAATAAAATTAATGGAAAATTCATCTTTTACTTAAAAATTATGTTATAGTAAAAAATATAATTTTATAGTAAATATTTAGAATATTGATAAACGTTATTTGTAGGCATCGACATTAGGTTAAATGATTAAAATATATAATTAATTTATTAAATGCATTTTGTCATTGAAAATTAAATTGATGCGGTAATCGATAAATTCAAAGGGCTGCAATGATACAATCGATTACACTTTATATGAGTGTGTATCCCTGTCTTTGTGTATTTATTGCTGCGTGTCTATTGTTCTGCAAGCAAAGTGAGCATGTGTTTTTCAACAATTAATTTAAAAATCATAAGTTGTGACTATTTATTAGGCAATAAATTTTATTTCCAATGTTTGTATTAAAGTAATATATGCTAGTTTATACATTACAGTGTTGAAAATACATAAATGCATGCATATGTCGCTGTTTGCCAATATGTGAGGTAAGTTACTGCGTAAATAACTTAAATTCGAAATATATCATATTTGTAATTGTTATTATTTTCTTTAAGATCAACTGAATGGACATACAAAGTAAGTAAATTAATAAAATTAGCGAAAGCGGTTAATATATAAAACTAATGCATTTACTTTTACTTTTTGTTTCTTTTCAGGGATAATATAAATATTATATAAGTTTTAGTTTAAGTAAATTTAAGAAAATATTATTGAAAATAAAAATATACAATTATGCAAATAAAAAGTTTATAGAATATTTTATTTCAATGCCGCCGCGCAGATTTGCGCGGTCCCTGGGAGTGGGAAAATTCAAAAGGAATTTCAGCATTCTTTTCAACTGGATTCCCAATACGAATTCCAACTAGAGTCTCAAATTTAATACCACCAAATTTCCCTACGCACGCATAGCGATCTGAACAGTATGCAGCCGAGCGCTATGGCGCGCTCAGCAAACCGTTCGACTTCGTAGCTTCTGTGCAGCGTTTCATGCAGCAGAGCGCTATAGGGAGCTCAGCAAATCGTAAGACTTCGTAGCTTACGCAGACGCATACTATTCGCACTATTAGACAAGAGTTCTGTGCAGCGTTTCATGCAGCCGAGCGCTATGTCTCGCTCAGTAAACCCCAAGACTTCGTAGCTTACGCAGCTGCGAGGAACTCAAATCGTCAGACGAGAATTCTGTGCAGCGTATCATGCAGCCGAGCGCTATGGCTCGCTCAGTAAACCCCAAGACTTCGTAGCTTACGCGGCTGCAGGGATTTCGCACCAAGAAACGCTCGATTCCTATTACGGAACTCGCTAATTAAAGGTTGCGGCTCTAGGTATGTGATCCCCAGCACATGAAATTTTCCGTGCTCTCTCCGTACTGAATTTGAGACGCCCTGAACGAAAAGCCGACTGGGATTTGCCCATGAGCGCCCACAAGGTTGTACAGCCCGTTCGCGTAAAAGTTTAAATCGCTTTTATACATGCGTGGCCGGGGTAATTCGGTAGGAAATCTCTAAAAGCATGCGGTCCGGTCAGCTACGAAGTCGATCAGTTTGCTGAACGCACCTAGCGCTCGGCTGCATACTGTTCAGATCGCTATGCGTGCTGTAGGGGAATTTGGTTTGGATTAAATTTGCTATTCTAGTTGGAATTCGTATTGGAAAGTTGGAAAGAATGCTGAAATTCTTTTTCAAATTTCCCAACCCCAGGGACCGCGCAAATCTGTGCGGCGGCATTGAAATAAAATATTCTATAAACTTTTTTATTGCATAATTGTACATATTTATTTTCAATAATATTTTCTTAAATATTCTTAACCCTCTAACACGTAAGCCTGCCTGAAGGCACGTATTACGTTTTTGGCCTTAACAAATAAACTAACAGCTTTTCAATCGTTTAAATAATTTTTGGCGGTTGATAATAAACACACAAAACTATGAGTCTCAGCTTTAAAAGCTCTCCGAAGCTTTTAATGGGACTTATATTTGGCTATGCACAAGCCATATGTTTTTTCGCGCGTACAATTTGGGCTGCTGTATGTTGTGTTTTGCTGTGCAAATAATAGTAAATATAGAAAACCTATTCAGCTCATAATTTTTTTCTTGAAAGGTAAGTTCATTTACTATTAAAATTAAGTTGCAGATTTGCAAATACATAAAAGACATGCGTTGTGACAGCGAAATAACAATACGTGCCTTGAGGCACGTTTGGGGCTGCAACAATTCACAATTCATTGCAATTTATGTGTTTGTTTCTGTTGATGGAGTGATATTACTTAATAGAATTATAAATATTACTAGAAATGGCAAAGCGGGTTCGGTATAAGCTGTCCGACTTGACAGATGAGCAGATGCTCAAGATATTTGACTCAGTTCCGTCGGATGAAGAAATGTTAAGCTCAAGTGACGACGAGGACGACGACATTGATATAGTGGAGGCTCTTAATACTGCATTAGAGGATGCTGAGACTGTGTCATTTATTGAGAGTAATGTTGAAAATGTCCAAAACAATGCACAGAAAGCTGAGACTTCCCAGAAAACTGAAAAAAGGCCGCGATCACCATTACCATTCAGTGAAGATTCGGCGTGCGCATCTCCGCTAACTTCTGGTGGGTTCAATGGAGCTGGTAAGCCAAATTTAGTTGCTATGTGTTATTTTAGTGAATAATTTGTTTTATTTATACAGGTATTGAATCAATAACAAAAGATTCGAGTAAGATTCTGTGGCGAGAGAAATGTATGCAGTTGCATGTTAACAATGTAGCATTTCGAGGCGATTTTTCGCTGCCAGCAGAAATAAAAGTGCTCAAAACTCCACTAGAGCTCTTTTGCTATTTCTTTAATGCGGAAATCATGAATATGATCGTCGACGAAACCATGTGCGCAGCTTTAACGGATGATATTAACAATAAGTTCAAAATTAACACTGATGAGATGCACCATTACATAGGTATTTTGATGTTCATGTCCATTTATCGCTACCCGAATCTGAAGAGCTACTGGGGACAAAATGCGTTCGGACCTATACAAACCTGCATGACCCTAAGCAGATTCGAGGCAATAAAGAAGTACTTCTCGCTACGTGATGAGCGCGAACGTATCAAAAAGGGTGAACCAGGCTACAATCCTTTGTTCCGTACGCGAAAATTTGTGGACTGTCTCAACAAAAGGTTTGACTCGGTGCCAAAGTATGTCCACCTTTGTGTTGACGAGCAAATGTGCAGCACAAAAATGAAGCACCACTTGCGTCAGTACAATCCAAATAAGCCGCACAAGTGGGGCATCAAACTATTTGTATTGTGCGATTCATTTGGATACGCATACTGCTTTGAGATCTACAGCGGTGCCGGTGATAATGTGGTCTTACCTGGTCACCCAGATCTTGGTGCTTCGGCCAACATTGTAGTGCGCTTAACACAAACCGTAGAAAGATTTAAGAATCACATCATTTACTTCGATAATTTTTATACATCTCTGCCTTTGATGGTTTATCTAAGAGCGAAAGGTATTTATAGTCTTGGCACGGTGCGTGTAAACCGTATCCCCAATTGCAAGCTACCAAACGATATTGCCATCAGCAAATTGCCAAGGGGTTTTTCGACTGAGTACGTTGGGTCCTTATATGGTGTCGACATAACCAATGTACTCTGGAAAGACAGCAAGCCTGTTCGCTTTTTGTCCACCTATGTGGGTGTTAAGCAATTTGAAAGGACAAACCCTCGTGAAGAAACTGCAAAGGCTGCTCGTTTTGACAGAAAAGCTAAGCGACACATTTCAATTGACTGTCCCCAAATTGTGCATGAGTATAACGCTCACATGGGAGGCGTAGATCTCATAGACGGCCTAATGGGCCGCTATCATATCAGAGCAAAAACTCGGGATGCCGCAACACGAATTTTTTATCACCTAATTGATATGGCAGCCACCAACGCCTATATTTTACACAGACGTATCCAAACAGAAAACGCAAAACACCATCCTCGCAGGCAGAGCGGGCAAAGCAGTCTCCACTCTCTCATCGACCATTTCAGCATGAGCTCAAACATGGTCAAAAATCAAAACATCCAATATCGGACTAGCGGTTTGACCAGCTTAACCATTTCCCACATTGGTTGGATCGAAACAGTGGAAAAAGATGTTGCAAGCACTGTAAATCTTCACAAACGCAATGCATATGCACGAAATGCAATCTGCATTTATGCTGCACAGCGAAGAAAAACTGTTTTTTAGAATACCATAAGAAAAAATAAAATAAATCTTGATTACTTGAAAATGTTTTTTTTTTTCACTCAAAGCACCGAGCGTGCCTTCATGCACGCTATCCTTTTTTCTCACCTTACAGGTAAACCGAAGATTCTACGTTATTTCTAAGTACATATTTGAGCTTAGAAGCATTCATCCACTTTAAAAAAAATTATTTAAATACTTTTTTTCTATTATTTTGGAAAGTAGCCTTAGACTTATATAATATTTATATTATTTAATAGCTATTATAATAGTATGCAGATTGTCAATTAACTCCAAGTTGAGATGTAAAATTGATGCAAATAGTTTTGTATTAGAAAAAGCTTTTCTGGCTGTATTGCCATCGTTCGTGTTTCCACTCCCATTCTGTTTCGGCTTATCTACATGCCCAATCCCATTTCTACAATCCCATTTCTTGCCACATTCTCTTTTGTACATATTTTTTTTTAGAAATCATACTAAGTTTGTCACTTTCGCTTCTTGCTTGCCATTTTTTGAACTCCATTTTATATGATATTTTGAGGAGTAAGTAAGTGCCATTTTCGTGTTTAGAAGGCCAAAGACCATAAGAAAATCATACTTGTATTAACTTTGCAAAAAAAAGTTATTAATTTGTAAACTAGTGTTATTTATTAAGCTTTTATAACTGTAGCAGTCCTTCTTAATGTGTCCCTCTTTGCCACAATGGTGACATTTTATATTCATTTTATCTTTACTCTTAAAGAGCTTGCGTCCAATATTATTTCATTTCTGGTAATTATTTCTATACTGTCCCATTCTCACATTCTTCCCGTTTCTGTAAGTCACTGCCGTCATAATCTTTTTACTTGTGTCGCTAGAATCGTTCTTAATTTTGATTTCGTAATCTAACAATCTGTTTTTCACAAAGGCTAGTGTCAAATTTTCTTCTGCCAATGCTTCAATGGCAGTAATTACTCCGTTATACGAGCCCCGACCACTATTAATTCTTACGGCAAGCTTTTTTACCCGTATGCAATGTTTAACAGACGATATTTTCAATACTAAAGTAGATAACACATGCAAACCTATTTTTTCTGAAAGATCCTTTTTTTAGACCCTTTACTTTAAAAAAGTAAATAGGGTCTATTAACTTTGTCAAAATGTGCGTAACAGGTCGAAGGAAGTCCGGCAGACCCCATAAAGTATATATATTCTTGATCAGCATCTTCAGCCGAGTCGATATAGCCATGTCCGTCTGTCCGTCTGTCCTGCTGTCCATCTGTCGTGATGTATGAGCGCCTAGATCTCAGAGACTATAAGAGCTAGGGTCACCAAATTTGGTGACAATACTCCTGTGACCCCCGAAAAGGTCAAGTTTGTTTTAGAATTTTGCCACGCCCCCTCCCGCCCCCAAAAATCGGAAAAACCCTAATAACTCGAGTAATTTAAAAGATACAAGTTCCAAAATCGGCATACATAAAATTTACTTTCCTTTCGATGCGTACTAAAAATTTCATCAAAATCGGACAATAAACACCGGAGATTTGAAGCAAACAAATTATCGAATGTACAATGGCAGGAAATGTGCAGATATGTAGATTAACATTTGTAAGTTAAGATTAACATTTGTATGCTAAGATTAACATTTGTATGTTAAGATTAACATTTGTATGTTAAGATTAACATTTGTATGTTAAGATTAACATTTGTATGTTAAGATTAACATTTGTATGTTAAGATTAACATTTGTATGTTTTTCTCTTAATTTTGGGAAAACAATTTTTGTTGTTCTTTAACAACAACTTCAACAACAATAATTTCTTTTAAAAGCTTTGCTTAACTGATAAGAAAAATTTGGCCAGTATTAATTCATACGGTGCGTTAAATATTTACTACTTGATTAAACATGTAATTTTTTTTAGACCCTTTACTTTAAAAAAGTAAATAGGGTCTATTAAGTTTGTCAAAAAAAAAATGTACATAACAGGTCGAAGGAAGTCCGGCAGACCCCATAAAGTATATATATTTTTGATCAGCATGACCAGCCGAGTCGATATAGCCATGTCCGTCTGTCCTGCTGTGGCATAAAGTCGAAAATTGCATATATCGAGCTGAAACTTGGCAAATTTATTGAATATACCACTCTAAATATTTAAGCAATTTTTTGAGTCAGCTTGACCACGCCTACCCCGACTGCCCATATAAGACAACATGACGTATACGTGATTTAAATTATATTTTGTTATTTTATACTTCTGTTTATTATTTTCTTATGTAGCATACTTATTTTTATTTTTATTATAAACACGGTTTTTTTGTGTGGCTTGAATAATAGGAACAATAGGAACTATTTTAATCTGTTAAATTTATATTATTAGATTGAAAATGTAAGATGCACACAGGCATTAAAATCTTAAATATATATGTTATTCAGTCGTTCTCTACAGCTAATTCAAACGAAAATGGATTTATCTCATTTGATTCCGAATCATCTGAGTCATCCGATATGTCATCAAAACTATAGTCATTTGGGCAAGACTTTGTATTATTATGGGGTGCTTCAAAGAGATCAATTACATCTTGCGGAAGGGGTTGTTTCTTATTTCGAGCTGCCCTTTTCTTAATACACATGCTAGAGATAAGAGGATCTGATGAGTCCATAGATCTGTGGAACACATCCATCATATTATTGATACGGGAATTTTGTCTAGCATGCACTCGCCTATCACGTTTGTAAAATTTATTTCGCGTTTCTGACGCATTTTCCCCAAGACAGCCTACCGGCACTACTGATGCAGCTATTATTTGGGATCCATGAATTAAAATTTTGTGTAGAGTTGGTGACATCGGATACCATGGGTAATGCAACATATACAATCGTATGATCTTATTTAAAAAAGTTTGAAATTTTTGAGCATCGATTGCAAATTCGCAGTTAATAGCTATTAGAATAGTATTCAGATTGTCAATTAACTTCAAGTTGAGATCTAAAATTGATGCAAATAGTTTTGTATTAGAAAAAGCTTTTCTGGCTGTATTGCCATCGTTCGTGTTTCCACTCCCATTCTGTTTCGGCTTATCTACATGCAATCCCATTTCTTGCCACATTCTCTTTTGTACATATTTTTTTTTTAGAAATCATACTAAGTTTGTCACTTTCGCTTCTTGCTTGCCATTTTTTGAACTCCATTTTATATGATATTTTGAGGAGTAACTCAAAAACACGTATCCACGCGTGTAATGGACTTATTCCATACTGAAGGTGTCCAGGGTTCGGCTTAAAAGAATTTTGATCAATCGTGTCCATAAATTGTTTTGGGCCTGCACCACAGATTGAACATAATTGGCAGGAGTTCGTGCCCGTTTAAACGTTTAAAACTTTCCCGTCTATAAGTGTCATGTACAACTCATACGAGACGGTGATTTTTCTTTCCTTTAAAATCGTTAACACATAAGAAATCAAATTTGTAATTTGTCTGTCCAAATCGTTTTTTTCCTCAAGGATGTGATCTTTTGTTTCTTTAGCGAATTCCATTTTTAGAGGCCGACAAAATCTTACAGATTGCGGAGTTCTGTTATTCCAAAAAATTCATCTATAACAGTGGTCGGCACCAACACAGTCATATGTTTCATTGCATTAGTGTGCGAATTAACAGAATTTTAACAGGCGTCAAGCATGTGCCGTTTCTTGCCCTTTATATTATTGATTCGCATCAAAACGGCTATATATTGGTCATAATGTGTATAAAAAAGAATACTTTTTCAAAAACTCCAACAACCATTTATTTTTATACCCTGTGGGGGTATATTAAGTTTGTTAAAAATATGTAACGGGCAGAAGGAAGCATGGCCGACCCAATAAAGTATATATATTCTTGATCAGCATCAATAGCCGAGTCGATATAGCCATGTCCGTCTGTCCGTCGGTCTGTCGGTCTGTCGGTCCGTCGGTCCGTCCCTATGAACGAAAGGATCTCAGAGATGGTAAGAGCTAGAAGCTTGAACTTGGTGTCCCAGCACTGGACATTTTTGCAGGCAGATCAAGTTTATCTTTTTTTTTGGATGCCACGCCCTCTTTGCCCCCAAATTAAGTAAAAGCTTAAAAGGCAAGCAGTTTTGTAGCTCAAAAACCTCATAACAAAGGCAGTTTTGTAGCTAGAGACTTGAGATTTTGCACATATGATAAATATTTTGTGGTCAATGTGTCCAGAAAATTTTATCACGATGCCACGCCTCCCTTGCCTACAAAACGGAAAGGCTTATAACAAGAGCAATATAACAGTAAGAGACTTGAGATTTGGCACATATGATAAGAATCTTAGGGTCAATGTGTCCAGAAAATTTAATCGCGATGCCACGCCCCCTTCGCCCTCAAATTAATGAAAAGCTCATAAAGCAAGCAGTTTTGTAGCTCAAAAACCTCATAACAGGAGCAATATTACAGCTAAAAACTTCACATTTACCATACATGATGAGTATCTTGGAGTCGATGTGTGCAGACAATTTTATCACGCTGCCACGCCCCCCTCGCCCATGAAACGGAAAAGCTTATAACAAGAGCAATATTACAGTTAGAGAATTCAGATTTGGGACACATGATGAATATTTTGTGGTCCATGTGTCCAGCAAATTGTATTGCGATGCCACGCCCCTGTCGCCCACAAATTAAAAAAAACGAATTACTAGAGAATTTCATCTGGAGTGAATTTGAGCGGATTCCTGTAGACCCACAGGGTATATTACGGTCGGGGTCCCGACTGTTTCGCTTGTTCTGTGTATATAATGTATAATTTGTCAAAATTGTGCAGCGTAGCATCACCAATGGCTGATCAGCAGCTGATTCATTTTGCTTCGCCTCAACAGTGATATTTCAGTGAAACAGCGCCATAACAGCGACTTAACAGAATGCGCGGTGCGCGGAGCGTGCCGACCACTGATCTATAAGCTTCAGGGGTATGACGGTAGTAACAAACAAAGACTGATCTGAAGTGTCTATTTCGTTACTTTCAAATCTTTTTTTGTACATACTTTGTCCAGATGATCCATCAAATCAGTAACTCGCAATTAATTTAACGCTTGACACACTTTCTAAATTTACGAATACTTCCTCCTGTAACAATAAAATACGGCTTGCAGTATGATTTAATAAATCTTGTAAAGCAACTTTAGCAACTGTTTCTGTTGCTGTTATTCCCACAGGTCTCAATTGTAACTTAGCTTCTTGAACTTTGTGGTAGTTGGGGTATATGTCGCAATTATGCAGTTTGCTTATATGACGAATTTCTTTGTACAATCTTTTGGTTAATGAATTTTCTAGCAAAAATTCCAAAGCATCATTTATTGTGAGAGGTATTGGTTCTACTGTACGAAGCTTTCTTTTAGCTTCGACTGCCTGTCTTTTTGACGTATTACAATTCTGAAGTACAAATGCAATATTATTTTCATTTGATTTCCTTGCTGATATTGTGGCTGCATGAATCAAAAGTTTGGTTTCATTGTCATTTTAAAGTGCTACATCACTAGCAAGTTTTCTTTTAAGGCGGGGTCTTCCTTCATCAAAAGTTAGTTTTGGTCTTCCCCTTTTTAAATTTCGCATCTCCGCGTGATTTTCCAAAACAATTTGTAAAGACTTTGATAGCCTCTGTGAATGCTTTTCTCTGAATGTTCGCACATTACGGCTGCACTTTTGCAGATTGGACTTAATATAAATTTCGAAGCTTTTTGTTTTTTTGTTAATTTCACTTCTTTTTTCGTAGGTCAATGCACATTCATTTATTTTACCAAATTTCCATTCAGCAAGCGCGGTAGAGTTCCGACCGCTATCGATCCATACGTCCAGCAAAGTTGCATGACAGAACTCAAGCACATCTAGAAAATAAGCCATCGGAAAAGCCGCAACAAGCCGCAAGCCGGATTGTTATTATTTTTTTATGAATAGGTTATACTTTTTTTTAACATACATTACACATCGCAGAAATACGCAGAAGACTTTTTTTTTCTCTACAGAAGACGAACACTTTGGTTAGATTTTTTCTTATTGGACAACACAAAACAATACACATATTATCACATATATCAAAGTTTGACACAAAATCTTTTCATTCAACTCAATTTACATACCTCGGTCTTCAAAATCCATTTTTAATAATAACCAATTTGCTTATCGTGTGGAATTGCCAAGCGCACAAAGTCGACAAAAGTTTCCCGCCAATTTTGTCACAAAAGTCAGCCGTTTAATCGGCTGACTTTGAAGCTCGATAAAAAATGTCAGGGTTGCATTTTTAGCAAAAATATTTATTGATGCTTTCTAAAGAGGGAATCTAGTATATATATGTTAAATAAAAATGTAGATTTGCTTCAATTAAATTTTCGACTTTATGTCACTTATTTGTCAATCCGGCCCAGTGTGCGGTGGGGTCTTGGGTTCGATTCCTGCCTGTGGCACATTTTTTTCTGTTTTTAAAAATTGTTAAATAATCAACAATGGATTCATTGGCGCAATGGTCTGGAGTTTGAGACCTACAAGAGGCACACTTTTTTTCTTTCTTTTTAATATATTTTAAATTAATAATTAAAGTAATAAAATAAAATAAAATAATATTTTATTTTTATAAACAAATTCTACCATAAGTGCAAATGTATTATATTTAATAAAGTATGTATGCATTACATACATGTATATTAATATAACATTTGTATGTTAAGATTAACATTTGTATGTTAACAATTCAAGTTTAACATAAACGATTATATTCAATTAATCGGAAGCTAATCTGAGCAGCGTTAAATTTATTTAGGTTTATATGTAAGTCTCTAAGTTTGTTACTGTTATCTCGTTTTTGAAGAATAAGTAAAGGGTCTCTCATAGTCGATTTCGACTGAAGCCTTTCCGACTGGTTAAATATTAATATTGTGTAACATCGCCTTTTGCCTTTACAACACATTTACAACGCTTTGGCACAGATTTTAATAAATTCTGACATTGTTCTGTTGAAATAGAGTCCCACATCTCTTGCAATTTGGATTTTAAATCAGAAAGGGTTTTTTGAGGCTCATTGTTTAGGTTTCTTTTCATTATTCCCCATATATTCTCGATTGGGCTTAGGTCCGGACTATTTGATGGCCAATCTGAGACCCCAATTTCCTTATACTGCAGCCATGGTTTGGTTCGTTTGGCAGTATGAGATGATGCTCCATCCTGTTGAAACGTGTATTCACTACAGTCCTTTTAAGGCAGTCTTTATGGTACGCTTCAGTTTTGTTACGGATAACTCTCCTTCGTACATCACCGATACTCACAACAAATTTAGCTTCATCGCTAAATATGATGGAGTTCCATTGTCTTTGAGTTCAAGACATCCGTTCCAGACCAGACCGAGACCATTGTAAACGCTTCTTCTTTTGGCGAAGCGTAAGTAATGGTTTTTCCTTGGCCTAAGAGTAATGTAAGATATTGAGTATGTAACATAAATAATCCCTATACATACTTTATAGAACTTATATCCAATAACTCGCAACTGCAGGCGAGTCCACTCACGCTTAACAGTTTTACCGAT
Source organism: Drosophila histrio (assembly GCA_958299025.2). Lineage (NCBI taxonomy): Eukaryota > Metazoa > Arthropoda > Insecta > Diptera > Drosophilidae > Drosophila > Drosophila histrio. The sequence goes on along the minus strand of OY282580.2, from coordinate 31,553,101 downwards.
TTTATCAGACCATTCTGATGCTACACTTCTAAAACTTTGGCGACGATCAGACTTCACAATTGTGGCCAGCGCCCTTTTATCACGAGCTGTTATTGCCGATGTTCGGCCTCTATTTGCGATATTATTTTCAATATTGCCATTTTTCTTAAACAATTTTAATATTCCTTGAACGGACGACTTAGCCAGATTTAATTGCTTGGCTATTTCACCAAAAGTGTTCCCAGATTTATAATAATCTAGAACTAAACATCTTATTTCTTTGCTAATCGGCTTACCACGTGCCATCGTTGCTAAACTTTGAATAATTTGAAGCAATAACACATTTCTTACATTCTGCATTGCATAACTGTTTCCAGATTATGACTAGATAGTGATTATGATACACTGAATGCTTTTGTTAAGATCTTCTTTCACTTCTAAGCTAAGGTAACGCACCGTACGAATTAATACTGGCCAAATTTTTCTTATCAGTTAAGCAAATCATTTAAAAGAAATTACTGTTGTTGTTGTTGTTGTTGTTGTTGTAAAGGTACAACAAAAATTGTTTTCCTAAAATTAAGAGAATAAAATGATCTTTCAGAAAAAAATAGTGTAACGATTATTGCAGATCGGCTTGTAACTGGCGGTTGGTCGAGCGGATTAATTTATAGGTGGAGGAGTTGCGGCGTAGCGAAAGTGGCCAATCCTGGTGAAGCCGGCGAGACCAATGAGTACCTGCCCGCCCAAAGAGAGCAAAGTCAATTAAATATTCGTTGATATGGCTTTTAATTACGCGGATTTACATGAGCAGGTTCCGTGCGTGTTTGTTGTCCGTTTTCCAAGTGCCGGTGGGAAGCGGAAGTGCCGCCATCCTTTCTGCATTGCAGGGACGCTTTTATCAGGGTCGCTCCCCCACCGCTCGGTGTGACCGTTCTCGTGCCCCAACTGTTGAGCAACAGTTGTGTGCATTGGCAACCTTGGGCGCCAGGGTCGCTCCCACCTGTTGAGCAACAGCTGTGTGCAGTGGCAACCTTGGGCGCCAGGGTCGCTCCCACCTGTTGAGCAACAGCTGTGTGCAGTGGAAGCCTCGGGCGACAGGTGCAGTATCGGCCTCCTGGCCGAGTGTCTCCAGCGGGGAACCCTTAAAGCGAGCGAGGCGGTTAACGTGCACAGTCTTTGTGGTGCGTTTCCCGGGTAGTCTTATTTCATAGACCAAATCCGAGTGTAAACGCACCACCACGGCTGGTCCGACCCTGTCTGACTGTAGCTTCGGGTGCAGCGCGAATGGAACACCATAACGACAGAAAACTTCTCGGATCAGTGCACGGGCTACGGTCTCAGCGGTCTGATCGGGCAAAGCCAAACACTCCGACCACTTGGTGAAATAGCACATCACGACAGCGATATAGCGGTTGCCTCGGGTCGTCGTAGGCATGTCGAGGATGTCGATGGCTAGGCGTTCGAATGGCGCGCCGATCCCACTAGGCTTCAACTTACCCACCGTTCTCCGAGCTAGACCCTTTCGAGCATTGCAACGACCGCACCTGAGGATCACGTCGCCCATCTGGCCTATCCAATAATATCGCCTTTTTACCTTGGCTAGCGTCTTCTTGATGCCGAAGTGCGCTCCTAGCAAGGTGTCTTCCCGCAAAGCTCGTGGTACCACCACCACCGTGTCGCCCTGCTTACTCTTCGTCAAAAGCACACCTTGGTCCAGATATAGATTAGCATACATGTGCCAGTATGCCTTCACATCCGGGGATTCTCCCCAGAGATAAACAATCCCTCCGGGTCCGGGAAGCTTAGTATGGGTGAGATGGTCAGCTTTTCTTTCATCACGTCGAAGGACTCCTGGGCCGCGTCCGACCACGTAAGTCCTTTAGTGTGGCGTCGCACAGTGGCTCACTCACTCACTCAAAAATGAAATCGGTCATTTCTCGCCATGTAAAATCCCTAAATGCAGTTTGATAGAGAATTGTCCAAAATTTATAAATCCGTTTCGATTTTTTAATTTGGGCAAACGGTTTCGGCGGTAGAACCCATCAAAAAATTTCAAATTTACAAAAATTTCGCTTTTTTATAAAAATGGTATTTTATGAAAAAATTTTCATTTTTGCCATGAAATTGCATCCAAATGGTTCAATGAATTTTCAGTTTCTTAATTTTATTTAATACGTGTGTCGATTCTAAAGCGAATGGTATTAAAATGTTGTTATTTTTTTGTTTTGAAGTATTTTAAATAATATTTTTACTAAAGCATTATTTTTGACATAGTTTTTGAACTTTAGATAGACTTTTAGCATAAAGTCCAGGCTTGTCCAGGCAAACGAGTATATACACGTTATTCCGTGGAAATTTCTGCAACAACTTCAAGAAAGTCTAGGTGCCAAGAAGTGCCAGTTAACTTTTTATTTAATAAACAATTCACGCACAACGCTTTTAGCTGGGTCAAAATTGCGTTGTGGCGCACCCAAAATGGCTCCGGACTCTCATTTAAACGTGTTTCCGTTAAACTAGACCTTTTATTGAACACTTTACATAAATATAATATTAAGAATACATTGTCTACCTAAATATACCAATGTAACCCAAACAAACAGGTAATGATTATGTAATTTATAACCCTTTTTCGTACTCAATTTCCGCGTTCCTTACCTTACCTTACCTAAGACCTTACACTCATTTCAAAGCTACAGGAATTCTCTATTAAATGCTTTTTAAATTTTGGTGATATCTTACTTGGATCAAAAGATATGATTTTTGCAAAGTAGAATGAGAAAACGAGCCACTGTGCGTCGTTGAGTCGCCGATAATCGACGCAAAATCGGTTGTTACCGTCCTTCTTTCGCACTAACACCACGGGCGAGGCCCACGGACTGCTAGACGGACGGATAACGTCTCGCGCCTGCATGTCGGCAACCAACCTCTCCACTTCCGCCTTTCGTGCTAGCGCCACTCGGCGAGGGGCCAGTTTAATGGGTCGCGCTGAGCCGGTGTCAATGGTGTGCCGAATCAAATCAAATGACGTAGGCGGTCCTGAATGGCGGAAGGCAAGTCCGCGGTGGCCAGCGCCTGCCAGTCGACTGTCGCAGGAGTGTCGGTCGCTTCCTCTGCTCCGCAGACCTCCACCGGCTCCAACTGTCCCAAGATAGTGAACGCGGGAAGCCGCACCTCCTGGGCGCTGAGATTCAGCATACGCAGGGTGGTTATGCCGTTCGCCATATCCGCGAGGCTGCCACCCAGAATCACCTGGCCAGGAAGTTGGGAATAACGGCCGCGCTCCAACATGACGGCGGAGTTGTATCCCGGCGGGGCGCATCCAATTTGCAGACGTGTGTCGCTATGAGGCGGTATACACGTAGCTGCCGTCGACTACAGCAGGCTTGGATGGTCCGCGCTGGGTGCATGCAGCGGTTCGGAACCCCACCCGAACTTAAGACGCAGAGCTTTCAAGTCCAGGGTGGCCTGATGTTGGAGTAGGCAGTCCACTCCCAGAATGATGGGTATGCGTCCGTCAACCAGAAGAAATTCGTGGCCGACGGGCCTACCGGCCACCATCATGCGAATCCGGCTGCGCGCGGTAGCCACAAATTGTTCCGCCGACGGGACCTGGAGCAGCACTCTACAACGAGTAGCGGGTACGGACTTTGGCAAGACGTTCCGGTTCAGCACAGACACTGCGGCACCGGTGTCGACGATCAGGCGCACCAGGTGCTTCTGTAAAAAAAGAAAGCAATGTAAATGGCGACCGCCAAGGCTGCCCACGGAATACATAGCCTCGCAGGCGGGAATACCCGCACTCCTCTGCGCTCCTTCAACCTCCTTGATGTCACAGGGGACGTTTGGGACTTGGTCTCCAGGCCGGACCGGGGGTTCGACTGACTGCTCAAGTTCTCTCGGCGGCTCCTCAAACAGGCGGGCTAGGACGGACTCAACTTCAGGTGAAAGAGTGCTAGATCCTGAATCCGGCAACTCGGCGCAAAGACTGCGCGAGGTGAGGCGCTCGGGCCGAGTCCACGCAAGCGAAGAGGCGTGGGCGATCTTTAAGGACGGCGGGGTCGCATTCTCTGCTACCGAGAGGGAAGGTCCTGCATCCTGGGTAGCCATTGCGGGCGCCTCGTTGACCGTGGTGGGGCTGGGTGAACCTAGCGAACTTTCGCCAAACTCACCGGCGTCTCCGGCCAACCTCCGCCCGGGAGGTTGACAGGTCTTAGTTTTCCGACCGGTAGGACGGAACGGGAGCCTGCTCGTCGTGGTATGTAGTGTTCGCTTGAATGATGTCCACATTCGCTCAACCCTTTCCTCGAAAGAGCGGGTCCATTCCGTCATGCGGGCCTGCAGCTCCTGTTGCTGCGCTGCCACTGCGGACACGGCCTCGGCCATGCGAAGGTGTTCGGCACCCCCCGACCCATCTTCCTCGTCGCTTGTCCCATTCCGGCACGGTGCTCTGGCTTGCTGCTGCCAGGCCTGCGCGGCCTTTTGGCGCGAAGCATGCTTACGTGGCATTGTGGGCCTGTATTTTCGCAAATCACAACAACCCCACACCTGACACCAATGTAACGATTATTGCCGATTGGCTCGTCACTGGCGGTTGGTCGAGCAGATTAATTTATAGGTGGGGGAGTTGCGGCGTAGCGAAAGTGGCCAATCCTGGTGAAGCCGGCGGCGATATGGGGGAATACGAGACCAATGAGTACCTGCCCGCCCAAAGAGAGCAAAGTCAATTAAAAATTCGTTGATATGGCTTTTAATTACGCGGATTTATATGAGCAGGTTCCGTGCGTGTTTGTTGTCCGTTTTCCAAGTGCCGGTGGGAAGCGGAAGTGCCGCCATCCTTTGTGCATTGCAGGGACGCTTTTATCAGGGTCGCTCCCCCACCGCTCGGTGTGACCGTTCTCGTGCCCCAACTGTTGAGCAACAGTTGTGTGCATTGGCAACCTTGGGCGCCAGGGTCGCTCCCACCTGTTGAGCAACAGCTGTGTGCAGTGGCAACCTTAGGCGCCAGGGTCGCTCCCACCTGTTGAGCCGAGTGTCTCCGGCGGGGAACCCTTAAAGCGAGCGAGGCGGTTAACGTGCACAGTCTTTGTGGTGCGTTTCCCGGGTAGTCTTATTTCATAGGCCAAATCCGAGTGTAAACGCACCACCACGGCTGGTCCGACCCTGTCTGACTGTAGCTTCGGACATCGCCCAACTTTGCGAGTGGGTGTCTATACACCCAGACTGCATCACCAACGGAAAAATCCTCGGGGCAGGCGCGAAGGTCATACCGCGCCTTATTCGCTGTAGCGGCTGCCGTTAACTGCTTCCTCGCAATCTGGTGGGTCTGCCGAATGTGCTCCTGTAACTGCTCCACGAAGGCGGGATATCTACTCGGGTCCGGAGATGGTCGGCCATACAAGAGCTCCGCAGGCACACGCATCTCGCGTCCCAGCATCGAGAGGGATGGCGAGAACCCGTGGCTTCGTGTGGCGCCGAACAATAAGCCCAGAGCGCTAAAGGCAAGAGCTCATCCCAGTCTCTCTGGTCGGCGGCGACGAATTTGGCCAAGTAGTCCAGCAAAGTCCGGTTAAACCTCTCTACCATACCGTCTGATTGTGGATGTAACGGAGTAGAGCGTGTCTTCTCGACGTCGAGTATGCGAAGACATGCCCGGAACAACTCGGATTCAAAGTTTCGACCCTGGTCCGAGTGCAGCGCGAATGGAACACCATAACGACAGAAAACTTCTCGGATCAGTGCACGGGCTACGGTCTCAGCGGTCTGATCGGGCAAAGCCAAACACTCCGACCACTTGGTGAAATAGCACATCACGACAGCGATATAGCGGTTGCCTCGGGTCGTCGTAGGCAGGGTGCCGAGGATGTCGATGGCTAGGCGTTCGAATGGCGCGCCGATCACACTAGGCTTCAACTTACCCACCGTTCTCCGAGCTGGACCCTTTCGAGCATTGCAACGACCGCACCTGAGGATCACGTCGCCCATCTGGCCTATCCAATAATAGCGCCTTTTTACCTTGGCTAGCGTCTTCTTGATGCCGAAGTGCCCGCCTGTGGTTGAGTTGTGCGCTCCTAGCAAGGTGTCTTCCCGCAAAGCTCGTGGTACCACCACCACCGCGTTGCCCTGCTTACTTTTCGTCAAAAGCACACCATGGTCCAGATATAGATTAGCATACATGTGCCAGTATGCCTTCACATCCGGGTATTCTCCCCAGAGATAAGCAATCCCTCCGGGTCCGGGAAACTTAGTATGGGTGAGATGGTCAGCTTTTCTTTCATCACGTCGAAGGACTCCTGGGCCGCGTCCGACCACGTAAGTCCTTTAGTGTGGCGTCGCATAGTGGCTCACTCACGAGACTCACGTGGCAAAAATAAAATCGGTCATTTCTCGCCATGTAAAATCCCTAAATGCAGTTTGATAGAGAATTGTCCAAAATTTATAAATCCGTTTCGATTTTTTAATTTGGGCAAACGGTTTCGGCGGTAGAACCCATCAAAAAATTTCAAATTTACAAAAATTTCGCTTTTTTTCCATACCTTACCTAAGACCTTACACTCATTTCAAAGCTACAGGAATTCTCTATTAAATGCTTTTTAAATTTTGGTGATATCTTTCTTGGATCAAAAGATATGATTTTTGCAAAGTAGAATGAGAAAACGAGCCACTGTGCGTCGTTGAGTCGCCGATAATCGACGCAAAATCGGTTGTTACCGTCCTTCTTTCGCACTAACACCACGGGCGAGGCCCACGGACTGCTAGACGGACGGATAACGTCTCGCGCCTGCATGTCGGCAACCAACCTCCCCACTTCCGCCTTTCGTGCTAGCGCCACTCGGCGAGGGGCCAGTTTAATGGGTCGCGCTGAGCCGGTGTCAATGGTGTGCCGAATCAGATTGGTGCGACCGGTATCATCCTCCCGACGGCAAAACACGTACCCGTAACTGCTCAGCAGATGACGTAGGCGGTCCTGAATGGCGGAAGGCAAGTCCGCGGTGGCCAGCGCCTGCCAGTCGACTGTCGCAGGAGTGTCGGTCGCTTCCTCTGCTCCGCAGACCTACACCGGCTCCAACTGTCCCAAGATAGTGAACGCGGGAAGCCGCACCTCCTGGGCGCTGAGATTCAGCATACGCAGGGTGGTTATGCCGTTCGCCATATCCGCGAGGCTGCCACCCAGAATCACCTGGCCAGGAAGTTGGGAATAACGGCCGCGCTCCAACATGACGGCGGAGTTGTATCCCGGCGGGGCGCATCCAATTTGCAGACGTGTGTCGCTATGAGGCGGTATACACGTAGCTGCCGTCGACTACAGCAGGCTTGGATGGTCCGCGCTGGGTGCATGCAGCGGTTCGGAACCCCACCCGAACTTAAGACGCAGAGCTTTCAAGTCCAGGGTGGCCTGATGTTGGAGTAGGCAGTCCACTCCCAGAATGATGGGTATGCGTCCGTCAACCAGAAGAAATTCGTGGCCGACGGGCCTACCGGCCACCATCATGCGAATCCGGCTGCGCGCGGTAGCCACAAATTGTTCCGCCGACGGGACCTGGAGCAGCACTCTACAACGAGTAGCGGGTACGGACTTTGGCAAGACGTTCCGGTTCAGCACAGACACTGCGGCACCGGTGTCGACGATCAGGCGCACCAGGTGCTTCTGTAAAAAAAGAAAGCAATGTAAATGGCGACCGCCAAGGCTGCCCACGGAATACATAGCCTCGCAGGCGGGAATACCCGCACTCCTCTGCGCTCCTTCAACCTCCTTGATGTCACAGGGGACGTTTGGGACTTGGTCTCTAGGCCGGACCGGCGGTTCGACTGACTGCTCAAGTTCTCTTGGCGGCTCCTCAAACAGGCGGGCTAGGACGGACTCAACTTCAGGTGAAAGAGTGCTAGATCCTGAATCCGGCAACTCGGCGCAAAGACTGCGCGAGGTGAGGCGCTCGGGCCGAGTCCACGCAAGCGAAGAGGCGTGGGCGATCTTTAAGGACGGCGGGGTCGCATTCTCTGCTACCGAGAGGGAAGGTCCTGCATCCTGGGTAGCCATTGCGGGCGCCTCGTTGACCGTGGTGGGGCTGGGTGAACCTAGCGAACTTTCGCCAAACTCACCGGCGTCTCCGGCCAACCTCCGCCCGGGAGGTTGACAGGTCTTAGTTTTCCGACCGGTAGGACGGAACGGGAGCCTGCTCGTCGTGGTATGCGGCTCGTTGTCGGGATCGCCTACCTCTCCTTCTCTGTGGCGATCGTTGCGGGGGGTCTTTGGCCACGCTCATGACGGCGCGGGCCGTAGGCAGCCTAGCTTTCACCCGCTGAACCAGCTCCAGAGCCAGGGCGAGATTGGGTGGGTCAACCATCAACAGCTGCGGCTGATAGGAGGTTTCCCGGATTCCGTCTATAAAGCTTCTGCACGCCAGCTGACCGCTGGTAGTCTCCACCGCTGGGGCCGCGACAGGTCGCGCGCCCGTGCCGCATCCTAGTGTTCGCTCGAATGATGTCCACATTCGCTCAACCCTTTCCTCGAAAGAGCGGGTCCATTCCGTCATGCGGGCCTGCAGCTCCTGTTGCTGCGCTGCCACTGCGGACACGGCCTCGGCCATGCGAAGGTGTTGGGCACCCCCCGACCCATCTTCCTCGTCGCTTGTCCCATTCCGGCACGGTGCTCTGGCTTGCTGCTGCCAGGCCTGCGCGGCCTTTTGGCGCGAAGCATGCTTACGTGGCATTGTGGGCCTGTATTTTCGCAAATCACAACAACCCCACACCTGACACCAATGTAACGATTATTGCCGATCGGCTCGTCACTGGCGGTTGGTCGAGCAGATTAATTTATAGGTGGAGGAGTTGCGGCGTAGCGAAAGTGGCCAATCCTGGTGAAGCCAGCGGCGATATGGGGGAATACGAGACCAATGAGTACCTGCCCGCCCAAAGAGAGCAAAGTCAATTAAAAATTCGTTGATATGGCTTTTAATTACGCGGATTTACATGAGCAGGTTCCGTGCGTGTTTGTTGTCCGTTTTCCAAGTGCCGGTGGGAAGCGGAAGTGCCGCCATCCTTTCTGCATTGCAGGGACGCTTTTATCAGGGTCGCTCCCCCACCGCTCGGTGTGACCGTTCTCGTGCCCCAACTGTTGAGCAACAGTTGTGTGCATTGGCAACCTTGGGCGCCAGGGTCGCTCTCACCTGTTGAGCAACAGCTGTGTGCAGTGGCAACCTTGGGCGCCAGGGTCGCTCCCACCTGTTGAGCAACAGCTGTGTGCAGTGGCAGCCTCGGGCGGCAGGTGCAGTATTGCCAATTTCGTTACAATAGGTTTGCATGTGTTATCTACTTTAGTATTGAAAAAATCGTCTGTTAAACATTGCATACTGGTAAAAAAAGCTTGCCGTACGAATTAATACTGGTCGGGGCTCGTATGAGGATGGCAAAGTCAACAGTAAATGCTATACTTTATCCATCTCATCTATTCGGGCACTTGAGGCTAATAATTCGCTCATTAGTTCATCAAAAACTATAAAATGATTCGATAGTGTCATCTCACTTTTAAGTTAAGGAGACAAAAATTTTTTTCGAAACGACAACTGCGACGCAAGACTTTTTCGCTCATAGGTGGCGTCTAAGTTCATGAAGATTTGTCGCGCAGTATTGACGCTTATCGCGAAGTTCAAAAATGAGTCGCTCAAAAATTCAATAAACGTGCTTTTTGCACACCTCTCTGCCTTTTTCCAGACATCGTCAATTTCGGCCGGCAATTCCTCATCTATCACTTTTAACACATCAAGCTCGGCCAAACTGCTCTAACTCGAAATTTCCACATGCCATACTTTTGTCCGTCAAAAACTTTTATATTCCGCTTTACCTTTTCCATATTATTTTTAATGTAAGTATACTGTCGCTTGATCTACATATGTATGTAAGCGTATCCACTTGAATTTCACAAGATGATATATATGTGTGAATTTCACAAGACGATCTATGTATGTGTGAATTTCACAAGAACTATTTTTATTTGATTAAACTTCAACTTTAATTTGTAATTGCTGTAATTTCAACTATTCAGTTTAAGAAAAAGGCAGTCAATATTGTTTTGTAATAATTCACATGATTTGTATTTCTTTATATATGTTATTTAAGCACGCACAACCAGCCACTTTGACAATCGCAAAGGAATAAGAAGGAATTTATCGATAAACATAAATTAAGTAGAGATGGGCAGTGTGACCATTTACATATTATGTTATGTTAATTTTGATAACATATTTCAACAACACTGATGAAATTTTATTCCGATTTCTCAAAGATTGGTCTAAACAAACCAACAGACAAGATTTTCAACTCGGCTCGGTGACGTCATCAAAGTTCTATTATCTTTGGAATGGATAGCCCAATTTGGGTGAATGAAGTAGTGAAGTTTGCTGGGCTGCAGGCCACTAGCTATATATACACGCAATATTGGATATAGAGATCGGTTGCACCAATCACAATGTGTTATATATCATTCGAAAGGTAATTCCTGTGGTTTTGATATGACATACTACTTACTCCGATCAGTCAGATATTTTTCAAGATATATCCGTTTGCATTTCTTTGTTTAAATGTAGAGCTTCGATTGGGGCATTAAGCCCCAATTTTAAGATGCAGATAGTTGGTGGAACTGAATACGCGTCGACGGTACTTCATTCACCCAAATCAGACGATCCATTCCTAAGATATTGGAAATAAAATTTGTATGACATCATCGAGCTGAGATGGAAATCTTGTGTTGGTTTGTCTGGACCAATCTTTGAGATATCGGAATGGAACTTGTTGAGTGTGTTACTTACTTAAGTCTTAGAAACTTTTTAGACCCTTTACTTTAAAAAAGTAAATAGGGTCTATTAACTTTGTCAAAATGTGCGTAACAGGTCGAAGGAAGTCCGGCAGACCCCATAAAGTATATATATTCTTGATCAGCATCACCAGCCGAGTCGATATAGCCATGTCCGTCTGTCCGTCTGTCCTGCTGTCCGTCTGTCGTGATGTATGAACGACTAGATCTCAGAGACTATAAGAGCTAGGGTCACCAAATTTGGTGACAATACTCCTGTGACCCCCGAAAAGGTCAAGTTTGTTTTAGAATTTTGCCACGCCCCCTCCCGCCCCCAAAGATCGGAAAAACCCTAATAACTCGAGTAATTTAAAAGGTACAACTTCCAAAATCGGCATACATAAAATTTACTTTCCTTTCAATGCGTACTAAAAATTTCATCAAAATCGGACAATAAACACCGGAGATTTGAAGCAAACAAATTATCGAATGTACAATGGCAGGAAATGTGCAGGAAATGTGCAGATATGTTAAGATTAACATTTGTATGTTAAGATTAACATTTGTATGCTAAGATTAACATTTGTATGTTAAGATTAACATTTGTATGTTAAGATTAACATTTGTATGTTAATAATTCAAGTGTAACATAAGCGATTATATTTAATTAATCGGAAGCTAATCTGAGCAGCGTCAAATATATTTAGGTTTATATATAAGTCTGTAAGTTTGTAACTGTTATTTCATTGTTGAAGAATAAGTAAAGGGTCTCTCATAGTCGATTTCGACTGTAGCCTTTCCGACTGGTTTTTTATAACTTTTTTGAAAAACCGCTAATTCGGCGGGAAAAAGTTAGAATAGTTGAAAATTCAATTGAACACTGTGGCCAAACCATTTTTTTACATCACTCGAAGGTTATCAAAATAGCTTTAAAATAAGTCTAAACTATTTCAGTAAGATTATTACACGATGTAAAAATTACATGATTCATTTTTTTTCTTCTTTTTTTTTTAATTTACAAAAAAATTGAGTCCTTAAGTTTGTATTTTTGATTATTTGTTCTTAAGCGTGGAGGCATTACGCAAATTTTGACATATAGCACTTGTTAGGCCAAATTCGGGTTGACAAAATATATCGTTTTCAGTTTGGAGCCGTAAAAAAAATCTGTCGAGATATCAGCTGTTAGATTGGAGCTGGTGGAGCCGTTAGTGCCTAATGTGAACAAAATTTAATGTTAGATGATGCCAATACGGATCGATTGGTACCTCAATAATCAAAATCCGATAGCTCATTTAAAAGATATTAAAATATTAAGTCGTCTGTTACATTATCAAAATTTTAAGTAAATTCTAGTGTGTTTGCATATTTATGCAATTAATAAGAAAACGGCGCCTACGATTTTGCTATATTTTCAATATATTATATATATTGAAATTATGCAACTTTTGGTATATTGGTCATATCTGGGATAATTCGTTTAAGCAAGATATTACATTTTTAATCTACACATATTTTCCTTTGTGAGTTTTAAGAAAAACAGCAACGGTGAGACATGTAGGAACTATCACGGCCCTGTAAACATAATTGCAATTTAGAGCATTCCATAAAGTAGCGTCGTTGACTCAGTGGTTAAAGTATCTGACTCTAACGGGCAAGGTCGGAGGCTCAATCAAGATGAACTTCCAATTAAGGGCTTTAAGTTTTTTTTTAATTTTATAATATTTGTAGCAATTTAAATGGTTTTTTTTTATTCAATTGCAATTGATTCGTTATATCACATATCTGATATAATTCCTTTTTGTAACTTGTTATACCCTGTGCCCATTGAAAATGGGCAAAAAGCGTTATAATGAATTTGTGTGAATGTATATAACAAGCAGAAGGAGGCATATCCATGCCTATAAAGTATATATGTTCTGAGTCAGTATCAATAGCCGAGTCGATTGACACCTGTCTGTCTGTCCGTCTATCCGTCCGTCCGTCTGTATGAACGCGTGGATCTCAGCAGCTATAAGACCCAGAGACTTACAATTTGGAATGTAGGTCCCTGAATACCATACGCAGATCAAATTTATTTTCAATTTTCGATACCAAGTCCCGTTGGTTTTATAATTCGAAAAATCACCGTAACATAAGCAATGTTAAAGCTATAGACTTGAGATTTGGCACACATGATAAAAAGCTTAGGCTTAATGTGTCCCGAAAATTTCATTGCGATGGCACACCCCCTTCGCCCACAATTAAAAAATGCTGATAAGAGCAGTTTTGTAGCTAGTTTTCTCAAAATACTTTTGTTTTAAAAGCTGCACAGGGTATCCTACTGTCGCGCCCGCTCGACTGATCGACTTGTTTTATATTAAAACGGTCGCACTTAAAGATTTCGGAGTCTAATCTGACTGTTTTCTGACACAGATATAAGAGCTTTCACCCTCCCACAAGCATTAAAATCCCTCAGATGGAGCACAAAAAAGTTGTTTCTTAGGCACTTGAATCGCCTCCTGAAAGGTTCTTTTCAGACGCGTATTGGAGTGTACATTTATTTGAAAAAGTGCAATAAATAAGAGAAAAAAAAACTAAAACATTTTTTTAATAATATTTTTTTATATTTGACTAAAAAACTAACAAAATGAGAAAAATATGGAACATTAATTCTTAAATTTCGACTTATATATGTATGAAATTATAATATAATGTTTATTAAATAATAATGAGATATCAACTAAACACTGCTGCTGACAAAACCGACTGTGTACCACTGACGACGACTGCGACTTCACTTGTGTGAGTGTGTGTGTATCGAAAGCCTATCGATAGCTTAAATGCTAGTTTACAGGATAGTGTTAACTCCTCGATAACTCCGCGTCTTACACTCGGCCCTCCTGCTCCTCTCCATCTGTCCCAGATAATATATCCCCGTTCTCACATATAAAACGGCACAACTTCATGTTGTCACTGCTTGTTGCTGTGATATTTGGTCCCCCGACGTGTTGCTGTCGTTTGACCTTGGTAACTTCATAGGGGCCAAGATAGTCGCTGGCCAACCAGCTTCCTGCTACGAACTGTGTCCGTTTGATCGCTACCAGGTCTACAATACGGTAACCGTGCTCAGCTCGACGTTTCTTATCGTAATTGCGCTTATAGACATGTTGTGCCTCTTCGATGTAGAGCTTCACTTGGCTACGAAACTTCTGACGCTCGTCGTTAAATTGGGCAACCAACTCCTCGTTGAGTACCTCCAGCTTGGCTGTGCATTTTAGTGCCAAACATGACTTCGAATGGCGACGACTTCAGTGTTGCATGCACATGCGAATTGATTGCCTTTTGGACCTGTGGCACATACTTGTACCACTTCGTAGACTCGTGATCTGACAGCTTTGCGATGATACCCAAAATCGAACGGTTAACTCGTTCGACCTGGCCGTTGCCTCTGGCCACGCCTGTCGTGATCCACACATGTTTAACTTTGTTTTCGTTGAGAAACTCGCTCAAAGCGTTCGACGCAAACGCTGATCCTCTGTCGCTCACGTTTGGGGAAACCAAAGACGTAAGACCACTCGCTTAGCCTCTTGACGACCTCTTCGTATCCAGTTGACTTAGTGGGAAACAACCACACAAATTTGGAAAACGCATCCAGTACTGCAAAAATATATTTGTATTGCTTGGCTGTGGCATCCATTGGACCCAGATGATCGACGTGCAACGTGTGTAGTGACGTGTCACCCTTGTCTATACAATGAAGATATCCCTCTTGCTTGCCAACTATTTGATGAAAATAATGCAACTGATACAATTAGCTATCAACCTCGATACCTTGCTTGCAAAGTGCAGTATTCAGTACTGGTGCGTTAAGTGCATCGTCTTCGCTGTGGAGAAATGACCAACTTCGTGCGATCCTTGAATGATTTCTCGTTCCATTAGCTTTGGAACAGCCAGCAACTCATTGCCGTTGACGACTTTGAAGAGAAGACCACCTTTGAGCATGTAGTCCTACGGCTTGGATGAAATCGTCATCCTCCTTCTCTTTACGAGCTGTTAACTCTGTTGTCACGACCATGCACGTTTGAGGAAAGCGACTGAGACAGTCTACGTGCCTCATTCGATCGCCTGGACTGTACTGTCTTAAATGTGAAGTCCTCCATATACAGAATCCACTACAAGACATCCATTTTGGTTGTTGTCTGCTTATACGCCACACAATCAGTGGCAGAATCAAATTTGATCCCCAACAGATAATGCCGAAAGTTCTTTAGTGCCAGATATGCTGCTTTGACCTCCAAGTAGTAACTGTGACGCTTGCACTCGGCCTCTGCAGTTTTTCTTCTCCAATAATAAACTGGATGAAAGCGACCATCAAACTGTTGCAGCAACACAGCACCCAAGCCTTCCTTGGACGCATCTGTGTGGAGCTCTGTTGGCGCGTCCTGTGACTACATATGTAATACTGGCTCTATTACAATTAACTGCTTTAATATTTGAAGCGACTGTTGCTCTTCATCGCCGATTTTGAACAGCGTTTCCTTCTTGAGAAGATTCGTTAGCGGCCGACAATTTGCGCATATCCAGGAATGAACTTTCTAAAAAATCCTGTGAGACCCATAAGCGCTTGAACTCCTTTGATGTCCTTGGGTGTAGCGAAATCGACTAACTGCTGCTGTCTTCTCTTTGCCGGGCCAGATTCGCCTATCCTCAATTATATGGCCAAGAAAGATTATGTGTGGCTGACAAAAGCGACATTTCTTTCACTTGATCTGTAGGCCAAATTGCGCAGCTGTCTCCAGAACCAACTTCGTTTTCTGCATGCAAACATCGGGGTACGCGGCGTAAGCAATAATGTCGTCCATATAGAGCTGCATAACGTCAGAATTCATTAGTTCTTGAAATATATAATTTACGAACCGAATGAACGCAGCTGGAGAGTTCTTAAAGCCGAACGACGCTTTAATGAACTCATGGCTGTACATGGTTTGCTCTGCTCTTCAATGGGGACATGAAAAATCCGTTTTCAAGGTCCATTATGGTAAACCACTTAGCCGGCTGAAGCTTCTCCAAGATCTCTTTCCTGATCGGCACGGAAAAGCAATTCATCAATACCATACTGTTTAACTTCCTGTAGTCTATGCACAATCGCAATGAAGCATCTTTCTTCTTCACGACGACAACCCTGCTTGCCACATTTGACGACGCATTGCGCACAATTCCTTGCTCCACCCATTCCTCGACTTGTTCCTTCGCAGCGCTGGATTCGTCTGCTACTAGGCGACTTGGTGAATGATGGCTTCATCACTCCGTCTGGAACTATCTTCAATTGAATTGGGCACTGCTTTACATCTTCTCTGGGCGTCTCATAACTGCTTGCAATCATCTGCTTAACATTCTTGCGGTATTGTGGCTGAACTACAAAAGATGACTCTTCGGTGACATTATATATAAGAGCATACTCATCTATTGGCTTAGGATCTGCGTCAAGCTTAAAAAAGTGTATCCTTGACTATCGGCAACTAGACGAAATTTTCGGTAAAATCGTGCACAAACAAAACGTCATAATCAATTTGGAAACAGGGAACGACTAAGAACTTCTGGGCAGTCTGCAGGTGGTCAACAGAAACTTCTGCCTCAAAACATCCAATGGGTTTTGTAGTCATCTGGTCAAGACCGCGCAACGTAGATGTGCTTCTTGACTATGGTCACATCTGACCCTGTATCCACAATGCAGTCAAGTTCAATGCCATTTATCTGGATTATCTTCATGCGGCTCCGATCAGCAATGACACGAACTTTATCTGACTTCTCAACTTTATCTACTTTCTCAGGACAGTTGCGTGAAATGTGACCGCTCTTATAGTGCTTTTACACTGGAGCCTTAGTCGAGACCTTAAGGCTTAAGGCAAAAAAGTATTTACATTGGTGTCAACAAATTTTTGGCCTCAGAAATCAGCTTTTTACTTAGAGTTTTCTGTCAAATTGTGATGCTGCATCAATAATAAATATAAATATAAATAAATAATGTTGGCGAAAGAAATTAGTGGTAGTGCAGAGATGACCACAAAAGGACGCACTTATGATAGGAATGACGTTAACTATGTGGCAAATTCCATTAGTTTTCTCGGCAACATTGGCATAATTAATGGCGAAAATGAAGAAATCTCATGAGCAGTGTATGTTCGAAATACATATATTGTCGTCGAAAATTGACTTCATGAGAAGAACGAGATCTATCTGGATGCATATATATATATTATTTATGTATATTTTGCTTTGGGCCAGGCGACGCCCTATTTTTCTCGATTCAGGCTCCATTCAGCACGTTCTGTAGCTCATCCGTCCAATACTTTCGATTTTGTCCACACTCGAGTTGTAATAAAATTGATCCATTGGAGTTTTAAATAATAAGAATTTTGTATTAACTAGCGGTTTTATTTTGATTTTGAATCAGGTGTTTCCATTCCCGCCATCATTAATTTGGCCATAAATATCGAAATATCGATAACTATTGACACATTTTTTGCTTAGTGAGTGCCGGTAGAGCCACTTGTTTTTTAAAGATCCTTATCTCTTGCAGCTGCTGATCAATATCTGAACTATAGTAACTGCATAAGAATATTTCCAATAATGCGCTATTAAGTTCATCATAAGTACACACGCACTCAGCTTCCAGAAAAAGTTTAGCTGCACCGGTCATTTTGCCTCTGGCGTGAACATACTTTTGTTTATCAGTGAGCTCATATGCGTCTGCATTTCTATCAAAAATCACGAACCACTTTTTAATGGGTACAGACTTGCCATCAACCTCGCTCACAACTTTTCCAAAATGTTCGACGGTAATTTTCATTGTTCATCGGAAATAATTTTTAAGCTCAGCAGCTGTATCATTGGTTCAATTTTTGCATCCACTGTCCCTCACTAAGTTGACCCACATTTTCCACATCTGCCATCTTGTTTGCGCTCGGCGTATTCGGCTCAGCTTCTTCCATCTTGTTTTTACTCGAACGCGACTTTACTCCTGTCTCACTCTGCTTTGCATTTTCTCCTTTCGTATTCATATTCTTTGCCGACGTTTTTCTCATATTGCTCATCTCTTTTTACGTATACCACACAATTATCGGTTCTTTACAAAATCTGACGGCGATACTTCGGCGCAATTAGAATTTCACAATATTCGTCTGAAATTCACAACGATCTTGCTATGCTCACAAAACGGATTGTTCAACTTAATGTTTATAGCCACTTGTAACAACTTTACAACATAAACCGACTTTAGCAACTTTTTCAAAATTCTGCTCTTGCACTTTGCACGACTTTCTACGATCACGCATGTGATTCTTAAAACAGATCCAAAGTATGTGTGTGTAAAAAAGTTCGCTTAACAGCTTTATAAGATATCAACTTAGCGCTGCTGTTCACAAAAACTGATTGTGTACCACTAACGACGACTGCGACTTCACTTGTGTGAGTGTGTGCGTATCGACAGCCTATCGATAGCCTAAATGCTAGTTCCTGTTAACTAGTGTTATCTCCTCAATAACTCCGCCTCTTACATAAGTACAAAAATTTTTAACCGGAATTGACTGCAAATAAATCTATTTTTCTTAAATGGTATTTTGTCTATTTTGTTTATATATTGAAACTTATCATTGGCAGTTTGGTTTGCGGAGTTCAGCGCCTGTTGTTGATTATTCTTTTCTTTATTTATTTAAGTTAGTTGCTCAATTTTGAAGTCTAGTGTAAGGTGGTGTCATAACGCCCAAGGACTTACTTAAAAAGTTTTGGGTGAAAAGTCCGAAAATAAAACGGACATTACGCCCATATTTGTTGGTCAATATGTCCGTTTCTATTTCGGACATAAAGTCCCAAAATTATTCTGGTCATAACAGCCAAATATTAAAAACGAATATGTGAAGGCTAATATTAAGACTAACAATAAATCTTAATTTAAGCATCTTATAAATAATTATGATTAATATTAGCATTGAGCAATGATTCAATGTCTGCATTTCATCGCTAATTGATTTTCTGGCTATTTGTCTTGTTAAGCGTCAATGTTACGTTTCATACGTTATCCTCTCTGCGTTTCATACGTATTTATGTATGTACTTTTTTCGTTTCTAACGTTATATATATTTCGATCTGCCACTGTTACTTAACAGGGGACTCGACTAGTATCGATTACCACCGCACGTTTGTCTCTGGTTTTGAATTCAGTTTCAGTTCAGAGCAGAACAAAATAAATAATCGAAATCGAACTAGTGAACTGGTAAACCAGTGAGCTATACATTCCTTAAATTCGCGGGAATATCCCATTAAATCGTTCTGAAAGTGAAACAGCGTTAACTTCTTAACTATTTTGTTTAACCTTTATTGTTTAAGTGCAGCAGTTAACAAGTAAGTGTATACCATATTCAGCAATAAGTATTATTCATGTGTGTACGCCAAAATGTAAATAGTAAGTTAGAAATCTCTTATTGCAAATTAATATGGCATCAAAGCTAGTAACTTAAATAGCTTACACACATGAAAAACGAAATGCTTTATATACTGATTGATAAATAATTCATATTTATTAGATATGGATCACAAAATTGATTTCGAGCTGATTGAAGGAGCACGGCGTAACAGCAACTTAATTTGCGCAGAAAAGCAAATATATAAGTTTAAAAGCGTATACCAGAAGCGCAACTCTGTAGCCCTAAAAAGATTTGTGTGCTATGAAGACAAATGCAAAGTTTCGATTTTTTATAACGAAACTGATGGTGTGTGCACTAAAAACGTAAAGTCAGGTGAACACAATCACTCCGACCAAGAATCCCGCATTTTGGAGTTCAAATTAAAAAAAACTGACTATGAAAAAGCAATGAGAAATGCAATCCAAACCACCTTTCCGAAAACACAATTAAAGGGTTGCTGGTTTCATTACTGTCAGGCATTAAGGCGGAAAGTTCAAAAATGTAAAGAACTGAGCGAACTTATTCGAAAAGATGAAAGTGCTTACCGCATATTGAGAAAGTTCATGGCTTTACCTCTTCTGTCTTGTGACGATATTAAAGAAGGGATCTCAATATGCCTGATGGAAATTTATGCAAATTATTCTTTTTCGTCTTCTGACGGAGGATCATTCTTTGATCCATTTATTATCTATTTTGAGAAACAATGGCTAGAAAAGGTAATCTAACAACTGAAGATTTATTCTTAGCATTCAATTTAAAATGCATTTTTAAATATGTACAGGAAACACCGCTTGGATTCACGGTTCATGGAGAAGATGTTCGAACAACTAGTGCTCTTGAAGGATATAATAGCTACTGTCGAGCTTGATTCCCAAAAACGGATCTTTTTGGGAATTTTTGCGGGTTATTCGAAACGATGAATTTCAACGGTACGTGGAATTAAAAAAGGTTTTAAATGGTGAAATCGACGTTGCGCGTCGTCAGAAGTCTTCCAAAATGAAAGCCGAGAATATAAGAAATCTTACAAATGCTTTACAAAATAAGAGCATTTCAATAGGAGAATATCTCAAAGCGGCTTCATGTAAAAAGAATAAGATAATATGGAATAAAGTGCTTCCTGAATACAATTCGGAAATTAAAGATTATACCGATGATGAGGAAGAGTGTGTCCAAAGATATTCTAAAGCAGCAACAGTAATTTGCGAATTGTGCTGTAAAAGCCAAAAAAATATTTTATTGCAGCCTTGCAACCATGCCAAAATGTGTGAAAGTTGCTTAGAAAATTTAAGATATACACATGTTCAGTCGAGTTCTGACCTTGTGTGTCCATTCTGTAGAGCAAAGGTCGAAACGACTATAAAAATATATATATAATTAAATGTATGTACAATTATAATAATGTAATATATAGTTACTACATTAGTAAAATGAATAAATAATGAAGTTTGATTGAATAAAAATAAAGTTCAATGGATTTTAGATTTGTTTTAATTTATTTGTTAGTTTGATAATTAAATCAGTACGCCGCATCTTTTTAGACCCTTTACTTTAAAAAAGTAAAACGGGTCTATTAAGTTTGTCAAAAAAAAACCAGTCGGAAGGCTACAGTCGAACTCGACTATGAGAGACCCTTTACTTTTTCTTCTAAATGGAAATAAGAGTAACACTAATAGTTCCCATAACGCGTTGTAACGTCAATATGCTCTTTTTCTTCCTTTGGCCCGACACTGAGTAATATTAAGTTTTGAATAACTTTCGAGTATCATCCGATCACGATGAAATTTTCAGGACCCGATGCTCAGCCAAAATTCTGGATCCTAGCTTTAATATTTTTTGATTTATGGGACTTCAAAAATGTTGTTATCGATTTACGAAGGCGGAAGAGGGCGTGTCAAAATTTTAAGATAAACTTGATCTACTTAACCCATGTTCAGATTTTAAAAACCAAAACGTAAGTGTTCTTAATTAGGGATTGGCGAGCGTGCATACACACTGATCTAACGCTGCGACTAACATAGCGACAAAGTTAAGTAAAGCTTTGCATGCAACCTATGATAATCTTAAAACTTTACCAATTTTAAATTTGATCGTTATATATATAACTATTATATTCAGCTATCCAGAAAAAAAAACATATAGCATTAAACAGCTATAAGCATAAATCCTTCGCTGATACGATGGAAATTTGAATATTCTTCTTTTGCGGACAAAACGCCCAAATAATATTTTGGGCCTTAAGCCCGTTTTCATTTCGGACAAAACGCCCAAAACAGAATTTGGGCATTATGTCCGAAACGAAAACGGATATAACGCCCAAAACTTTTTTGGGCGATAAGTCCTTGGGCGTTATGACATGTCACCCTAGTGTAAGTTAGGCTTAGGGCGGAGCGAGAGCATAATAAAGGGCTCATTCGCTAATTTCTCAGAGAGCGAATTCGACTCGCTCCGCCATCTTAGCTTAATGTAGGCTTAGAATATTTGTAAGAGTTAGTTCTCGTATGATATTACAATCGATCGCACGAAATCGTCCGCACTTTTCGTTTATTAAAACGCGACCAACAATCTTTCCTTCGTTCATAAAAACTTATGGATTTTCAGAACCATTTGCTGCTTATTTGCGAATTGCTTTTCGTAAAGAATTGATAAAAAAGGTCATTCAACAAAAATTAAAAATGATTAAAGACAAAAATTTATCAAATGCATTAATTACTTCGAAGTGCTATTGTTATTGCCATGCTAAGAAAACACTTTTTTGTTTTAGTCCCCTTCCACGAATAGTTTGTAGCAATCTCATCCATAAAAGTTTTCCGCCAGATTGTGCGTACAAATTTTGCAGGATCGAAAATGTTGTAATTAATCATTTCTACTTCATATAAATACAAAAAAATAGAGAAAAAGACTGCTTTATTTTGGCGATCAAGGGGCGATTCGAGTTAGTCTTACCAGTTGTTCACACAATCCTGCAGAAATATTAAGGTCTTCCTCAAACTTTCGAACTTCTTCAATTTTGTTGAACGGCTTTGGTGGTAGCAGCAAACGTGGATCATTTCCTTGTGCAAGCTTTTATTGTGCTATCACCTCAGTTTGTAGGTGAGTTTGGACCTTTTGATTTTCTGCTTCCCATTCAATCAAGCGTTCCTTAAGATTTAAAAAACATATGGCTTAGTTACGGCTCCGAATTGCAAGATGATTCTTTTATACCTTCTACGTTTTTTATACCCTGTGCCCATTGAAAATGGGCAAAAGGGGTATAATGAATTTGTGAGAATGTATGTAACAGGCAGAAGGAAGCATCTCCGACCCTATAAAGTATATATATTCTGAATCAGTATCAATAGCCGAGTCGATTGACACCTGTCCGTCTGTCTGTCCGTCTGTCCGTCCGTCTGTATGAACGCGTCGATCTCAGCAACTATAAGAGTATAGAGACTTCAAATTTGGAATGTAGGTCCCTGAATACCAAACGCAGATCAAGTTTATTTTCAATTTTCGATATCTCACCCCCCGCCCACGCAAATAGAAGAAAACCTCAAATTCCAAGATATTTCAGCCTAACATGACTGATAGTTGAAGTATAGCTCACGCTGAGCAATTTGCTGCAAGTTTCATCGCGATCGACCCATAAAAAAGGGAGATATTAAGGAATTTGTTATAATTCCATTTCTTAGCCAAAGCGAGAGAGCATATAAAAATTCCATTTGCGCAAACGAGAAAGCATATGATTATCTGATGATTTGCAGTGTCGGCCGCTGTATGGCGCATTGTGTCATGTGGAATGTGGCGCCATCCATCGGCCACACTCAGAACTATACATTGTAATGTAAATTAATATTAGCGATTGTTTACACGCATGTTTGTTAAGATCACACAGCTAAAATTAACAGAATAAGCGCGTTAAGCAATTTGCTGCAAGTTTCATAGCGATCGACCCACAAGTAAAGGAGATATTAAGGAATTCCTATTATTAACATTATTTCATAGTTGTTGGCAAGAGCGACAGAGTATTTGACAATCTTCTTTGCACTATCGCTCGCCTTGTCTTTCTTTCGGGAATGTAAAATTAATATTAGCGACTCATGTTTGTTAAGATAACACAGCTTAAATTGACAGTAGAACAACGCTAAGAAATTTGATACAAGTTTCATAGCGATCGACCCATTAATGAAGGAGATATTAAGGAATTTCTATTTTTGCCATTATTTCATAGTGGTTAGCAAGAGCGAGAACACATATGACAGTCTTTTTTTGCACTATCGCTCGCCCTGTCTTCCATCCAGGAATGTAAAATTAATATTTGCAACTGTTTACACTCATCTTCGTTGAGATAACACAGCTTAAATTGACAGTACAACAACGATAAGCAATTAGCTGCAAGTTTCATAGCGATCGACCCAAAAATAAAGGAGATATTAAGGAATTTCTTATATTGTCATTATTTCATTATAATTGGCCAGTTGTCCAACACTGTCCTACAATAGTTTAAGAGTTGTCCAGCACTGGCAAAGTCAATAATTACTATTGTTATATTAATTTATATTTCCGATTGCTACACGTATGGTTGACAATTCTACGTTTCTATCATAGTATTAAAATAATTAAATTGTTCTGCATTACCAAAACCCATATATATAAACATTTCCTTAAATTTCAAAAATAAATGGTTTGGCGCGCAATAAGTAACAGCTGTGTGTAAGAGAGAGACACATGTGGTGTTGCCAGAGTACATGCAGAGTAAAATTTAGTTTGTTGCAATTCTGGCCGCAAGCAACATCGATTTCGAGCGATTCCGATAACGATCTTCGATTTATGGCTCTGTGAAATAAGGCCCCAATGAAATAAGGCCCCAAAAAAAAAATGAAATAAGGCCCCAAAAAATTATACAGGAAACAACAACAACGATTTTTATAAAATTTGGGGTGTTATTACCTTAATTGGGCCCTTATTTTCTTAAAAAAATTGGGGTCTTATTTCATTATGAAATAAGACCCCAAAAAAAGAAATGAAATAAGGCCCCAATACTAAATTTTGGGGCCTTATTTCATATTCTTTAGGAAAATATACCACCACAGAATAGAAGATATTTAATGGGCGGAACTTTTAAAATAGTTCCCAAAGGTTGCTTTAACCAACTCCTAGGCATCTATGTTCAATATTTTGAAGAGGTAATTAAAATATTTGAATTTAAACAAATTTTCAATCTTAGCGCCGCAGGCGAAAATTTGATACAAAAAATCGCGCGATTTTTTATATCAAATTTTCATTATTTTTTAAAGTTATAGATAGTTAATTTTACTAAATATCCAAATTTAATAATAATTTCAAATTAATTGTTTAGGTATTTCCGTTATTTTTTGTTTTAATAAATAAAACAACAACAAAATTTGGGGCGTTATTTCATTTTTGAAATTGGGGTGTTATTTTATAATGAAATAACACCCCAAGTTTGGGGCCTTGTTTCATTTTTTTTGGGGCCTTATTTCATCGCTGTGGGACCTTATTTCATATTTGAAATTGGGGTATTATTTCATTATGAAATAACACCCCAAGTTTGGGGCCTTATTTCATTTCCTCTTTTGGGGCCTTATTTCATTGGGGCCTTATTTCCTGCAGCCCGATTTATTCATTATTATTTAAATAATTCAAATAAGTTATTATTTAATAGCATCTACGTTATTATAATTTGTGATTTAATTAATTCAGAAGTGTTTTAATTACTTATATTTTTCGGGAAAATTATCGGCATATTTACATTTGTGTTAGTGATTGGTCGGCAAATTTCCTATACATGTGTGCAAATGTGTGTATATATAGAGTGCCCGTGGGAATTTAAGAATTGTACGTGCAAAACGGTATCTACGGTTTGTGTTAAATTCACTAGCGACTGGACAATCAACCTGGCCGATAACTTCCCTGAAGCTGTTATTCGACTAAATCGATAAGAAACAGCAAGTTTTTAAATTATATACAATTTTTATACCCTGTGCCCATTGAAAATGGGCAAAAGCGGTATAATAAATTTGTGTGAATGTATGTAACAGGCAGAAGGAAGCATCTCCGACCCTATAAAGTATATATATTCTGAATCAGTATCAATAGCCGAGTCGATTGACACCTGTCCGTCTGTCTGTCCGTCCGTCTGTCCGTCCGTCCGTCTGTCCGTCTGTCTGTCCGTCTGTATGAACGCGTGGATCTCAGCAACTATAAGAGCTAGAGACTTCAAATTTGGAATGTAGGTTCCTGAATACCATACGCAGATCAAGTTAATTTTCAATTTTCGATACCAAGTCCCGTTGGTTTTAAAATTGGAAAAATCACCATAACATAAGCAATGTTAAAGCTAGAGACTTGAGATTTGGCACACATGATAAAAAGTGTTGGCTTTATGTGTCCTGAAAATTTCATTGCGATGCTACGCCCCCTTCGCCCATAATTTGAAATAGCTGATAACATGAGCAGTTTTATAGGTAAAGACTTAAGATTTGACACACATGGTAAGTATCCTACTCTAAATGTGTGCTACAATTTTCAGTGCGATCGGATATTGAACTCAGAAGTTATTCAAGAAACAAATTTATGCAGCGCAGCATAAGCGTTGCAGCGCAGTAGCAGAGCAGTCGCTGCGCCGCGTCGACGCGTTTGTTCATGTATGTTTCGTCTGCTGTGGCGCTAAACATAAACAATCAACAGCCGCAGTCCAGTGTTGCCAGACTATCGCAAGCAACCTACTCTCGATGTGAGCAAAATCGACTTCAAGCGATATATTTAAATCCCATTATAATAAAAAAAACTTTTCTTTGAAGACCTGCACAGGGTATCCTACTGTCGCGCCCGCTCGACTGATCGGCTTGTTATTATTATTTATTACAATTAGGTATATATAATACAAAAATAATAAAATAGTTATTATTATTATTACTGTTCATTTATAATAACAACAGTATTATTATTTATAATTATATTTATTTCCCTTTTTTCCTTTTTTATTATTTTTATACCCTGCGCCCATTATTATTTCATTGTTATATTTATACCCTCAGCCCATTATTATATTATATTAATTACTTACTTTTTCAATTCTACATATTTTCTATATTCTATATTGTATTGTATTAATTTAATTCTAATATTGAAATGCCCAGGCAAAAAAAAAATTTCGTCTTCCAGTAGGTCTAGGAGACAACAAAATAGGAATAATTTAAATAGGTCTAACTCAGAATACTCTGAGCAAGAAAGGCAAAATAATGCTTCATCTCAGAGGGAGCGTAGGGAAAATGAAGAATTTAGTCGTGCCGAAAGAATAAGAGATAATGCAAGGCACAGTACTAGGAGAAGTAGCAGGATTTTTAGGGCAACTGAGCAAAGTCAAATTACTGCTCAGCGTGCCATTTACGAAGCGATTCGCCTGTTAGAGAGCTGGAGCAAGCAGCTAACACTTTGCAACGATCGATTGCCAGACAAGACCCAGTTTATCGGGAACGAACGAGAACGGGACAATACAGAGCACGCGGCTCGGCGCGCTGATACTCCAGTCAGAGAACTGGAACAAGCCGACAACACTTCTCAACGATCGATTGCCCGAGAAAATCTAGTTTATCGGGCAAACGAACGAGAACGCGATAAAACAGAGCACGCGGCTCGGCGAGCTGATACTCCGGTTAGAGAACTGGAGCAAGCAGCCAACACCTCTCAACGGTCGATTGCCCGAGAAAATCCAGTTTATCGGGCAAACGAATGAGGACAAGACAGAGTTCGGCGAGCTAATCAGCGTCGGATTTTTCTTAGTCAGAGAATTTTAGAGAATGAAAGGGATAAAAGCCAAAGGAGTATTGCTAGAGGTAACCGCATTTGTCGGATTTTTGAACAGCAAACTAATACAGGGGCAAGGCGTAGTGCTCGAATCCAAGCACGGCAACGGGCCCTTGAGTTAGTCAGTATAGGAGCAATACTCAAAATAAGGCAATAGAAAATAGGAGAAATGCGACACGAAACAGGATAGAGCGTGCCAATATTTTTCCACAAGAAAGACAATCTCAAGGAAGAAATAATAGTTTAGATCTTATGATAGCCGCCTTTAACAAGATCGTTAAACACGGACCCGATCAGGTTTGCATTTGCTGCAAAGGCTTGTGGTTTCCACATCAAGTGATGAAAATATCTCGTCAGTTGATTGAAAGCTAGTTTAGTGCAGAAGATAGTTCAGATATTTTATATCTTTCATCTGTATTCCCTTCACAGAACAACAAATATTTTTTTTGCAAGACTTATTTCTCCTCGCCTTCCTTTCATGATAATTAAGACTCTCGGATATGGTCGCCAAAATGCCATTAAAGGAGCAGTGGTCAATGTTCCAATTCCAGTAGCCAACGTTGTAACGTCACTTCCCAGGGCGTTCAATGAAGCTGAAGTTGTTCAAATACATTTGAAACGAAAATTGGAATATAACCACAATTTTATGGCTGAAACTATCCGTCCTTCTAAAGTTTTCGGTGCACTTCAGTTTCTACTGAGCACAGAGCTTTATAGGAAACACCAGGTCACTGTTAACGAACAGTGGTTGAATTCGTTTCCAGCTAATGATACGGATGTTCCTTTTGTTGCATCACCTGATGATAGGGTCTTAGTTTCAGAATTGCTGGAAAGATCTGCTCAAGCCGCTTTAAATGAGGAGCAAACAATAGAGAGGGAAATTATTAACCCAGGATACATTGTTAGAAAATGTTCTATATTCTTCTATTTGCTTACGCAAGCACAGCGCAACTAGAGGTATTTCGGCTGCAAACGCCCTTTGTGAGGATCACATCGACAATTTAATAAGGCATGACGAAGACTATAGGGTTTTAAAAGAAATTCGCTCTTCTCCTGCTCACTGGGAAGCAGAAAAGAAGAAAGTTATGGCTATGGCAGATGGGTCTTCCGACCTTTTTTATAACATTTTCGGCAGCTGAGACTATGTGGACGAACCTTTTAGTCTTGCTATCTAAAAATGTAGATAAGCAAATCATAACAGAAGAAGCTGCTTCAGTTATGGCTTTTGATAACAAAGCCCGTCTTATCAGAGCTGATCCTGTAACATGTACGTGGTACTTTGACTTTCGCTACAGGCAGGTGTTAAAACTAATGAAGAATGAAGGCGGTGTTTTCGGATCTCATAGAGTCATTAAATTTTATTGGCGAGTTGAGTTTCAGCAGAGAGGCTCCCCACATATTCATGGCATCTTTTGGCTGAAAGATGCCCCCAAGCTCGACTTAAACGATGAATCTAGTATTCATCCGGTCAAGTCCTTTATTGATCAGTTTATCACAACTTGGACTATCAAACTCACAATCACACCCATTCTTGTAAGTGAGAATTTAGAGGAAAGAAAATATGTGGTATGTAACAATTAAACAAAAGTTACAACACATACAACACAATATCTGCCCAGGAAGCTGTTTATTGTTGTTTAGGTATGCATTTGTCCGGCAGCAGTAGTGATACAGTATTTATCAACACTTCTTTGCCGGAGAAACGGGTCAGAATGCTGAAATCAAGAGAACAGCTTCAGAACCTACCCGACGAATGTGGGAATATTTTCGAAATAGGACTTATAGATCATTATATTCAACGTCCAGATGATCTTGAGAGCTTATGCCTAGCCGATTTTGCTGCTTTTTATAGTTTTAGGAAATGGAATAGTGCTACCGCCAAAATCCAGATGACTCTGATGGTGAAAACGAAGAGCCTAGGGCTTCCGAATCGATAGTTTATGCTCTTCCCGATGGTAGTGGCTTTATTAAAAAGGGGCGCACACCATGCATCATTAGATATAGGAGATTTAATATAAATACTGATAGGAGCAACTATTTTAGGGAATTAGTTATGATTTATGCCCCCTGAAGGGATGAGCATATGGAATTAGTAACTAGGAATTGCGAAGAGTTTTGTAGCCATAACTTAGATTTAATAGAAAGCAATCGTAGGAAATATAATGTCTTGGATGATAATGAGCTTGAGAATGCTCTGAATAGTGCAGTGCAGAAAGAAGATCATGATAATCCAGAAAATCAGGCAGTTGAAGATAATGAGTTTAGAGTTTTAGGTTTGCCTGAGATAGATCCTCAATTTAATGTTTTAAATGTCAATGGCGATGATAACAATGCAGATTTAGGTGACAATAATATTCGCTTGATAAAGCTCCCACCCTTAGTTTCAGAGAAGAGCTTAGCTAATATTTAAGGCAGAAAACATATTTAACGCATGTCTTGCACAATGCCAAAAACAATTCTGCATATCACGAATTTGTTGGTGGCGGTGCTGGTGTTGGAAAGAGCCGCCTTATCTTGGCGATTTTCAATCTTTTTCTGACATGTACAATCGTAAGCCAGGTACCGATCCTACATCAATTAAGATACTATTGTGTGCCCCGACCGGCAAAGCCGCATTCGGAATAAGTGGATCAACCCTGCATTCCACAATTTGAGAGCTTTAAGTCATGATTTGGTTAACACGTTGTATTCAAGGTTGATAGACCTTAAACTAATTATCATTGATGAAATTTCAATGGTTAGTTCACTAATGTTTTCTTACTTGGATGCCCGTTTAAAGCAAATTTTCAAAAATACTTCTCCCTTTGGTGGTATTTCTGTCATAGTCTTCGGTGATCTAAGACAGTTAAGACCAGTAGGTGGTCGTTGGATTTTTGAATCCAATACCAATGATCCATATTTTGCCATTTTTGGTTCATCTCTGTGGGACCTATTTAAGTATTTTGAGCTCACAGAAATCATGCGACAACGGGATGACCAACTATTCGCTTCTGCATTGAATAATATGGCAGTATATGGGCTGTATGACTGCCGATGATGTTCAACTCATCCGGTCACGAATATGTCAACCATCGGATGCTCCCGATGATGCAATCCATCTCTTTGCTAGCAATAACGAGGTGGATAATTTCAATACAGCCAAACTTAATTTAATACCGACAGAACAATTTTATTCTACCGCTGAAGATTTAATAAAAGACATACATTTGCGTGAGGCACAAAAAAAAATATTTTAATAGCTGTTAGGAGTTTAAAGTCATCCGAAACTTAGGGACTATGTATGTCTCTTCTCTTAAAAACCACTGCCAAATATATGATGACGGTCAATGTAGATACAGGGGATGGATTAGTTAATGGAGCATCAGGCATATTGATGCAAATAGATTTTGATACATCCAACACTCCAAAAACTTTATGGATTACATTTTCTGAGGAAACCGTATGTGAAATTGCTCGCTCAAAATTTACACACATTTCTGAACCTTTGTGGACCCCTATTCAGAAAATAGTAAGAAGTTTTCAAATAAAGAGCAATGAGCAAGTTTCCATTGACCGTAGGCAGTTTCCAGTTGTACCTGCAGAAGGTATAACTATTCATAAAAGCCAGGGAGCTACTTATAGCAAGGTGGTGATCCACACCAATTCAAGAATGGAACGTGCATCCATATATGTTGCTTGCAGTAGGGCAACAAAAGCTTTAGGACTATTTATAATAGGAAATTTCGTTCCTCCTAAACCTCCCCAAGGCAATGACAAGGTCAAGAATGAGTTAGAGAATTTGCGAACTGCTAAACTACTTCGAACACATTATGATCATTTAGTTAACAGTTCTGCCTTAGACATTTTCTTTCACAACACCCAAAGTCTTAATCTGCATATTGCAGATATTCGATCCGATAGATTGATGGTTAAGTCGTCTGTTCTATGTTTACGTCTACAGAAAATATAGAAATTCAAGGGTTCAGTGTTGTCGTCCGTCTTGAGTCTATACGACCTCTTACAGGTATTTTAGTTTATGCCAAAAATTATATAGTTAATAGCATTTCATTTAAAGTAAGCGGTAGAAAAATTATTGACTCACTTGTCTTTAAATATGCCATATTTCGGTACAAATCAATAGGTTTTCTTATATTTTATAAAAGTCCGAGGTAACTTAATCTATGTTTGAAAAAGCTTGATAGTGCCACTGTAAATGTATATAATATTTTATACAGGAAGAGATTTAAGAGTTTGCTAGAGTTGAAAACGTCCACTACCAATATGGACACACATATTGATTGGGCGTTTTCAAGTATCCCTGCAGATAATATTAGTGCCAGGACTTTTGAGACTGTTTATAGTCACCACAGTGGACTTTCGGTTAGTGTTAACGATAGTATAGATCAGTCTGACTAAGCAGGTAGCATTGATTTCTTTGCGTGCATGTATATAAATTTAAGTTATTATATTTATTTATTCAACCTTTTTTCATTTCTTACGTCTTCCACATAATATAATATATGATTTACAGTTAGTTATATAAATCTTCCCGTAATATTATAAGTTAAATTCTTTATAATATCTGCTGGTGACTTTTGCAGATCATATTAAGTTTTTATTATTTTGGGGAACTAAGGAGCTTTAAAGCAGCTCAAGTCGACTCGTAGGTCCTTAAATTATTATTTGTAAAAGTGACCCCTTTACAATTGTATTGGCCTCCACGTGGTGCTCCCTGGGAACCGGTTAAATTTAACCGGAAGCTAATTCGAGCGGCGATATATTTAAATGTATATGTAGACATAAATAAAAGCACTTTCACTATAATTAAATACTTTTACTTAAAAACTTTAATTTTAAGACCTGCACAGAGTATCCACCTGTCGCGCCCGCTCGACTGATCGGTTTGTTTTTTAATTAATTTTATATCTGGTCGTAGATTATTTGCAGCAAATCTGGAAATGTAAAAATTATCTCTATTGTCATTGAAACTAAGTTTACATAATTATAATTATTGAAAGTAGAAGGATACGCATAGCTGGAAGTCAGCTGGGTATAGTTCAGCTTAGACATTTCAACATCATCCGCCGATGTTGACGATTTCGTTGAATGCGTGTCACAGTTTAAAAATTGTTCGGTGAAGACATTCATTTTGTATGATCGGAATAAAAATTATTGAAGATGACGAAATATTAAAAATAATTACTTTTTGTGCAACGTCTGTTACTTTATGAACACTCGGCATTTCATTAAGCACAAGCGATTCCAAATATCTTTTGCCTAAAAGGCTTGATTTTAAGGGTTACTATACAGATCTTCGTAGAGTACAATTTCATTTGATTTCACAAATACCTCATAGTTTTCTTCCACAAAATGATCAATTTTATAAACTCTGGAATTCACAATGTAAATATAAAACTCTTTGTTCTGATTCACTGAGACATCACGCTGTTGCCCAAACGGGTTAAGATATCGAGCTAAAATTTTCACACAACATAGGTCAGACATAAGAATCGTGCAGTAAGGCTGCGTTTTTCAATATTCCAACTGGAAGTGGTTAAAATGAGGGGGTCAAAGGTCAAAATTGCTTAGTATGAAAAAATTGTTTAATTTTTTTAGCTATCTCAACCACACTCATTATGTAATTGTTACCCATTGTTACATTCTGAGAAAATGTGGTCAAGATCGGATGACTATATCATATAGCTGCCATAGGAACAATCGGTTGGAATATAAACTTTTGGATGAAGAGCTTTGTTGTTTTTTGAGCTATCTCAAGCAAACTCACACATTATGTATTTTTTACTATTTGTTACATTCTGAGATCGGATGACAATTGGTGCAATAACAAACAATCAAATGCAGCGGGGGGAGGGTGCAGTGTCTGCAAATCATTTACATGGTCGGAACAATATCTCTTTCTTTCTCTCTCAATCTTACTCTCGCTTTTGTTGATCTTCCATATTATGAATTTAAAAAGAAAACACTATTCTAAGCCTTTAGCATGGAGCCAAATCTATAGCGATTTTAACTGTTTGGATCCAAGACAGTGCAGTGGCTTAATGGTAGCACAGTCGACTCGGAAGCAAGATGTTGTGGGTTCAAGTGCCGCTTTTTAATATACATTACTTTTTTCTGCATTTATATACTTTTTAAATAATGTAAAGTGCGATTGATTGTTGCTGCGACTTTTAAAATAAATTTGCAGTATGTGGCACTCTTACTCGCTTTTGCCCTATAACCTAAAATCAAAAGCAGTGGGGGAGAGGGTGCAGTGTCTACAAAACATTTTGCATTAGAGCAGAGGCTATTTTTATACCCTGTGCCCATTGAAAATGGGCAAAAGTGGTATAATGAATTTGTGTGAATGTATGTAACAGGCAGAAGGAAGCATCTCCGACCCCATAAAGTATATATATTCTTGATCAGTATTAATAGCCGAGTCGATTGACACCTGTCCGTCTGTCTGTCCGTCTGTCCGTCCGTCCGTCTGTATGAACGCGTGGATCTCAGCAACTATAAGAGCTAGAGACTTCAAATTTGGAATGTAGGTCCCTGAATACCATACGCAGATCAAGTTTATTTTCAATTTTCGATATATCACCCCCCGCCCACGCAAATAGAAGAAAACCTCAAATTCCAAGAAAATTCATCCTAACATGACTGATAGTTGAAGTATAACTCACGCTGAGCAAATTGCTGCAAGTTTCATCGCGATCGACTCATAAATAAGAGAGATATTAAGGAATTTTTTTAATTCCATTTTTTGGCCAAAGCGAGAGAGCATATAAAAATCCCATTTGCGCAAACGAGAAAGCATATGATAATCTGATGTTTTGCACTGTCGGCCGCTGTGTGGCGCATTGTGTCATGTGAAATGTGGCGCCATCCATCGGCCACACTCAGAACTATACATTGTAATGTAAATTAATATTAGCGATTGTTTACACGCATGTTCGTTAAGATAACACAGCTTAAATTAACAGTATAACCACGTTAAGCAATTTGCTGCAAGTTTCAAAGCAATCAACCCACAAATAAAGGAGATATTAAAGAATTTCTATTATTAACATTATTTCATAGTTGTTGGCAAGAGCGACAGAGCATATGACAAACTTCTTTGCCCTATCGCTCGCCTTGTCTTTCTTTCGGGAATGTAAAATTAATATCTGCTACTGTTTACACTCAT
This sequence comes from Drosophila histrio, assembly GCA_958299025.2. NCBI lineage: Eukaryota > Metazoa > Arthropoda > Insecta > Diptera > Drosophilidae > Drosophila > Drosophila histrio. The sequence continues at coordinate 31,518,924 of OY282580.2, read as the reverse complement.
CTTCGTTGAGATAGCACAGCTTAAATTGACAGAATAACAGCGCTAAGCAATTTGCTGCAAGTTTCATAGCGATCGACTAATTAATAAAGGAGATATTAAGGAATTTGTTTTATTGCCATTATTTCATTATAATTGGCCAGTTGTCCAACACTGTCCTACATTAGTTTAAAAGTTGTCCAGCACTGACAAACTGAATAATTACTATTATTTTATTAATTTATATTTGCGACAAATTCACGTTTCTATCTTAGTATTAAAATAACTTAAATTTTCCGAATTACCAAAACCCATATACATAAACATTGCCTGAAATTTCAAAAACAAATGGTTTGGCGCGCAATAAGATAACAGCTGTGTGTAAGAGAGAGAAACATGGGGTGTTGCCAGACTACATGCAGAGCAATTCCACTTTAATTAAATACTTTTCATAAAATACTTTTATTTTAAGACCTGCACAGGGTATCCTACTGTCGCGCCCGCTCGACTGATCGGCTTGTTTTTTAGTAGTTGCTTTTGTAGTGGGTTACCACTTTCTTAATCGGCATTATCATGCGTTGCCAGCCCCAATGGCAGTTGCTACAACAAAAATATCAACTACAACAACAGCAGTTACTGCAACAACAACGGCAACTACAACAAAAATATCAACATTTTGTGAAGTGTCGATATTTCAATTTAAGTATCGCTATCACCATATCCCATATCGATATCCATCCCTAAGTTCGTAACGGAACTTTGAGCATATTGGTAAATTAACGCGTCGAGTGGCTGCACAACTGTTATAAACACAATTTAAAAAGTTCAAACAAGTGAATTAAATACAACTACACGTATTATTATTTGTTTGTCATATGTATATGCTTGTTCCGAGCTTCCATTTTGAGTTTTTCTCTTTTTGCATAAAAACTAACAGAGAATACAGGAAAGCGAAACACAAAGATAATTGTGTATGTGTATTTTATTTGTTTGTATGTGTTTATATTGACGCGTTCGTTTGCGCAATTTGGAAGTGATTAAAAAAATATAAGTGAAATTCCAAAGCTACTGATATTTAAAATTCAAGAATATTCTCTGTCTAAAAAATTTTTAAGTGCATGAAATACAAGTCTGCTCTTGCAGACAATACGTTCATTTATTGTGTATTATGCATTACATATTATGCGCATAGTACAACTCTGTACTCTATCGAAAACAAATCAAATTTAAAATTGTCACCATGAATACTAAATATTTAAACATAGATGGCGAAAAGAACCCACATTCTATAGTTCCTATAATAGGAGACGGAGCTTGCCTTTTCAGGTTAATTTGGCACCCAAGAATATTCTGGTAATATACGACTGGAAATAGTAAGATATGTGGTTTGCCATTGTGATGCGTTATGTCTATTTACCTCAAACTCAAAAAGATATATTTATGAAAGTTCCGCAGAGTATAAAAGACAAATGATGAAACCAAATACATATGATGCACTGTCTGAGGTTAAAGCACCTGCGGAACTATACCGAATTTGTATTCAAGTTTTTCAAAATTGCACATTATTAGCAAAGTTTGGAGGAGTGGAATATCCAATAAAAAGACTGCTCTTTACGGGCGATTTTTCCAATGGACGTTATGATGCTTACATTCCTTTAAAAACTTGCAAATTGCAAATTCCCACCCTCAAAATACATCACTTACTCAAAATCGCCCAATAAAAAGGCCAAGTCGAGTATCTGATAGAATTAGATTGAAGAAATGAAGAACCTTATCTGTAACAAGCCGAACAGTCGAAAACCCGACCGTAATATACCCTGTGGCAATACAGAGCGCCGCTCGAATTCGCTCCCGATTATATTAATTAAAATCGGTATCCAGGGAACAGGGAGGCCATTGCGATGCAATGGGGTCTTTAAAAGAGACCTTCGAGTGGACTTGATATGCGTAAATATTCTTCTTTTACGCATATCCACGTTCCCCAGCGGGAAAAAAAAAACAATAAACAAAAAAATACTTCCTGCCCGACCTATGATCTATTTACTCTATATACTATCTCTAACACTAATGGAAATCGCGTCATGAATGCTGTGCATGGTCTCAAGGGTTTTTGCGCTGGCTTGGCCATCCGACATATTTGAAAACGCCCAATCAATATGTGTATCGCCACGCGTTGTGGATGTTTTCAAATCTAGCAGGGACCTAAATCGCCTGTCAACTAAATAATTATAAGTTTCCCTCGCTTCAATAAGAGCTCGTAAGCATAAGTTAAAATCACCTATAATGACAACATTATTACCTAAAGTATCACCGTAGTTTTCAAATAAATTCTCAAGTTCCGATCTAAATTTAGGCAGTGAATATAGAGGGCTTTTATAAATTACTAATATACCTAGGGACTTATGCTTTCATACTGCATACTCAAAAACATGCGAACCATCACAATTGCGACCACTGAAACAAAGACTAACATTTTCAAATAATTCGTTCCTAACGAAAATGAGAATACCTCTTTGTGATCGACGTCTACCTACATTTGGACAATCTAGACGGACAGCATTTGTAAAATCTGGAATTTCATATGTTTCGTTTGAAAAGGTTGAGCCCTCAACAAAACATAACATAGATGCATGGAGCATAAGCTTATCGGACTGAACATCCCTAATATGGCAGTGCAGACTTTGGACATTATAAAATATTATTTCTAAACTAGAACTGTTCAATAAGTGGTCGAAATGTGTACTAAGTAATTTAGAAGAATGTAACTTTTCTAATTCTTCCTGAACTAAATTTCGACCCTGGGGAGATTTAGGAGGTATAAAGTTTCCAATTATAAATAGCCCAGCTGCACTTGTCGCCTTACTACAACCTACATACAATGCGGCTCGTTCTATACTATTGCTTATGTGGACCACCACCTTATTGAAAGTTGCCCATTGACTCTTGTGGATGGTAATAGCTTCTGCAGGTACGATCGGAAATTGTCTGCGGTCTATGGAAACATTTTCATTTTTCCTATACTGAAAGCTTCTAACTGTTCTAGAAACCGGTGTCCAAGCAGGGTTGGGAAGATTTCTGTACTTAGAGCGTGCTTCTTTTCCTACTCTTTCTTCCAGAAAATCCATCCATAAAATTACCGGATGGCTGTTTAAATCTAGGTCTATCTGTCGTAATATTCCTGTCGCTCCATTGACTAAACCATCTGACGTGTCAATATTAACAGTCATCATATATTTAGCTGTTGTCTTTGAAATAAGGGAACTACACAAACCCTGAGTTTCAGTAGGTTTAAATCCCTTAACGGACTCCAAATTTCTGGACCTGTTGGCGTCACCTAAATTACTAGCCTTAATTAAATCCTCAGCCTGAGAAACATATTGGATGGTTGCAATTCGGTTGAGTTTTAAAGTATTATATGAGTTTGTAGCGGCGTTTGTGCTAAAAAGATGAATCGCATCATCAGGTACATTTTGCTCGCTTACAACACGTGATTTAATCAGGTCAATATCAATATTTGTCATATTGCCAGATGCCATGTTATTTAAGGCTATAGCAAATTGTTCATCGTCTCGTTGACGCATAATTTCCGTCAACTCCAAAAATCTAAAACTGTCCCATAGTGTTGTATATAATTCAATGTAGGGATCGCTAGAATTGGATAGAAATATCCACCGATCACCTACGGGTCTCAGCTGTCTCAGATCGCCGAACACTATTACAGGGATTCCCCCAAAAGGTCGCTGACTCTTAAATATTTGCTTTAGTCTCATATCTATGTAGCCAAACATTCTTGATCCTACCATAGAAATCTCGTCAATAATTAATAATTTGAGATCGATTAATCTCGAATGTAGCGTATTAACTAGATCAGAAGATAGCGCCCAATTCGATCGGACTGATTAAGAGGAAGACTAAACATTGAATGGAGAGTGCAGCCTCCTATTCCAAATGCTGCCTTACCCGTTGATGCGGACAAAAGGACTTTAATTGAATCCGGATTAGACCCTCTTTTATTATTTAATCTAGTTGTAAGAGCATGGTAAATGACCGAAATTAGACGACTCTTACCTACTACAGCACCGCCACCTACAAACTCATAAAGTGGAGTGTCAGCTTTGGAATTGTGTAAAATATGAGTAAGATAAATTTTCTGTTTTAAGTTTAGAGACCTTATCATTTCTTCTAAACATGTTGCTGTCAATAGAACAGGAAGCTTAACAAAGCGGACGTTGTTATCTGAATTATCGGAACTGCCATCATTCTCATCTAAATTTAAAATGTTTACTTGAGAATCTATTTCTGCTACTCTTAATGCCCTAAATCTATTGTCAACTTCTGCCTGGTCGTCTACATTTTCTTCCTCTTCCTGAGTTGCCTCTAGAGCCATGCTGAGGGCATCTTGCAACTCCTCATCATCTAAAATATTATATTTCCTACGATTTATTTCTATGAGCTCTTTATTTTGACTACAAAATTCTTCGCAATTTCTTCCTATTAGTTCTTCCTGTTCATTTCTTCACGGATAATACAGCATAACAATTTCCCTAAAATAATTCTGTCTATCTATGTTGACATTAAACCTTATATAACGTATAACCCGTGGACTACGCCTTCCTCTTATATATCCACTACCATTGCGAAGAGAATAAACTTCGGATGTTCCGAATTCAGCATTTTCAGCGTCATTTTGTGATTCCTGTCGAGTTCTTCCAATTATCCTACTATATGAATAAAACGCTGCAAAATCAGCTAAACATAAATTATTGAGATCATCAGGGCGTTGAACATAGTGATCCAATAATCCTATTTCAAATATGTCTTCTGAATCTTCTGGAAGACTTCTAAGTTTCTCCTTAGACTTAAGCATTTGAACTCGTTTGTCAGGCAATCCAGTGTTTATAAACACTTCTGCATTGCTGCTCTCTGACAACGACATCCCTAAACAACAATAATCTGCCTCCTGTGCAGATATTTCAGAGCCAGTTATAAATTTGTGACCTATATGCTGCAGCTTCTGCTTAATGCTAAAATTCCCTCCACGGGCTTCTTCTACAGCTTCTTTCATAAGTTTGGAAATACCTCTCTGCGATTTATTTATATAGTTAATTATGTAGCTACAGCACGCATACGGATCTAAAATAAACTGTATATCTATATTAGCTCTCTGCATGGCTAATATATGCGGGTTGTACGCATTCACCGTAATGGCGTTGAAATTTATTTTTAAAAATATTTTTGGCTTCCTCAAACTAGACCTTATGCTAAGGACATAGTCGGCATAACTAAGACTAATCTGACTGTGCGAGAGAAATGCATTGAAATCTTGAAGCGATTCCCTATCTACATTATCAAACGAAGAATTCAAGAAATTGTTTATTTTCTTGAAATTCTCTTTATGAACTGAACAATTGGGAGTATCTTCTGGAAGCGGAAATAGAATTTCTGTTTTAGGAAAAGGAGGATAAGGTATACCAAAACGAAAAATTTGACTGTTTCTGACACTACGTTGGCATGATGGAGTATGTTTATGAGTTTGGTATAAAATAAAAGGATTCAGTTCATGGTTTGTTGGATTTTTCTCTGTCGTAACAAATTTATCGACAAATTCTATAACGGACGGAACTGAGGAAACATTACTAGCGTCAAATAATGGGGCATCTTTTAACCAAAACATTCCATGAATGTGTGGCGAACCTCTATGTTGAAACTCAACTCGCCAATAATATTTAAACACATTATGACGACCGAAAATGCCTCCTTCCTTTTTAAATAACTTTAAAAGTTGTCTATACCTAAAATCGAAATACCTGGCACATGTTACTGGATCTGACCTTATCAATTCTACAACTTCTGTCCTTTCTAGAGCTTTTGCTGTATCTTCTGTTATTACTTCATTTCTAACTGTTTTCTTAAAAATAACTAAAAGCTCTAGCCACTTACTCTCAGCAGCTGACAGCGTGTGAAAAAAGAAGGTATGCCAAATTGTCGTATCATGGCCATAACCTTTTTCTTGCTTTCTTAAGCAAATGGAATAATTATTCCTCATATTAATTATCTGCATCTTTCTAAGATTATAGAAAAGTTTGTCTACTCTACAAGCCCTTCTATCAAAATTCCTAAGCTCAGATCTTACTATTTTTGTGTAGCTCTCTACACAAGTTCGTTTAACTCCTCCATAAATCTTGGGAAAAGATAATTCCTCTGAATCACTATCAGTTATCATACCCAGAGGCCGTTGTCCTTCCCCAGGCGCTATTGCTAACCTACAACCATCTAAATTCTCGATCGGAACATTATCCATCAAGGTTTCCTCATTCCCCGGATTAAGCTCTTGCTCTTCTACCAGAGCAGCTGGTTCTTCATTTGGACCTTGAACTCTATTATTAATTTCTCTAACTAATTCTACATCTTCTGCTGATGCAATAAATGGAACTTCTTCAGATGTGAATGAAGCCAACCATTCCTCATTTATCTTAATATCATACTTTCTATAAAGCTCAGTACCTACTAAATAACTAATTGCATCAACAACATGTGACGGACATATAGTTTCAACCATAAAACTATGTCGATATTCTAACTTGCGGTTGAGGTAGAGCTGGATAACCTCTGCCTGCCCAAAAGACCTTGGAAGTGAAGTTACGACATTCGCAACTGGAATAGGCACATTTACAACAGCTCCTTTAATGCTATTTTGACGTTCATAATGTAATGATTTAATGATCAAGAACGGTAGCCGCGGAGAAACTAATCTTTCCTCTAAAGGCTCTAAAACTTTAAGACATTCTGGAAGTATTGGGAAATCTAAACCATTAGGAATGGAATTTTGTGGCTTTTTACCTGCTTTGATAGTACGGCTACAAGACTTGCAAAAGGTAAACTTGCCGTTAACAGGCGGAAATTGATCGGACAAAAACAGAATGTCTGAGCTAAATTATGTGCTTCAATATATTCCCTGCTAATCTTATCTGTCTTGTAAGGAAACCACAAACCCTTACATCAAACACAAACACGGTCTGGGCCCTGTTTAATTGTTTTATTGTATTGGTCTATGAAGCTGTCTAAGCAATACCTTATAGGTCGTGCTTGCTCTTCAACGGCATTTACTCATTCCTGCTGATTACGAGCGGCATTACGCTGATTTTCTGCAGCCCTATTTAGAGTATTACTTCTATATTGACTTACTCGCTGTCTAGCATTTCTAGCTAAATCAATTGCTCTCTGTTGCGCACGTATTCGAGCACTTCTCCTACGATCTGTATTTTCCTGAGATTCAATTAGTCTACGATATGGGTTAGCTCGAGCCACTGCCCTGTTAATCCTATCAATTTCTCTTTGTAAAATCCTAATCTCAACGTATTTCCTACGGGCTGAGTGTTCTGCGCTATTGCGCACTTGTTCTAGTCTCCTAACTAATATATTCTTCCTAACTTCTGACCTACGCAAAGTGTCTATTTGTTGCTCTCTTCGCCTAACTTCTGGATTCTGCCTATAACCTGATCTAGACAAAGTATTATTCGCCTGTTCGCGTGCCCTCTCCTCTGAATCCTGTCGACGACAACGTCTGTATTGGGCATCCGACCCCCTGTCTCTCTGCCTAATCTCCGGATCCTGCCTAAGAGTCGATCTAGACAATAAATCATTTGCCTGTTCGACTTCTCTTTCCTCCGGATTCTGCCTACGATTACGTCTGTATTGGGCATCCGACCCCCTGTCTCTCTGTCGAATATCCGGATTCTCCTTATGAGTCGATCTAGACAATGAATCATTTGCCTGTTCGACTTCTCTTTCCTCTGGATTCTGCCTACGACAACGTCTATATTGGGCATCCGACACCCGGTCTCTCTGCCTTATCTCCGGATCCTGCCTAAGAGTCGATCTAGACAATAAAGTATTTGCCTGTTCGACTTCTCATTCCTCCGGATTCTGCCTGCGACTACGTCTGTATTGGGCATCCGACGCCCGGTCTCTCTGCCTAACCTCTGGATCCTGCCTCTGAATCAATCTCTGCTCTGTATTATCTAATTGTTCCCTTTGCCTAATCCGTTCACTTCTTCTACTTTGTGAGCGCTGCTGTGTATTCCTAATTTGCTCCTGAATTCTATTAGCAGCGGGTGCTCTACGGATTTGTTGAGAGAGGGCATTTAATTCGCGCTCTCTATCTGCGTACTCTTCGTCTTCCCAATTTTGCCTTTTTCTTTGCCTAAGCCTTTGAGACCGTGCACTGGCTGTCTGTTTTCTTAATCGGGGCATACTTATTATTTAATTATGACAATATTGATATAATTAATTAATATAAATATAAATAACTTAAAAGTATAATTATAATAGGAATAATAATAATTAATATTGAATTGAATTAAAGAATTGAAAACAAAAGCGGACAAGAACTTCAAAAGTAGCAAAAATCGGACAGGAAATAATAATAAATAAACAAACTTACTCAATTGTTCAAAACGCGACGAAACGAAAGCGTTTGTTATAATCGCGCACGATCCTATATGAAGCAAAAAAACAACGTGTGGAAAAGACGCGAGCGATTTTAATGAAAACACTAAAAGCCGCGCGCGATTGCTACTTGAAAATAACGTGTTTTCTTAAACGTACCGCGTTTCCTATTTTCTAGTGCAATTAGTGTGAGATTAGTAGAAAACAAGCACGGGCTAGAGCCGGAAACGCGTTAATAGCCACTAACGTATCAAAAAACGCGAGCGTCTCAGAAAACGCTAGCGTTTCAAAAAAAAAAAGCGGGCGTTTCAGAAACCGCGGGCGTTTTAGATACCGCGGGCGTTTCAGAAACCGCGGGAGTTTTAGATACCGCGGGCGTTTCAGAATCCGCGGGCGTTTTAGATACCGCGGGCGTTTCAGAAAACGCGCGCGTCTCGTAAAATGCGAACGTCAAGTAACACGTGCATCTCAAAAACGCAAACGTAACTGACGAACACGTTTGCCAAAAGAGTCTCACACCAATCAAAAAAATTCACACACAAAATGCAAAATGGCTTATACCTAGCGTCCAGTAAAATGCGAACGTCAAGAAACACAAACGTCTCAAAAAACGCAAACGTAACTGACGAACGCGTTTGCCAAAAGAGTCTCACACCAATCAAAAAAATTCACGCGTTCCAGTCACACACAAAGTGCAAAAGGGCTAATACTTTTAATGCAAACACAAACACACACCTAGAGTCTGCTTAATTGTTTTATAATATTTTAATATATTTGTATGTCCCTCAATAATTATTGATTACACGCCGTGCACACACACACACACACACACACAAATCGCAACACACTTGTAAATTACTACTTTTAGTGAATAAAACTATATTATCGAATAGTAACAGAATAGATTTACTCGATCGTAATGAAAATTACGTTTTATTAGTATTTGTTTTAAAAAAAAAGCCGCAGTTAATCGTTACAATTATAATTTGGAACCGCTGTGGTCAAAACGCTCGCACCGAATTGCAAATCAAACGAATGTGTAAGAGAATTGGCAATCAACAGAGGCGTAGCCAAAATCGAGGAGGGGTACTTGTAGCAAACGAATGTGTAAGAGAATTGGCAATAAGCAGAGGCGTAGCCAAAATCGAGCAGGGGTACTTGTAGCTAAGATATTCCCCCCTCCATTCAACTCATAGCGGCGTTCTCCAATACCAATTTGCCTTTGCACAGACGACAAGCAATGAGAGAGAGAGTAAATGAAGAAAAGCACAAACAAAGCGTGCACTTTTGCCGCGTGCTATTATTGTTAGATTTGCTTATATTAACGGATATGTTTAGCATTATATTAAATATTTTACGTATTAATTTGTTAATCAGTCAAAAGTATTTAAATGAAAAGCAAAATATTTACCGCCAAAGAAAATTTGTACATTTTCTCTACATTTTTATTTTTCTTTATTTGTGGCATTTGTTTTGGTCATTGATAGATTCCAATTAGAATATATTTCAATTAGACCATTTATCAGATTGTATTACGTTTAGCATTTTACAAAATGTTTTGGATAAAATTGGGACAATAATTAAAGTTTTAAGCGTATGATAATTTAACGAGGCACAGAATTGATCTCCGGTGGCATATAACAGGTGAGCCAGGGGTTGGGTCTGTCACTTGCTGTGCTACACAAAAGTTGATCTCTATTTAACGCTTACAATTGCTAGACATCAATGTAAATACACACGTATGCTTGACTTCTACATACAAATGCATTTTTATAAATTTGTACATACATATATGTATGTACATATATACGTTTATATACATTCATATGTACATGCATATGTTTGTCATATATCTTGGTTGAACATCGGCGAGTGCAGACGTGTTTTTATTTCTCTTGTGCTCCGGAAGAAAATCGTTGAATAAAAACCCGATATTAAATAAAAATAAACGGCGAAAAGACGCTTAGCTCGATGAAAAGTCGCAAATTTACTATTATTTTGTGTTTTTAATTAGTGCATCTAATACTTAAATACAAATAAAAGCAAAAACAAAAAAACAAACAAATAAGGTGATGAACTCAAGCGACGTTCGGGCGCAGCGCCAACGTGTGCAAGACGAGCGTCGGCGCTCGCTGAGCAATGCATACTTCTCTTTCGTATCAACAGACGAAGCAGCAACAACAAAAGCTTCTGCAGTAGTCGATCCACCGCGAGCGTTAACCCCAACACCTTCCAATGCGCGCTCTCTCTCTCCGTCTATGTCACCGACGGTGCAAAACGGGGTAAGCGACAAATGCGTTTCCCCTCTCCATGGCTCTGCCTCGCCCCAACAGTCCACATGCCTGGCTACGGTTACTAGCACAGTGACCTCATTAGCAACTGTTAATGCAATGACAACAACAACAACTTCAGTTTCGTCTGTATGCCTGGCTACGGTTACTAGCACAGTGACCTCATTAGCAACTGTTAATGCAATGACAACAACAACAACATCAGTTTCGTCTGTATGCCCGATACCGTCGATCGTTCTAACTGCTGGGTCAGCGGATTTACCAACTGCACCTAACGCAGCACCGGCAAACGCTCCAATTAAGAAGCAAGGTTCGACCATACAGACTGGCATGGATCGCTACATTAACATTAAAAGAAAACTAAGTCCACAGGACACGAAAATGGGCAACGTTGCAAAAATCAATCGGGCTTCCTCAAGCCAAGGAACTGTGCAAAGCTCTAATACAACAAACAGATTTGAAATCTTGGCTGACAAGTCCGACGAAATGCCTTCTACAGACATGGATTCGGACAAAAAGAAAGCGAAGCCGCCTCCGCTTTATATCCGAGAAAAAAAACTCCAACAACCTTGTTAATATAATAATCGATCTGATTGGTAAAGAAAGTTTCCACGTAATCCCCTTGACTAAAGGAGATATACATGAAACAAAGGTCCAAGTCAAAAGCGAAGAGAGCTTTAGAAAATTGACGGAGCTCCTAGATGCCAAGGAAAAGAACTACTATACTTACCAGCTGAAAAGTAGTAAAGGTCAACAAGTTGTCATAAAGGGAATCGAACCAGACGTAAGCACTGCTGAAGTCGAACAGGCACTTAAAGATAAAGGTTTTAACGTAAAAACCGTTTCAAATATACGTAACAGAAACAAACAACCGCAGCCTCTCTTTAAAGTGGAACTTGTACCTGACCCTAAGGCCCTCAAGAAAAACGAAGTTCATCCCATCTACAAACTCCAGCTTCTATTGCATCGCAGAATCACTGTTGAAGAGCCGCATAAACGCAATGGCCCAGTCCAGTGCGCAAATTGCCAGGAATACGGGCACACAAAATCTTACTGCACACTCCGCTCCGTATGCGTCGCTTGCGGAGGGCTGCATACTTCTGATAAGTGTGAACTAATAGACAAGCCAAACAGCAAAAAGTGTAGTAACTGCGGAGGAGATTACACAGCAAACTACAGAGGCTGTCCAGTATACAAGGAGCTAAAAAGTCGGATCAACCAAAGAGTCTCAACAGCACGATCTCACCATACACCATTGATACCCTCCAAATCTACACCTGAAGTTTTCTTTTCGTCAGCAGCCCGATCTTCACTCGGCAGTTCCGCTATAAATAAAAACGTAAGCTTTGCAAGCGTTATAAAAGCGGATCATGCGAGTCCTGCTTACAATGTCCTACCACCACCTACAGTCTCTTACCAAACTGCAGAGCACACAGAAAATAAAATGGAAGTGATGATGCTTAGATTGCAAAAAAGTATGGATGATTTCATCTCTTTTATGAGAACGACCATGAAAAGTATGATGACAAATCAAAATATTTTGATTCAGATGCTCCAAAACACCTTATCAAAATAATCAATGGCTCCCCTACGCATTGCACTGTGGAATGCCAACGGCGTTTCACGGCACAAACTTGAGTTAGCACAATTTATGAATGACAATGAAATCGACGTAATGTTACTGGCAGAAACCCACCTTACCAACAAATACAACTTTCAAATCCGAGGGTATACGTTTCACAACACTAATCATCCTGATGGAAAGGCCCATGGAGGCACTGGAATCCTGATTAAAAACCGCATCAAACACCATCTCCACAACACGTTTGCTACTAACTACCTGCAAGCCACATCTATCAACATTCAGTTGGGTTGTCACTATCTAGCTTTAGCAGCGGTATACTGTCCTCCTCGATTCACGATATCCGAAGCCCAATTTATCGACTACTTCAACTCACTTGGCAAATACTTTATAGCAGCAGGAGACTATAACGCCAAGCACACGCACTGGGGATCTCGCCTCGTGACGCCGAAAGGTAGACAATTGTATTACGCAATTATAAACCCTAGAAACAAACTTGACTGCGTTTCCCCTGGTTCACCTACACACTGGCCTAGTGACCCCAGAAAACTGCCAGACTTGATTGACTTCGCAGTTACAAAAAACATCCCACGAAATCTGATTAGCGCCAGTTCTCTCTCGGACCTATCATCAGACCACTCACCTGTACTATTTAGCCTAAACCAACAGCCAGTTTATAAGGACAACCCCGTCATGTTAACCTCTAACAGCACTAACTGGCTCAAATTCAAAAAATACATAAGTTCGCACATTGAACTTACACCTCAGCTAACCGACGAAGATGACATCAACAGAACCGTAAGCATGCTAGAGTCAGTTTTGGCCTCAGCGGCTCGAATTGCAACACAACGAAGGCAAAATACAACACAGAACACAAAGCACACAAATGCAGAAATAGAGCAGCTTGTTCTGGCAAAGCGTCGTTCCCGGCGCGAATGGCAATTACTTCGATCGCCATCTGCAAAGCAACAGTTAAAAGAAGCTTCACGTCGACTCACCAAGGCACTGCGACAAGAAGAAGACAGATCCCAACAGCGCTATATTAAGCAACTATCTCCATCCAGCTTAAAATTTCCACTATGGAAAGCCAACTCAACACTCAGCCATCCAACGGAAACGGTTACGCCAATAAGGATCCCTGCAGGTTGCTGGGCCCGAAGCGACAAAGACAAAGCCGACACATTCGCTGACCATCTTCAAAATGTGTTCCAGCCAAATCCAGCAACAAACCTGCATAATATAAGATCGCAAATAGAGGACGACTTTCCTATTGCCGAACCAATTGTATTTCGACCATGCGAAGTCATAAAAATCATAAAAGAGCAGCTACAACCGAGAAAATCTCCAGGCTGCGATCTAATAACTCCAAAAATGCTTAATGAACTCCCACTATGTGCTGTTGGTACCATATGCCAGTTGTTCAACGCGATGACAAGACTGGGCTGCTTCCCTAAGAGGTGGAAAAAGTCAATCATCATAATGATACCAAAACCAGGAAAAGACCACACGCTCACCTCCTCATACAGACCAATAAGTCTACTTTCGTGTCTATCAAAACTCTTTGAAAAATGCCTTCTAACCCATATCATACCATACTTCAGAAGACACGATAGTATCCCAGCACATCAATTCGGTTTTCGCGAAAAACATGGAACTATCGAACAGGTGAACCGTATAACATCTGAAATTCGAAGTGCATTTGAAAATAAGGAATACTGCACTGCGGTATTTTTGGACGTCTCTCAAGCATTCGACAGAGTATGGCTTGACGGCCTAATGCATAAAATCAAAATAATGCTCCCTAATAATACGCACAAACTCTTGAAGTCATACCTTTACAACAGGATATTTGTTGTGAGATGCAATACTTCCATGTCATCTGAACATAACATTGAAGCTGGAGTTCCTCAAGGCAGTGTTCTCGGGCCAACCTTATACCTACTCTACACTTCTGATATCCCTACGAGCAGACAACTGACTATGTCTACGTTTGCCGACGACACAGCGATCCTTAGCCGATCTAAATGTCCACAACAAGCTTCAGCGCAACTTGCGACCCATCTAGATGCAGTAGAGAAATGGCTCTCAGACTGGCGTATAAAAGTAAATGAGCAAAAATGTAAACACGTAACCTTTACCTTAAATAGACGAAACTGCCCCAACCTTACATTAAACAACACCGTGATTCCTCAATCAGATGAAGTAACGTATCTTGGCGTACATCTCGACAGACGTCGTACTTGGCGCACGCATATTGAAGCTAAACGAACTCACCTAAGGCTGAAGGCAAACAGTCTGCATTGGCTTATAAACTCCCGCTCCCCCCTCAGTCTGGACTACAAGGTCCTTCTATACAACTCCGTTTTGAAACCAATCTGGACTTATGGCTCCCAGCTGTGGGGTAGCGCCAGCAACAGCAACGTTGAAATCGTGCAGAGAGCCCAAGCAAAAATCCTAAGAACTATCACCGGGGCACCGTGGTACATTCGGAGTGGAAACATTCAGAGAGACCTGAATATACTCCCCGTCCGAGATGTAATAGCGCAACTCATGGAAAATTACTACATCAAGTTGTCAACCCATCCAAACCACCTCGCCAGAGCATTAACGTTAGTATGCAGCCGTTCTCGTCTTCATCGTAACGACCGTCCCATCCAGCGACAATTATTAGGACCGTCTAACACAAATACAGTTTAACAAACTGTTAGATTAATGTAGTACTTTAAGATTTTAACACATTTTGTTAGTCTCGTAAGAGAAGATTCAAAATAAACAACCAAAGTCTAAAAAAAAAAAAATATATCTTGGTCAAACGCAATGGAATGCTAAATTAGAATACATTTCTTTAAAAATATAAGAAAATGTAACAAAATTATAAAAATTAAGCAAAAATTCTAAAAAATTCTTTAAAAATATGAAAATTGGAAAAATGTTTAAAAAAAATTAAAATAAATTAAATTATAGAAAATGTAAGCATAAATATTTTGCATGTATTTTTTAAAATTCTTGAAAATTTATTCTTTATCTTAATATGTTCAGCCCTGGCCCAGACTCTTAGGTAATCGACCACTAATTTGCACTTACGTTTATATATATAAACAGGGTATACAAAACACATTAAATACATACACGGCTCTTCCTTTAAATTTGTCTCTTGCAATTAGTTTTTTTGCAGTTTGTCGGCGAAGGGAGTTGTGGACACATCGATCCCAAAATATTTATCATGTGTGCTTAATGTCAAGTGTGTACCTGTAAAATTGCTTTTGTTATGAGGTTTTTGAGCTAGAAAACTGCTTGCTTTATGAGCTTTTACTTAATTTGTGGGCGACAGGATTTTGTGGAGAATCTGAATTCTCTAACTGTAATATTGCTCTTGTTATAAGCTTTTCCGTTTTGTGGGCGAGGGGGCGTGGCATCGTGATAAAATTTTCTGCACACATCGACCCCAAGATACTCATCATGTGTGGTAAATGTGAAGCTTTTAGCTGTAAAATTGCTCTTGTTATAAGGTTATTGAGCTAGAAAACTGGTTGCTTTATGAGCTTTTACTTAATTTGAGGGCGAAGAGGGCGTGGCATCGCGATACAATTTTCTGGACACATTGATCCCAAGATACTTATCATATGTGCCAAATCTAAACTCTCTAACTGTAATATTGCTCTTGTTATAAGCTTTTCCGTTTTGTAGGCAAGGGGGGCGTAGCATCGTGATAAAATTGGACTGGACACATTGACCACATAATATTTATCATATGTGCCAAATCTCAAGTATCTAGCTACAAAACTGCCCTTGGTATGAGGTTTTTGAGCTACAAAACTGCTTGCTTTATAAGCTTTTAATTAATTTGTGGGCAAAGAGGGTGTGGCATCCAAATAAAAAGATAAACTTGATTTGCCTGCAAAAATTACCAGTGCTGGGACACCAAGTTCAAGCTTCTAGCTCTTACCATCTCTGAGATCCTTTCGTTCATACGGACGGACCGACAGACCGACGGACCGACAGACCGACGGACAGACGGACATGGCTATATCGACTCGGCTATTGATGCTGATCAAGAATATATGTACTTTATTGGGTCGGCCATGCTTTCTTCTGCCCGTTACATATTTTTAACAAACTTAATATACCCCCACAGGGTATAATAAGGTGAAAATACTGACGTTATCCAAGCTGTAGTTTCTAATAATCCGTCAGAACTTTTCCCCACTGGAAATGTCATCATGAGTACTAAATGTCTAAGCACAGATAGGGAAATGAAGCCACATTCTGTAGTTCCTATAATAGGAGAAGGAGCTTGCCTTTTTAGGTCAATTTCCTATGTTTTAAATGTCACACAGGAATTTTTTGGTAGTATACGTCAGGAAATAGTAAGGTATGTTTGTTTTAAAATGGGATGACTTAAGTTCATTGACTTCAAACTCTAAAGTAGATATTTTTTAAAGTTACGCTGAATATGAGAGATTAAAACTGAAACCTCATACATATGGTGCGGCGGCTGAAATATGCGCAACTACCACACTATATCAAATTCGGATTGAAGTTTTTGCAAATGTCACACTATTTGGCGCTGTTTGGAAGAGATGAATATCCATTAAAGAGACTACGCTTTTCGGGCAGTATGAGTAATGGACATTATGATGTTTACATGTCTTTAGAGAACTTGCAAATAATAAGTGTCACGTTTAAAAATACATCGTCTATACAAAAACGCCCAGCAAAAAAAATAGCTCGAGTATTAGAATCAAGCAATTAAGATTTTCATCTCAAAAATATACGACTGCGCATCCTGAAGCTCAACAAGCTGCAGCAGCAAGATATCAGGCTAAGCATCCTTAAATAAACCAAGTTGCAGCAGAAAGATATCAGGCTAAGTAAGCATCCAGAGATCCACCAAGCTGCAGCAGCAAAATATCAGTCTCAAAATCAAACTGCACGAACGGAAAGACGTTTGCGCCCATGGAAAATTAAGACAAATTCGGCTTTCAACTACAATCCCGAATCTGCATATAATATCGATACATTTATTACATAATAGGTAAATTGGATATGAATTGTATATTTTGTAGAGCACTTAAATGAAAAAGAGAGTCAAAAGGTATATGCTGTAAGGGAGGAAAAGTTAAACTTCCTTTGAAAGTTTTCCCGAGCCTCTTAAAAGCCTAATATTAGACGATCATCCCAACCATGTCCACTTTATGGATCGTATTAGAAAATACAACAATTCTTTTCAAATAACTTCGTTTGGAAAAAAAAAATTATTAGAAAAGGTAATTTTATGCCAACATTTAAAGTTCAGGGTCAAGTCTATCACATGGTCGGAAGCCTTTGGCCAGATTATGAAGGCATGGGAAAATTCCTTCAGATATATTTGGTGGGTGAAGTTGAAAAAGATGCTAATTTAATAGTGTTTTTACACTGGATCCTTAGTCGAGGCCTTAAGGCTTAAAGCCAAAAAGCATTTACATTGGTGTCAAAAAATTTTAGGCCTTAGAAATCAGCTTTTTACTTTGAGTTTTCTGTCAAATTGTGATTGGTGCTTCAATAATAAATATAAATATAAATAAATAATGTTGGCGAAAGAAATTAGTGGTAGTGCAGAGATGACCACAAAAGGACGCACTTATGATAGGAATGACGTTAACTATGTGGCAAATTCCATTAGTTTTCTCGGCAACATTGGCATAATTAATGGCGAAAATGAAGAAATCTCATGAGCAGTGTATGTTCGAAATACATATATTGTCGTCGAAAATTGACTTCATGAGAAGAACGAGATCTATCTGGATGCATATATATATATTATTTATGTATATTTTGCTTTGGGCCAGGCGGCGCCTTATTTTTCTCGATTCAGGCTCCATTCAGCACGTTCTGTAGCTCATCCGTCCAATACTTTCGATTTTGTCCACACTCGAGTTGTAATAAAATTGATCCATTGAAGTTTTAAATAATAAGAATTTTGTATTAACTAGCGGTTTTATTTTGATTTTGAATCAGGTGTTTCCATTCCCGCCATCATTAATTTGGCCATAAATATCGAAATATCGATAACTATTGACACATTTTTTGCTTAGTGAGTGCCGGTAGAGCCACTTGTTTTTTAAAGATCCTTATCTCTTGCAGCTGCTGATCAATATCTGAACTATAGTAACTGCATAAGAATATTTCCAATAATGCGCTATTAAGTTCATCATAAGTACACACGCACTCAGCTTCCAGAAAAAGTTTAGCTGCACAGGTCATTTTGCCTCTGGCGTGAACATACTTTTGTTTATCAGTGAGCTCATATGCGTCTGCATTTCTATCAAAAATCACGAACCACTTTTTAATGGGTACAGACTTGCCATCAACCTCGCTCACAACTTTTCCAAAATGTTCGACGGTAATTTTCATTGTTCATCGGAAATAATTTTTAAGCTCAGCAGCTGTATCATTGGTTCAATTTTTGCATCCACTGTCCCTCACTAAGTTGACCCACATTTTCCACATCTGCCATCTTGTTTGCGCTCGGCGTATTCGGCTCAGCTTCTTCCATCTTGTTTTTACTCGAACGCGACTTTACTCCTGTCTCACTCTGCTTTGCATTTTCTCCTTTCGTATTCATATTCTTTGCCGACGTTTTTCTCATATTGCTCATCTCTTTTTACGTATACCACACAATTATCGGTTCTTTACAAAATCTGACGGCGATACTTCGGCGCAATTAGAATTTCACAATATTCGTCTGAAATTCACAACGATCTTGCTATGCTCACAAAACGGATTGTTCAACTTAATGTTTATAGCCACTTGTAACAACTTTACAACATAAACCGACTTTAGCAACTTTTTCAAAATTCTGCTCTTGCACTTTGCACGACTTTCTACGATCACGCATGTGATTCTTAAAACAGATCCAAAGTATGTGTGTGTAAAAAAGTTCGCTTAACAGCTTTATAAGATATCAACTTAGCGCTGCTGTTCACAAAAACTGATTGTGTACCACTAACGACGACTGCGACTTCACTTGTGTGAGTGTGTGCGTATCGACAGCCTATCGATAGCCTAAATGCTAGTTCCTGTTAACTAGTGTTATCTCCTCAATAACTCCGCCTCTTACATAAGTACAAAAATTTTTAACCGGAATTGACTGCAAATAAATCTATTTTTCTTAAATGGTATTTTGTCTATTTTGTTTATATATTGAAACTTATCATTGGCAGTTTGGTTTGCGGAGTTCAGCGCCTGTTGATTTTTCATTATTCTTTTCTTTATTTATTTAAGTTAGTTGCTCAATTTTGAAGTCAAGTGTAAGTTAGGCTTAGGGCGGAGCGAGAGCATAATAAAGGGCTCATTCGCTAATTGCTCAGAGAGCGAATTCGACTCGCTCCGCCATTTTAGCTTAATGTAGGCTTAGAATATTTGTAAGAGTTAGTTCTCGTATGATATTACAATCGATCGCACGAAGTCGTCCGCACTTTTCGTTTATTAAAACGCGACCAACAATCTTTCCTTCGTTCATAAAAACTTATGGATTTTCAGAACCATTTGCTGCTTATTTGCGAATTGCTTTTCGTAAAGAATTGATAAAAAAGGTCATTCAACAAATATTAAAATTGATTAAAGACAAAAATTTATCAAATGCATTAATTACTTCGAAGTGCTATTGTTATTGCCATGCTAAGAAAACACTTTTTTTTGTTTTAGTCCCCTTCCACGAATAGTTTGTAGCAATCTCATCCATAAAAGTTTTCCGCCAGATTGTGCGTACAAATTTTGCAGGATCGAAAATGTTGTAATTAATCATTTCTACTTCATATAAATACAAAAAAATAGAGAAAAAGACTGCTTTATTTTGGCGATCAAGGGGCGATTCGAGTTAGTCTTACCAGTTGTTCACACAATCCTGCAGAAATATTAAGGTCTTCCTCAAACTTTCGAACTTCTTCAATTTTGTTGAACGGCTTTGGTGGTAGCAGCAAACGTGGATTATTTCCTTGTGCAAGCTTTTATTGTGCTATCACCTCAGTTAGTAGGCGAGTTTGGACCTTTTGATTTTCTGCTTCCCATTCAATCAAGCGTTCCTTAAGATTTAACAAGCCGATCAGTCGAGCGGGCGCGACAGTAGGATAGCCTGTGCAGGTCTTCAATGAAAAGTATTTTCATTATAATGGGATTTAAATATATCGCTTGAATCGATGTTGCTTGCATCGAGATTAGGTTGCTTGCAATAGTCTGGCAACACTGGACTGCGGTTTTTGATTGTTTATGCTTAGCGCCACAGCAGACGAAAGGCATATCAAACATACATGAACAAACGCGTCTTTTCGTTTATTATATCGTCGGCGCGGCGCAGCGACTGCGCTGCTACTGCGCTGCGACGCATCTGCTGCACTGCATAAATTTGATTCTTGAATAACTTTTGAGTTTAATATCCGATCGTACTAAGTTGCACACATTGAGAGTAGGTTACTTATTATGTGTGCCAAATCTCAAGTCTCTACCTATAAAACTGCTCATGTTATCAGCTATTTCGAGTTATGGGCGAAGGGGGCATGGCATCGCAATGAAATTTTCAGGACACATAAAGCCCACACTTTTTATCATGTGTGCCAAATCTCAAGTCGCTAGCTTTAACATTGCTTATGTTATGGTGATTTTTCTTATTTTAAAACCAACGGGACATGATATCGAAAATTGAAAATAAACTTGATCTGCGTATGGTATTCAGGAGCTTACATTCCAAATTTGAAGTCTCTAGCTTTTACAGTTGCTGAGATCCACGCGTTCATACAGACGGACAGACAGACGGACTGACGGACAGACAGACGGACAGGTGTCAATCGACTCGTCTATTGATACTGATCAAGAATATATATACTTTATAGGGTCGGAGATGCTTACTTCTGCCTGTTACATACATTCACACAAATTTATTATAGCCTTTTCTGCCCATTTGTAATGGGCACAGGCTATAAAAAACATATGGCTTAGTTACGGATCCGAATTGCAAGATGATTCTTTTATACCTTCTACGTTTTTTATACCCTGTGCCCATTGATATGGGCAAAAGCGGTATAATGAATTTGTGAGAATGTATGTAACAGGCAGAAGGAAGCATCTCCGACCCTATAAAGTATATATATTCTGAATCAGTATCAATAGCCGAGTCGATTGACACCTGTCCGTCTGTCTGTCCGTCTGTCCGTCCGTCTGTATGAACGCGTCGATCTCGGCAACTATAAGAGCTAGAGACTTCAAATTTGGAATGTAGGCTCCTGAATACCAAACGCAGATCAAGTTTATTTTCAATTTTCGATATCTCACCCCCCCGCCAACGCAAATAGAAGAAAACCTCAAATTCCAAGATATTTCAGCCTAACATGACTGATAGTTGAAGTATAGCTCACGCTGAGCAATTTGCTGCAAGTTTCATCGCGATCGACCCATAAAAAAGGGAGATATTAAGGAATTTGTTATAATTCCATTTCTTAGCCAAAGCGAGAGAGCATATAAAAATTCCATTTGCGCAAACGAGAAAGCATATGATTATCTGATGATTTGCAGTGTCGGACGCTGTATGGCACATTGTGTCATGTGGAATGTGGCGCCATCCATCGGTCACACTCAGAACTATACATTGTAATGTAAATTAATATTAGCGATTGTTTACACGCATGTTTGTTAAGATCACACAGCTAAAATTAACAGAATAAGCACTTTAAGCAATTTGCTGCAAGTTTCATAGCGATCGACCCACAAGTAAAGGAGATATTAAGGAATTCCTATTATGAACATTATTTCATAGTTGTTGGCAAGAGCGACAGAGTATTTGACAATCTTCTTTGCACTATCGCTCGACTTGTCTTTCTTTCGGGAATGTAAAATTAATATTAGCGACTCATGTTTGTTAAGATAACACAGCTTAAATTGACAGTAAAACAACGCTAAGAAATTTGATACAAGTTTCATAGCGATCGACCCACTGATGAAGGAGATATTAAGGAATTTCTATTTTTGCCATTATTTCATAGTGGTTAGCAAGAGCGAGAACACATATGACAGTCTTTTTTTGCACTATCGCTCGCCCTGTCTTCCATCCAGGAATGTAAAATTAATATTTGCAACTGTTTACACTCATCTTCGTTGAGATAACACAGCTTAAATTGACAGTACAACAACGATAAGCAATTAGCTGCAAGTTTCATAGCGATCGACCCAAAAATAAAGGAGATATTAAGGAATTTCTTATATTGTCATTATTTCATTATAATTGGCCAGTTGTCCAACACTGTCCTACAATAGTTTAAAAGTTGTTCAGCACTGGCAAAGTCAATAATTACTATTGTTATATTAATTTATATTTCCGATTGCTACACGTATGGTTGACAATTCTACGTTTCTATCATAGTATTAAAATAATTAAATTGTTCTGCATTACCAAAACCCATATATATAAACATTTCCTTAAATTTCAAAAATAAATGGTTTGGCGCGCAATAAGTAACAGCTGTGTGTAAGAGAGAGACACATGTGGTGTTGCCAGAGTACATGCAGAGTAAAATTTAGAGTGTTGCAATTCTGGCCGCAAGCAACATCGATTTCGAGCGATTCCGATAACGATCTTCGATTTATGGCTCTGTGAAATAAGGCCCCAATGAAATAAGGCCCCAAAAAAAAAATGAAATAAGGCCCCAAAAAATTATACAGGAAACAACAACAACGATTTTTATAAAATTTGGGGTGTTATTACCTTAATTGGGCCCTTATTTTCTTAAAAAAATTGGGGTCTTATTTCATTATGAAATAAGACCCCAAAAAAAGAAATGAAATAAGGCCCCAATACTAAATTTTGGGGCCTTATTTCATATTCTTTAGGAAAATATACCACCACAGAATAGAAGATATTTAATGGGCGGAACTTTTAAAATAGTTCCCAAAGGTTGCTTTAACCAACTCCTAGGCATCTATGTTCAATATTTTGAAGAGGTAATTAAAATATTTGAATTTAAACAAATTTTCAATCTTAGCGCCGCAGGCGAAAATTTGATACAAAAAATCGCGCGATTTTTTATATCAAATTTTCATTATTTTTTAAAGTTATAGATAGTTAATTTTACTAAATATCCAAATTTAATAATAATTTCAAATTAATTGTTTAGGTATTTCCGTTATTTTTTGTTTTAATAAATAAAACAACAACAAAATTTGGGGCGTTATTTCATTTTTGAAATTGGGGTGTTATTTTATAATGAAATAACACCCCAAGTTTGGGGCCTTGTTTCATTTTTTTTGGGGCCTTATTTCATCGCTGTGGGACCTTATTTCATATTTGAAATTGGGGTATTATTTCATTATGAAATAACACCCCAAGTTTGGGGCCTTATTTCATTTCCTCTTTTGGGGCCTTATTTCATTGGGGCCTTATTTCCTGCAGCCCGATTTATTCATTATTATTTAAATAATTCAAATAAGTTATTATTTAATAGCATCTACGTTATTATAATTTGTGATTTAATTAATTCAGAAGTGTTTTAATTACTTATATTTTTCGGGAAAATTATCGGCATATTTACATTTGTGTTAGTGATTGGTCGGCAAATTTCCTATACATGTGTGCAAATGTGTGTATATATAGAGTGCCCGTGGGAATTTAAGAATTGTACGTGCAAAACGGTATCTACGGTTTGTGTTAAATTCACTAGCGACTGGACAATCAACCTGGCCGATAACTTCCCTGAAGCTGTTATTCGACTAAATCGATAAGAAACAGCAAGTTTTTAAATTATATACAATTTTTATACCCTGTGCCCATTGAAAATGGGCAAAAGCGGTATAATAAATTTGTGTGAATGTATGTAACAGGCAGAAGGAAGCATCTCCGACCCTATAAAGTATATATATTCTGAATCAGTATCAATAGCCGAGTCGATTGACACCTGTCCGTCTGTCTGTCCGTCCGTCTGTCCGTCCGTCCGTCTGTCCGTCTGTCTGTCCGTCTGTATGAACGCGTGGATCTCAGCAACTATAAGAGCTAGAGACTTCAAATTTGGAATGTAGGTTCCTGAATACCATACGCAGATCAAGTTAATTTTCAATTTTCGATACCAAGTCCCGTTGGTTTTAAAATTGGAAAAATCACCATAACATAAGCAATGTTAAAGCTAGAGACTTGAGATTTGGCACACATGATAAAAAGTGTTGGCTTTATGTGTCCTGAAAATTTCATTGCGATGCTACGCCCCCTTCGCCCATAATTTGAAATAGCTGATAACATGAGCAGTTTTATAGGTAAAGACTTAAGATTTGACACACATGGTAAGTATCCTACTCTAAATGTGTGCTACAATTTTCAGTGCGATCGGATATTGAACTCAGAAGTTATTCAAGAAACAAATTTATGCAGCGCAGCATAAGCGTTGCAGCGCAGTAGCAGAGCAGTCGCTGCGCCGCGTCGACGCGTTTGTTCATGTATGTTTCGTCTGCTGTGGCGCTAAACATAAACAATCAACAGCCGCAGTCCAGTGTTGCCAGACTATCGCAAGCAACCTACTCTCGATGTGAGCAAAATCGACTTCAAGCGATATATTTAAATCCCATTATAATAAAAAAAACTTTTCTTTGAAGACCTGCACAGGGTATCCTACTGTCGCGCCCGCTCGACTGATCGGCTTGTTATTATTATTTATTACAATTAGGTATATATAATACAAAAATAATAAAATAGTTATTATTATTATTACTGTTCATTTATAATAACAACAGTATTATTATTTATAATTATATTTATTTCCCTTTTTTCCTTTTTTATTATTTTTATACCCTGCGCCCATTATTATTTCATTGTTATATTTATACCCTCAGCCCATTATTATATTATATTAATTACTTACTTTTTCAATTCTACATATTTTCTATATTCTATATTGTATTGTATTAATTTAATTCTAATATTGAAATGCCCAGGCAAAAAAAAAATTTCGTCTTCCAGTAGGTCTAGGAGACAACAAAATAGGAATAATTTAAATAGGTCTAACTCAGAATACTCTGAGCAAGAAAGGCAAAATAATGCTTCATCTCAGAGGGAGCGTAGGGAAAATGAAGAATTTAGTCGTGCCGAAAGAATAAGAGATAATGCAAGGCACAGTACTAGGAGAAGTAGCAGGATTTTTAGGGCAACTGAGCAAAGTCAAATTACTGCTCAGCGTGCCATTTACGAAGCGATTCTCCTGTTAGAGAGCTGGAGCAAGCAGGTAACACTTTGCAACGATCGATTGCCAGACAAGACCCAGTTTATCGGGCAAACGAACGAGAACGGGACAATTCAGAGCACGCGGCTCGGCGCGCTGATACTCCAGTCAGAGAACTGGAACAAGCCGACAACACTTCTCAACGATCGATTGCCCGAGAAAATCTAGTTTATCGGGCAAACGAACGAGAACGCGATAAAACAGAGCACGCGGCTCGGCGAGCTGATACTCCGGTTAGAGAACTGGAGCAAGCAGCCAACACTTCTCAACGGTCGATTGCCCGAGAAAATCCAGTTTATCGGGCAAACGAATGAGGACAAGACAGAGTTCGGCGAGCTAATCAGCGTCGGATTTTTCTTAGTCAGAGAATTTTAGAGAATGAAAGGGATAAAAGCCAAAGGAGTATTGCTAGAGGTAACCGCATTCGTCTGATTTTTGAACAGCAAACTAATACAGGGGCAAGGCGTAGTGCTCGAATCCAAGCACGGCAGCGGGCCCTTGAGTTAGTCAGTATAGGAGCAATACTCAAAATAAGGCAATAGAAAATTGGAGAAATGCGACACGAAACAGGATAGAGCGTGCCAATATTCTTCCACAAGAGAGACAATCTCAAGGAAGAAATAATAGTTTAGATCTTATGATAGCCGCCTTTAACAAGATCGTTAAACACGGACCCGATCAGGTTTGCATTTGCTGCAAAGGCTTGTGGTTTCCACATCAAGTGATGAAAATATCTCGTCAGTTGATTGAAAGCAAGTTTAGTGCAGAAGATAGTTCAGATATTTTATATCTTTCATCTGTATTCCCTTCACAGAACAACAAATATTTTTTTTGCAAAACTTGCGGTGGAAGCATTAAATTAGGCAGAAAACCTAGAGCTTCCATAAGAAATGGCCTAGATTTCCCAGAGCTTCCTGAATGCTTGAAAGGCTTAACGGCATTAGAAGAAAGACTTATTTCTCCTCGCCTTCCTTTCATGATAATCAAAACTCTCGGATATGGTCGCCAAAATGCCATTAAAGGAGCAGTGGTCAATGTTCCTATTCCAGTAGCCAATGTTGTAACGTCACTTCCCAAGGCGTTCAATGAAGCTGAAGTTGTTCAAATACATTTGAAACGAAAATTGGAATATAACCACAATTTTATGGCTGAAACTATCCGTCCTTCTAAAGTTTTCGGTGCACTTCAGTTTACTGAGCACAGAGCTTTATAGGAAACACCAGGTCACTGTTAACGAACAGTGGTTGAATTCGTTTCCAGCTAATGATACGGATGTTCCTTTTGTTGCATCACCTGATGATAGGGTCTTAGTTTCAGAATTGCTGGAAAGATCTGCTCAAGCCGCTTTAAATGAGGAGCAAACAATAGAGAGGGAAATTATTAACCCAGGATACATTGTTAGAAAATGTTCCTGCTGATAATACTGCTATGCAAAGAATAGTTATTGCTCCTGGAGAGGGTCAGCGTCCTTTGGACTTGATTGAAGATAGCGATTCTGAGGAGCTGGCCTTTCCAACGATATTTGCAGGCAATAAAAGAAAATGCCAAGAAAGTTTTATAACCATAGTTAGATCAGAGCTTAGGAATTATGATAGGAGAGGTTGTAGAACTAACAAATTATTTCTAAACTATAAGAAGTTAGAAATTATTAACATTAGGAATAGTACTTCTATTTGTTTACGCAAGCACAGCGCCACTAGAGGTATTTCGGCTGCAAACGCCCTTTGTGAGGATCACATCGACAATTTAATAAGGCATGACGAAGGCTATAGGGTTTTAAAAGAAATTCGCTCTTCTCCTGCTCACTGGGAAGCAGAAAAGAAGAAAGTTATGGCTATGATTAGGCAGATGGGTCTTCCGACCTTTTTAGACCCTTTACTTTAAAAAAGTAAATAGGGTCTATTAAGTTTGTCAAAAAAAAAATGTGCGTAACAGGTCGAAGGAAGTCCGGCAGACCCCATAAAGTATATATATTCTTGATCAGCATCACCAGCCGAGTCGATATAGCCATGTCCGTCTGTCCGTCTGTCCGTCTGTCCTGCTGTCCTGCTGTATGAACGCCTAGATCTCAGAGACTATAAGAGCTAGGGTCACCAAATTTGGTGACAATACTCCTGTGACCCCCGAAAAGGTCAAGTTTGTTTTAGAATTTTGCCACGCCCCCTCCCGCCCCTAAAAATCGGAAAACCCCGAATAACTCGAGTAATTTAAAAGATACAAGTTCCAAAATCGGCATACATAAAATTTACTTTCCTTTCGATGCGTACTGAAAATTTCATCAAAATCGGACAATAAACACCGGAGATTTGAAGCAAACAAATCATCGAATGTACAATGACAGGAAATGTGCAGATATGTTAAGATTAACATTTGTATGTTAAGATTAACATTTGTATGCTAAGATTAACATTTGTATGTTAGGATTAACATTTGTATGTTAAGATTAACATTTGTGTGTTAATAATTCAAGTTTAACATAAGCGATTATATTTAATTAATCGGAAGCTAATCTGAGCAGCGTCAAATTTATTTAGGTTTATATATAAGTCTGTATGTTTGTAACTGTTATTTCATTTTTGAAGAATAAGTAAAGGGTCTCTCATAGTCGATTTCGACTGTAGCCTTTCCGACTGGTTTATAACATTTTCGGCAGCTGAGATTATGTGGACGGAGCTTTTAGTCTTGCTATCTAAAAATGTAGATAAGCAAATCATAACAGAAGAAGCTGCTTCAGTTATGGCTTTTGATAACAAAGCCCGTCTTATCAGAGCTGATCCTGTAACATGTACGTGGTACTTTGACTTTCGCTACAGGCAGGTGTTAAAACTAATGAAGAATGAAGGCGGTGTTTTCGGATCTCATAGAGTCTTTAATTTTATTGGCGAGTTGAGTTTCAGCAGAGAGGCTCCCCACATATTCATGCCATCTTTTGGCTGAAAGATGCCCCCAAGCTCGACTTAAACGATGAATCTAGTATTCATCCGGTCAAGTCCTTTATTGATCAGTTTATCACAACTTGGACTATCAAACTCACATTCACAACCATTCTTGTAAGTGAGAATTTAGAGGAAAGAAAATATGTGGTAATGTAACAATTAAACAAAAGTTACAACACATAGGGCACAAATTCATTTCTGGCACTGAAATATCTGCCCAGGAAGCTGTTTATTGTTGTTTAGGTATGCATTTGTCCGGCAGCAGTAGTGCTACAGTATTTATCAACACTTCTTTGCCGGAGAAACGAGTCAGAATGCTGAAATCAAGAGAACAGCTTCAGAACCTACCCGACGATGATCTTGAGAGCTTATGCCTAGCCGATTTTGCTGCTTTTTATAGTTTTAGCAAATGGAATAGATAATGGGATGACCAACTATTCGCTTCTGCATTGAATAATATGGCAGTATATGGGCTGTATGACTGCCGATGATATTGAACTCATCCGGTCACGAATATGTCAACCATCGGATGCTCCATAGCTGTTAAATTGCAATTAGAATTACTAATCAATTAAATTATTTTTAGAAAATAATCGTAGTGACTATATAGTTGGCTTTTGAAATATGTATGATAATTTAATGATTACGATTACAAAAAATCAGAAATAATCTTTAATTATCACAAGGTTTTAAAAATAATCAGAAATAATTCAAAAATAATCAGAAATAATTCAAAAATAATCAAAAATAATCGTTTCAAGTAGTCGGACTTTTTTAGACCCTTTACTTTAAAAAAGTAAATAGGGTCTATTAAAGTTGTCAAAAAAAAAATGTGCGTAACAGGTCGAAGGAAGTCCGGCAGACCCCATAAAGTATATATATTCTTGATCAACATCACCAGCCGAGTCGATATAGCCATGTCCGTCTGTCCGTCTGTCCTGCTGTATGAACGCCTAGATCTCAGAGACTATAAGAGCTAGGGTCACCAAATTTGGTGACAATACTCCTGTGACCCCCGAAAAGGTCAAGTTTGTTTTAGAATTTTGCCACGCCCCCTCCCGCCCCTAAAAATCGGAAAACCCCGAATAACTCGAGTAATTTAAAAGATACAAGTTCCAAAATCGGCATACATAAAATTTACTTTCCTTTCGATGCGTACTGAAAATTTCATCAAAATCGGAAAATAAACACCGGAGATTTGAAGCAAACAAATTATCGAATGTACAATGACAGGAAATGTGCAGATATGTTAAGATTAACATTTGTATGTTAAGATTAACATTTGTTTGCTAAGATTAACATTTGTATGTTAGGATTAACATTTGTATGTTAAGATTAACATTTGTATGTTATGATTAACATTTGTGTGTTAATAACTCAAGTGTAACATAAGCGATTATATTTAATTAATCGGAAGCTAATCTGAGCAGCGTCAAATTTATTTAGGTTTATATATAAGTCTGTATGTTTGTAACTGTTGTTTCATTTTTGTAGAATAAGTAAAGGGTCTCTCATAGTCGATTTCGACTGTAGCCTTTCCGACTGGTTTTAGATTATATTCGATTATTTTAAATTATTATGATGATATTAAGATTATTTTAGACTATTTTAGATTATTTTAGATTATTTTAGATTATTTTGGACTATTTTTGATCATTTAAGGAAAAAACAAATTATTTTCAATAAAACAGTTTATTACAAAAATGATTTTCAAGATTTATCATTTTGAAGATGATGGAGATTATCCCTTTTCACCAAATGAACAAAAAATTACCAACGTTCATTAATTTGCCATCAGCTCTTCTGCTATTTGCATGAAAATGTAAATACTCAAGACATTTGGCTTAAATATGGTACTTTAAAGGAAGCATCCCTTGCATTTAATACGCCTTTAACATCTTTGCCGCCAATTGAACGGCTGTTTTCGTTTGCCGGAATTATTAATAATCCTAGACGGCAATCGTTGTCTGACTTTTCTTTCGAAAAGTTAGTTTTAATGAAAGCCAGTTGCAAGTATAGTTTGTAAATATGTATTATATGTAAAAGTATTCTGTTAAAAATCAAAACTGCGAATGCAGTAAAAATATAAACACCATGAAGAAAGGTTTTGCATGTAAGTGCGTGGATGGCTACAAGAGGTTTTGAAAATTATTTGTTTTTTCCTTAAATAATCTAAAATTGTCTAAATAAAATCAAAATAATTAAAAATAATCGAAAATAACACGGTGTGACAGTCAAAAAACTTCTGGGATGCGACATAGTGTAGGTTGTAGATATAGTTAAATGTAACATTGTGGCATACCACAAATTTTTCGTGCACGTCAAAATTTGGAATAACGGTTAAAAACCCGTATTTGCGAGGTTGTTGGAGTTAAAAAATCATATGTCTTAAACTATGCATCGTACAATAGCATGTAATACGTCGTTGGAAGGAAAAAAGTAGCACCTTTCCGACGGTGTATTACATTGCAATCTCGGATAAAAATTAAGGAGGCTACATGTAAAAATATAATGATTTTTTAAGTTTTTTGCGACTTTGCCTTACTTTGAACGAAAATTAATAAGTCAAATTTGTATAAAACTATTTAAGTTTGGTACGCAATTTTAAAAAACATTTAATTTTGCGACTTCTGCACTTTAGTTTTTAAAAATGGAGTAATATTTAATTGAGTTATTCTATTTTTAAGGAAAAAAGTCATTGACATATGGGCACATTTTCTATGCAATAACAGAAACGCCGATTATGTGGCAGTTGTAAACAATTTTTAAGGGCTTACAGTGACCATACATTTTCAACGTATTGTGGACATTTCGTTTTCGAAAATCAATTATAACTTTGCGAATTATTGAGCGATTTTAGAAAATAAACACGCGTTTTACTCGTAAATATGTGTCATTTTTAAATAAAATAACAAGTTTACGTTGTTTCTAATAAAAAAGTGTTCAAAATCATAACCAAAGTCTAAAAATTTAGAAAAAAATACACAAAACAAAGTGTAAATAGCAAATACTCCAATAAAGGAAATGAAAACTTTTAAGTCATGTATGGCACGTTTAAAGACCTAAGTTTTTTCTTTCCAAAACTGGTAAAAAATAAAAATCAGTGGGTATTTGACGAAGCTATGGGCGTAAAAGTCACCGTATGTGCAAAAAAAGTTTTTTTTTACCGTTATTCAAAAATTTGATGTGATCCAAAAAATTCTAGTATGCCACAAAATTCTATTTAACTTTACCTAAAACATACGCTATGTCCCGTTCCAGAAGTTTTGTTTTGATTTTTTTTTGTCACAGTGTGTAATCTAAAAAAAAGTCCGACTACTTGAAACGAGTATTTTTGATTATTTTTGAATTATTTCTGATTATTTTAAGATTATTTCTGATTTTTTAGACCCTTTACTTTAAAAAGATAAAACGGGTCTATTAAGTTTGTCAAAAAAAAAATGTGCGTAACAGGTCGAAGGAAGTCCGGCAGACCCCATAAAGTATATATATTCTTGATCAGCATCACCAGCCGAGTCGATATAGCCATGTCCGTCTGTCCGTCTGTCTGTATGAACACCTAGATCTCAGAGACTATAAGAGCTAGAGTCACCAAATTTGGTATGGTGATTCGTCTATGGCATAAGCAGATCAAGTTTATCTTAAAATTTTGACACGCCCCCTTCCGCCTCCATAAATCGAGAACAAAATTTTTGAACGCCCATTAAACGAAAAACATTAAAGCTAGAGCCTTGAATTTTGGCACACACAGACGGGTATCAGGGTCCCAACGTATCCTGAAAATTTCATCGCGATCGGATAGTAATCTCGAAATATATTCAAGAAAAACGTAAAATTCCATATAATGGTCAATTTTAAAACTAGAACCTTGAATTTTGGCACACAGGACAAGCATCAAGGTCCTAATGTATCCTGAAAATTTTATCACGATCGGACAATAAACACCGGAGATTTGAAGTAAACAAATTATCGAATGTTCAATGGCAGGAAATGTGCAGGCAGCAACTTAAGGCATTGAATTATTAATTACACTTCTGTAGAGAACTAGCAATTGGCAAAATTTTATATATGGCCTCATTGGTGCAGTGGTAAGAGTGTCGCATTCTTGCCGTGGGGTCTCGGGTTCGATCCCTGCCAGCGACACATTTTTTTCTGCTTTTAAAAATTTTTAAATAATCGACAATGGCTTCATTGGCGCAATGGTCTGGAGTTCGAGACCTACAAGAGGCACATTTTTATACCCTGTGCCCATTGAAAATGGGCAAAAGCGGTATAATAAATTTGTGTGAATGTATGTAACAGGCAGAAGGAAGCATCTCCGACCCTATAAAGTATATATATTCTGAATCAGTATCAATAGCCGAGTCGATTGACACCTGTCCGTCTGTCTGTCCGTCCGTCTGTCCGTCCGTCCGTCTGTCCGTCTGTCTGTCCGTCTGTATGAACGCGTGGATCTCAGCAACTATAAGAGCTAGAGACTTCAAATTTGGAATGTAGGTTCCTGAATACCATACGCAGATCAAGTTAATTTTCAATTTTCGATACCAAGTCCCGTTGGTTTTAAAATTGGAAAAATCACCATAACATAAGCAATGTTAAAGCTAGAGACTTGAGATTTGGCACACATGATAAAAAGTGTTGGCTTTATGTGTCCTGAAAATTTCATTGCGATGCTACGCCCCCTTCGCCCATAATTTGAAATAGCTGATAACATGAGCAGTTTTATAGGTAAAGACTTAAGATTTGACACACATGGTAAGTATCCTACTCTAAATGTGTGCTACAATTTTCAGTGCGATCGGATATTGAACTCAGAAGTTATTCAAGAAACAAATTTATGCAGCGCAGCATAAGCGTTGCAGCGCAGTAGCAGAGCAGTCGCTGCGCCGCGTCGACGCGTTTGTTCATGTATGTTTCGTCTGCTGTGGCGCTAAACATAAACAATCAACAGCCGCAGTCCAGTGTTGCCAGACTATCGCAAGCAACCTACTCTCGATGTGAGCAAAATCGACTTCAAGCGATATATTTAAATCCCATTATAATAAAAAAAACTTTTCTTTGAAGACCTGCACAGGGTATCCTACTGTCGCGCCCGCTCGACTGATCGGCTTGTTTTTCTGTTTTTTTTTTATTTTTTAAATTTATAATTACAGTAATAAAATAAAATAAAACTATATTTTATTTTTATAAACAAATTCTAGCATAAATGCCAATGTATTATATTTAATAAAGTATCTATGCATTACATCAGTGGTCGGCACACGCCGCGCACCGTGCATAGGGATTTTCTCTGCCGCAGCGCTGCCTGCTGTCGCTGTTTCTCTTAAGTCGCTGTTATGGCGCTGTTTTACTGAAATATCACTGAATCAGCTTCTGATCACCCATTGTGATGCTATGCTGCGCAATTTTGACAAATTATACAATATATACACAGAAAAATAAATAGTTGTAGGAGTTTTTGAAAAAGTATTCTTTTTTATACACATTATGACCAATATATAGCCGTTTTGATGCGAATCAATAATATAAAGGCAAGAAACAGCACATGCTTGACGCCTGTTAACATTCTGTTAATTCGCACACTAATGCAATGAAACATATGACTGTGTTGGTGCCGACCACTGCATTACATACATGTATATTAACATAACATTTGTATGTTAAGATTAACATTAGTATGTTAATGATTCAAGTCTAACATAAACGATTATCGGAAGCTAATCTGAGCAGCGTCAAATTTATTTAGGTTTACATATAAGTCTCTAAGTTTGTTACTGTTATTTCATTTTTGAAGAATAAGTAAAGGGTCTCTCACAGTCGATTTCGACTGTAGCCTTTTCGACTGGTTGTAATCGTAATCATTAAATTATGATGCAAAACCGAAAATAATCGTAGTTTAATCATTAGCTCACATTTTAAACAAAAATAATCTAATTACTAATGACTACGATTAATAATCATTATTTAACAGCTATGTAAAAAACTAACAAAATGAGAAAAATATGGAACATTAATTCTAAAATTTAAACTTATATATGTAAGAAATTATTATATGTTTATTAAATAATAATGAGATATCAACTAAACTCTGCTGCTGACAAAAACTAACTGCTTACCACTAACGATGACTGCGACTTCACTTGTGTGAGTGTGTGTGTATCGAAAGCCTATCGATAGCTTAAATGCTGGTTAACAGGATAGTGTTAACTCCTCGATAGCTGCGCCTCTTACACTCGGCCCTCCTGCTCCTCTTCATCTGTCCTAGATAATATAATATCAACTACATATTGTCTCTGCTTGTTGGTGTGATATTTGATATCAGCTCGACGTTTCTTATCGTAATTGCGTTTATAGACATGTTGTGCCTGTTCGATGTAGAGGTTCACTTTGCTACGAAACTTCTGACGCTCGTCTTTAAATTGTGCAACCAACTCCTCGTTTAGTACCTCCAGCAGTCGACCCTCAGCTTATCTGTGCATTTTAGTGCCAAACATGACTTCGAATGGCGACGACTTCAGTGTTGCATGCACATGCGAATTTATTGCCTTTTGGACCTGTGACACATACTTGTACCACTTCGTAGATTCGTGAACTGACAGCTTTGCATGATACCCAAAATCGAACGGTTCACTCGTTCGACCTGGCCGTTGTCTCTGGCCACGCCTGTCGTGGTCCACACATGTTTAACTTTGCTTTTGTTGAGAAACTCGCTGAAAGCGTTGGACGTAAACGCTGATCCTCTGTCGTTTACTATTCTCTTGGGAAAACCAAAGACGTAATACCACTCGCTTAGCCTCTTGACGACCTCTTCGTATCCAGTTCACTTAGTGGGAAACAACCATACAAATTTGGAAAACGCATCCAGTACTACAAAAAATATATTTGTATTGCTTGGCTGTGACATCCATTGGACCCAGATGATCGACGTGCAACGTGTCACCCTTGTCTATGCAATGACGATATCCTTCTTGTTTGACAACTATTTGATGAAAATAATGCAACTGATACAATTAGCTATCAACCTTGATACCTTGCTTGCAAAGTGTAGTATCCAGTACTGCTGCTGGATTGAGTGCATCGTCTTCGCTGTGGAGAAATTACCAACTTCGTGCGATCCTTCAATGATTTCTCGTTCCATTAGCTTTGGAACAGCCAGCCAACACATTGCCGTTGACGACTTTGAAGAGAAGACCACCTTTGAGCTAGTAGTCCTGGTAAGGGTGCTGCTTCAGGAGCTCTACTACGGCTTGAATGAAGTCGTCATCCTTCTTCTTTATACGAGCTGTTAACTCTGTTGTCACGACCATGCACGTTTGAGGAAAGCGACTAAGACAGTCTACGTGCCTCATTCGATCGCCTGGACGATGTACTGTCGTGAATGTGAAGTCCTCCATATACAGAATCCACTGGGAGACTTCTCTCGGTATGTCCATTTTGGTTGTTGTCTGCTTAAACGCCACACAATCAGTGGCAGGATCAAATTTGATCCCCAACAGATAATGCCGAAACTTCTTTAGTGCCAGATATGCTGCATTAACCTCCAAGAAGTAACTGTGATGCTTGAACTCGGCCTCTGCAGTTTTTCTGCTCTGGATGAAAGCGACCATCAAACTGTTGCAGCAACACAGCACCGAAGCCTTCCTTGGACGCATCTGTGTGGAGATCTGTTGGCGCGTCCTGTGAATAAATATGTAATACTGGCTCTATTACAAGTAACTGCTTTAATGAAGCGACTGTTGCTCTTCTTCGCCGATTTTGTACACCGTTTCTTTCTTTAGAAGATTCGTTAATGTTAATGATATGAGACCCATAAACGCTTGAACTCCTTTGATGTCCTTGGGTGTAGCGAAATCGACTAACTGCTGCTGTCTTCTTCGCCTATCCTCAATAATATGGCCAAGAAAGCTTATGCTGCATTTAGACTAGTTGACAAACAAGTCAATGTTGATATCAACTTAATCAATCCTAGTGTAAACAGCTATCAACTTGATCAACTGTTGCGTTGCCTGTAGATTGACAGAGCGAAAAACGTCAGTTGACCTTACGAGTCCGAACATAGTGTGAATGCATTCTGGCAACAATTGAAGTCACTATTGGCGCGTTGACAACCCAAAATTAAGTTGACTTCATGTTCATTCTTTGTTTTGTGTTGGCAAAATTTATGTACATATTAGAGGTGGCAACACTTCGATTCTACATCCGATATAATTAATATTGTCTATTGTTTTAACAGTGCAGTATATAAAAAACACATGGTATATCGATATTTGGCCGCCTTTTAAATGGCCAATCTAAATACGGATCTTGAACACATATGGTTCGCTTACGTATTTTTACTTCTTCTGCCTCCTCGTCCTCAAGAGTTAGCATCAAAACCATCACTGTAGCCATTTTCCTTTTAATTGCTGATGCCATTGTACTCCTTTTCTATTATAGCAAACAAATTTCATATTGATTAGTTTTAAAATATATATGCATGAGTACTTACCACTGCTTCGAGACATAAACAATATACAATATCAATGAATATCACTCTCGATACACACACAATATCTACGTCAACAATAAATGCAATAGCAACGTGAACATCAACGAATATGCATATCAACTAGTTTAAATTACTGTCAACTTCATCTTCAGCACGTTGACATCTTGAGAGTTGCTCAACTCAAAAATTAGTTGGCAAACCGGTTTTTTTGTCAACTCAGTCAACTAATGTAAACACAAGTAATGTGTTGAGCTTGGACACCAATTGTTGATATCGCGAGAATTGACGATGCGTCAACTAGTCTAAATGCAGCATTATGCGTTGCTGACTAAAGCGACATTTCTTTCACTTGATCTTTAGGCACAATTGCGCAGCAGTCTCCAGAACCAACTTCGTTTTCTGCATGCATATATCGGGCGACGCGGCGTAAACAATAATGTCGTCCATATAGAGCTGCATAACGTCAGAATTGATTAGTTCTTGAAATATATAATTTACGAACCGAATGAACGCAGCTGGAGAGTTCTTAAAGCCGAACGACGCTTTAATGAACTCATGGCTGTACATGGTTTGCTCTGCTCTTCATTGGGGACATGAAAAATCCGTTTTCAAGGTCCATTATGGTAAACCACTTAGCCGGCTGTAGCTTCTCCAAGATCTCTTCCCCGATCGGCACGGGAAAGCAATCCATCAATACCATACTGTTCAACTTCCTGTAGTCTATGCACAATCGCAATGAAGCATCTTTCTTCTTCACGACGACAACCCTGCTTTTCACATTTGACGACGACTTGCGCACAATTCCTTGCTCCACCCATTCCTCGACTTGTTTCTTCACAGCGCTGGATTCGTGTGCTACTATGCGACTTGGTGAATGATGGCTTTATCACTCCGTCTGGACTTATCTTCAATTGAATTGGGCACTGCTTTACATCTTATCTGGGCGTCTCATAACTGCTTGCAATCATCTGCTCAACATCCTTGCGGTATTGTGGCTGACAAAATAAAACGTGGACAAAATAAAACAGTTAGAGTACATATTTTTACGTTATGCTAGCGATAGTTTTAAAATAACAAACCATTTAAAACAAACTTTAATAATCGCTGCCGCGGCTGTTAGCATTAGTTTAGAAATAAAAAAGTTTTATTTTAAGATTAGAATATATTTTAGAATTAAGAATCTTAACAAAAGATTGTCTAATCAAAAGCAAAAACAGCGACTAATTTCAAATTCAAAATTATTAAAAATTAAATTATGAAAATAATAAAAAAACATCTTTTATTATTAAAGGCAAAATAAAACCCCTTGAACCATCTAAGGGTTAATCCACACATTCTACTGGCGTCTCGCTCGCACTTACTAAGCAGGTCCCCTTTCACTCGCACTCATTGTTATGATTGTAGAGGTACCAGATTTTGCCGACGAGACTACCTTCTGTTATTGTATCATGGTCGAGACCTTAATGCTTACGGCCAAAAAGTATTTACACTGGTGTCAAAAAAATTTTGGCCTCAGAAATCAGCTTTTTACTTTGAGTTTTCTGTCAAGTTGTGATGCTGCACCAATAATAAATATAAATAAATAATGCTGACGATAGAAATTGGTGATTGTGCAGAGATGACCATAAATGGGTGCACTATGGTACGAATGACATAAACTATGTGGCAAATTGCCTTAGTTTTCTCAGAAACATAATTGATGGCGAAAATTAAGAAATCTCATGAGCAGTGTATGTTCGAAATACATATATTGTCGTCGAATATTGACTTCATGAGAAGAATGAGATCTATATGGATGCATACATATATAGTATTGATATATATATTTTTTTTTTTTGGGCCAGGCAGCGCCTATTTTTCTCGATTCAGGCTCCATTCAGCACGTTCTGTAGCTCATCCGTCCAATACGTTCGATTTTGTGACACACTCGAGTTGAAATAAAATTGATCCATGATATATTAATCTGTGGAAGTTTTAAATAATAAGAATTTTGTATTAACTAGCGGTTTTATTTTGATTTTAAATCAGGTGTTTCCAGTCCCAACATAATTTATTTGGTCAGAAATATCGATAACTATTGACACATTTCTTGCCTTAGTGAGTGCCAATAGAGCAAAGGTGCCTGATAAGATCCTTAAAATCAAACGTAACTGCCACAATTTTGTATGCCTAAGGACTAAATTTTTGAAGGCCTTAAGGCAAAATGCCTAAGGGCTCGACTAAGGCTCCAGTGTAAAAACACTATAAGGTGTACATACAACTCTCATATACGGCCTGAGTTAGTTAGGGCATTACAATCCATGTTACATAAGTGCAATTCATACATAAGAGATTTCAAAACTGTTCTTTAAAAAGTGCCAAAAGAATGTAAAGATTACAAAATAGTTATTAATGCCGATAAATATACCGCATATACCGATAATATCCGCACATTGCGCAAAAAGGTACGGCATTTGTGTATGCCAAACAATTTTTTTATATTAGAATACTTCATATGTTAAAATTAATATTGTTCGTCACAAAATTTGATATCAGTAATTTTAGGGCGTGAATATGCTTTCGTCACTAGATTTTTACATCGTGTAGAGGTTTTTTTTTGGGGGATATCAGATGTTTTTGGAATTCCAATTTTTAGTCAGTTGGCTAATTTTAATCCTTCTTAAATTCGGAGCTCCAAATCATTAAACTGTCATTGACAGTTTGCAAAAAACAACAAAAGGTTATATATGTACAAACATATGTAGAATTTCAATGTCTGTAATATATTGAATTTCAATTGATGTAATACATATATTAAAAATTGATAAAAATGCATAGGCGCCATTTTTAATAAATTGCGTAACATTTCAAGAATACAAGATTTTTCATCTCATTTTGCGTAGAGCGGCATTAGACTTAATATTTAAATAACTACTATTCAAATATTTGCAAAAATAGTTTCCAATCAAATTTAAAATTAAACAAATTAAAATTAAAATGGTGAAAATTTAAAAAAATCGCACAACAGAATATCCTGGGGCTCGAGCCCGCGACCTCTCGCTTGTTGGTCTAACACATCAACCATTAAGCCAACGCGCCTACTGTCAGGCGCGTGCTGAATTGCAACTTTGTTTAAAGACCTGTAATTGTCATTACATTTTGCTCTCGTCGCTGCTGTTCTGACACTAAGGAAAATCCAACGAGCTATTTACCAAGTCCCTGCTAAATTGCAGCTTTGCTTGCAGAGATGTAATTATCCTTACATGTTCTTCTAGTCCATTCTGTTGTTAAACTAAGATGAAAAAGTTACAAAAAGGAATTTTATGGTATATGTGATATGATGAATCGATGGCAATTAAAAAAAACAATTTAAACTGCTACAAATATTATAAAATTGAAATAAACTTGAAGCCGTTCACTTTATTTGAATCTCCGACCCTGCGCGCTTGAGTCAGACACTCTAACCACTGAGCCAACGACGCAGCTTTGTCGAGTGCTCTAAATTGCAATTATGTTTACAAGGCCGTGATAGTTCTTACATGTCTCACCGTTGCTGTTTTTCTTAAAACTCACAAAGGAAAATATGTGCAGATTAAAAATGTAAACCTTGACAAAACGAATTATCCCAGATATGACCTATATACCAAAAGTTGCATAATTTCAATAGCTATAATACATTGAAACCAGTCGGAAAGGCTATAGTCGAAATCGACTATGAGAGAACCTTTACTTATTCTTCAAAAATGAAATGACAGTAACAAACTAAAAGACTTATAACAAACCTAAATAAACTTGACGCTGCTCAGATTAGCTTCCGATTAATTGAATATAATTGGTACCCAGGGAAAATCACTGTTAGAGAGCGGAACGTGCAAATCCCATTTTTATGTTACACATGAATCATTAACATACAAATGTTAACCTTAACATACAAATATTATGTTAATATACATGTATGTAAAAGGAGTAGTACTGGAACTAGATGGCAACGCCTATTAACGTTAAGCAGTACAAGAAGATGGCAACGCCAAACAACGTTAAAAAGAACGTTACTTTTATTATTAGAGTCGATACAAGAAACAAGAGTGGTCAAGTCGCAGAGAAAAGAAAAGTCGTCGTGAGAAGAAGAAAAGCAGTTAGGAAAAGTAATTCCATCGAGAAGTCCCGAGTATAAAAGTTGCAAGTCGTGTACGTCGTGGAGAATAATCGTGGAGAATTACAAGGAGGTGTTTTTGTCGTTTGCTTAATTGCTGCGAAATTAAGAATCGGCATCGCGTCGTCAATATCATTTTCATGTACTATTATCAATTATTGCATACATACATTATTAAATATAATCCATTGGGATTTATGGTAGAATTTGTTTATAAAAATAAAATTATTCTTTTATTTTATTTTATTACTGTATTGATAAATTTAAAAAAGAATAAAAACAGAAAAAAGTGTGCCAACGCAAGAGAACGACACTCTAACCATCGCGCCAAAGAAGACATTGTCGATTATTTAACATTTTTTAAAAACAGATAAAAAACAGATTAAGTTTGTCAAAATATGTGTAACAGGTCGAAGGAAGTCCGGCAGACCCCAAATTATATATATTCTTGATGAGTATCAACAGCCGAGTCGAGATAGCCATGTCCGTCTGTGTTGCCACTCCCCCTTCCGCCTCCAAAAATCGGAAAAACCCGAATAACAATAGTATTTTAAAAAATACAAGTTCCAAATTCGGAACTTTATTCTTTATTAAATTTACTTTACTTCCGATGTGTACTGAAAATTTCACATCGGACAATAAGCACCGGAGATTTAAAGCAAACAAATTTAATATATACAATGGTAGAAGGCAGCAACTTGAGGCATTGAATTATTAATTGCACTTCTGTAGAAAACTAGTAATTGGCAAACAATGAACTATGGCTTCATTGGTGCAATGGTTAGAGTGTCGATTTCTTGCGGTGGGGTCTAGGGTTTGAATCCTGCAAGTGTCACACTTTTTCCTGTTTTAAAAATTGTTAATTAATCGACAATGGCTTATTTGGCGCAATGGTTAGAGTGTCGTTCTCTTGCGTTGTGGTCTGAAGATCGAAACCTACCAGAGGCACACCCCAAAATATAGATATATCTGATATTTATTTTGATATTTTTTTATTTCAATAAATATTAAATGCTCTACAAATGTGACAAAAGATTTGTCGTAATTCCACTTGTCTTCATAACTTTGCTGCTGAGTTTGCAAGTCGCAGCATTTGCCTTTAATTCACAGCAAAAAACTTTATTGCCGAGCTAATGTTCACCTTTTCAGGTTCATCTTCTCAGTGCATTTGATCATTTGATAATAATAAACTCGGATGTTAATCAAAACACAATATTACTCAGTGTCGGGCCAAAGGAAGCCGAAGAGCACATCGAATTTCCAACGCACTATGGGGTAATATTATTGTTACTATTATTTTGTGTTTGAAGAATAAGTAAATTGTCTCTCATAGTCGACTTCGACTGTAGCCTTTCCGACTGGTTTTGTTTTGATTTATGCCCCAACCGAAGTCACACATGTAATCGCGCAAAGTTTGACAAAGACAAGCAAATGTCGATATCCAAGACAAGGCATCGACAACACACCGTCCAACAGAGGCGACGAGGGACCACTACTGCAACGACGAGGCCAGTCGCCGGCGTCAGGGACGGACGAGGTCACGCATAAGGGTGAGGGGCCCAAACAAATTTTGCGGCAAAACCCCCCTCCCCTTTTCTTCATGCATGGACTGCGGATGAAGGCGCGCGCTAGCGCACCTTCAGTGCCAAACATTTTCTGTTTTGTTTTTTTTTTGTTCGACAGACATAAGCACATATTTATTTTTATACCCTGTGCCCATTAAAAAGGGGCAAAAGCGGTATAATGAATTTGTGTGAATGTATGTAACAGGCAGAAAGAAGCATCTCCGACCCTATAAAGTATATATATTCTTGATCAGTATCAATAGCCGAGTCGATGGGCACCTGTCTGTCTGTCTGTCCGTCCGCCTGTTCGTCCGTCTGTCCGGTTGTCTGTCTGTCCGTCTGTATGATCGCGTCGATCTCAGCAATTATAAGAGCTAGAGACTTCAAATTTGGAATGTATGTTCCTGAATACCATACGCAGATCAAGTTTATTTTCAATTTTCAATATCAAGTCCCGTTTGTTTTAAAATTAGAAAAGTCACCATAACATAAGCAATGTTAAAGCTAGAAACTTGGTAGCTAGACGCATGATAAAAAGCTTGGGCTTAAAGTGTCCTGAACATTTCATCGCGATGCCACACCCCCTTCGCCCATATCCCGAAAAAGGTGATAACAAGAGCAGTTTTATAGCTAGAGACCTGAGACTCTCAATGTGTGCTATAAATTTCAGTA
The DNA here is from genome assembly GCA_958299025.2 of Drosophila histrio. Classification (NCBI taxonomy): domain Eukaryota; kingdom Metazoa; phylum Arthropoda; class Insecta; order Diptera; family Drosophilidae; genus Drosophila; species Drosophila histrio. The sequence continues at coordinate 31,475,605 of OY282580.2, read as the reverse complement.
CGATCGGATAGTAAACTCAGAAGTTATTCAAGAAACAAATTTATGCAGAGCAGCAGATGCGTCGCAGCGCAGTCGCTGCTCCGGGGCGACGATATAACGAACTAAACATAAACAATCAACAGCCGCAGTCCAGTGCTGCCAGACAATCGCAAGCTACCTACTCTCGATGCAAGCAAAATCGACTTCAAGCGATATATATTCATTTGTTAAAATAATAAAGATATTCTAAGTGAATACTAATAAAATGACACAATCATAAAAGAATATATTCTCCGATAGGTGTTCAATAATGGTTTCGACAGTAATTTTTGCAAAGAAAATTTTTGTCTGCAATATGGCAATTTTAGCAGCACTGATGTGTAGCATCCGAAAAAAACCCCGAAGCAGCATTTGCAGAGATAACTACGTAAAGCCCATAATTATTATTTAAAATAAACATAGCTTCACCCATTTAATAGATATTACAATTTCGTAATAAAATAAAATAGGATAGACGTTTGTCTTTATCCGAAGTTTTATATTATAAATATATCTTATCGGTTGCGATGATCTTATACGCCGTTGATTTCCCTTAAACGAATGTAAATATTATGTACTATTTTTGGAAAAAACTGGTGCAGCCGCACAAGACGAATTAGATTTATGTAATAAGCTTAATCAAACTGTCTGCTGTCCTAGAGAGGTGTAGATGGCTGTCGCCGAAAAGAGTAAGAGTATTTTTACCTTATTTTTGCAAATTTGTTATAATTTACCAAATCTATAGTTAAATAATATTTAATAAATGTCGTAAGATATTTAATTTAAGTGTTGTAGTCATCATTTCCATCATTTCTCAAAAAAAATCAGATGCTTTTTGAAATTTAAATTTTGCGCTCACTTTTTATTAGCGTCAGCTGTTAATATCGATAAAAAATTGTGTGCTCGATAAAAAAATACTGAAATTCGATAGGGCGAATGGCAACGAATGTCAATATCCAAATTGGATTATGACGAACTGAACATTCAGGCCTTATGGGATTTTATACAGGCATAAACTGAACATTCGGTCTGGATGTTCAAAATGGTGTCGAACGAGCAAAATGTGCCGTCGTAGAAATAGCCTATTAGACGGGCAGACGGGCTGATCAAGAATATACTGAATATATGGGATCTGCCACAATACTTTCGGTTCGAGGGCTCGTTAAACTGGTTCGCAAACCGCACCGATATCTTGATCTTCGATTAGAAGGTTCGTGCCTTCTCCAAAATATCGGAAGAGTGAAGACGTGTTAGAAATCATCTTTCCGTAGACTGCATTCTTACAAATAATATTTATATGTTTTGCGTTTAATTAATCGAATGTTAAAATTTCTATTTCATAATGCCTGGAGCTCGCAGGCGAATTTTGTTGAACGGACAAGCTTGCCAGGAGTGGCATTGCACCAAATCCGCATAAAATGTCGGTTATGGCCACAGTCATATTGGAACACCCAAATCATAATTACTCAAGGGTATATTGTGGTACTTTGATAGATCCAATATTTGTACTCAATGCAGCGTTTCGCTTTGAAGATTTACGTTACTACCCGGATACGTAAGTCTTTGGTGTTTTTGTAAACAGAAAATTTGTCAAAATTTTATTTTTACATTTTATATATCGTGAATGGATAGAAAGCATGGTTTGGCCAGAAGAAACAATCACAAAAAAAATATAATTATTTACCCAAGGACTATATTAATCACATTTAATAATTGTACTTGCAATATCTTAAATTAAGGAAAACTTGTGTATGTATTCTTATGAGAAACAATTCAAAAATTTAAAAGTATTTTTATGATATCGTTTATCGAATAAAAAAATCGTTATTCAACACTACTCAGCGATGGTGCAGCTAACTTAACGCCGTTGTAAGCAGAATTTGCAGAGAAAATATATTGAAAAAAATTGTGTGTATAGCATGTAAAAACAAAGTTTTGTTTTTGTTCGTTAGGATTGCAAATAAAAAACGCATCGCGTAATTCAGGAAAAAAAAGGACAGACACAACGCTAAAAATGTTGCTGCCCGACGACGACGTTTCTGTTGACTAATAAAAAGAGTGTGCGTGTGTGCATGTGTGTGTGTGTATGTGAGTGAGTGTGGAGTGCAGAAATGTTTTCCAGCAGTGGCAGCCATGGGATTAGCGTTGGCGTTGCTTCCACTGGAGCAGGGCAGGGCTCCGATGGTTACGATTTTACAAAAAACGAGAATGCGGCACGTTGGCGCGGATTGTTTATACCATCGCTGCGCAAGGTGTTGGAGCAGGTGAATCCGTGCGTGACAGCCAAGGAGGACGCTCTGCTCTATGTAGAGAAGCTATGTGTGCGTCTTTTGGCAAAGTTATGTGCGAAACCGCTGCCACATTCTGTGCAGGATGTGGAGGACAAGGTGAATAAATCCTTTCCAGTGCCCATCGTTCAATGGGCGCTCAAGGAGGCCACCGAGGTGATCAATTCGAAAAAACGTAAATCTCTGTTGCCCACGGAGCGGGTACACACGCTACTTCAAAAGGATGTTCTACAGTATAAAATCGATAGTTCCGTATCGGCATATCTGGTGGCCGTGCTCGAATGCATCTCCGCCGATATACTGAAAATGGCTGCCGACTATGTGTGCAGAATCTCGCACTGTGAGATAGCCAAAGAGGATCTCGAGGTGGTAATGAATGCCGAACGTGTGCTGGACATGCTCGACATGCTCGATCAGAGCAGCGAACAGCTGAAGTGCAATATGCTGCCCAGTCCGTTGTCGCTACCGGCGCAACGGGCGAGCGCCACCTACGAGGAGACTGTGAAGGAACTGATCAATGATGAGAAGCAATATCAGCGGGATTTGCACATGATAATACGTGTGTTTCGCGAGGAGTTAATTAAAATAGCGCGCGATCCCAAGGAACTTGAACCGATATTCTCCAATATCATGGACATTTATGAGGTGACAGTTACACTTCTCGGCTCCCTCGAGGATGTGATCGAAATGTCGCAGGAACAGAATGCTCCCTGCGTCGCGAGCTGCTTTGAAGAGCTCGCCGAGGCGGAGGAGTTCGATGTGTACAAAAAGTATGCTTACGATGTCACCTCGCAAGCGGCACGTGATGCTCTAAGCAATCTCCTGGCCAATCCCAATGTAAGCAGCACTTATGTTTGATAAACTGTGGTCAATTAAATGTTACCTTATTTAAATTCTCTAGGCACCTTCGCTAATGTCAGCGGGTCATGGCTTCCGGGAAGCAGTCAAGTATTATCTGCCCAAGCTACTGCTGGTGCCTATCTGCCATGCGTTTGTCTACTTTGACTATATTAAGCATCTTATGGATCTCAGTAAATCACAGGACGATATTGAGAGCTTTGCCCAAGTGCAGGGCCTTCTGCATCCATTGCACTGTGATCTCGAGAAAGTGATGGCCAACCTGTCCAAGGAGCGACTGGTGCCTGTTAGCGGTCGCGTGCGACGCCAAATGGCCATTGAACGCACTCGGGAACTGCAGCTTAAAGTGGAGCATTGGGACGACAAGGATGTGGGCCTGAACTGTAACGAGTTTATACGCGGTAAGTGGCTTTAACATGTGATTGAACTTCTAATAACAATATCTTCATTTCGCAGAGGGTTCACTAAGTAAACTCGGATCTGGTAAGCGCATTTGGAGCGAGCGTAAAGTATTTCTCTTCGACGGTCTCATGGTTCTATGCAAAGCAAATACCAAGAAGCAAACGCCATCAGCGGGTGCCACCGCCTACGATTATCGACTGAAGGAGAAGTTTTTTATGCGTCGCGTTGAGATAAGCGATCGTGCGGACACTGAAGAGCTGAAACACAGCTTTGAGCTCATTACACGAATGCATCCAGCTATTGTGTTATCGGCGGAAAATGCACAGCATAAGAACGACTGGATGGCAGATCTGATTATGGTGAATACCAAGTCGATGCTTGATCGCATTTTGGATAGCATACTGCAAGACATTGAGCGGAAGCATCCTTTGCGCATGCCCAGTCCCGAAATCTATAAGTTTGCTGTACCCGATAGTGCCGATAATATTGTGCTCGAAGATCGGGACAGCGGTGTTGTGCCCATGATTAAGGGTGCAACGCTATGTAAACTGATTGAACGCCTCACCTATCATATCTATGCGGATCCCACTTTTGTGCGCACCTTTCTCACCACATATCGGTACTTCTGTTCGCCACAACAGTTGCTGACGCTGCTAATCGAACGTTTCGAAATACCCGAGCCCAGCCTGGTATACCAGGAACAACAGACGAGCAACAGCATCGGTGGCACTGATCCCACTCACAAAGACGCAGCAGCGGCAACAACTTCAACTGCGGACAGCGACAAAATGCTTAAGAACTCGCAGCGCGAGGATTGGAAGCGGTATCGCAAGGAATTTGTGCAGCCAGTACAATTTCGTGTACTGAACGTGCTGCGCCACTGGGTGGATCATCATTTCTATGATTTTGAGAAGGATCCGACACTGCTGGACAGACTGTTGCATTTTCTCAATGATGTCAACAGCAAATCCATGCGCAAATGGGTCGATTCTGTGCGAAAGATTGTCGATCGCAAGGTAACTAATTGCTTACATCTAATGTTGCTCTTATAAATGTGTCAATACAAACCTATTAAGTCAGAAACCCTATAACTATTTTGATAAATAATACCAACAAAACAAATTGGGGAGAAATATTAGAAGTACAAAACTAGGAAAAAGGTTATTAGAAATTAGGTAACCAAAATATAGCTTAAATATAATTAGTAAATTGGAGCAAAGAAATTCGGAAGAAATTCTTGTTTCGGTACTATATTTAAATAGATTTAATTCGATTAACGCTTCCGGTTTTCTTCCCTGTTAAGATTCATCTAGAATAAATGGAGAACTTATGGTTCGCACAAATTAAATTTGTGTATGACGAGTTGAATAGAAAATTTTACAGGCAATACAAAATTCAATAGCTTCTTCTAATATTAACCCATTTTTAACCATTGTACCTACTTGGGTACAATAAATCATTTTTAAATTGCTATTGTTCCAAGCTAAAACATAAATATAAAGTGATTTAAAGAATTGTCAAATTCAATATTCTGTTTGAAAAAAACTTATTTAATATAAAAATGGATAAATTTATCTTACTGTTCCTTATTTTTGTACTCGTTCCTTATTTTTAATTTCCTAATTTCTACTATATTTTATCCATCGTTGTTTTAAAATTATATCAATTCCATTCCTTGTTTTTTTGTCTCTGATTTTGTAATTTTTATAAAAATATTCTGTTTTGGCATGAAATATCGATAACATTTTGATTGATCGTAAAATATTTAATCTACAAAACATTACTTTCTTTTTGAAGAACAAACAAAGCAATAAGAAGATCGTCTATGCATATGGCCACGATCCACCACCCATTGAATATCATCTTAATGTGTCGGACGATGATGATCGGACGCTGTTGACATTACATCCGCTTGAGGTAGCTCGACAGTTGACTCTGTTGGAGTTTGAGATGTACAAGAATGTGAAACCATCGGAGCTGGTCGGCTCACCATGGACCAAGAAGGATAAAGAACTAAAAAGTCCCAATCTACTCAAGATCATGAAGCATACTACAAATGTTACGCGCTGGATTGAAAAGTCCATTATGGAGGCGGAGAATTATGATGAACGTCTGGCCATCATGCAGCGTGCCATTGAGGTGATGATGGTGATGCTCGAGCTGAACAACTTTAATGGAATACTCTCGATTGTCGCTGCCATGGGCACGGCAGCGGTATTTCGATTGCGTGCCACGTTTAATGGTCTCCCGGAGCGGCATCGGAAGTTCCTTGACGAGTGCCGTGAACTAAGCGAAGATCATCTTAAGAAATACCAGGAGCGTTTACGCTCCATCAATCCGCCCTGTGTGCCATTCTTTGGTCGTTATCTAACTCATATACTGCATCTGGAGGAGGGCAATCCAGATCTTTTGACCAACACGGAGTTAATTAACTTCTCCAAACGACGAAAAGTGTCGGAAATCATTGGCGAGATACAGCAGTACCAGAACCAGCCCTACTGCCTCAACGAGGAGCCCACCATACGGCACTTTTTTGAGCAGCTCGATCCCTTCAATGGACGCTCCGATAAAGAAATGTCCGATTATCTTTACAATGAGAGTTTGCGCATTGAGCCTCGCGCCTGCAAGACGGTGCCTAAATTTGTAAGTAATGACATTTTTAAACCAACGACATTTGTATGTATAAACTTGCGGAGAGTGTTATAATATGGTTACGGAATGTGAAACATATTACAGGAGGCGTGCAAAATCCCATAAACTAAATATATACTGTCCGTATGATCGGATCAATATATCATATAGCTGTCATATAATTTATTGTTCAAAAATCAACTTTTAATATGAAAAACTGTTTTGCTTTTTAAGTTATCTCAACAATTCTCACAGATTATCCATTTGCTATTGTCTGACCAAGCTCAGAACGGGTATACAAAATGTTGGCGTGCCTATATTTCTAGTTTACTTTGTTTTGATGGATAACAGCTGTAGAAAATTTATGTATGGCACCCATATTTTCTGTGTCAGGAACTTTCATAAAAAATTTCAAATTTTACTTATAATTAGAAATAGGTTTTTATAAACTGTGCCCATAAAAAATGTACAAAACGGGTATAATTAAACTTTACTTCCAATTGAGAATAAGTTTTCATAACCAGTGCATATTAACAATTGACAAAAAGGGTATAAATGATTTGTACAAATTGATGTAACATGCATAAGGAATCATCTCTGACCATATAAACTATATAAATATATTGTTGATGAGTATCAATAAGCAAATCGATTAACTGTACGTCCATCCTTCTGTCCGTCTGAATAAACTCATCGATCTCAGCAACTATAAAAGCTAGAGACTTGGTACGTAGGTTCCTGAATCTAGAGACTTCAAACTTGGTATTTAGGTTCTTGCATAATGAACACAGATCAAGTTTAGTTTTAATTTAGATACAATTCCTCCCTTGCCCCAAAATCGATAAACGCCATAACTAAAGCAATTTAAAAGCAATAGAGTTGAGACGTTGCACATTGGCATATGGTATTTTAAAGTAGCGCGTGCCTAACGTTCATCGCTAACGTTTTCTACGTTTTCAGCAAAGAAATTTATTCTTTCAGTCAATTTGCCAATATTTTAATTATTAATATTAATATGTGTTCAAGTGTTGCAAAAACCTTGTCGATCAGCGTAATTCTTCTGCTAAACTGATTAATTTAAAACGTTGATTGTTTTTTCTTTTTAATTTGCAGCCCCGTAAATGGCCGAACATTCCGCTGAAGTCACCGGGCATTAAACCGCGTCGTCAGAACCAGAATAACAACAGCAATAAGTTGTCAAATAATGCGCCGACTAACGTGGAACCACCAGCAGCGGCATCGACGACGACGACAACAACAACATCGTCAGCTGCTGTGGCACTTGGAGATCAAAGTCCACAGCATAATCTGCATGCGTATTCCGTATTTGCACCCGTCATCATACCGGAGAGGAACGGTGGCAGCACCTGGACCGGTATATCGTCGCTACATCGGACAACGGACAATGGTGAGGTGGCGCCGGCGCCGCATCTGCCCAGAAAGCCGGCAGCGCACGTGTGGACGCACAACAGCAATCCGGCAGGGGATAACTTTAGTCCAGCATTATTGGAGCAACAGTTGCCACCGCCGCCGCCACCAATGACGGCATCTACCAGCGGCTGGAACAATCTGTCCGATTTTTATGTCACCTCCGATGCGGCAGATGTGTTGCCGCCATCGCCACTGCCCAAATTGATGATTAGTCCGCGTCACGAAGCCGCACCGCCACCGCCACCTACCGGCAATCGCTCACCATTCCATGGACGCGCCACACAGACGCAGTACAGTCCTACGCACAGCATTGCCAGCACGGTGACTCTCATTGGTGGCGGTTTGGGAGACATTAGTCCACAGTTGGGGGGTTTCTATTACAACAGCGAACAGAGCCAGGGACAGACGGGTGCGGTGCCCATATCACCGCACGTAAATGTGCCAACAGCGACCCTGGAGTATCGAGCGGTGCCGCCGCCGTTGCCGCCTCGCCGCAAAGAGCGCACCGAAAGTTGCGCGGACATGGCCCAAAAGCGACAGGCTCCCGATGCACCCACAGTGAGTAGACACCAGTTTACAATACTAGGGTATATTGTATTCGTAGTTGTGTGTGTGTTACAGAGAGAAGGAGGCGTGGCAGAACCTATAAAGTAAAAGTATAAAGAAACCTATCTCACAGACTACAAGAGCAAGAGCAACCAAATTTGACACCCACACAAATATATCAGGGGTGCCACAGAAATCACTAGTGAAATAGAATTCAGCTGAAAGCATTTCCGCGCGGAAATGTCCGAGATGACACAAAACTCCGAGTGATTTAATTTTTTTTTAGCATTTTCACCAACTTTTTCGAACTCGGCTGCCCACAAAATTCACAATAAGTAAAAGAATTTTGCAGTAAATACTTGTTTTACCTCAAATGTGCTATTTTTTAATGCTTAATTTAAAGATAACAGAAGTGGCTCCATATATATTTCTTTAAATATCTTACTTCGAGTTCTGACTAAAAAATCTAAATCGGACTAGGTTTCAAAATCGGATGCCAGCGGATTGAGAGCTGATTCGTTCCGCCCAAAATTATTCAGTTGATTGCTCTGTAGCACAGTGAAATGAAATTGAAGTGAAATTCAAGCGGAAGTGATTTCTGTGCACCCCTGATAATTAAAGTCGAGTATCGACTAAAACGTGCTTGTTTTTATAGTTGTGCTGAAATTGTTGTGTTCCTTACTTTTAGCTACCTCCACGCGATGGCGAACTGAGTCCACCGCCGATACCGCCCCGACTCAATCATTCCATGGCCGCAGGCTATGCACGTCACGGCCATCAGCCAAAGGAGTTTCTGGGTAAAAGCAGCAGCCTTCTGCTTCCCAATACGAGCAGTATTATGATACGCCGCAATTCGGCAAAGCAACCATCGCTGGGAGTTAATTCAACGGGTGTCACGGGGACGGCATTGGGTTCTACCAATGCCACAACGTCAACACTGATCAATGTTACCCAGTCAACAGCAGTGTCAACGGCGGCGTCCTCGTTGGTTGGAATGGTCAGCGACGAACAACAACAACAGCAGCCACCGCAGTCGATCTCTCCGGCGTTAAGCTCATCAACAACCACATCACCTATGACACCCATGACGCCCATGTCCCCGTACATTCCCAGCACAATTGACCCGCATCAACAGCAGCATCAGACGCGTCTAAGGCCACAGCAACAGCAGCAGCCAGTGATTTATGCACAGCAGCAGCAGCAACAACAGCATCATCATCATCATCTTCCACATCCACAACAACAACAGCAACATCATCACCATACGCATCATTCGCTTCCACACACTCAACATCATCCATCACAGCACCCAAATAGACGCTCGTCCCCAAAGGAATTCTTTTCGATTGCCACGAGCCACGAGGGCACACCCAAACTTCCACCAAAACCTAGTCTAAGCGCAAACTTCTACAACAATCCAGGTAAGATATCTCTCAGATATATTTGTAATATATTCTCCTTAAACTTTTTAACTATTTTACAGATAAAGGTACGATGTTTCTTTACCCAAGTACAAACCAAGAATAATATTTATTGCCTGGCGATGTGTGATAGGACAAAAACAAATGAAAATACAAGCAGAAATACGTTGAAACGTGGCAGCAAATGAAATATAGATACAAAACGATAAAGTGTATATGTTTGTGTGTGCATTCAATGAGATATGGACCGAGTTAAATCTGACCGATTTTTATTATTCGAAACTCAAAGCAAAATGCAAATTTATGTTATTATATTAATTATATTATAAACAATTGTAAATATCGAGAACATTGTATTGATCGTAGAGCGTAAAAACAATAAAGTATAACACTATTGTTAGACATTCGCACTGATTGTTTATTCTATATATCCACATACAATTTATTTTACAATTCAGAGTTGGTTCTTAGTAAATTACAGATTTTAATGACAAAATATCTATAATATTTAACTCTTTCTTTTGAAGCGGTTCTCATAAGAGCTAAAATAGTTGCCGAAATTATAGTGAGCTATTTTACGAGAGAGTTATGGTCATAACAAAATCGAACCTTCAATGATGTCAATCAATGATGTGCATAAATGGGAAAAACTCTGATATTATATATTTGGATGGAGTATCCTGAAAGTCTCAGATACTCTATTTTTAGATGGAGTATCCTGGAAACAATTAAAACTTGTATTTATTAAATACACTCTTATTTTTGATTTAAATAAAATAAATGTTATTTGAAAATAAAACTTATGTAAAAATCATTATCGAAAAAAAAGATATTTTACAATGTCTTTAATAACAGATAAATATTGAATTCACAGGGAAGACTTTAATCCAGTCCCTGTTTTTTACAAGTCAACTATTATTTGGATTATCAAAATTGTCTTTTTATCTCCTCTGTTTTGATTGTATGAAATTTGATATGATTTTAAAAGAATTTTAATCTTCATGGTATTCTTTATATATATCTGTCCAAAGACCTTGTAAGACCATCAACAATTGAATACAAAACTGTGTCATTAACCAGTAAAACAACCAGATTAAAACTGCTCTAACTATGGCTAACTTCAAGTGACCGGAACAGCTGGCATTAGGTACACTTTGAAAGGCAATCGCAGACATTTGTTAACTTAATATACATGGTTAATTAGTTTAAATAGGAAAGCCCCCAGTTGTTAGTTTGATAGAGTGAAGAAGGGCGGAAGGGGGCATAGCGATTGTACTAATTGTTGTCGCGGCTGTGAATTGCAATTATATGACAATAACAGCAAAAACAACAACAAACATTCCGTTTCCTTTCGCTTTTCAGACAACCAACTTTGTGAGCAACTGCGTCGATGACGTCGCTCAAATGCTTCCTGAATTTTGGATGATTGCTTGAACTGGTTTTTCGTGCATTTTGAGACATTTATTTTTGCAACGAACGAAGGCAGGTATTGTTGAATTTCTTTGTTAGAAAGGGTATTATAATTTATTCACGAAATATGTAACGTAAATGTTTACTAGTTTTAAATGAGGTAACACAAACGTTATGAGAATTTACACATATTCCAGAATTTACATATATTAAATTAAAATCATTTTTAACTTGAGTATGAAACGCTAAAAATACATTATAAATAAATGTATTTATTGTATAAATTATACCAATAATTATTTGTGTTGCTAATTTGTGTGGAGATATGTGCAACACACCCGATCAACTTCAATATCTTTTGATATTTAATGTCATAAAACAGAATCAGTATTTGAGAAACAATAAGATAACTATATTATTATATTGAACAGTTATAAGCATTACAAAACGGTATAGATATTTTAAAACTTAAACAAAACTTAAGGGTATTTAATCTTCGATAACTGAAAAAATCTCATATTTTATTATTATTATCAATACGACATTTGTATATATGCAATTCTGTTGAAGCACCTGTCGTTCTCTTAGCAGTCCAACTGGAATAAGGGTATTTACTTCAGGTTGAATAACCGTGTCCCATTATTTGCATCAGAAAATTTCAATTACATAATATTATCTCATTTCCATTAAAAGAATATAATAATTTCACCGACGAAATAGTATATGTATTTAATAAAAAATGGTTTAGTGGTCAAAAAAATCTGAAAATATCTTAAAACAAATATATAATTGTGTAGACAAATGTTTGAAATTTCGCTTTTATTTATAGAGAAATTGAGAATCGAGAATGCACTGCCAACGTGGACAGTCAAGGCCATTGCCCAAGATCAGTTCCCTAACTTGTGGGTTCAGAATGAAATCTTAATAGATACGATGCAGTAGATCGCATCTCTCTCGTACGTAGTAAAAGCATTCTTATTTATAGCGAACAATTCTTCCGCATTGATTTATTGTATGTATTCGTAGTAGTCGGAGAAAGTTGTTGAGATATGGATACCTACTATATTGTTCTTAAGGTTAAACAAGCAGTTAATAAGGTGAATTTAGTTGCATTTCTCCTATAGTCTTGACCAAGATCTTATAGACTACTGATTTCACACCATCGCCACGACCTACGACAACAATTACTTCAAAGCATGAGAGTTTCAGCTCTTTACATATTTTACCCATCACGTTTCACGTCTCAATTGTGCAATTAACTTGTTAATAACAAACTATTCAAAATAAATTTAAAAAAAACATCTACAGCAATTGCAAAAATTTCTCAATGAATTTGCATTTAATGTGCTGTTGATTGTAGCTAATGAGAGAGAAACTACCTCGACAACAACAATCCACAACTGGGGGAGACCTCTTCGAAGGCAAAAGCATCTCGCATAGTTAGCAATTAAATTGGTTAACTAAATACATTATTGTATTACTTGAGTAAAATAATTAGCAAACCTAAGCAGCAACAAACACAAATCACAAAACTTCATTGACTCTGTTAACTGTTTTGAAACAATTCGCAAACTCAATTCAAATTCGGAGTATTCGCTAATGATTCACTGTTAAATCCCCGCACAGTCGTAAGTCGAACGTCATAAGATTGTTAAACTGGTAAAATCAATCATGGACTAATTTTCCCCAGATTTTGAGCTTAGACGACTAAGAGATATTCTACAGAATAAATATACTCTTTAAAGGAACCAATAGAAACTATGTAGGTTTAATGGTTTCCTAAAACAAACTTATTGATATTTTACATTTACTACAAATATTTCATTTGTAAACTAAGAAAAAAAATACAAAATATACAAGTATAAAGTGGTCTTACAAACGAGATGATTTCTTTATTTTTTTTTTAAGAAATATATTTTATGTATGTTATTAGCTAATACCGAAATTATTTACTTATTTAGTTATTCAGACCTGATATCCTACAAAGACAGAGCTTATAAATTAGTACGCTAGCCTAAGTATTTAAAGTATTGCTTAAATTCATCTGTACTTTATGTTTTAAAATTACATACTAAAAAAAATCTTTTGTAGGGCGTTATACATTTTAACTAATTTTATATTGTCAGCTATAGCTGATTTATGGGTTTTCCTTAAACGCACTAACTATAACTACTATATAATGGTTCGTTCCCTCAATTATAAAATGATTACGGAATACCACAATAACTGTTAATTGGCAATTGTAATTATTATGAAAGTAAAAAGAATGGGGGAAAATTGTTATACTTGGGCAGCTGCATAGTTAGAAAGGTAATACGGTTTATAAAAGGAAACCGTGTACACACCCCTCAATGATACAAATATATTTATACCTATATACATATATATATATAAAGTTATCTTTAGCGATAAGAAAGCTTATGATCATTAACATTAATCAGTTGCTGCAAACGAGCCTCTTACTAAATAATTATGATACTGATGACGGGATCGGGATTAACCGATGCAGGTGTCTTTTAACTTTCCTTTATGAATATGACGAGGGAATTGAAAAAATAGCCAGCCGAGAACCGTTCGGGTTAGCGATCTTGATTCTCTCGTCATGGGAGAACGTCGGCATTGTCTTTATGTAAGTCGCAATCGTGTCTGTGAGTGTGTGTGTGTCAGTCAGAAGCAGCTTTTATAAAAGCAGCAAGAACCACAACAATTTGTTCAGTTCGGTTGTGAACTTCAGAATCATTGTCAAGTGCCGACATTAGCCAGGATCAGTTGTAATAGTTGGGCGAATCGAATTGAGTCCCCAAATCCACATTCAATCCGAGCAAGCTAACACATTAGTTTAGAGATCAAACGCTGATTTAGTGGTGCCACCAAAATGCTGGCCAGTGAAAATTTCCCCACTCATCACTTTGAGAAATCTATATATAAGCCATACAATGCGGCTACCGCACCCAACGTTGAAGATTTGGCAAATGTTACCAAAACATTGACATTAACCACGTCGTCATCGAGTGATGCCGTTGTGATCGAGGCAGCAGCCAACAACAATAATATTAATAAAAATACAACCACCAACAACAATAATAATAACAACATCAACAACAATGGCAGTGCTAATGGTTTGTCCAGTTTTGTGGCCAGCCATCCAGCAGCTGAGTTTGAGAGTTTCATTCGCGCCTGCGTAGACGAGATCATTCAGCTAGCCGTCTTTCAGGGCACAAATCGCTCCTCGAAGGTTGTTGAATGGCATGAACCCGCCGAGCTGCGGAAGTTGTTTGACTTTGAGCTGCGCGATAAGGGCGAGTCGCAGGATAAGTTGCGTCAACTGCTCCGGGAAACGGTACGGTTTTCGGTAAAGACGGGACATCCATATTTCATCAATCAGCTGTATTCGGGCGTGGATCCCTATGCCCTGGTGGGTCAGTGGCTTACCGATGCCCTCAATCCCAGTGTATATACCTACGAGGTGGCACCAGTTTTTACGCTGATGGAGGAACAAGTGCTGGCCGAAATGCGTCGCATAGTGGGCTTCCCCGACAACGGACACGGCGATGGCATCTTCTGCCCAGGCGGCTCGATAGCCAACGGTTATGCAATTAGCTGTGCGCGCTACAAATACGCACCCGAATCCAAGGTAAGCATCACGACGAAGGCCAAAACCAGTATGTATGTTTGTGTCTGTTTTGTTTTGTTTTATTTATTTATTTGTTTGAAGCCAAACAAAGCGGAAGCTAAATGTAAGCGACCTAGAAGCGAACTCGGATATATCGTAATATCGTTACATATACAACTGTGTTGAGTACAGTCGCGAATTATTAGTATTATTATGTGTTAGTAACATGTTGTGTATGTTTAAAGTTAGCTCACATACTACGAGTTAACTCATTTTTATTCCAAGGTAAATCTTTGTGGCGCATACTTTATATGCACTAAATGACGTATATGTAATATTTATTTGCTATTTGGCTGGTTTAATGAGTCGTAAATTATTAGCCTAAACTTTAAACGATATTTAACAGCACATCCGTGTATCGTTAATATTCATTTTCTCAATTTCAGACTTTTGTGTATGTACTTTATTTTATCAGATAGAATATTTAATTGTACATTTTTGAGTTTAAGCTATAAACGATTTTTAAAAGCTCTTCCGAGTGTTATTAACTTTTCTTTATCTAGAAAAGCAATTTCTTTTTATTGACATATACGTATTATTCAATAGTTTATCTGGATATCAATTTATGACCATATCCAATTCCATTTTTAGTCAAACGACGTATACGTAATATTTATATGCTCCCTTTGCTTTTAAATGGCTCAATTTTTGACTTTGATCATTTAGAAAATCCGCATAGTGTGCTTAACTTAATCACCCCGTTTGACAGGACAAGTGTGGTAGTTATTTTGAATATGCTATTAGTTGAAATATATAGATTTGGAGTTTACCTCATGTATTCCGTTCTTTTTTGCAATCATATATTTTGATACATTGTTATACACTTCTTGTGACATACAAAAATATTAATCTTGCGGATATAAACACGTTTTCGATCAAAGCAAAAACTTTAACAAATGTGGCAAAAAAATTTCTCAAACATATCAAAGGATTGCGCACTTAAATTAATAATTTTTAAGCAAAACAAGACTATATATGCTTAATGGGATCTGCCAGACATCCTACTGTCCGTAACCAACATTTATTCTAACATACTTAATAGGCCATGTGTACGTAGTAATATACAGGATCAAAAAAAAATACAAACGGTTTAGTCAAACAGACGGAAGCAAAGTTTAAAGTCTACATAACTTTAATGCAACTTTAACTCGACAATGAGTTATATTGTGTTTTGAATAACTTCCTAGTTTACTATCCAATCGTGATGAAATAGGGATGCATTAGGATCCCGATGTTTGTTCTGTGTGCCAAAACCCAAAGCTCCAGTTTAAAAATTGATCATTATATTAAATTTTTAATAATTTCCGAGTTTATTATCCAATCGCGATGTATGCTAAGTTTCAGAACTGTAGCTTTAATACTTCTCGTTTTATGGGTATTCAAATCTTTTAGACCCTTTACTTTAAAAAAGTAAAACGGGTCTAATAAGTTTGTCAAAAAAAATTGTGCGTTACAGGTCGAAGGAAGTCCGGCAGACCCCATAACACCAGCATCACCAGTCGAGTCATGTCCGTCTGTCTGTATGAGCGCCTAGATCTCAGAGACTATAAGAGCTAGAGCCACCAAATTTGGTATGTAGGTTTGTCTATGGGCTAAGCAGATCAAGTTTATGTTAAAATTTTAACACGTCAATTTTAAAGCTAGAGTCTTGAATTTTGGCAGACACGACAAGGATCGGGGTCCCAATGTATCCTAATTTCATCGCAATCGGATAATAAACTCGAAAGTTATTCAAAACTCAATATTACTCAGTGTCGGGTCAAAGGAAGAAGAAGAGCATATTGACGTTACAACGCGCTATGGGGTTCTATTAGTGTCACTCTTATTTCCGTTTTGAAGAATAAGTAAAGGGTCTCTCATAGTCGACTTCGACTGTAGCCTTTCCGACTGGTTTTTTTTTTGACAAACTTAATAGACCAATTTTTTTTTTGACAAACTTAATAGAACCTTATACTTTTTTAAAGTAATGGGCTAAAAACATTATTTGGCTGCATTATTTACTAATATTACACGACGCCTTAACAAATAGCACTCTTTAATTCTAAAATAATTGTTACGTATATTATAAATATTATGTATAATAATGAATATAGTAAATATATAATATTTACTATTAAGGCATTTAGAGACTTTATTTTAATTGAATATTTCGCAGCTTTTCCTTTCTGATAACTAGACGCATTATTTTTATTAAATCCACAGACAAAGGGACTATTCGGTGCAAAACCCTTGATTATCTTCACATCGGAGGATGCGCATTACTCGGTGGAGAAGTTGGCCATGTTTATGGGCTTTGGTAGCGAGCATGTGCGCAAGATAGCCACCAATGAGGTTGGCAAAATGCGACTAAGCGATCTGGAGGATCAGATTCAATTGTGCTTGGACAACAACTGGCAGCCACTGATGGTATCGGCCACAGCTGGCACCACTGTGCTGGGCGCCTTTGACGAATTGGTTGGCATCTCCGAGCTCTGCCGCAAGCACAACATGTGGATGCATGTAGATGCGGCCTGGGGCGGTGGAGCACTCATGTCCAAGAAGTATCGGCAATTGCTCAACGGCATTGAACGGTAATTAGTTCAGAGATTATTTTGTAATTATTATAAATTAAATATGCAATTTCATTGTTTAGCGCCGACTCGGTTACCTGGAATCCCCACAAGCTTCTGTCAGCGTCGCAGCAGTGCTCAACCTTCCTCACGCGTCATTCTCAGATTCTCAGCCAAACGCACTCAACGAATGCCACCTATTTGTTCCAGAAGGACAAATTCTACGACACCTCCTATGATACTGGTGACAAGCACATTCAGTGCGGTCGGCGGGCCGATGTCTTCAAATTTTGGTTCATGTGGAAGGCCAAGGGCAGCAAGGGATTCGAGGCGCATGTTGAACAGGTCTTTAGCATGGCCGAGTTCTTTGCCGCCAAGCTGCGTGAACGTCCTGGCTTCGAGCTGGTCGTTCAGCAGCCAGAATGCACCAATATCACATTCTGGTATGTGCCGCCAAGTCTAAGACAAATGGAACGCAATCAGGAGTTCTACGATAAGCTGCACAAGGTGGCGCCCAAGGTTAAGGAGGCCATGATTAAGAAGGGCTCCATGATGATCACATATCAACCGCTGCGCCAATTGCCCAACTTCTTCCGTCTAGTGCTGCAGAACTCCTGTCTCGAAGAATCCGATATGATATATTTCCTCAACGAGATCGAATCTCTGGCCCAAAACTTGTAGTTTGTAGTTGGCACTTTGATGTATTAAGAACATTCTTCTTAGGCATATGATGTACATATATTATCCATGGTATTGTAACTGGTATTAACTCGTGATTAGCACATCATATCGTAACGAAAATTTTAGTATTTTAAGATGAGACAATAATAAACATATAGAACAAGCTAAACACTTGAATAGATAAACCAGTTGCATCCCTTTTCGCTTTCTTTCAATCAAATTATGAAGCTTGCGCTTCTCTAATGGTGGAAACAGACAAATCAATTTATAAGTCAACTTTATTTATCCTGAAGAGTTGTAGTTCGTAGTTGGCACTAATTCAGAGGGAACGCACTGCTGACACAAAAAGGGAACGATTAATTACCATTAGTAAATACTGAATGCCCCAAGTGACTCGATTCTTATTTCGCTCATCTGTATTCTATAATAAATGACTCCAGATGTTATGAGTGCTCCAAAACTTAGTTAGAGGTATAGTTTGTAGTTGATACTTTAATGTATTAAGAACGAAATTTCAGTATTTGAAGAACTCCCAATGTTATGACTGTTTTAGAGCTTAGTTGCAAAACTTTTCTGCTCAACTAATTTAACTTATGTAAATGCAAATAAAGTGTTGATATGGCATGTCAATAGTTGAATTAAGCACTTACATTTAAATTCACTTAAATGCCTAATTTACTCGTGGTAATTCTTTGCCACTCATCAACGTATCTTTAACAGAACAGAAAAATAAAACCGATCCTTCTTTTGTCGTCTCAACTTCTCTCCTGCTTGAGCCATTCCCATTGACTGATATCAGGGCCGCCAGCCTTGTCAATGGCCTCCTGTATGCTTAGACTTTGGCCAGGAGCAATGCCGTACCCAATTTTAAGACCATGTGGATTGGAGGGCGTCTGGCAATCCATTGTGCACTCTTTGCGCAGAACTGTGTCCACCTCGACGGAGGAGAAGAATGCCACCGACATGGGTAGATCCGTCAGACCGATGCGTGAGGCACAAAAGGAGCGTGTTAGCAAATTGGTAATGTGCATGGCCATAGCTGCTTTGTGGGCCACTTCATCCTTGACCAGATAGCGCAGTTCGTCGTGAAAACTTAAACAGAAACGAGCATGCGGTCCCAATAGCCAACGCATGCTTACCAACATCAAGTGGAGAAAGTCAACGGCGCCACTCTGCACCACCCAATTGACACGTGTGGGTAGAAAGCGTTGTTCCTGATCCTGACCGCCATTCGACTCCAGGGCACGGCTCAAGCGACATTTGAGAAACGGCGTTTCCGGCTGCTCACGTGTGGCAATCTCCTCCAGTCGATTGAACATGGCGCTTTCCGTGCCGCCATGCCAGCTGGGCCGATGGAAAACCTCTCGAATCGGACGTTGACGCTGTAGTGCCAGGCGATTGGCTTCGTAGCCGCTGTAACTGTTGAGAAACCAAGCAGATTAGAATTGACAGAAATCTCATTGGGCTGGCAAGAATATCATGTCTGATCTTTGCATTACATTCATTTATACATACGCTTTGTCCTCAAGTTCGTCGTGAAACTCTTGGCGAAGGCGATAGATCCGCTTTCCCTTTGTGGCGGCAAACATCTTCATTGCCTTGGCCTTGGCCTCTGCTGCACTCAGCGTGGGATTGAACTGCTGTAGCAGAGTCTCGGCAAACTGCTGACCAGCTCCATAGATGCGTGCATAATTGATCACTTTAGCTTGATCACGTGAGATGCCCACCACTTTGGCGGTGATGGAGTGCATGTCGCTGCCGTTGGACTTGCTGCCGCTCAATGTCATCCAGCCGAAGGGCGTGGTACCATGCACGCCATGGGCATAAGCATCACCCAGCACCGAGGCGATCCACAGTTCCTGTGAGTCCACATCGGCACCAACCAGCTTATATCCCGGAGGCGCCTGCACCATGGCACGTAATTCCGATCCAATGCGATTTGCGCGAGAATTGGAAGCTGTCATCCAAGTGGATTCCATGGCACGACGCGTCAAGGTGCCGGCAACAACAACCTGCGGACAAATGGCACCATACATTCTGTTCTCTGTATGCGAACCCAACGCAGTGGGCAGTTCCTTTTCCTGTAGCCAGACAACCATTTGATTAAGTATACGATCCCGATTATTCCTCCAGTAGGACATCATACGAGCAATCTCGATGACTCGAGCTGCCGCTTGACAAGTCGGATCGCCACTGCTCAGCGCATGCTCCGAAAACTTGTTCAAAAAATCCTTGGACAGCGGATTACCAACACGAAAGGATTGTCCATTCTTGTGTGGTAACTTCAGGAAGAAGCAACAGTCGTCAAGCACTTGATTACACCACACGCCAGAGCCTGCAAAGGAATGTAATGAACGAATGTAAGTAAGACAATACCAATTACACAATCTGTCTGACAATTTGCAACAGTGTTGCCAGAATTTGAAGGGCTGAAATCTAGAACAATAACTGTTTGTAAGGATTAACTTTAAATACATATTTATATCAGGACAGTTTTAAGTTAATGTTTTAATCATAATTATTTGTGACTATTAAAAAGTATGTTACAAGAAATAATAATTATAGATTTTTATTATAATAATGTTATATAAATCACTGTTTGCCTTTTTAATTACTTTAAAACATCTTAAATGATTGGCAATTTAAGTTCTTTTTATTTTTGGAAAAATTTTATACGTTTTGTCAAATCTTAACCGATTTCGATGAGCAATGTCATTTTAATCACTGCTTTCCAAATTGATGATTTGGCAACATATTTTTAACATTGGGTAATTTTAATTTCATAAAAAGTCTACGGTTTTTTCACACTTATACCCTGACATTTTTGGGAAAACTTGTAACTCTCATAGCTTTGTCAAATATGATTCAGACTTAAGTTTTAAAAAATTAGTGGCCAATGTATAGTTGTTGCAACACATTCAACTTAATTTAAACAATTATCTAGAATTTTTACATTTAGAATTATGAAACAATAATTGTAATATTCATATATACCCTAAAATAGCATTTAGTGTTTTTAGTAGTAGTTGACAGCAGACTTCCTAATTTTTCTTCATTGAAATATTTCAATAGCTTAATTTTATTATTTTAGTTTGCTTTATTTTTACAAGGAATTATTAATTTTCTTCAGTATATATATGTATGTTAACTGGCAATTTGAAAAGTAGTTAAATAATCTTTTAAAATATCAAGTATCATTTATCTTCAATTTATTGCAATTGCAAAATAGCTAAGACTAGCTACAAAATAAATAGAATAAGTTCCTTACTTATGATTAATAGCCCAATATTTGCTGACCTTTGTACTGCTCCTCGAGGCGCTGTTGTCGCTGTGAGATCTTTTTGTAATACTGTCGTTTGCCCAGCTGCTCATCGATTTGATTGGGCAGCATATCCATGGCCAGATTACATTCCTCCGCTGATGCGTATTGGAGTGCAAATTCTGGGATGGCACAGCGTGCAAGGAGCTGTTCAATGGGAAGTTGGCTGTCCCGATTGCCCACATCACTGCGAAACGGTACCAGAAATCCCCAGCCATGATCCCGTTTGTAGTGCAATGGAAATCCCTCCCAACAGAGCGATAATAATTTGGGGGATATATGCATGCCTGTGCTTATTCCACTGGCACCAGGTGTCCACGATTCTTCATCATCTGCCAAATGTTGATGCTCGCTGAAATCGTTGGGCGGCTTGCGGCAGAGCTTGCGATACCATTGGGGATAGCCGGGCAGCAGAGGACGACGCGCCGGCAGAAGTGCTCTCTGATCGTAAAGATGTTGAAACTTGTGCTGTAGTCGACGCTGCTCTGCAGTGAACTGTTGCTCTGGAAGCTTAATATTAGGTAGTTGTTTGCGCTTGGGCAGCTGCTTTAGTTTTAGCTGCTGTACGCTCCAATCCTCGTCCCACAGCCACAGATGCTGACGGTATTGGTCATCATGGAGCAGAGCACAAGCTTCTTCAGCGCGTCGGCCCAAATGATATTTGGCTTCGATGCTGAGATCCTCGTAAGTCAGTTGGGCGTCGCGTATATAGCGCTCCCAGTTGGAGTTGACAGGCAGATAAGCGGAACCCATTTCCAGCATGCCCGCCAAGGTGGCAGGATGTGGAAAGCGTGTGGCATACATTGGATAAAGCACGCGCAGCACACGATGCGTGGCTTCAACATCGCTGGCACAGTAGTTGACGAGTGCCTGAAAATGCTGACGCACCTGTTCCAGTGTGCCCTCCACAAAGATGTTGCGTGGCTCCTTGCACAAATCATCGCCGCCGCAATAGAGACGATGCACGTCGACCAGACTATTTAGTGAACTCTGTTCCAACCAGTCGAGATCCTCGGCAGCTGGTTCCTTTTTGGACTTGAGCATAGCACGTTGATAGCTAGTGACACCGCTGACGCACATGTGCAGCGACATGGTGTCCAGAAAGCGGGTGCCTGTATCCTCAATCAAATATTGCTCCCGCAAACGCGCCCTATCGTAGGAGACATTGTGTCCCACAATCAATCCCTTTTCCCCACGCCCCAGGGGTATGAGTTGGTCCAAAGTGTGATGGGGTCGTTCACTTTGATCCACATCTATTGGCTCCATGGGCACCACATCCAAGCGATGCTTCGTTAGCTTCGAACTTACCCAGCAGTACCAGCGTTTGGTGCTCACGGCCGTGGCCAGCACAGGAGCACTGCTCTCGCGTACACACACCTCCACATCGAAGACCAGGCCTTTCTCCGTTGGCTGCTGCACAGGAATAGCCGTGCCATCCACGGGATCATAGGCCGTCCAGCCGGCATAGAAAGTCCAGCGTTTCGGCTTTGCTGGCAGCTTATTGCAGGCAACCAGAGGATGTAACAGCGCCTCGTAGGGCTGTACTTGCTCCTTAGCTATGGCATAAAAGTGCTCCTCAATGTTCTCACCGCGCAACGGCGGCAGTATCAGATTTACATCCGGAATGCGCGGCGTGCTTGCAACATCAATTCCATGTCGCTTCAATTCAGCGTTGTATAACTTGGCAGCTGTGCTCTCCAGCTCGCAGTTCTTCCGTACAGCCTGGGGGAATATTTGCCTATGTAAATTCTGTGATATCATCTGCACTTTTACTAAGTTTTCAGCATATTCATCTTCTGCCGGAGACGTCGTCGTCGTTGGCGCATGCTTTGCTTTTAATTTGCTTTTGCTGGGCAGTTTGCGATAAATTTTAACACTGCTGCTAGCGTAATGTTCACGACCGGCCTTAGTGGCGTAGCAACGTAGCAGGTGCATTATTAATTAACAATTAGGAACCTAATTTTAAACTTATTCACAAAATTCAGCGCGCAGCGCATAAAAAACATGTATCCTAATAGCAATTGCGCCATAATTATCGATAAGCGAGTACTTATCGATCGTTAAATTGATAGAACCACTGGAATTACAATTGTGCGATGATTGTTGTAGCTTGAACCATTTTCTCGAAACTTGTAGTAATTTTGTAGAATAAAATTTATTTGCATTTTTTTAAGTCTATGTTATTTATTTTAATTTATTTGAATTACCTTTGACTATTTATGCATATAATAACTTTATTTAGTTTTTTATTTTTTTTTACTTTACACGTTATCTTAATAATTTTCAATGTAACCGCTATCTCCTATATGCAGTCCTCAAATTGACCTAGTATAATTTCAAACCAAATAAAAACAATCGAGACTCAGCCGTGAAACTACTCGTTATTACTTATCGATTTTCTTTAATTAAATAAGTACATTTTGTTGGAGTCAAAGTATCGATACGCGCACAACAGATTTTCAAACGAATCGGTAAATACGATTTCCCCAAATGCAAACCAACCCCAAAAAAAATTGAAGTTCATTAAATAGTTTCACTTGTTGCAATTGATAAGAAAAACACTTTAAAATATATACACAGACTTTGTTGCGAAACATTTTTGTGATGAAATGGAAGAAAGAACATAATCTCTTTAGTTAATTGCATAAAAAATTAATATATATATGTAAAAAGCTTTCATACGATAAACAATTGGAAAAAGCGATTTTCGAAAACATTTTGGCAAATACTGTCCACCCGGCCTGCAATCTACAATTTGTTTTTAACAAATAACAATCGCCGGCAACGATCCAACAAGCGACACACACAAAACATACACATGAGGGGAAAGAGATGCATCTTAGATCTGCAGATTACGCATGCCGCCATTGATGCCACCCTGTTCCACAGTCCAAATGACCAGTTGCCCATCGACGCCCGACGTGGACACTTTACTGGCGTTCGCCTTGTCACCGGCATACAATCGCATGCCGGTAATAGCGTTCTGATGTATGGAATCCACCACGGTGTCGGTGTTTTCCGTACGCATGTTGCGATCCATCGACTGGAAGATGCTCATGGCAGTGATGCCGCTGGCTTCCCGCTTCTGTGACTTGTCCAGCTTGCCGCTCAGCACCAACTTGTTGTCTGGCGTCAGACTGTATAGGAGCGGTACACAGCTGTAGCCGGCAACTACAATCGATGTGGGTGAGACCCACTCGCAGGAGAGGAAGGGTAAGTAGCCGGTGCGGCAGCGTATGACACTGTTGCCATTGGTGGCATCCGCAATGCTCACACAACTGTCATGTCCCACCCAGCACACCTTGTTGCCGTCGCTGGAGAAGCTGACATTGTTGATCCAACCGCCGCCGGAGGTCAACGAGTTTCTAAACTCGGCCATCAACTGGCCCAACGGCTTGCGATTGCCCCAGGGCGTTGGAGATGGCGGCTCCTCGATGTCCTTAATGAAGGCCGAAAAGACGCGCACCTTGTAGTCCGTGGATCCAGCCACAAGGAGAACATTATTAGGATGCCAGTCCAGAGAGGTGACCGTCGAGCGTATTGGCTTCTTAATATGCTTGGACACCCACCAGTCATTCTCTGATTCAAAGTAACACACCGAAATAAGTCGGGCGCCGGAGCCAACGGCAAACTTATTCTCTGCCGGCGACCATTTCACACATGTGGCCGCCCGATTGATGCGCAACAATACGAGAGTTGGCTTCCACTTGCCATCGTCTCCCTGCGTCCAAACATACGCATTCCGATCGGCCGCACAGCTCACAATGCGATTCGTATTCTTGGCCCAGTCAATGCCCATGACACGCAAGTCGTGCTGGTTGAGCACATCGGACAATTTCCAGTTGTTTCCGTCCCGTCCATAGATATGAATCTCATGGTTGTTGGGCGATAAGGCGATTTCTAAATCAAAGAAAAACATGAGTCATTGATCGAGTCTTTGTATTTTCCACTGTAGTGTGCTACTTACGAGTACGATCCTTGTTCCACGCGTGGCACGTTATGGAAGCCAGTGAGGTGCCAAAAGTGTACTTCTCGACCATTGCGAAATTTAACTAAATGCAAAAGATTTAACCACACACGAAGTTGCTGCTGTTTTCTTCTTCCAGCAATTTGGGCGTTGTTTTATTGAAGGCGTCTGTGTGCTTCTTGTTTGGTCGTTTCTAGTTTTAATCGCGGACTCTGGGCCGTCTACACGATTAAGCTAGCGATGCGGCAAAGTTAAACGTTGGTTACCTGCACCAAATTAAAGAAATCGCACCAATTTTTCAAGCGTAAAATGCAGAAATTAATCACCTTCGGTAGCGAAGCCAGCTAGTGTTGTGTAGCGTCAAACTACATCTTTGGGTCAGCAGTGCTGAAAAAGCACCATAACAGATAGCGTTGCAGAACTATCGATAATGGCATGATGCGTGGTTTCGATTACAACAAATTAAACATGTACGACAAAACTTGCATCAAAAGAATTTCTAAAAAATTTATGTTTCAATGAATTTACTTTTTTAATTCGTCCAGATTTGCTGAACACGCAATGGCTTAAATTTTTTCCACGGTAATATCTCAAAATATACACCTATCCGTTCATAAATTTTTTAAAATTCAACCTTAAAATTGCGGGGCTCTATCGATAGTGTATAATAGCCATTGATATGTCGATAGTGACATCGATAGTTTTGTAGCTCTTTAAAGCAGTCAGATAGTTTTTGTGCAGCCCTTGATATTTGGCGCGTAATAGTGCCAGCTGCTGTTGTTGAAACATAAACAAATGGAGAACATTTGCAGAGCTTTGGAGCTACATTTTCCCTGTCGGGAGGCTGCCATAAATACTTTGGGCGAACTAATCGGAGACTGCAATGAGGCATATCCACCAGCCATTTATCTGTTCGGACACAGCGGTACAGGAAAAACATCATTGACCAAATCATTTCTGCAGCAATGCCAGAAACAACAAAAGATTCGCATTGCACAGCTGAATGCAATAGAATGCTATTCGACCAAAATAATGATAGAAAATGTCCTAGATGCTCTCGCTTTGCCACAGCAGCCGGAGCAGTCAGTGCGCGCTGAAAATATGCTGGAATTTGTGGAGCAACTGCGTTCGTGGCATGGACGTGAAGACGCTCGTGGTTTTCTCATCGCCGTGGACAACGCTGAACGGCTAAGGGACATGGATGCGAACGTGCTGCCCGTGATGCTGCGTCTGCAGCAGCTGACCAGCCTGAATCTGTGCGTGCTGCTGTTGTCACAGCTGCCGTTTGAGAAGTATTACAATAAAACTGGGCTAAGTGAGATTATTACTCTCCACTTGGCACAGTACAACAAAGCCGAAACGATGCGCATTCTCAGCACTGACTTTGACCAGGTGCGACAGCAGCTGCTGCAACAACAACAACTGACTGGAGAGCCACAACGCCTTGCAATTTGTGAAGAAGCGCTGACGCCAGATTTCTATAGCAACTATCTAAATCTCTTTCTAAGCGTGTTTTACAAGGCATGCCGAGATGTTCCCGAATTGCGTCTGACGGCACGTAAGTGCTTTGGCATCTACATGGATCCGGTCCTGGAAGGCAGCGTCGAATGTACTGATGTCTCTCGTCTGTGGCGACACATTGCCGGTCCATTGCGCGCCGCCCTCACACAAATCTACATGCGCATCGAGAAACCGCTTGGTGAGGCACACATTGAGGATCAGAGTGTGCGCAAGCTGGCACAGTCGCTGGAACTGCCCTTCTACGGCAAGTATCTGCTCATCGCCGCCTTTCTTGCCAGTCACAATTCTGCCAAGCAGGACAAACGCCTCTTCGTTAAGCATCATGGCAAGCAGCGCAAGCGCATGCAGACAGTCAATGCCAGAGCCAGGGTAAATTCTTCTAGATCCAGCTAAGATTTTAGAGTATAATTATATAAATTAGGATTTAAAGAAAGTCAATGTCAGCGGCAAGGTAATTTATCTGTGCTAATCTATAAAGCTATTTTTTCTGATATTATTAAATTAGATGTTTCATTATTAATGTGCTCGGTTTGTTTCGCCCATTTGATTTTCCTATTTCCTAGTTTTTGCATTGATTTTCCTACTTAATTTGGTTTCTTTAAATTATATGTAATCTCCATTTCGATTTTCAGAATGCAGACAAAATGTCCACAACGCTGGGTCCAAAATCCTTTAGCATTGATCGCTTACTCGCCATTTTTTATGCTATACTCGACGAGAAAGTTGGCCTCACATGCAATCTTTTGTCGCAGATCTCTACATTGGTGCATCTAAAGCTGCTGGGATTCGTTTCTGGCGAGCAAAATATTATGGACGGATCAGCCAAGTTGCAGTGCACTGTTGGACTCGAGTTTGTGCTCTATATTGGCAAGGTAGTTGGCTTCAATGTTCGTCAATATCTGTGCGATTTCATGTAGTCTAAACCTTAAATTTGAATTAATTCATTTAATAGTTTCTAAATATATTTAACAAATAGTGTGGTAAATCGCTAATGTGTATGGATTCTGCCAGCTGTGTATCACGGCTGCGTAATTGCATTATTCCATTGTCAAGCGCTTGTTTCTCATCCACGAGCAGTGTATATGGCACGCCCAGGCGATCAGATTGTTCTAATTGCTGTGACAGCTGATCTTTATTCCTCGCGAGAGTGTAACCATTTTTATTCTCGAAGAAATGCAATCGCAAACGGGCACTCTGCAGCACATCCGCCATGTGAGCGCACAGATCGCGTAGATTCGGCGATATCTGCTCAGTCTTTTGTATGCCCGTAATTCCACATTGATACGGTGCCAGCACGCGATTTAAGAGCAGCGACCGCGACTCCCGTCCATGGTCACAGCCGTCCAACAACAGCGCTAATTAATGATAAGCAACAGCTATAATAAAAAATATATAAAGATTGATTGAGCTCATATATAAACCTCCTAACTAGGTGTCCATATGTACTACGTTTAACGTATCATTTCATAAATTATTCATTTTACCAAATCAAAATTGTTTCCTGTTTTTACAACACAGAAAGAATTTTTAGAACTCCATGGTGTAACCCAGGACATGCTGGATTTTAAACTTTGGTTGAAGAATGTATAAAATGTTTCGTATAAATGTTTTGTCAGCATTTCAGGACATGATAAAGCAAAGTTATAACAACAAAAGCGTAAATTCAACTCCTATAATTTAAATATTGTGATGAAAATTGTTGGACGGATACTCCAAAGTATGTATAAAATGTATACTATAAATATTCAACTACATTCTGTTATGAAATTTATATCGCTCCCTTTCGACTGTGTTGTGTTTAGTTACGTTTTACACAACTTTTAATCATTTGTTTCCATAATAAAATAAGTCCATTTGTTGAGATCTGTAAAGGCAACAAATGTGTATTTTTAATGAATGAAAACTATGTCATAAAAATGCGAAATCCTATACGTCGTCTGAGAAAAATAAATATTTGAGTAATTAAATAGACTAATATTTTGTGCATAAAAATAGCGTGGAAAGCGACTCGTTAAGCAAAGAGTGTCCATTTTAGAATTTCTACGAAGTGCCGTACAATTTTTAAAATGTTAATCTGTCTAATATTTTTCTTAACAAAATGTATATAAAATATTTTGGTACTTGATATTTGTTAAGAATAGTATTCCCAAAATGTATATCAGATGTTTTAGAGATTTGAATATACGCTTTCGTCACTAGATGGACAACTCGTTAAGGGGGTTTTATGTGATACAGATTAAATTCAAGTTAAGCTACCACAGGTGGCTGGTTCCAGTTCGATGACGGAGCGTATAACCTTGGGCAGTAGAATCTTCCCAGTGCGTGCGTCGGGTAACTCGAAATTCTTGTCAGCGGGCAACGTAACCAGACTAAGTTGCTCCACAGTGACTACGCCTGCCTCACCGAATGCGGCTTTAATGTCAATGGCTTGACAATCTTCGATTAGCTCAGTTTTGGATTGGGAGTCATAAGGGACGAAAGCATATCGACTGGGATTCGACGAGTAACGCATCCACCAAATTTTACTCTCACGCTGTACATTATAAAAGTGTTCCAGTCCACGATGTGGTTCCACAAAGAAATCCGTAATCAGTTGTGTGACGGAACCTTTGTGATCAAAGACGGAATTTGATTTTGAGTCGAAAGCGAAGCTGCGTTGATGCTTCAGTAGCGTGGGGCATTTTGCCTTGCTGGTATGTGATTGAGTCAGCTTCCGAAAATGTTTATGAAATTGCTGGGAATGGACAAAGGAAAAGCGTTGCTGGCCAAGTGATTCTGTTGTAGAAGCGACGTTGCCACAATTCACAGCCAGTTGACGCATGCTGAGCCATTGCTGTTGCAGCTGCTTTGCATAGGCAGAACCATGATACAGTAGCTCTATGCTTGGTATATTTGCATTGTCTGTGCATCGAAGGAAACCGGCGGATTCCAAAGATTTAATGCAGCGATTTAGGCGATTGGGCATGGTTGTTATTACTTATCAAGCTGCTCCAGCGGTATGTTGCCTGGCGGGGACACGTAGTAATCTTCGTCCGTCACCTTGGCAATGCGCAGCAGCTCCTCTCGGCAATCTCCGTCCGTCACTTGATCGTTGCGTAATTTCAGCTGCTGGTTTTCTAATACCGTGTACAACGGTAGCACGTTTTGTGTGTCGATCTGCGCTATTTTGTCTGCAAACTGTATGCTGCTCTTAAGCGTCGCCAACGCCTGCTCACTGTCCAGGTCCACCAGAGATAGACGCTCCAAGAGTTGAATGGTTTTTGAGTCGATTTTAATCTCGTTTTTACTGGTGTCCGGAAAAGTCGTTGCAATCGGCGTCTGTGGCACTTTTGTAGGATGATTCAGCTGGCTAAAATCAAGCTGGTTACGTGGTTGTGTCTTTGGCGCTTCAATAATAGTTTGAGTTGCAATTTTGCAATAAAATCGTCTAAAAAGCCGCAACATTGTTGAGCGATCTAAAGTAGTATTGCAAAGTGACTTAATTCGAGTTCAAAATAGTGATGCAAAAACATTGAACCGCTATCGATATTTTCCAAAGACCAGATTGTTGCGTCGACAATCAACTTTTTTTTCAATTGTCAATAGTACCATAAAAATAAAAACAAATGTTATATTAAATATTTTTTGAAATATTAATGATAAATGGAATTAAATTATTGTCAATATAAAAATATCGATATTTATTTAATAATTTCTTATTTTATCGGAAATCATGATCATAAACTAGGGGTATTGAAATTTTAAGAAATAGTATATCGAAGCTACAAACAATTCTTATAAATATCTAACAATAATTTTGATATAAATATTATATCGTCAGAAGAAATATCGCACAAAATAATTAAACCACGATAACTATTTATCGATTTATATGCACAGCCCTAGCACGAGTTATCGAAAATCGCATTATATATCAACTCTGGCCGGTTCACAGCATTTTAGCGCTGTTTTGTGATTATTATTTTGTTGTTAAAAGA
This sequence comes from Drosophila histrio, assembly GCA_958299025.2. Classification (NCBI taxonomy): domain Eukaryota; kingdom Metazoa; phylum Arthropoda; class Insecta; order Diptera; family Drosophilidae; genus Drosophila; species Drosophila histrio. Next base: position 31,444,913 of record OY282580.2, on the reverse strand, counting down.
GGGGGAACATGCCGTATGCAAATCAACCGTCTGTTCAAATTAATGAACTGACTGACGATAATGTCAAGTTTGTGTTGGAGGACACGGAGTTGAGCGTTGCGAACAGCCTGCGACGCGTTTTCATCGCCGAGACGCCGACGCTCGCCATTGACTGGGTGCAACTTGAGGCGAATTCAACAGTACTGTCGGATGAATTTCTCGCTCATCGCATTGGCCTCATTCCCTTAATATCGGATGATGTCGTAGAGCGATTGCAGTACACACGTGATTGCATTTGTCTGGACTTCTGTCCTGAGTGCAGTGTCGAATTCACGCTGGATGTCAAGTGTAACGAGGAGCAGACACGCCACGTTACAACCGCCGATCTGAAGTCCAGCAACGCCAAAGTTCTGCCCGTTACATCGCGTAATCAGGGCGAAGAGGACAACGAATATGGCGAGAGTAACGACGAAATATTGATTATCAAGCTGCGCAAGGGACAGGAGCTGAAACTACGAGCATACGCCAAGAAGGGCTTCGGCAAGGAGCATGCCAAATGGAATCCTACGGCGGGAGTTTGCTTTGAATATGATCCTGACAATTCAATGCGTCACACACTCTTCCCAAAGCCCGACGAGTGGCCAAAAAGCGAGCACACCGAACTGGAGGATGATCAGTTTGAGGCACCATATAATTGGGAAGCTAAACCTAACAAATTCTATTTCAACGTGGAATCTGCCGGCGCCCTAAAGCCGGAGAATATTGTTGTGATGGGGGTGCAAGTGCTAAAGAACAAACTGTCCAATCTGCAGACGCAGCTCAGTCACGAGTCGCAGAATGATGCGCTGGCGGTTTAAAAATGTTTAACAAATGTGTATATTAAGTTCCATCATATAAATACAAGTTTAATCCTTGAACAAACTGTCTATGTTAATGCCTACGCTGCTTTCCTTTTTCGTTGGCTGTCGCTGCTGATCTGCGTTCTGAAAATCATTGAGCAGCGTGCTCTTGCTTGTATCCAGCGGTTCAATGGCAGGAGATGCATCCAGAGATTCCTCTGGATAATCCGCTCGCAATTGTTGTCTCTGCTCCGCCAGCAAATCCAGCGCTGTGTCGTAAATACGCTGTTTATCCACCGCACCTTGCGATCTCAGATTCTCATATATTTGCACAAATTGCTGGGATTGTGTGTCACGTTTGTGATCAAGCAATGATATTGTTTCATTCGGTTTGTTCTGCTTGTGAAGTTTCCTGCGTAAATTGAATAATACGGTTAAAAGCAACTAAGACTGCTGTACTCTGTTTATACGGAGCCTATTACGCATGGTGTCATGTATTTAACCAACCCACGAACGTTGATTATGAATTTCTAGTTTGAACAGCTGATGGTAAATAAGCAATTTTACTACTTTTGAAACGTTATGCACGTCTGGCAACTCTGCTGCGTTCATTTAAGGTTACACGAAAATGTCCGTATAAACAGAGTATTAGTTGGCAACTTACGCTCGCACAACATCTTCTGCATAGAATATGTTTCGCACAGCCATATTTGTTGCCGGTCTGTCGAAACGCGGTTCCAGTTTGGGTGGAAAAGCGGCATAGACATCGTACCAAATTGGTTTGTCTTCAACTTTCATGGCACCGCCTCGCAACAATCCCTGAACTCTATGAAAACATTACGTTAGCAACATAACTGCAAAGACCACGACTTACACATACCTGCTAAAGATGGTACCAATCTTTTCTAGCCTACTTTGTGCCATAGCTTAGCAGTTTTAAGTAATATTTCGAATTTTTATTTTTATTACGACATGCGCTGCGCCAAGTCAAGTAATACTCGATACTTTAATAGCGCACTGTTGGTATTTTGAGTATATATTTCTGAGTATATCACTGTGTGGCTTTTTGTGCTTGTTGCAGTCTGGTCACACTGTGTGAGCACGGACGGTCAAGAGCTCTCTGTGCAGTCGAAGAGTGTGATTTAAAAATCGTTATTTATGTGTGTGAAACAGGTGTAAAATTTACAATTTTCATTGCATATTCTCGTAATTGTTGTTGTTAACATAACTGTTGTTTGTCAAATATGTGTTTGCTCGGTGTCATCGGTCTGACAGCAAATTGTGCCATTGCGTGTGAGTGTACGTGTGTGTGTATGTGTGTGCGCGTTTAGTTTACGTTTTTTTTTTTGGGCTCTATCGGCATCCAAAAAGCAAAAGGAAAAAAGCAAAGGCGCAATCAAGCAATTTAAGTTAATTAAAAACGTTAGCTAAATTTCGAGTGCTCGTCAACGCTCTTACAATGAGTAATTATCATCCGCACGCGTCGCTGTCGCATTTACAGCAATTGCAGCAACAACAACAACAGTTCCAGCTACATAATCATCATCATCCTCATCATCTGCCGCCACATTTACAGTTGACAGCAACGCCGCCGCCCCAACAGCAGCAGCAGCAGCGTCATAATCATACGCCCACAACCACCCAAAGTCAGTCGACGTTGGCATCGGCATCAGCGTCGGCGTCGGCGTCAACTGTGGCTGCTGCGTCGACTGCAACTTCCATTTTGGTGGCGCAGCCGCCACAGCCACTGATAAGCAATTCGCTGGCCATACGCCAAGAGATACAGCGCTTTGAGAGCGTCCATCCATCGATTTATGCTATTTACGATTTAATCGATTTGCTGCCTCTGCCGGACGCACAGATTGCCCAACAGATACGCGATCACGTCGTTTGCATTGAAGGTGAGTGCGTGTGCCACAAAAGGAGAAACAAACAACAAAATGATACTGCGGGAGTGAGTGAGATGGAAGGATGGATGTGTGTACATTGTTATTGTTATTGTGCATTGTGGTTTGCTTTTGTGTGTGTGTGTGCTTTATGCTAATCTATGACCAAAAATCTAACCCTTGCAGGCTATTGAAAGTGTTGCCCCGTGTGGTTGTTGCTGTTGCTTTTCTGTGCCTGTTCCTAAAAAGAAAGAGCTTCGTTTTTGTTTAAAACAAGCTTTTCGCTCTTGTGTGTGTGTATGTGAGCAACATGAAATTTGATGCTTTTGGATTTATCGCTTCTTCCTCTTCTCCATGGTAGCGAGGCAAAAGCAAAACCAAAAGCCGAAACCGTCCACAAAAATACACAAAAAACAAGCCGGACAGTATGGAACGCGACCGTAATATACCCTGTAGCAAATTCTCTTGATATATGATTTTTTTTCAACTTGTATGCGTAAGAGGCGTGGTATTGTGCTGCACTTTTGAGCACACATCGACAGTAAGATACTTATCATGTATGCCAAATCTCAAGTTATAAAACTGCTATTGTTATAACCATTTTCTTTTTCGATTTGTGAGCGAAGGAAGCGCGACATAAAAATTTAGGATAAGCTTGAGCTACATGCAAATATGAGCAGTGCTGGACATTTAAGTTCAAGCTTTTAGCTCTTACCATCTAGGAGATACTTTCCTTCATATGACCAGGCAGACGGACAGACGGACAGACGGACATTTCTATATCGGCTCTGCTATTGATATTGATCAAGAATATATATACCTTATACGAACCGTCACTGTTCCTTCTGCCTGTTACATACTTCTTCTCCGTCTCTGAGATACGGACGGGTAAACGGACATTTCTAAATCCCTCTAGTTATTAATGCTGATCATGAATATATAAACTTTATAAGAACCGTCACGCTTCCTTTTGTCTGTTACATACTTTTAACAAACCTAATATACCCGCGAACAGACTATAAAAAGAAATGAAAAATGAAAAACCGGTTCTAAATGGTTTATTAGAAAATCTGTCGACAACAACCAAAACGCCAAAATGTAAACAAAATTGTCAGACGACCTTTTGTAGCTGCTCTTGTTGTTGTTTTTTTGTTGCCCGCGTTGTTCAATATGATTTCAGTGTGCTTATCGGCAAACCAGATACCTAATACTTACCCCCAAAGCAACAGATACTTCTAGCAGCAGCAACAACAACGACAACAACATGAGTAATAAATATGTTATAAATGATTTTTTGCACGCGACTTTCTTATTGGCATTGAAACCAACCGATTGAACCGATGATGATGGATGGGACAATTCGTGTTCCAATTGCCACAACAATAATCAAGAGTTTTTGGCGTATAACGGTGCGGTCAATTGGGTCAAATAACTGTGCATATTATGCCAAAGCAGAATAGTATAGAATACATGTTAATGCATACATAATAAATACTTACATACATACATATATAGATGATGAAGCAACTGGGAATGTAATGAAAATGGAACGCCGCAACTAAGGCGATTTGCATGAGAAAGGGTTGACTGGAATTCAATTGATAGAACCAAATGAATTTAATTTTTGTTTAGTTTCATTGCTAAAGCTGAATTCAATTCTTTATATTTATTTTGTACGACTAAAAGCAGACGACAAGAAATTATTGAAAATAAGATTTTAAATGAACAATTACAAATAGTTATTAATATTAGTATTGGTACGGTCAACGAATTCTCGAAATGAAAACGAAATGGGAGTATTTTATAGAGTTCTAATCAGGGAACGTAAAAATTATAAATTTTAAAATATAAATAATAAAAAATAAATAATAAAATATAAATTAACTTTAATTTGTTCATACAAATAAAATAATTTTAAAATAATAATTTATATTAAATTTGTATTAAAAATGGATAGCATTAAATATATAAATAGTTATTAAAAATTAAGTATATAAATTAAAAAAATATATTATTTTATTTAACTTTTGCGTCCATTTTTATTTTCATTTTATTTTAATTGATTTATAAAAATCTTTTGTTATAAATTTCTATAATAAAAGTGCAAGGCTATGATTTTAAAATATAAAATGAATTTAAATGGATTTTTATAGTAGAAATGGAAAATAATAGCTTATCATATTTCAATGATACATACGGCTTTTGTGTCGGAAATTTTCCAATTCACCCAAAAAATTGTTTTAAGTTTTGACATTTTTGTCAACTCATAAGTTTTTGGAAATTTTAATTAATAACGACTTTTTTCAACACAACAATTAATAAAAAATCCAAATATTTTTCTAATTTTCTTTGTGAGCACAGCTTAAATACCCTCGTGTATTGACTATAACAGACTACAATGTCATTCACTAAAAAATAATTCGTTAGGTTCTATGACCTTCAGATTCCAGCGTAAATGACAAAAGAAATCGATTCACAATATGTCAGATGATATCAGCATATGAATAGCATCATTATCATATATAAATGAATGCCCACCTGAACTATCTATTTGTAAATGTTTATATTCAACTAGTATATTGTTAAAGTTAGCACCGGGAACAGACCAAAAAGTATATAAATAAACACATTGCCCAAGGCGGTAGCCAGAAACAAATTTCCTCTCTTATCTCAGTACAGTGGCCCCATCACAAAAAGTATTTTTGCAATTAGCAGACATAGACTGTGTTTACTCTACCCTACACAGCTAAAAGAATCACAACTATTTAAACAATATGCGCTTAATGTACAAATATATAAAAAAAGAAACAGTTAACTAAGTAACAAAATAAACAAGCTGATTATAATTTGATATAGTAGAGCCTAATTTAATTGCACACATTGTTGCATTGTCCGAGTTCCGATTCTGTGCGTTATTTGTGGAAATGAAAATATCTATGGAGTTTCATTAGCACAATGCATACATGTGTGAAATTCTTACGTGTTTTCTACGCAGTTTATATTGTATGTTAATATTTATATTACTACATTTCGAAGCAAAAATCTGTGCGAGATATTATCAAAATCAAAGTATTTAAATTATGTCATAAAATTATCATTAACAATTTGCTATATTAAGCTTGAAATATCTTGAACATCTAATCTAATATGAAAGTGCATTTGAAGATTATTGTGTGTAATTTTCCAAATATTAGTTTGGGGTTAGAGTAATCCAATATGAATTGTTTTGATTTGTAAACTATTGGTCAAACTGATTTACACTTGAGCTTTTTGGAAAGGTGGGATTCCCCATTAAAACAAACTGTAGTCAAATCGTGGTCATAGTGCGGTGGTTCAGGTCAAACGGTAGATTAACCAGGACTAACAGCCAGGAAGGCTATGTTGTGTGTTTGCTGGGATTGGAAGGGAATCATCTACCATGAGCTGCTGCTTCCATATGACCAAACACTCAACTCGTATCTCTATTGTTAACAATTTGGCCTTTTGAAGATTGCAAGTGACCAGAAGCAACCAGAATTGGCCAATAAGAATGGTATTGTGTTCGATCAGGTCAACGCTAGACCACATACATTTGTATTTTAAAATTATCCTCAGAATGGTAACAAGCCATTGAACAGATAACGGCATATTTGACATAAATCGAAGCACCCAAGCCGCAATAAATTAATTTTGAAATAGTGTACAAAAATGGATTTCTTTTTCCCCAAACTAATATAATATTTCATCACATTTTAATTTAGGCTGTCTATAATCTTTAAATTCAAAAGCGATTGGTTATTTTCTGTGTTATTAGATTATTTTTAATAAATATTGTTGAGAAAATTATTAGATTTGATTGACTTAAAGTTTCAAGAGATATGTTTATGTGCACACATTATATTTTAATTTCATAGTTGCAGAATTTGCATATACAGTTCGTTAAGAAATTGCTTTAACAAAACATTATATATAAATATTTTATTTTGCAGAAAAAACATATATACTTGTTGTCTTATTTTATTATAGTTGTTTATGGTTATTAAGAAGTTAAATAAAATAAAAATTAAATATTACAAAAAATATATATACAAAAACGAGATTTTTATTTTGTCAAAACACTTACTGGACTTACTGTTTGTGTGTTAAAACATTTACTTATTTACTATTTATTTATTTACCGTCGACTAAAAGCCGTCGACAATAATTATTAAAAATTGTAGAATAACATTAGAGTACGTGTTTTTAAATTAAGAAACAATATTTATTAGTTTTAAAGAGTTAAACGGAAAGAAAATATATTGTTAAATTTAAAGTGTATGTTTATTTTAATTTTTAGGCGATTAATCTGATTAACCAAAATATATTAAACATTTTATTTTGCAACAGAAGCCGAAAAGAATAATTTCAATTGTTTATAGAACATTTAAAGTGTGGTTTGCTGTACTTTTCTGTTTTTGTCTGTTAGCTTTCTGTCTCTTTAAATAATTGTTGATTTTATAATCTAGGTTTTTGCTTATCGCCTTTTGTTGTCTTTATGGTCGGTTTTTTCTTTTTATTTATCTTTTAATTGTACAATAATATTGATAAAGTGGATTTTAAGCAAATTAATGGAGATTCCATTGGATGCCATTCGCATAGCTGCTTTTTGGAGTGAAGCACTCGGAAGTGGCAATTGTTGTTATGTGACACGCTCGAATGCGCAAAATGCCATGTGGCAGAGGAGAACGGATGAACCGCCGGAGAGGTACGGACGATGGGCGGTGAGGGGGGAATGTTGCTGGTGCGTTGATTTGAAATATCAGCGACAACAACACATGTGTCTGCAACAGCAGCAAAGTCGACATCGTCAGTGGCAGCAGCAGCGGGTTAGTTATGCGTGTCCGTCGTCTGGTTCCCGTATCTATTCCCTTGCCTCTTTTGTGACTATGTTGGCCGTTTTATTTTTAACACAAATTGCATTAAAAATATCTTGCACTTTGCTTAACTTTGCTATTTTCGTAGAAATGGCGCAACATTGTATCCAATTTTTGCATTAACGAAAAAAATAAATTAACTTAAAATAAAAGAAAATCAACCAAAAGCAGAAAAAATTTGTCTTGTGTGCAATTAAGTCACAAATCTGACAAAAATTTATTTGTTTAATGCTTTTGATGATTCACGAATCGTGACAGTTGACAGCTATTGAAATTTATCAGTTTTTTTATTTTCCCCTCCGTTTTCCATAAACGGAATCTGTGATAAAAGTGTGGGAGACCGAAGAGCGTAATTTCCGCACTCTAGTATAAACCATACTTATATGGATGTACTACGTTTTACAACGCGCTAATAATATGATATATGATACAATCATTTCTACAGTGCGAACATACATAGCTCAGATTAAGGTGTTAATGGAATAATTGAGACAAGTAATTGAGATATTCAAAGGTGATAGTTTACGATGAAAATATATAAATTGTTGATAGTGTTGTCAATTTTATAGAACGATAGTTGCGATTATTTTGACATAATCTGATCGTTATGTGACACTATGATCTGTGACGGTCTGTGATACAAGTTAATAGCGTTCACGGTGGCGCAACTCTATGCCATGTTAAATAAAAGCCTTCTATATAAACACATCGGCTCAAAGCGTCATAATCTTTATCAAAAGTGAACATTAAAAAAGTATTGAACAATGAGCAACTTTCAAATTAAGCAATTGGCTTTTAGTAATCAAAATAAATTAAATACATAATTTTCCGATGATTTTAATTTCCGAGCTATCCACTTAACTTGGCAAACATCTCATCTTTATATTGTTGGTTCAATAATCTTCATCCAATATCCCAGCTTAAAAAAAAAACATATCCAAATACTGGATATGCTTGTCACGAGAGAAAGAGGGTTCATTTGATACAGTTTTCAAGCAAGTTTTTGTCACAGAAAATATGTGATACCAAATGACACTGCTGTCCGTAATTGTGGCATTCAGCAGGTAATTAAGATTACCAATCATGATACATGATTATTACATTTTGCATTCAGCAGAACATTTTCACCAATTATAAATGTAAGATTTTTTCTATTTTTATCACAAAAAATGTATCGTACAATTGTTGAATACATAGTTATATTCAACAAGTTTTCATATTTTCACAAACTTGTAAAATACTTAGTAGGCTGATTTAATAAGAAGTTATTGTCTAATAGGCTGAATTGTTTTATAATGTATCATGCTAATCAGAAGGTACTGATTACTGAGCCATCGCAAATAAAGAAGCGATTACTGATTGAATTCCTTGCTGAATGCTCCCATCAAAGTTTTACAATGCTGTGGCATAAAATTTGTGTGACAAAGTTGTTGGTGCTCGCATTGCTCTGTGGAGCTGTGACACTGCCCTGTGACACAGTGTGAACTCCGCTTAATTGCTAAAGCTGCCAGCTTACATCATCAACAATTATCGCGTGTAGATGTAATCGATATTGCACTGTTACTTAATTAGAATAAAGAATTTTTAATAAAAATTTTAGCAATGTTTTATTGATTACGCCTGATTCGTTGGCCAAAGTAGTCATCGTAGCTTATTTCTACAACTTGACCGCTGATTTGCGCCATTCTCCAGAAGTAGGTGGACACATCTCTAACGAAACTCTTTGTAATCTCCTGCAGCTTTTTATCCGTGAGCAACTCCTGGTACTCGTCGTTGCTGAGACCCGTCTCGTCTTGATTGTTGAGAAGCAGTGGCGAATTGCTAAACTGTTGATTAAATAAAGCATAAATACATATTAATTACAGGATATAAGGATGCCAATTTAGGGGTAAATAACAAGGACTCTATACTGCTTTCTAAATCGATGTATCAATATAATTTCTTTTTTATTCTTATATTTTTTGAAAATACAGTTTTTGTACATTATTAATTATGTACTACAGTAAAAACTTCAAATAATAGAATGAAGATTTTGATTTAATGCCAAAGAATAAAACCTACATATCATGATAAAGAACTAATTTAATGATTGTAGATGATCTATTTCGTTCGAGCGTTTCAATTTGATATCTTTTGTTTCTTTCTTGCCATCAGTAACTGATCGACTATATGTAATCGATTAATTTATTTACGATGAACTACTAAAGTGACCGATGCTTTACACAAACATCGATTCATCGGTAAATATCGAAAGCAGTAGTATGCATCGTGCAACATTGATGCATCTCATTTAAAAATCGTCGATGATTGAGGAATAGATGTTTTTTTTACAACCAATACAGATAGTAAAATATTGACAAATCTCTGGTTAACTTACCTGTTCAAATATGTTTTGCCACATGCTATTCTTTTTGTCCAGCTCTTTTTCTGCAATCGCTTCGTTAAGTCGTGACACGTAGAGCTCAATATCACGGGTACGCTTCGAGGTCGGAGACAGTTTAGCACGCACTCCACTAAAGTAGGCGATCTGTGCACGGAATAGAGCATTCAGCAAATTGATCGTCTCATTCTGTGCCTCCTGCTCCAGCTCTTTCTGCGTCGGATCACTTGGCTTAACCGTTGTGGCGCTATTGGGTGTGGGCGCCGCCAGCACGCACTGTAAAAACATTTAATAGAGTTTCCGCGAATGGCCTAGAAACTAAGGAACTCACCTGTGCCGCCAGCAGTAAAACCATTGGGAAATATTTTAATAGCATTCTTTAGCGATTTCTAATGTGCGTCTTGAACAATCGACTGATAATTTGGAACTGATTTGAAACTAGAAGTCTGATCTGATGACTGTGGGTTGTTTGAGACAGGCTTATCAACTGCAAACACAGATCTTTACTTCTACGAACAGCATTAAGCTTTTAAACTTGCCAGACTAAGGGATACCGCTTAGTTAATTGAAATACATTTAATAGAAAACTAGACGCTTAGGTTTCAGATGCAAATTAAAGCAGAACAATCGGAATTATATAAATCGACATCGAACAGAAATTTTATCGATGCATCGTTGCTGACTCAAAGCTTTCCATAAAAATTAACTTAATTTCAAGTTTTTAGGCCGATTTTCATAAAAATAATTGGTTTGTAGAAATTATTAATATGACAAAAAAAATTGATTTCAAAGCATAAAATATTGTTGTATATTGATATTAAGTCATGTCGATAATAAATTGACTGGAGTCCGCTAAAATTCTTATTATTTAACAAATAAAATGGTCACAAAAATATAACATATATTTATGTTATTATATTAACTGAATATTATGCTTTTATAGCGAAAAATCTTAAGTCTACACAGTGTGATAATGAACTATGAACTTAAGTCAAAAATTGTATGTTGGTCTTCTGGTTAGACTCCCATTATTGTTATGCTCGATGCATCGATGTTTTTTTGTTTTTACATCCCTTGCTTAGGTTATCTCAGTGATTAATTTGTGTAAAAGATTAAAAATATTTATATGTATTGTAGACACATTTCAATTAGTCTAAGTGCATCATACCTCTATATAGGGTATGTTTTTAATAAATAATAAAAGAAAACAACGAAAAAATTCTTATCAATTTATTTTCGACCTGAGCTCATTTATGTTAAGAATAATTTCTTATGTGATTCCATAATATTATGTATTAAAATTGCGTCGCAGCCGCAAATTATTATAAATTTCGGCACGTTTATACTGTTACCCCTCAGACAGCGTCAAGGTCACTTGAAGTCATTAATTAAGTTGTCTGATTTGCTCTATCTGATAAGACATGCAATTCTATGAAAATAATGTGCTGATTGGAATTCAATCAAATGACAGCTGCTACTATGAAATAGACAAATTGTTTGAGGTGCACAAAAGTATGCAACTTTTTAAATCTAAATATTGCAATAAAAGCAATAATTGGAGCAAAGTTACCAATATACAAAAATGTGTTGCGTACTTTGGGGCGGTTTATGATATTCTAACCGATTGCCTTGCAATAGCAACACGTATTGAATTTTACTGCATACTTCTAGGCATGTCGATAAAAAAGTCGATAATTATTTTCCACATACAGTTGTGAATGAAATTCAATGAAATGCAAATACAATCATATTAATAATAACAAATTAAATACAAATTTAGTCGATATGATACCTTCCATTAAAAAATTTTTTATTGTAATAAAACTGATTTCTGTCCACGAAAATTAAAAATTAAATTTATCTGCGTATGGTTCGTCATATTTGATGCCTCTATATCTTATAGTTGCATTTATAAAGACAGAAATGCCTTAACGACGTAGCAGTTGATAATATAATAAACTTTATAGAGTTGCATACCTTTGCACAAAGAAAACATATACCCCCATACAGGGTATAATAAATAAATGGCATTGAATAGTTAATCAATATTGTAGAGAAAGCTTATTAGACCTCATCAAGTAGAATGAACGTTTTTATTTTGTTAATGGTGTGTTATAATTAAAATCCTCTAACCCAAAACTAATCTAAGTGATTAGATTAAGCCCCTTCACGAGTGTTTTTTGATCAAAACATGTATGATATTTTTATGGGCAAGACTTAGTAGCATTTTTTAGCGATAAATGGCTAAATAAAGTTAAATTTTTGTTCAATTTTTATTGTTCGTTGATGTAATAAATCTAATTGCCACCTCCAATGATATCCAACAGATCCTTGATTGAGCGATCTCCAATGAAATCATTGCAAATGGGAGTCACCGTATTATCAATCCAATCGGCCACTAGTTCCGTATTCTCATTAATGGTTAAATTAATGAACTCCTCAACAATTTCGTTTAGTTTGCGATTCAGTATACTGTACTTGGATAGATTTTCAATATTTGATACCACTTTGTCCACAACGATGTTAACCTGCAGCTTCTTGATGCGCAAAAAGTTATTACTTCCAACAAGTCCCGTCGAGTAATTGATTAAACCATAGACTCTCAGATTCTCCAAGGCCAGGAAGGCGCCACCATCACGCACCAAATGATAACCAGCACCTACATCAGCCTTGTACTGTGTGGTCACATTGAGGCTGGCGAATACCAGCTCGTATTTGATGCGACTTAACACCACGCTTGCATCCATAACTTTAATTTCAAATTCGTTCAGTCCATTTACTTCCAATTCATCGAACTCGCCATTAGCGAAAATCTCGCCGGACTCGAAATTAAAGTCCTTGTGAGAAATCCTAAGTGGTGCAAGTGGTGGAATTCCATGTTTCTCCCAACCTTTCTCCATTTGCACTTTCATGGACTCAAGAGTTTCCACAATTATACTGGAAACAGAACGCTCATGGGCTAAAAAATAACACAACGAATTAGTTTCCAAGTACGTAGTTTTACATAACATTCAATTTTACTTACCAGCCAAGCGTTCGGCCACTTGTGCACCTTGGGAGGCGGTGAGGGTGACGATAAACACCAGTGCGAGCAAGAACTTCATTTTTCAAATGTTGAGACGTATAAGTACCAGGTAGAACTGTGCACTCGAATGTCAAATCCATAGCTCTTATATAGCACTTGAAAGCCTCAGATAAACTATGCGAATAACACATATAGAACACGGTAGTCAAAAATTGAGACCCTGCACTTAAAAGTATAAAGTATTTATTAAGTGTGTTTAAAAAAACCAAACTGACAAAATAAGGCGTAAAACCAGTCGAAAAGACTAAAGTCGAAGTCGACTATGAGAGACCCTTTACTTATTCTTCAAAAAGGAAATAAGAGTGACACTAATAGTACCCCTTAGCGCGTTGAAACGTCAATATGCTCTTCTTCCTTTGGCCCGACACTGAGTAATATTGTGTTATGATTACCTTCCGAGATTATTATCCGATCGTAATGAAATTTTCAGGATACATAAGGACTCTGATGCTCGTCCTGTGCCAAAATTCAGGACTCTCTTTAATATTTTTCGTTTTATAAGATTTCAAAAATTTTGTCTTCGATTTACGGAGGCGGATGGGGGCGTGTCAAAAATTTAACATAAACTTGATCTGCTTAGCCCATAGACGAACCACCATACCAAATTTGGTGACTCTAGCTCTTATAGTCTCTGAGATCTAGGCGCTCATACAGACAGACGGACAGGCGGACGGACGGACAGACAGACGGACAGGCAGACGGACTTGGCTATATCGACTCAGCTGTTGATGCTGATCAAGAATATATATGCTTAATGGGGTCTGCCGGACTTCCTTCAACCTGTTACGCAGCGTCAGGTCAAAGGTAGAAGACGCTATAAAACGTATAAAGCTTGCGGCGTGTTTGTTCACCTGTGTATGAGTTTTTACAAAATTTTTACCGGGACTTTCACAGTCGGGGTCCCGCAGCTGTAGCCTTTCCTTTTATATTTGTTTTATAAGCGATTATTGGCAATCAGCTGATAAAATAAAAACCGTTTAAGATTAGGAAATACAATAAACGGAACCCCCCTCGAGGAATCATGAAGGCATATTTTGCGAACGCTTTTTAAAGCTTTTAAAGGTAAATCGAAGATTAGACTGTCCTAAGTCCATTTAAATATGCAATAAACTTAATTCGAAGCTTTTCATGATGAGCTTTGGTATAATACCAATTATAAATATAATATAATACGTAATATTATAAGAAAGCTCATATTTCCAGTAAAAGTAAATAAGTGAAAAATACATATTTTATTTTTCGTTAAAAAGACTTTAATCAAAATGTTGCTTCACATTGTTTACCACTCCAACTCTGGGGGAATGCAGGCCTCCTTCTCGCCACCCTCACCACCCTCGCCATCACCGCCACCAATGACATCGGTAATGTTCACATCATCCAAAATATTATTGACCGCTGGCAAGGCAACGTTCTCAATGGTTTCAGCGATCAGATCCTCGTTCTCATTGATAACAGTCTCAAATACCTCGGCGAGATATTCGTTCATTTTCTCATTGACGCTTCCGTCGCCAAGGATACCCTCGATCTCGGAATCAACCTCACCCAGATGAGTACGCACCTCCAGAGACTTGAGCTTCAACTTGCCAGTAAGCACGCCCAGAGAGTATTTCATTGTGCCCCAGATGACCATATCCTTGATGGCGAATTTGGCGTGACCAGCACCAATTAGATTGATGGTGAAACCGAATTTCTTCAGGAGCATCTCCATGTCATAGGTTGTGTCCACATTGACATTGTTGAAGATGAACTTGTATGTTACCTTGCTGGTAATGGCATTGATCTTCATTTCATCGATATCAAAATCGTTCAGACCATTGAGACGGAAGTGATCAATGCTGCCCTTCATCTTCAAGGCTTCGGTATTAATGTTGATATCTTTGTGATTGATTCTCAGTGGGGCAATTGGCGGAATTCCCACGCCGGGAAAACCGCAGGGCATCTGCTCCTTCAAGTTCTCAATTACATCCACAACCGTGCTCGAGATGGAGTGCGAATCTAATGGATTAAGAGGAGTAAATAATACATTTTCAAATCTCTCTTTTGTCTGTCTCTACACTGATAAAATCATGTGTGTTTTTGACGCTTTTTTTGGGATGAACATTATTAGTATTGCGACCAAATAAAATATTTAAGATGAATCTTTTTGATTTAAGAAAACGCTCTTTTCCTTATTAGTGTATATCTCAGAGTCTACTCACCAATGGTTTGGCCCACAGACGCGGCATTTGCGAAGGCAACAAGTGCCAGAAGTGCGACAAAGTGTTTCATTTTCTTGACTACTGACCGAAGAGTCGTATAAACTAGACGTAGTGCCACCGGTATTTATACTAATCGTCCAGCTGCTTGGCCAGTTGGCTTTTATAGACCTCTTTCAGGTGGGCGCGATAAGAATTCACCATGGTTGATTATTTTATTAACTACGGGGGGCATTCGATGGACGCCCATTGCTGTCTTATCTGGACTCTAACTATGAATCCGTAAATTTAGCAAAACGAAAGGCAAATCAATTTTTAATTAAGACCTTGTCTAGATTTAAGTTTGTCCAATAACACCTGCGAAAGGTGAAATGATATGATTAAATAAAGAAAAGGAAACGAAGCCATTTCGGATATGGTATAAATATGCATGCATTTAATATGATCACTTTTTATTTAAGCTGACTACTTACGTATAAAGTTCCCCAATTATGAACTTGTCCTTCCGCAAGTCTTTTAATCGTAAACTGGGTATGGGTTTTATTTACCGCTGATCTTTTAATCCAAACTCTGTTACTAGATTTACAATACCATCATTTAACCAGAAATAACTTTTATTAATAGAGTTTAAGATGGATTAGCTGCAATACTTGAATTTGATTTATTATCATATTTTGCGCATTTGTAAATAAATTTATTTATAGGAATCTAAGATAGGTTAACTATTGCAACGACTTAGCAATGCGCTGCACTTTACTGGGATATAAAACTATGTACATTTGACTAAGCTAAAAATGCACATTATGGTTTATTACTTTTCAGTATAGGTAATATGAAGAGAATCATTAGAGAATTAGAGGGATTAAGAATCTGCAGAACTCTGACCTCCGATATAAATAAACTTCGTAAACTTTCTATTTATTTTATATTATATTAATATTGTAAGAAGTTTTCAATAGAGTGCTCAGTCTAGATTTTATAAAAAAAAGAAAAGCAAATTAAGTAGCTACTTATAATGCTGTAAGAAGTTTTCAATAGAGTGCTCAGTCTAGATTTTATAAAAAAAGAAAAGCAAATTCAGTAGCTTCTTATAATGTTTTTAATTGAAATTCTCGAGGAAATATTCTTAAATTTCCTTAGTTAACGAAAAATTTAACAAGAGTTAAAGGATCTCTTCATAATAATATAAGCAAATATGGATTCAATCAGGGATTGCAAATAAGAGTTATGAGTTTCAAAAAAATGAAACCTGCGAAATTTTTATAATACAAATTAAAAGTTAATAATTATTTGGTAATTTCTATTATAAAAATTTAAAATAAAAATTGAATGCAAATATCTTTTGAACCAAGTGGTGTATTGCAAAAATGTAAAAATATTGGTGATCTATGATTTAATACCTTTCATATGATACATCACATGTCCTTGAAGGACGAGTTTTAAGAAATATACCAGAATCCTTAATATTCGTCCTTGAAGGACATGTGATAAATCATATGAAAGGTATTGAATCATAGATCACCAATATTTTTAAATTTTTGCAATACACCACTTGGTTCAAAAGATATTTGCATTCAATTTTTATTTTCAATTTTTATAATAAAAATTGAAAAATAAATTTTAATAATAAAAATTGAGAATAAGAGTTTTCTTTTAATTTTTTTTATAAAAATCAACAAATAACTTTTATGTTACAATATATATTTTAAAAATCATAATCATTACGGTCTCTGGATTCAATTGACTTAATTTAGTACCGAGAGCTTTAAAGAAATAACGGAAATTATTATGCACTTGGAATACAAATTAAATGCAGTTGTCAAAGGGGCCTGTTTGACTTGGTTCCAATGGCAAATAAGCGACCGTTGTCTGCATTTTGTGGGGGATCATTAACACCTGCAAAGGCTTTGACGCAGTAAATATTTTGATGTTGGTTTAAATTTGACTATGATTGAAATGTGGAATGCCATATATTTAAAAATAAATCATAGCGTCGATTGAATTGGGCAATTGGTCAAGATTAGACCACTTAATGGATCGCTAAACAATAGGCACTTGGGTGCTACAAGTGTTTTGCACTCATATATTTGCCCTATATATATAACGATGAGGCGATTACCGTCGCTCTAAATAATCAATACAAGAGTATGCAATAAATTATCAATGAGATTATCAACCACAAATCACCCTATAAGCCCTTCAAATCTTGATATAAAAGCCGTTGGCATAAACTGTAATTCGACAGCTTCGAAGCAAAACAATGAAAGCTATCGTATACATTTTTGTGTCCCTTTTGGCCTGTACTGCCTGTAGGGCCTACGAGGTGGACCTCTTAACGGAGGAGCAATGGAATCGACTTGTCGAACGTAATCGTAAGTAAACTTTTGAGAAGAAACTTATCCAAGATAACACTAATCCATGGCTGACTCCTTGTGTTAGCTGTGAAACCCGATGAGCATGGTTTGATATTGAACTCGCAGGCGAAAAAGGCGGTGAAGAATTTGATGGAACAGCTTCCCTGCGGTTTTCCCGAGTACGGTATTCCTCCACTAGCGCCCTACACCAATGCCGAGATCTCTGTCCACCTGGCTCAATCCGTTGTTGAGTGAGTCACATATGATCCTCCTCCTTTGCCTGATTATTAGATTTTCACAAGAATTTCTATTTATCTGTAGTTCATTGGCTCAGTTTCTGCGCTTCCGTTTCGATGGATTGGAGACAATGGAGATTAAGCAGATGAAAGTGAGCTATACCTTGAGCAAGAAGGTGAAGTTCCATTTCAACTTCAAGGAGTTGAAGGCAAGTTCACATGTGCTTAACACAGACACCTTGATCGACTTGCTGAAGGAATGGGGCCTCTCTGTGCGCTATGAGGGCACTGGTCCACTTGCCTTCTCGCTGGAGAATCTGTCGATTCGTGGACAGTTCAAGTATAAGATGCCCATCATCTTTGGCTCCATCAAGATCTACAAATTCGAGTGTGTTGTTGCTCTAGGCAGTGTCACTTCACACATCGGTGGCATTTTGGGCAATGGAAGGATGAACGAGATGATCAACGATATCATTGAGTACGAGGTGCCCGCCTTTGTCAATGGACGTCAGCAGCAGATCAGTGATAGAATCGAACAGTTAATTGTGCCGTTGGTTAATGAAAAGCTCAAGGGTCATAAGATCTGGTATCTGCTGAAGATGCTCACAAACTCCACCAAAAAATGCTCGCCCACACCGGCCCCCTGGTTGGCTGTGCAGTGAAAAGCAGAAAACGCAAATAAGAGTTATGAGCTAAAAAATCAAACCTGAAATAAAATATGTCAATGGTTGTGAAAATCTGAGATATTCTTTATTTTTTGGCTGGTGTATTGTGGGAAAAGGACAGACGATTTTGAATAAAAATCAAGAAATAATTTTAATTTTAAAATTTATAATCGTTACGGTCCCTGGCTTGTGGTTAAAGCAAATCAATATTAAATTGTCAATAAAGCAGGTGTAGCGATTTAGCGATCTGACTTTTAATTAGACCTTCCATCGATTGCACTATCTTGCCCCCTAGTCTTATCGTCGCCTGACTCTTGATTATGCCCGCCTGGCTATAAAAGGTGCTACTGAATTCTTTGGCCATTCAGTAGCTAGTTGAGGTTTACCATAAACATTCAACATGCGTTTTCTATTAGTTTTGGCCAGCTTGGTGGCCATCTGCGCCGCTGGCACCTTGCCCCAAACCCATCCACTTGAGCAGCGTCTGCTGCAATTTGCCGATCAGAATGGAGACATTGAGATATTCGCTGAACCCGAACAGGGCGAAGTTGAGGGTGAGCAATATAAATAAACAGCGTTCGTTATAGTTTTTATTTTATATCGTATTTGGATTTGCATTTGCATTTTAGCTGCACCTCAGTTCATCATTTCCTGGCAGGTGCGTCGCATGATCCGTAAATTGCAGAAGCAAATGGCCTGTGGTTGGCCCGAGTTGGGTATTCCTGCTTTGGCACCGCTCAGAATCAACGAGGCGAACCTGAATCTGAAGCGCGGCATCTTTGAGACCATCAACCATGTGTTCCGCCTAAAGGTGGCCGGTCTGGATGATTTCAAGATCAACAAGTTCAAGTTGAACGTGATCACATCGAAAATCACATTCGATTTCAATTTCAATAATATTGATACAACCGCACAGAAGTACGAAACTGATACACTGATCGATGCACTGCGTCAACTGGGTTTGTCCGTTGAGTATGAGGGCTCTGGATCTCTGTTGTTCGATCTGATCAATCTGCGCATTATGGGTACCTTGAAATATAAGCTGCCTGTGTTGTGGGGTTCTGCCAAGATCACCTCATTGAGGACAACCATCGGACTGGACGCTGTGGTGTCGGACATTACCGGTTTCATGGGCAATGGCCAGATCAATGGTGCCATCAATCGCCAGATTGAGAATGGTGTTGTCAAGCTAATCAATGAGAACCAGGATGCCATTTCCGATGCCATTGAAGATGCGATTGTGCCACGCGTCAACAAATTGCTCAAGGGCAAGGATTTCTGGACCCTTGTTGATCTGATCTTGGCCAGCGGTGAAGGTGAAAGCGAGGATGATCCAATTGTCGTCAACTGTGTGCCACCAGCAGATCCATGGGCATAAATTAAATTGCTTAATAAAATTGTATGAGTTCTTTCACTAGATTTCTTTGGGTTTCATTCGAATTCTACGTTTAATACTTTAATGAGGTTGCAGGTCATTAGTATCCCAAACTAATTCTTTCAAATTAATAGGTTGACAAAAATAACATGTCAGTGTTTAATGCTCTGTGATGATCTGGATCCAAACATCTAGGTATCGTTCGAAAGTCTAATGTCTCAACTATTATCTTTAAAAAGTTGATACGCGGAGAAAAAGTAAGCATTTTCCTTATATTTTTATATTTTGCTATCTTCCCAGTAAGTGAATAATAACACACTGTGACAAAAAAAAATCAAAACAAAACTTCTGGAACGGGACATAGCGTATGTTTTAGGTATAGTTAAATAGAATTTTGTGGCATACTAGAATTTTTTGGATCACATCGAAATTTTGAATAACGGTAAAAAAAAACTTTTTTTGCACATACGGTGACTTTTACGCCCATAGCTTCGTCAAATATCCACTGATTTTAATTTTTTTACCAGTTTTGGAAAGAAGAAACTTAGGTCTTTAAACGTGCCATACATGACTTAAAAGGTTTAATTTCCTTTATTGGAGTATTTGCTATTTACACTTTGTTTTGTGTATTTTTTTTTTAAATTTTTAGACTTTGGTTATGATTTTGAACACAATTTTATAAGAAACGACGTAAACTTGTTATTTTATTTAAAAAGAACACATATTTACGAGTAAAACGCGTGTTTATTTTCTAAAATCGCTCAATAATTCGCAAAGTTATAATTGATTTTCGAAAACGAAATTTTCGCAATACGTTGAAAATGTATGGGCACTGTACGCCCTCAAAAATGCTTTACAACTGTCACATAATCGGCGTTTCTGTTATTGCATAGAAAATGTGCCCATATGTCAATGATTTTTATAGCCTGTGCCCATTAAAAATGGGCAAAAAAGGCTATAATGAATTTGTGTGAATGTATGTAACAGGGAGAAGGAAGCATCTCCGACCATATAAAGTATATATATTCTTAATCAGTATCAATAGCCGAGTCGATTGACACCTGTCCGTCTGTCTGTCCGTCCGTCTGTCCGTCTGTCCGTCCGTCTGTATGAACGCGTGGATCTCAGCAACTATAAGAGCTAGAGACTTCAAATTTGGAATGTAGGCTCCTGAATACCATACGCAGATCAAGTTTATTTTCAATTTTCGATATCATGTCCCGTTGGTTTAAAAATTAGAAAAATCACCATAACATAAGCAATGTTAAAGATAGAAACTTGAGATTTGGCACACATGATAAAAAGCTTGGGCTTAATGTGTCCTGAAAATTTCATCGCGATGCCACGCCCCCTTCGCCCATAACTCGAAAAAGCTGATAACACGAGCAGTTTAATAGCTAGAGACTTGAGATTTGGCACACATGGCAAGTATCCTACTCTCAATGTGTGCTACAAATTTCAGTACGATCGGATATTGAACTCAAAAGTTATTCAAGAATCAAATTTATGCAGATGCGTCGCAGCGCAGTAGCAGCGCAGTCGCTGCGCCGCCCGACGATATAATGAACGAAAAGACGCGTTTGTTCATGTATGTTTGATTTGCCTTTCGTCTGCTGTGGCTCTAAACATGAACAATCAATAGCCGCAATCCAATGTTGCCAGACTATCGCAAGCTACCTACACTCGATAACAGCAAAATCGACTTCAAGCGATATATTTAAATTCAATTATAATGAAAATACTTTTCTTTGAAGACCTGCACAGGCTATCCTACTGTTGCGCCCGCTCGACTGATCGGCTTGTTTTCCTTAAAAATATAATAACTCAATTAAATATTACTCCATTTTTAAAAACTAAAGTGCAGAAGTCGCAAAATTAAATGTTTTTTAAAATTGCATACCAAAATAAAATAGTTTTATACAAATTTGACTTATTAATTTTCGTTCAAAGTAAGGCGAAGTCGCAAAAAACTTAAAAAACCATTATATTTTTACATGTAGCCTCCTTCATTTTTATCCGAGATTGCAATGTAATACACCGTTGGAAAGGTGCTACTTTTTTCCTTCCAACGACGTATTACATGCTATTGTACGATGCATAGTTTAAGACATATGATTTTTTAACTCCAACAACCTCGCAAATACGGGTTTTTAACCGTTATTCCAAATTTTGACGTGCACGAAAAATTTGTGGTATGCCACAATGTTACATTTAACTATATCTACAACCTACACTATGTCGCATCCCAGAAGTTTTTTGACTGTCACACCGTGTAATGCTATGGTTTGCCAATTGACCGATCGCTGGAGTCGAAAACAAAGCACTGATTGACGAAAACCATCGTTATTCAACACGCCAGATAGCCAAAAGCCTAAACGGATCACATATAACATAAGGAAATATGGATACGTAAATAGTTTCGATATTTGTATACGGCATGATTTTAAGAAATTTTTTTTGACTAAAATGTGTCCACATATACTTTTGGTGACTCGTCAATAAAAATCGGAGCTGCATTGGGGAAGCGATGGCACATCCAACAAATACCTTTTTTAATCAAAATATCATGCTAATTTTTTAATTATTGCTAATTTTTAATGAGTATAAAAACCAGCCGGATAGTCGGTAACCGCTCCAGGTGTCTTTCCAACCCAATAATTTCTTGGTCTAAGTTAGTCTATCTCACAGAGATTGGATAAGTATTCTAAAGTTCCTCTAAGACATTGTTGAAATCTTTTCTACAGTAGGAATGCTTAAACTATCTCTAGCCCAACAACATAATGCTTTTTTCCTTTTTCTATAACTCATAATGTGAACATTGGGATCTAGTCTACTTTCAGGCAGATGGTATAAGTCAATATCATCGCTATCGATGCACAACACCTGAGCTAATCCTATCTAATCGTACAGTCGGCACTTGAGTTCCTAATCGTTGTATGAATTCCAAATGGGAAATTAGCTATATTATTTCATTAGTTTCTGTTCTTTTTTCGCAATGCGCAGTTCGTTTTTGATCCTTTGTGCCCTGCTCTTCTGCTCCCTGGGCTCGAGCACGCTCTTTGATGACGACTTACGTGAGCTGACCGAATTTCTGCGTGTGCAGATGAAATGTGGCTATCCCGAACGTGGAATACCAGTCTTGGCTCCAGCTCAGATGGCCTTGAAGTCGATCGACATCAGCACAGATAGCTTTCGGTATGACTTATACTCTATTTCCACGACAACTTTTATGTACATTTTTCTACGTTGGTTTACCATTATTTAAAATGTACATTTATTGCCTGTACAATTGCCAACAAGTGTGCATATTTAATTATGAAACATCGTACATAAACATTGGCGTGAAAACAGAGTATAACTTAACTTCCGAGCTCGTAACACGTATGACATTTGATATTCGGCATTGCAGCTGCCAGGGCAACTTTACGGATCTCTCTGTTGTCGGTCTGGATGGATTTGAGTTCTATAAGCTTAAGTGGAGCAATATTATGCATACCATCAAGTTCGACATGATCTTTCCTCGCATTCAAATCAAGAGTTCCAACTACAAGTTAAATATTTTGAGTCGTTTGTTTGGTTCTGATGTGTCCATGTGGGGTGATGGTGACTTCAATCTGGAACTTATCAATTTACGTGCCAATGGAAGCTTTATCATTCGTCCCTCATCTTTTACCCAGGGCACACACATCAAGAGCTGGAATGTTGACTGGCAGTTGGGCAAGTCCATCTCTAATATCACAGGCATTATGGGCAAAAATGTAGTGATTTCAAAGATTTTCAACCAAATCATCGACGAATTTCTCGAGCTGCTTATCAACGATAATCAAAAAGAGATCTCACAGTTTATGGAGCAATTAATAGTGCCACCCATAAATTCTGTGCTAGATAATGTCGCCTGGTATGAGATATCAGCTATCATTTTGGGCCTGGTCAAGGGAATTTTGCCGGTAGAACCCATTTGTTAAATTGCCATCCGGTGATCGAGTGATAAAAAACGTTTTTGTTGTTCTCAATTAATTTTTAATAAAGAGTTGCAGTACTTTAAAGACACACACTATGGAAGGACTTGTAGTTTTCTTTGATCTAACAATAATAAGTACATTATTGGGATATGTGTTAGAAAAGAATATTAAGATAAGTTATTATTTACTTCTCCGCGTTCAAATGCGTCTGTGTGTACTTGTTTCATTTGTTAAAATTTGCAGACAGCTTTTTACGAGTTATTTCGTTTTAATCTATTTTTTTTTGCAAAAGTTGGCAAATAATTTTTTTTTAAATATACCAAAACTACCAATAAAAACTAATTACAGTTTTCAGTATGTAGTACCAAAAAAACGTCTACACGAGGTAGAAGTCTAGTGACGAAAGCAAATTCACGCCTCTAAATTACTGATAGTTTGACATTATTCCAATCCATTATCTTTGGAATGGATAGACCGATTTTGGTGAAAGAAGTACTGATTTAAAACTATCTGCATAATACTTGGTACTGATCCGTCTTTTTGCTGCAGGCAGTACATATGTCGGAACCGGCCAGATCGGATCAATATATCATATAGCTGTCATAGAAACATTCGCTTGAAAAACATACTTTAGTATGACAAACTATTTCGTTTTTCTACATACCTCAACTAAACTCACAGATAATGCATTTGGATATATCTTATACATCATCACTTAAAATTTGTTTTAAATCGGATCATTATATCATATAGCTGCCATAGGAAAGATCGGTTGTGAGAAGTGCATCAGGGTTCTCAAAGGTATGAAATCGTTGGCGTGCCAAAAATAACAAAGAAGTCTGACTCAAGGCACCCTACTGTCGTTCCCGCCCCGACTTTTTGGATAAAAGACATATCCATATAGTACACCAAATGTACCAAAATTGAATTTCCTAAAATGTAAGACCATTAATGCTTATAAAATTATGTTTTCATTTGATTTCATAAATATTTAATTATAAACAAGTATTTTCATTACTTTTAATATTCGAATTCCAATTAAAATCATTTTACAATATAACTTTCTTTAATGTTAGTGAAATGTGATTATTATTGGCTCTACTAATTTTAATGTAAATGAAATTAATAAGGCATTAAGAAAGAAGTTAATTGGACTACAAATTGGTCGACAGTGCTCATAATCTCAAAAGTATTATTTAAAAATTCAATGTTATTCTAACGAAAACTCTTTATCTTTTCAATTTTGCAGGTAAGAGCGATAAGATTTTAAAACTATAGTCAATACCTATGAGTAAGTAAACATAATAAACATCAGGAAAATGCTAAAAAGTTATAAAATTATTGCATTAGTCGGTTTCGATTCGTTCTAATCGTTTTTACCATAAATTATGATCATAATATGAAAGTGAGCCAAAAAGTAGGGGAAGGTTAGAGAAAAAAAAATCCATAATCGGATTTAAGTGTCGCCGAGAGCGCCAGCGGGACATCTCAATTCATTGGCCGGCATCCTGGCCCGTTGTCCTGGCTTATGGTCTGCTGCTTTGTCAACCCGACAAGAGAGTTCAAACCAATGCACGAGTCCTTAAACAGCAGGAGTACAACGGGTGGTCCTTTGGTCCAACACTTTCTAGCCTTAGCGCAGGATTTTGCGATACCCGTTCAAAACCGACTGCAGCAGATGTTTTTCAATCTTTCTATTTTTTGTTATTTGTTAAACTATATAATATCATTATTTGTTGTTAATTAGTGCACAAATCGTATAGTAGAGCTAGAGTTTCTTGATCCCTTTGGTGTAATCGCCTATCCTTGTTGTTGGGTTCTTACAATTTTTGTACGATTCGAATTCGTTTTGGCTCATTTCATTTGCAATTTATGAGTCCTTTTGCACACAAAAACACACACCTTCACACCTTGCACCTTGACTCGGACTTGAGGCTGTCATAATGCCAGAGAATGCCAGGACACATAGGACACAGCCAAATGTCCTTTTATGAGTACGTGCTCAGAGCCATCCTGCGGCGTTCCCATTGTCCACATCGAAGTTTTACGATCTAACGAACAGACTGCGTGCATTTTGCATTGTCTTCTTGTTTTGCTGAGATTTCCATGTCCTTGCGGCCTGTGCCCATTCACATTCACTTGGGAGCCTTGAGCATTTTCCATTTTCCACAACTTGCCGGCAAAAAGTAGTTTTTCTATGCATATTCCTTTTGTTTATGTCCATTTTGTTGACATTTACGATGCAATTTTCCGAAACCCCTTAAATCATTTCAAACTCGGTCAATACTTTCGCTCTTACGGTTGCCCCGTCATTTCCCATCCCACAAAAAGCACCCAGAAACCCGCTAGCTAGTTGCCCTAGTTTGATTAGCCTCGTTTTTGTGTTTGGACCACAAATTGCTTAGGTCGGTTACGTAGTTTGCCAAGAATTAACAGTTGGTTCAAGTCTCGATCCTTTCAAGAGTTTTAGCTTCCAGATGAAGTTAGGTCTTACTTAAAGATGAGAAAATTACTATATTATTATTATATGTTTATATTTAAGAACAATGTTAAATACATTAAATTCGCATAAATCATTCAAATACCCCTCTAAATAAAATTCATATTCGAATATTTTAGAAATTAACATATGTACAGAATTGAAGTGATTTTCCAATTGCATCAAGTAAATGTAAAGTCTGTCGAATTGTTGCGCAAAAATATACAAGTAAAACGATCCATGGCTTATCGATTTGCAATAATAAATGATAACTTTTGCCCCACCTTGTAAAAGAAAAATTTTGTGGTACCTCTTCTAAATAGACAGTTGACTAAATGTCGAGTGTATTTTATGAAGACTAAACTTCCTAAAACTTTAGCTAAGCAGTTTTCTTTCGTGCTTTTTAAGCGCTTTTATTCTGTGTAACCCACTTAAGGAATAGGCTTAAATTCCCTGCGGTTGTGTTTCCAAGCATTTTCCATGTGTTTTTCATGCTGTGACTTTCTGCTGAGAACGAGTTAATTGAAAACATTAGACGACAACTTTCAGTTTTGTTGAAACAAAAAGTCGTAAATATTTGCAAGAAGCTCGTGCTTAAGTTGCTTATTTTGTGTTGTTGTAGAATTATGCTGCTTTTAAGGCAAAGACTGAAAAACTTATACATATGTATGTGATTTGAAGGGCTATCGCGAATAATTTAAAATTTATGACTGAGGCACTTGAATGCGGCAATTGTTGAACGGAGAAAATTAAGATTCATTAACGGGGCAGAAGGAAAAGGGTAAAGGAGCTAACAATGGGGCGCACATAAATCAAAAGTTGTATATACATATATATATATAAAATAAAAATGAGTTCTGGATGCTGTCGGATTGCTGGTTTCTTTCTTAGATTTTTTTCTGTTTACTTAAAGCAAAAGTTGTAATCCTTGTTGCGCATTAAATGAGTTTTAATTTGAAACGTAGTAGCTTCTTTTTGTATGCGTTAAGTCAACGGTGAAGGCATCTGTAGGCAACGCAGAGGACTCGCCCAGGACTCGTCAAGGACTTGCGTTGTGCTCTTTTTGTAATTGAGCCGCGCAATTTTCCCAATAGGTGCGGCGTCCTGTAAATGAACAAGGATGCGAAATGGTTGCCAAGGATTCTGTCTTCTTGTGTTTTTTTCAATTAAATTTGACATGTGTCTCCCGTATCCTTTTACCTTTCTCCTTGCGCCTTTCTCCCAATTTTGTTTCATGCGACAAGTCAAGCTGAAAATTGCGCATTTGAAATTGGGTTAGGCGGGGGGTTGGAAAAGTTGCGACACGATTACACTTTCGACTACTCGTGGTACTTGCCACATGCAACACACCGAAACTCTTGCCACTTGCATTTAAAATTGTCTTGGGCTTATCCCATTTCAGAGTCGCGTCTGGAGATTGCTTCCCAGACATTTTGATAGACAGCTGATTAAATTCGATTGCCTGCTCTTGGGTATCAATCAATTTGATGCTCTGTTGCCCCGTTTTAATTGAGAAATTTAAGAAATTTCATTGAAGCCAAAGGAGCTGTAAAATAGCTTTCAGCTGAGTCGGCGCCCACATTTACCGCTGATTCAAGAAGCAGATGGAGTTTACTTTAAACTACATACTGATATGACTTGTACTGCCTATCAATCAATCAATCAATCTATACAATTACACTTCAATCGTACTGTTAATACTTGCCCGGTATGCAGGAGGCGCTCTAACAAACATTGTATATGACTTATTAGACTTTTGACAGATGTCAAACCAGAGTTATATAGACACACTTGCAGGAAGTTTGCTGGCTTTTATTAGCATGACAATAGAATATCCTGTATGTTATCCGTTAGCCACCACCACCAGGCGGGCCAGATCATCACAACGCGGACAGATGTCTTAAGAAATCAGGCTAGGAATTGATGTGACACTTTTTCAAATGTTTACACCTTTAACCCTTTAGGAGCCATTGTTTAAGCCGACATCTGCATTGGGTTAAAGGGGTTAAAGCGGCCCTACGATCGGGATCAACAATTGTTGTCGAATTGTTGGCAATGTTTTGTTAATTTTATGTTTAATTAGTGCCATTTGTTAGCGATTTATGGGCTTAACGGTGCATAACTGGGCTCTGCAAATTCCTAAAATATCTTGTATAACCAATATTATTTAGTGTAGATTATTCTCGGTTGTGGGAATGCAATTTCTTACAGCTGAGCATGAAAATTATTTTTATGCTGAATTTTAAAAAGAATTAATCACCATAAAAGTGCTAAGCAAAAAACGGATGCAGCTTTTGAAAATTGTAAAATGTGTTAAGTTCCGGCCAAGTAGTATTTATTTACAAATTATTTGCGAAATATACATACTAATTACTAATTACTATATTTATGTTTCCATATGTAAGAAAACTCCAAACTTTTGCAATTACTATCGTAAAAGTGAAGTAATATTACTTTTAGATTGATTATACAATATGAAAGTTATATTATATGTTTTAAAATAATTTTTTGGATAAGTTTTCTAACTACGAAGTTAGTGATATGTTATCTCATATATTATTCTCATGGCTTCAAAACTAATAGACAAGTCTGCCAGAAACAGACAACTGATGGGAATTACAGAATTCTTATACTTTAAGAAATATGCAACGCTGTTTTCAATGCTCTACATGTTTCGTAACAAAATTATAATATTAAAATAGATTAAAATAATTTGATATCAATTATTATGCAGAAAATATAAGTTTAAAAGTTATTATAACATTTTTTCCGGTCCAACCATAACGGAATAAACTTATTAACGGTTGTCAAGAACTACAGCAACAAGAGTCAGCCGCAACCAAATACAAACCAAAACCCAACTCAAATAATTCACCAAAATTATGTCAAATCATGCAAGCGGCTGTAGAAAGACACAAAATTTTGCTGAAGTAAAAAAAAAAAACAATGGATAAAAATTCTTCACAGAAAATGCTAATGAAATCAATGCAAAAGTCCATAAAAATGTTGATCTTGGGAGTAAGCGAGAAACCGCCAAGAATACAGAATCTACTTCAGACCATGTCCAGGGCGCAGTCGCAGCTGCTGCATGAAGCTCTCATGTTTTGGGCAAACAGACAGAGGAACAACAGGCAGGCGCAAGGACGCAGGACATGCCGCAGGACAGACAGGCAGGCTGACTGACAACAAATACAATTTTCCTCAACTGCAACGTCATTCGATGTTTCCGTCCTTTGCCATGTCTTTGGCTCATCATATTTTCCTGCGGCTGCCGTCAGACTGATTTGCATTTTTAATCTCATAAGGATGCTGCTTTATGCTACAGCATTGTTCCTGTGGTTCCTCAAGCTGCAAACTCAAGACACACACACACAAAAAAAAACATGTTGCTGGCTGAAAAAAAAGAAATAGAAAAAAAATTGAGTCCCCCTTGTGGCGACCTAGATATGTTTAATCCTAGATTTGTAACACGCCAAGAAAGCGGCCCTTGCCTATGTAATCCTCAGCTCGTCTTAGACAGCGACAGTTTTTGTCTGTTACGCTTGAATAATTATTGTAATTAAAGTTCCTTCAATTATAGTTTAGCTTTTGTCTTGTCGGACTTAACAGTCAAGCGGATCTGCACAATATTTCCCTCACATATTTGTTGTACTTCTGACATGTAGAATGTCATCTCTGAGTACCATAATGAACTGAGAATGAGTCGCTGAATTTTAATTGCCTATTTTTTTAATTTCTTCATATAGGGAATATATTGAATAATGGTGGGCAACATAAAATTATGTTTATATTAAGAAGCTGAAAAGATCCTTATGATTTTTAAGAAATTTAGCTGGAGCTTAATGAATTTAATAGAACTAATGAACATTTTTTTTAATAATTGTGCACATATCTTAAACAACTAATATTCTCTTTTTAAATCGATATTAAGTTAAACTTTCCCGTTTCAATAAATTATTTCAACTATATAAAATTAACATTTGTTGCCTCTGCAATTTCCAACAAATGTAACAAATGTGTAAACCCGTAGAAAGAGGTATTAAGCACATAGATTTTGATAAGAATAAGTTAAAGATGTGTCTTCATTATATTCTGCCCTTTACTGATTTAAAGATATGTGGTTAGTTTTTTGAGGTTTACTTTTAGAGCAAACGCTTGACTGAACTTTAAACAGTTTTGTATGATTGTTTCGACCATATCCGATCCGATTAGGGTTCTGTTTCAGTGTCATACAAGACAACAACAATAACAATAGGTACAGTAATCGATCTGTTTGTCTCTCAGGGTAAGACAACAATTGTCCACGCACTTTCGAAATAAATCATAGAAAACTGAATGAGATCAATGCCAAGACAACACAAATTATGTGAAAGTAATTTTTTAGATGAGAGCACATTGATAAAGAACACACAAAATAAAAATTTTATCTTAAAACTGTACAATATTTTAGATACAAAAGAAATGACATTTGGTGACGTCATCAAAACTCAATCAATTTGCGGTTTGCGATCCTTGCAAAAGTTGAAAAGTTGATGCCTACTATGATTTATCTGTAACGGTTCAGTGGTTCATTGGCTCGATGCTTGTTGCACTTGAGTGCAACATGCACAGCCGCATGTCCTTGCCACACAGAACACCGCCAAGTCATTAATCAAGTCCCTAGGAAGCTACTGCTAATGACTATTTCTTTCCTTTTTTTTGTAACTAATGAATGGAGTGTCCTAGCATGCGGATAACCACAATATTTTTTGCCTGGATAAATCAATGGATCAAACATTTATGCTCGCATTCTGGTCAATGAATTGAACTTGCTGCCGCAGAGTTCACACTTTAAGAGTTGACATTACATTTGTTCCATTAATCACTTATTGAGTCTCATTAGTGTGTGCTATTTTAGGGTAATTCTATGCTATCTACATTTTATACATACTTATATTGCAAGCTGTGGGAAAAGTAGCGCAAACTTGATGAATAATTATATTAAATTTCTGGTAATACACAATATAATATATATATAATACACATGATATATATATATTTTGAATTTTGAGAGTGCACATCAAATATTTTTTTGATATTAGCAATTATCTTCGACAACTTAAGTACTTATAGTAAATCTAATCTTATTTTTATTGTCATTATTATTATAATAACTACTTTCATTAATATTAAAATTTTGTTTATTTGTGTACATTTTCTTCTGCTTAAAGAATTTAAAGTAAACATCGTCTGGTTTCTATTGCTATTATTATAAAATGTTCTTTATCAAAATGTATTCCGTTTCTTAGACCTAGTTTAATCAACTAAGTATTCACGTTTTTGTGCATACTTTCTCTTTGTTTTCATGTTAATATTTACTAGGATCTTTCTATTTCTCCTGCATTAGGTTGCATTTGATTACTTTATTCACCCATTTTCTATATTTCGACCTGTTTACGCAGTTATGTAAATGTAACCTCAAATTAAGAGAACTCACAACGCCTTTTCGTTGCCTGTGAATCTTACGTCTTCGGGGCATATCAGTTCAGTTACGCCCTTGAATTTGATCAAAAGAGCCTGTTGTCAAACATTTACCGGGTTGGAGTCCACAAAAATTGTTGTCCTGCCCTCTTTACCCAGGGGGCTAAAATGCAAAACTCTTTGCATCTCCCGCAGGCAGGTCCCAAGTTTAATGCTTTTCAGAACCTGAACATCAAACCGGGAACCGGGAGCATGGAACCTTAAGGTCGACCGCCAACTGTGCGAGGGCACAATTATTAGCACTTAAGCGACACATTTGGGCTTGCAACAGAG
This sequence comes from Drosophila histrio, assembly GCA_958299025.2. Taxonomy (NCBI): domain Eukaryota; kingdom Metazoa; phylum Arthropoda; class Insecta; order Diptera; family Drosophilidae; genus Drosophila; species Drosophila histrio. The sequence goes on along the minus strand of OY282580.2, from coordinate 31,412,793 downwards.
CTCGGTATGCTTGCCACATCCTTGACGCTCTTGCTGTTGCTGGGGCAACCCTTAAGCAGTCGGCACAAGTGTCGATGACACTTGGAGGGATTTTTGTGACTACGGCCGCTTACCGCAGCCATCGCAACGATATGCAACGTTGCATGTTGTCGGTTGATTGTCAGGTAAACGGCAGAGGCAAGGGGAAGGGGTAAGACACCTCCTGGGGTATGTCCTAGCAAACACTTAAGCCAAAGTTAAACGCTTCGAGTGTCGTATTTTTGTTTTTGTTTGTGTGTTTCGTCGTGCTCCGGATTTTTTTTCTGTAGGTTTTTGTACGTAAGGACGCAGCAGGAGATGCTCTACATCGTCGCAAAGATCCTTCGATTCAGCTCAAGACCCAACCTAAATCAATTGCGATTCAGAAAACTTTGCTTTAATTCGCTTAAATACCGGCAGGACATGGGACCGGGGACATGCCATTGTGCGAAAAAAAAACCTTAAAGGATTTCTTGTTCCTACTCTCTACCTCTCTGTCCCTCTTGGTTCCGATTGTTTTGGCCCTGATGTTGTCACAGCTAAAGCGCTTTAATTTTGATTGCATTCGATTGGTTGTTGTTGCTCTGTTTTTTCTTTTTCATTCTGTTTTCCCATTTTGATTTTGTTTCCTGCGTTGTTTGCACAACTCTTTGACAAATTCGCAGGCTTGTTCCGGCCACGACATCCTTTTCGGCATCCTTTGCCATTTCATTCAGTGAAAGGATTAACTATTTTCGGTATTTGTGTTGTTCTCCGACACGAAAGTAGCCTAGATCTTGCAATTTCTGGTCTTAAGGTTCTATGCTTTGGTATTTCCCAAATTTTTGTCTTTTGGTTTTTCTTAAGGGATTTCATTTTGTTTATTTTGGGTTCTGTGTATGTGCGAATAGTTTGCGAGTTGTTTGTAACAGTTATTATAGGATTTTGGCTTTGAGAATGGGATCCCTATGCTAGAAAGAGTTATTGAAATTATTAACGCAACATTTACTTGAGTACTATGTGTAAGAAAATCATTAAATATTATTTAACAACAAGAAAGAAACTTCTGGCAGGGCACTGTTGATTTGTAAACATGTTTGAGCATAATATAACATAATCAATATTTTCTTAAATGATTAGTTATTAAGTTTCTAAAAGAGATGTTGTCTTTTGATATATTTTAAGAAACAACTAAGTTTTTCTGACTAAAGACTGAAATAATATTGTAAATACTAGTTATATAATATTCTTATAACACACTTTTCATTTCACAAAGGGGAACAATGTCTTATCGATATTCTCGATTTAATAAAAATATTTTCATTTAATACAACTGCAAACGTATCGATATTTTTTATTAATTGCCATAAATAGTATTGATGCTTTCCAGTTTAATTAAAATAAAAGTTAGCACAAGTCTAGAGCATGTGATAATTTGGTTGAATATATCGTTTTGTTATAAAATCTTGCTCTGCCTCTGAGCTCACGGATTTTGCACATGACCTGCTGGAATTTAGCGTTTCTTTAATTTTTTCTCCTCTTTCGGTTTAGTTAACATTGACAGAATGTCAGTTGGAGGATTATCGCCGGCTGTCTACCTGCTGAACCTTATACAACATGTCAACCGTCATTCATTGACTTGCGGGAAATTCCGGTCGGTGGTGACCATTTTTGGTCCATTGTTGATCCTTTTGCAGAAATCCCTTTAGCATTGCTTTCGCAAGTAATTAGTTGGCTGTCAACGTTTTGGTTTGTGCCAGAGCTAAAAGGATTTGCCAATGAGGCCAACACCTGCGCACACACATTGCCTGAGATAATGGAATCCTGGGCTCTCGAATTCTGGCAACGCGCGCGCCTTCTCATCCAAAGCCTGAAGCAATCTATCAACACAATTTTTTTGTGCTCCTTGGAAATGTGTTCAACCTACTTTGATGAAATGTTGTCGTCGGACCAAATGAGAAATTGCATGTTGCTGCTTGTTTGCGCATCATTTCATGTATGTCCTGGCAGAACAGAAGTAGGCTCTGCTTATTCGTCCTTCTGGATCAAAAGGATAACTGCAACAGACAGTCAACAGCAGCAGCAGCAGCAGCTACTCTAAATGAGTTTTGCTCTACATTGATGCGCCTGCAGTGTAACTTTGCTGCATTTACTGTATGTCCTCGATGTCCTGAATGTGTCCTGCCTAGCGTAGCATTGTATAAGAAAGTGGGACGGCGGTTTGTTGTCGCAAAGCTGTCGTTCCATTGAATGCAACTGACAATGACAACAACTCCCTCAATTCCTGTCACATCCCGACGGCAGACAAATTAGCTTAAATGAGTCGCCTTCTCCTTTCAGTCACACCCTTAATTCTGGCGGGTGTTCTTGTAAATTTACGAGCTGTTAAGAAATATCTTGCATTTTATAGAATATCACAGCTGTTGAATTGAATCAATGATATTTCTGACGATTCGTTCTGTTATTGATCTTAAAATATAAAACGATCCGTGACAATTGGGAATTAAATTTTTTATATACTGTGTCTAAACACATTATCGAATCAGAAAATGCGGCATAAAAGCAGGAAGTAAGAAAGGACGTTCTTAAATGATCTTATGATAGTTCTGTTTTATTTAAATTTATTTAAATAAATCTAGTCTTTCGTATATTTATATTTGAGCTGCCTAACAAAACTAAAATTATTTTTGAAAATATTATTCAATTATTCTACATTTCAAAACTCTCCTTGCAACAAATGTTGGATCTTTTAAAGTCATAATTTTGAGTACCCCCAGACCTTTAATTTTTATTTTTTTCTTTTCAGCTTAATTTTAAATTTTACATTTATTTGAAAATTTTAATATATTGATTTGTAATGTTTTCTATATTTTAGTCGTACTAAATAAATAAAATAAATGAAAATATATAAATAAATAAATGCATATACAAATAAATGGATAAATAAATATGTCAATTAAGAAAAAAGTAAATAAATAAATAAGTAAATATATAAACTAATAAATAATTAATTAAATAAATAAATTCACAAAAAAATAAATAATAAAATAATTTAATTAATATATAAATAAATAATAAAATAATTTAATAAATATGTAAATAAATAATAAAATAATTTAATATATTTATCATTAAATAAATTTATTATTAAATAAATAAATATACTAATAAATAAATAAGTGTATCAATAAATAAATAAATACATAAGTAAATAAATAAAGAATAAATAAATATAAATATCATTTACATATCTGTCATAAGGATGATCTGTCACAAATCAAGTTTCAGTATCAATACGTTTTTAACCAATCTCACATATTATGTATTAGGTATTGTCTTATACATTACAACCAAATTTGAATGAAGTCAGACTAATACAGACTATACAACTGCAATAGAATCGTTCGGTTGAAATTAAATACAATACTCTGCAAGCATATCAAATCTTTGGCTCTCCTTTTTTTCTTGTTTCCATATAAAATTTGTTGTTCTCTCTTGTTATTATGTCTGTAATTGGCCTAATTATACGTTTGTGAATATCTAAATTAGTCTAATCCATTCATAGAGAACATTCTCCAGACATTCTCTACTCCTACACGTGATTTGAGTTAATTTCCTTGGAGGAACTGTATAATTGGCAAATGCCAAGCAATTAGCTGCAGTTGCTTTAGCCAGGACAATGACCGCTTTACCCTCTACACACATATCTACATATGCAAGACACAAATATGCACAACTACTATCTATAGACAGGATCATCTATGCATGCACATTTAGCACGCTGAAGCTTGGCCCTTAAGTTGCGGCACATGTCCTAACAGAAAGACGGCACGGCAATTCAGCTGGCCACAGACAGGACTTGGCTTGGTGTGGAATGCTTTGCGTGTCGAATGGTGGCAACTACCGAAGCTGCCGCCTACCGTGTGGCATGCAGCATGTTGCCCGCAGTGCAATTGTTTCGAGTTGCACGAGACATGGACACGCGTCATATTTTAATTATGACAGCCGGCCCAGGGCTGTTGAGCGGTCAGTAAGTCAGTCAGCCAGTCATTCAGTCAGCCAGCCAGTCTGAGTCTCATGTAGCAACCCCTTGGCGCTGTAATGACCAAAACAGGAAACAGGATATGCCACACATCAGCAGCCAAAACAGCTTCGGAACTCTCACCTTTGTTGACAGATTAGTGGGAATCGGTGTGCATCATAAACTTGACATATTTATTTGACACTTTGATTGTTCTAAGCTTGTCATAATTTTGATATGCTCTGCATACATTCTACAGGCTAAAGCCCACATCCTTACAGCGCAGTCACGTAGCATCCTGTTTCTATACCCTTGGAACAAGCTTGTAACAGGTATATATGTACGTAGTCCATTTGAACTCGATCTCTGAGGTAGCTACAGTCAACAAATTTGATATGTAGACTCAGTATACTTTATATAGTAAGTTCCACCCTTTAGCAAATGATAATAAATTTTACATACTTAAATAAAAAAATATAATTTACATACTTATATTCATATTATTTATGTCTGGTGAATGAACAAAGGACTATTTTAAACTTAACTTTGAGAGTTCATTTATTATATTAAATTATTTTTAACCTCAATTCTAAAGATATAAATTGTTTTTTTTTAAATATATTTATCCATAGGAGATTCTTAATATTTATTGTTGATCATAGTTCGAAGTTAAAATTATATTTGAATTGTTTTTTTCCTCCCTTGTCTGTATAATTGTTACAGAGTATTTGCTCGTGTAACACGTTTGATTTGATGTTTCTTTGTGTTATATTTTAGGCATATGTCAAATCGCTCTTTGTGTTCGCTAAACTAACTCGAACTAATGAGTGCGCTTTCATTTACTGGAACACTTCTTCAATGCGCAAATTTGCCAATTATGCGGGCTATGCAAAAAAAAATGTATAAATGAAAGTCAAGGTGCACAAAATAGCGCGGCACTTGACGCTGCAGCAGGGAGGGGCTGGGGGAGGGTAAGTCCGGCTGCACATGAACAAGCAGCGGGCAGTCTGTCGCGTGTTCACTTTAATTTCATTACACTGCATTTTGCTCATTACAACGCTTGCATTTTAATGAACTACCACCCCTCCACACCCGCTGACCCGCTCACGTATCCTGTGCCAGGATTTGGCGATCAGGCGACGCGCAGGCGCAGACAGTTTAAATGCCCGTTCACTTAGTGCACTTTTTAGGGTTGGAACAGCGCAGTTTCACCCCCTCCCATCGCCACTGCAGACTGCTATCCCCCTTGCCGTTTCCTGCTACCGTTTGACCAGCGGTCAACTGCTAAAATCCTTCCTTGTTGCTATTGTTCCCGTTTTTGTTGCGCTGCATTCGACTTTTTAAGCTTTTACTTTTTTGTAGCTCACGCGAACCTTTCGCATTTAGTAGGGGTTGGGGAAGGCAAGGGGAGGGGGGTTGATTACTACCCCAGTTTGATAGATGTCTCAACTGACCGTTGAGTGTTGGCGGCTGCACTTAATGGTTATCAAGCCTAATGTCATTTGTCAATATGACATTTGACAGCTTTGTCTATATAGTAGGAATTATTTCAATCGGAATCGGAAGCATACCGAATGCTAAGCAAAAGAAAAAGACAACACTTGAGTTATATTGACATATTCCTAAATATTTGCGATGATCCGAGATAAGCACAAATAGAGTATATATCTATCTTAATAACTAACTATCAGAATATGTATGTAAGAGCATAACTGAATACATATCTATATTCGAGTTGAAATTTATGTATTTTTCTATCTTAGTAATTGCCTATTAAAGTCTATCAACATATCTCTCAGTCAAAGTATATATCTGACTCAGTATCTAAATAAGTATGTAACTACAGAAATCCTGCAAAACTCCAAGAAACTATTGAACCCAAGGTTTAACTTTAAACCTTAATTTAATTTTATTAGACTGTTTTCATTAAAAAAGTAAAAAGGGTCTGTTAAGTTTGTCAAGTTTTGCCTTGATTTTTGGCACACAGGACAAGCATCGGAGTACTAATATATCCTGATTTCATGGTGATCGGATGATAAACTCGGAAGTTATTCAAAACTCAATATTACTCAGTGACGGGCCAAAGGAAGAAGAAGAGCATATTGACGTCACAACGCGCTATGGGGTACTATTAGTGTTACTCTTATTTCCTTTTTGAAGAATAAGTAAAGGGTCTCTCATAGTCGACTTCGACTGTAGCCTTTCCGACTGGTTAATAAACATACTTAGAGTACGGATTGTTTGTTTGTTCTTTGTGCCAGAAAGTACGCCAAAAAGTAAAAGTTATAAGTGAATTAAATTTAAGTACAGCAATCCTAATTCGACATTAACATATTTATACTTCTATGAAGGGTTCGTTATGATTATAACTATACCAACCATTTAAACTGTCCCATACTCCCCGACAATTGGTTTTCATTCCATTTGACTGCAGTTGACTACACCATCAGCACGTGGCTGGAGTGAGGAAAGGGAAGAAAATGGAAGGGTCTTTATATTTCAGAGTCCGGTCAGCAGCAGCTGTAATAACCAAAACATGAGCTAACCATGATATCTAACAACTTTTTTCATCACTTAGCCGACACATCACACATCATATCACAATGATGCGATGCTTTAATCCAGCAGCTGCCCAACCAAAATAAAACTATATATCTGGCATAAACCCACTGAAGCATCCGCCGAGCAGTCGAACCAACGAAACAACAACACTTTAATGTAGTGGCCGTTTATGCAAACATAAATGAGAGTGGGAAATAGAAAATGGAAAAGAGGAAATGGACCTTTCAACAAGAGCCTCAACCTGGACATAGGATGCTGTCCTGCTTTTTATATTGGAATGGAAGTTGTGCGACCGCTAAATGGTTTTTTTTTCCAAAAAATTTCATAACATCAAGATATGAGCTTTGTATTATCAGATGGGTGGGCAGCGGTAGCACAACCCGAGGCGGTGTTCCCAAAAAAAAAAAAAAAAACGCGAGCTGCATTCGTAATTCCTAACGAGACGACTAAGCAGCTAGTGGACCAACCCCTTTATCATAGTTATACCCCTACTTCTAACCCTTCCCCTCCACCCCTTTCAAACCAACTAATGAGCACACTTGAGCAAGTCGAGCGAATCCTGCAGCCAGTTGCATATTTTTTGCTTTGCAGCGCTAGTAAAATGAGTCGCGTCGCGCGACGAGTATGTCCTGCTGCAGGACATGCATTGAGTGTCCATCAAGCAAATCACAAGCAGAACAGCAACAGTGGAAACTAGAAAGAGAATGACGAATAGCAAATGCGCTTGCCTCTATGGCAATATCTATGTCTGTGTCTACAACTATATTTAAATCTGTGTCTATAATTATAATTAAATATGTGTCTATAACTATATTTAAATCTGTGTTTAATCATGATCTATATCTGTGTTTATATATATATATATATCTAAATATTTATATCTATATATTTATATCTATATCTACATAATTATATCTATATCTATATATTTATATCTATATCTATATATTTATATATCTATATATCTGTTATATTGACCCACATAGGTTTTTGTTCTCGATATATTGGTTATTCCCTCGACTTGTTTTGTTCAATTTCCAACACGCTAATTATGTATTTTCGCAGTCAATAAATAAACTGCAAAGAATTTTTTTATGTTAAATGCCAAATTGTAGAATAAAAACAAGACAAAGAATTCTATGAACCAGACATCCCATCAACAAAATATGTGCAATAATTATAAAGATTGCCAGGAATAAAACAATATAATAAAATAGTTTTAAGACGCTTAATAAAGTGTAAATACTCTTCAGTAAAGAGTATTTAATGCTGAATCCGCGCGGGGGTTGTCCAACAATGGGTTAGCATAATGCCAACCCTTTTGGCCGGCTTATCTGGAACCCAGAACTTTATTGTCCTGTTTGGTTAGCAGTGACAGTCAGTCCTATGCTGTTGTTGTTGTCGTTGTTGCTGTTGCTGCATTTTTTAATTCCGTATAAATTTGATTGTTTAATTGTCTTTTTTTCGTCGTCCTTTTTCAATTTCAATTATTTTAATTATGCCTTTGGGGGAGAAGTCGAAGCCAGTTTGCTGCTGCTAATATAATTAGTTAATTTCCAACAATTTGTCTTTGGGAAAACCACAATTATATGCTAGAATGTGCAGAGGACACTCGGCGACGAGGAGGGGGTGAGTTTTTTAAAAAAGTGTGTCGCTATCATATCGTATATTCTTATCAACTTGGGGGTTCTTGGCAATCTAATGCATTATCCTTGCGTAAAATCCTTGACTGGTCACAAGATTAATGTCAGATATCCGCACACGAAACGAATAACTTGACATTGAAATATGCCGCAAGATCAGGCAAGGAATTGCTCTTCTACCCTCCTCTCTTCGTGTCCCACTTCCCACTCCATCATACTCATCCCCTCCATAAAGCCAATTGATTGATTTGGCAAACAAATTTCCCTCGATCTTGAGGCCAAAAATTTCATTTTCATTCGACTTTCACATGAAAAATCGCAATTTTTTGCAATTTGTTTGCAATTTTCGTGTTGATTTAGGTCTCGATATGGGCAAATTTTGGTATTTCTTTCTGATATATTTGATTTTCGTTATAAAATGCTAGATATTCATTTGCTTTGGCACTACGCATAATTAATCACAAAGAATTGTATGGAAGACATTTTAAGTAGGTTAAATTTATATTTCAAATCTGTTCAATCATGATCTTTATATACTTATTTTTCACCTGCAATGAGTGTCTAACTTTTCCTTTCTCTTCTTTTTTGCAGGTAAGCATGATTACATCCATTGTTGCTCATCGAATGACTAAGTATACATATATAATATATTATTTGTTTATTTAATTGATGCTTGCTTAGTTGCGGCTGATATCATTACCAAATGCTGACTCAAACATGATCTCAAGATATTACGAAATACTTGATTTTGGATATTTTAAACAAGTATTCAATTGTTTTTCTATATATTTGTTCCTATGTTATATGTCTTTGCATTTAACCATATACTATTAATATTTATGGACGCAGGGTGTATATACATTTCAAAAAGAATAGAGCACAATTTTGAACAGACTATAAATTAATCAAGTAATATCTAAGTTAGGATTAGTTTGACACCTTTGGTTCTTAACTATTTGTATTTGTATTTTTTTATAATACAAATAAAATAAAATAAAAACAATCGTAATGGAAAAAAAATACTATTTCAGGTAGTTCAAAAGACATTTCGGCATTTTAGAGAATCATTAAAACACACTTTTTGTGAACAGAATAATTTTACCAGTTCACTCATGTATGTGGGCAACTCTTTGGTTCCATTCACTTCATAAAAATTGGCACAGCAAATTATATAGCGTTGCACTTACATAAATTCTTGCGAAATTATTTGCTTGTGACAGGCGCATCAAATGCCCTGGGAACAAGGAGTTCTCTTGGTGCATGTGAAGTTGTTGCTGATAATTTTTGGTAATGCGATCATAAAACCGTCATACCAAAGGAAAACACCACATAAAGTTTTTTAAAAAATCGAAAAAAAATGTCAAAATCGCTTTTGATCAATATTACATTTTGCACGCCATTTAAGGAATCCTAAGGAACCCTAAAATATTTATCATTGGTGTAAGAGATTTGCAGTTCCACCCCGTGATAAAAATTAAAGAAAAGAAGGAAAAATTTTGAAAATTTTTACATTATGTGTGTTTCAGTTTTTCGCCGAAATATGTTACCTCTACTTACTTACATCTAATTTGAACTATGACCTTGCGTGCAAAAGAAAAATTACTCGAGCGTGCCTACGATCCGTAGAATCATCCCTACATTTTTTTGAAATATTAATTACAACAGTTTTGAACATGAAGTGAAAGATCTATCCGACAGGGATAGTTCTACGTAAATGACAGCAGCTAAACGAGTTGACCTAAATGATATTTTCTTCTAGAATTAGATTGATATAATTCAAATTTATCAATGTAAGTACTAGATAAGTTTTCAACAAAATAAAAAACGGAAAATTCAATTGATTTTCATGCTAAAAAAAATTTGACTAACTCAATTATCGCTGGCAATTGTTGAATCTAATTATAGAAAACCCCATACGATATGTCATCTATCGCTTATTGCATAACTTTCAATTCCAATTTAGATCTTCAACTACAAATCCAATCGGCAATAATTCAGAATATTTTGTAACGCAACAATTGTGCTGTGTTATTTAAGTACTCAAAACAAGTGAAAAAGAAAAAGAAATAAATAAACACGAATAAGCAGAAATTCAAGTGAACGGGCAAAAAGCTACAAACCAAGGGCACCTCCTCTTGCCCTTCTCACCCACTGACCCTGTGGCAATTTATAGATAGAATTTGCGTCAGCTGGGTTCTTGGGCTTACGTATCCGAATAATTGTGAGGGAATACATATAATTTAATTGTTTCATGCAAAATACTCGTCATTATAATTATACTTTTATATCTTTTTTCACTTGGCAGCGATTTTCAGTGAGTGGAATAGCCGCAAGCCTAAAGAATCTAAAAGAAAATTATATTTAACGTCACAGCATATACCCTGTAATATTTTAGTTACATAGAGTAAGTTTACTACTAATAATACGAGTATTTAAAATTAAAAATTTCCTGTCGGTGATTTTCATTACTGTGTCTCTTTAAACAACTAATTTTATACACTTAATTTAGCAATATAACATTTATTCTGAATTCAAAAGTCAAGCAAAAAACTATAAAAAGATTTAATTTATGAGTTCGATAACTTTTAACAATTTTAATGTTTTCCTTCAACATTTAAAACAAGTTTTATATGTACAAATTGAATTTACTTTCCAAAATATTTATGTAAGGGTATTTGAGGTTCGTACTCCCCAGACACAACTTCGTTTAATATATATTTTTGTATCCTCTTTTAAAAATTAAATTCAATTTGACTGCCGTACCAAACTTGCTTGAGGCATCCGCCCCGCATCGTTGGCTGTCACAGACAGGGAGAAAAAGAGATGTGGACAGACGGAAAAAAGATATGAAGAGGGAGAAAAAGAGACAGGGATACGCTCCACATTTTTGGGGAGTTTGTCGTAGTCGGTACTTAACATATTTGCATTGACAAGCAGACACATATACATAAATGTATATATAAGTATGGGTGTTATGCGGGTTGGGGCCCCATTAAAATTATTGATTTTCTGCCGTCTGCAATTTTGCCCTTTAGCCTTCCCCAGCTTCATATTCATATCCCCCTGTGCTACTCCAGCGTCTACACATTTCAATTAATCAACTCAATTTGCGTTTTAAGTGCAAAATGCATAAAGTAAAGGCAAGTAATAATGATACAACAGATACCCTGTACAAGTTAACAATTTCTTTCTTCAGCATGTGAATTATAGACAAGAAGCTCTATTTGTTATCCCAATCCCTATTGTCTGTGATAGAAGACAGTTAAATAGAGGAGTATATCTACACTTGTAAAAGCCAACAGAGAATCTGCACATAAATTCTGTTACCTTATAATACCCGATTTACCTACCAATTGCAGGGTATAACTACTATATTCTCCCATACGTTGATTAAGCCAGAGGAACATTGAGCATTTTCCGCAAAGTTCATACGAGTCGAGGGGTTTGACTTGTCGCCCTCCCGACGCCCCTTTGCCTTGATGTATGTTACCTCTAATAATTATGTCAAGTCTCATTGTTGCACATTCTGCAATTGCCTCTTCTTGTCTTTGGTCTTTCTCCTTTAATTTTCGCTCAGTCTTTCGCCCTTTTCGCTGTTCAATTTCATGGATTTTAAGTTTTCCATGTATCTTGCAACGTTTTACGCTTCATTACAACAAATTGGCGAATAAATGTCGTTTGTAATATTTTATGCATTTCATAGGCCCAAGCAAAATTGAAGTTGCGCAATTTCTTCTACTTATGTTTTTATTTTTTTGCGAGTTATGAATTATTAATTATGGCAAAACCCGAAAAGGGTTGCGCCATATCCGATATAAGCCCATTTGGGCGTGAGAACTAATGCGCTTGTAATTACCAATTGGGGTGAAGAGGAAACTAAATGATGAGTGGAACCGACTCAACTGACTTTTTGCCATGTAAATTACCAAATTATGAATATGAAATTAGTTATTTGAGTTCATGACTCGAATCGAATCGAATGAGTTCAAAAAGATTTCTGAATGAAGTTGTAATTCTTAAGTTACTTGTGAATATGAATAAGATTCTAATGCAGTTTTGCTTAAATTATATTTTCGAATGCGAAACTCATTGTAAAATAATAATCGTTAAATTAATATTTTTAATGATACATAAATTTAATTTAGTGAACATGTTTATGAGAACATTTTAATAATTAGATTACTGTAAGGAAAATCTTATTTATATATTAGCATAGGTTAGGATGGAATGATAAGATTTACACTATGTAAAGATGAGCATTCGATTTTTCTATTCGATATCGTAGATTATACATCAAAGATCTCTAGAGGGATTTATTTCGCAGGAAAAGTGAATTCAAGATTTCGAAAAGTTTACGTTATTGCAAAACTATAAATTAACTTAGATTGATTGAGTTCATACCATAATACGCATATCTTGGGTATAAGCATTTCCATTATTTCTATGAAAATATGTACATGTACATAAGTATGTAAATTTGTCTTCTTTTCGCATATTTATTTTAATGACAGTTCAAACACTTTTCGCGTTTTTCTAGGAATTCCTAAGAGCGTAATTCAAATTATTCGTTGGTATAAATAAAAAAAGTCTGTTTACAGTTTGCTCACAATTATAAATACCATGAATAATCATATGCGATTTTGGAACAACTCGTGAATCATCTCTTCCGCTCATCAGAGACATGTGCAATGAATATTTGAATAGTCGTTCTATGTTCAGACTGACCCATAAAACTTTCTCTGCTAGATGTTAATACAAATGAGGCATTGCTTGTCCGACTTTTGAATTGTTTTCTTCATATACCTTCACTGGCAAGCAACTTGCCTACTTTTCAATTTCCGCTCATACACACACACACACACACACAATCAACAATATAATCAAATAAGCTGTATATGTGTTCAACTAAATCAAATGAAATTAATTGTCATAAGTTTCAGAACTCATCCCCTGAAAATATAATAAATTTGAGACAGTGTTAAAGTCACATGATGAACTAATAAAGCTTGCAAATATTTGAGCAACAGTTGCGGTAGTTCGTCGAGCGAAATGGAAGGGAAGGAAAGGCAAAAATTTTTATGCAAAAAGTATCAAATGACCTAGGGGTGTAGGTTGGGAGAGGGGTTGGGTGGGTGGTTGCTGCATTTGGTGGTTAGCCAACGCCTTCCAGTATTAAGTGACCAAAGCTCAGGGGAAACTTAATTTGTTTAACATCCATGCACACACAATTATATGTATATAAACTTTTTAGGGGTGTGGAAGTGGGCGGGGGTAGGAGAGTCAAGCAGCGCACCCTCAAGTCAAGTTGTTCGCGTAATTAGCCACATACGAGGGAAGGATACGTCGTTGCTAGTTTTAGCGGTACTTGAGCTTTTAACCCTTAAAAGCGCACCAATTTCACGTTTTTTTTTGGCATTTCTATCACGATAATTTCTATGGAAAAACCAGCTACTAAAGTAGCTCAATTGAAAAGGGAAAGTGTCGCACATATCCCCGACAGCGGGTTGTATTACGTGGCAAACAACCACCCACATTGCAACCCCAAAGTCATCTCATTTATAACCCAATGTGCAACATTTGTCTAGCAAATCTGGGCAAGTTCTTTTTGCGTGGGACGAGAAGTAAATTTCTTGGAGGGTGGCGAGACGCGCCCTTAAAGTTCTCTGCTGCAGGTTGATTAGAAATTCCATTAAAATTCCATAAAAAAGAAATGAACGGTAGCCGCACCCGGTTTTGTTTTTCACAACTAGTTTTCAGGGGGGAATTCACAAATCCCAAACACCCCCGACAACCAACAAACCATCCAAAACTTCGGTACGCCAACTAGCGTCCCTTTCAAGTTCCATTGCAAAATCGCGTGTGACTGAAGTCTTTCTCTCGCACTATTGCCTTCTTCTACTCTGTCGTCAATGATGTCGTCTAATTAAGTCGCAAAGTGTGTCCCTGCTTGGGATGGTTTCGTCTTTCCCGTCTCGCGTCTGGTGTGTCGTGTGGCCCCGATAAGTGTGGCGAGCATATCAAATTATCGAGCATATAATGCAGTTCACGTGTCGCATACAATCCAAATGCTCTCTGTAGTATTTACGAGCATATCGTGCTTAGCAATCTGAACTGAATTTACTGAATTTACTGTACTGTAGATTTGCATTTGTTATAAAATCCCAATAGAGTCACTTTGCACATTAAAGTTATATTATTGATAAGAATTAACTGACTTCAGCTGATATCAGATATCTTGCTTGTCTTGTTATTAAGATAACTAGAAGTTATGAGATCAATAAATCTTTTAAATGGTTTAATTTTGTATTTATCCGAGGTGCCTCTTATTAATAATTTCACTGTGTAATGAAATCGCAACTCTTTTAGAAATTATGGATTTCCCATAACAAACTTACAACATAACTTGACCTAAACACAGAGCTACACATATCGAAATGCCGCCATTCTTAAAACTGTATTCTATGGTAAGAATATTAGTTCTATTTCTAAAATCGATACTCTACGTACCTAAAGATTTCCTATAACAGAATCTTCATTCAAATAGAAATTGTTTTGACAATATACACATATTTATTTTTCCAAAAGGCTTATTCTTTGTTTTATTTGTTTAATTTTTTATAATGATGTTCATTGGGCTTAACTATTTTCAAAAATAATGAAAAAAAAAACGAATATGTGCATTTTTGTTAGCAAACTAATTACTTGACTAACTGTATATCCAAATGCCGAAGCATACTAAGATTTCGTAAATATTTATCAGGAGAATCCAGCTGTAAAGATAATCATATTATCTGAAGGTTCCCCCCAAAATAATTCTTACAGTTATACTTATACTTATAATATAATAAAATGCTCTAGTAAAACTTCCACAGTGCAAGGGATTCTATAGTAAGAAAATTAATACTTGTTCTGTAATCGATACTTATTTTTATTTCCTGTGTTGTTAAGTTTGTTAAAAGTTATTTAAAGAAAAATATAAATAATAAATAATCGGGCTTAATTATTTTTAAAAATAGTTATTTTTGTATGTTATCAAAAGAATTATTTCACCAACTGTGTATTCAAATACTGTCATTTCCTGAAAAATTATCGTGAGCATCAAGCTAAAGAGATAAAGTTTTTATCTGAACACTTTCCACACAATAATTCTTACAGTTATCTCCTACTTATGTAATACTTAAATTACCTTATTATATTACCGTTATAACTATACGTTAGTTCAACATAACCTCAAAATCTGTGCAATCGATGCAGCACTTTACATCTTTTTCCGCAACATATTTCTCTCCATAGACTTTCGTAAATTATATCAGCATTGCATAAATCTCGTTAACAAGCAATACACCAACAACAACGAGCGACAAATTATTGCTGTGCACAGTAATATATAATGGCACATGTTCGGCTCGCGGCTGTGTCCGCTTTATATTTGTTCGTCTCTATAGGAAGTGAATTTTTGCATGGCACAAATAACAATAAAAAAAATGAAAATCAACAACTGCAGTGCAGGCAGCTCCCAAGCGGCCCACTAACCGAAACCCCTACTAAACACAACAACAACAACCACAACCGCTGCAGACATACAGGGTTTGGTCCCCCCACATATTATCATTATTATCATCATCACAGCAGACAGTTGATTATTACCTCTCTGCACAACAACAGTAATGAAACAACAACAACCACAAGAGTAACGACAACAACTGTTTATTATTGCATTTTGATTTCCGTATGCTTTTTCTGGCGCAGCCTCATCATTACTCTCCCTTGCTCTCGCTCTTAATAGCCACAAGTGAGATGGGAAATTTTAACAGGGCTATGTTAAGTCGCCTGTTGTGACTGTTGCGCTTATCATTAAGTAGTAAATGCGCCGTTGTCGTTACTTTGTGTGCAATTGATAAAAAACTTTATATGAATACTTATTTATTATTCATATTGCAATGAATCAGTATAAAAATAAAACCGAAAAAAATAACCCACTCCCTTTCAACAATACCATTTATTGACAGACATTGCTACTTCTGTAAATATGGCAGCGGAAGTTCAGATATAAAATTACATGCTTGAAACGTAAGAGCAAAAGCTCAAAAAGTGCATATTTGCTAGGCAGCTTTTTTTGTTTTTTACCTGCCGTTCTGGTTAATTGCAGCTGTTAACAGCACGTGCTAAGCCCACCAGCTGCTGGCCAACATGATGCGCCAGTTGTTTGTTCTTGAATTACCTGAGAGTTAAGGTGCTTAACATGCGCCGGTTCTCTCTGCAATTGACAGTCCACTGTTAATTTAAACACTCTTTCACCACATTTACAGCCATTGAGTACACAGTGACTTACATGACACTGTTAACTTAACCTACTGCGCGCATTAGCAGCCGGCTGTCTGCTTGCAGAGCTGTTGCTGCCGCCTCTGTATGTTTGCTGTTAAAACTTCCCAACAGTTCGGTTTCGACCAGCGTGCAGTGCAGACGTGTGAAGTGGGGTTGCTGTTCGCCACTCTTCGGTTTATTCACGGCGTATATTTCGCGTAGTCTTGGACTCCTTAACAATTTTTTTGTTGCATTCGAAATATATCGACAGCAATAATAAATTGTCAAAGCAACGCTCCAATGTCGTCAGCCGTATACATATTTATGTGCATTTAAAATTTTGGCTGTGCCAAAAATACAATGCAAAGTGACTAAGCAATAGCAACAATCAAATAATATAAAATCAACATTAGTCATAAACAAAATGTTAAAATGCAAAACAAAGCCAAACAAGTTGCAAGAATGTTGCTGAGGAAGCCAATAAGTGTAAAGAAAATAAATAAATAAATAAGTGCACAAGTAACTAAAAAGAACAACATCAACAGTGAAAAGGATTACACAAAAATAAAACTACTCGCAAAACAAAGCAAACAAAAACACAGTATAAAAATAGAATCAGCAAAAGCTGCAAACTGTTTTTCTTTACCAACACGCGCAATTAACGGAACACCTACGACAAAAAAACAATACGATCATCAAGAGTAGGAGAAGAGACGAAGGAACAGACCACCGTTAGATTATCATCATGTTGGCTGTCAAGAACTTCTTTTTGCCGGAGCGGACCAAAGCTCCAGAGACGCCGCAACGGTTCTCGAGGATGCCAGAAGCTTTTCTGCGTTCCATACGTCGACGCTCGCTGAGAGTAAAGCGCGCCAAAAGCTTAGTAGTCCCAGATCGCGAGAAACGCAAATCAGGTGAGGTACAGTGTCGATGTAAATGCGACCAGAGCTTAATGTGTGCTTAGTTGGATTACTTTACTTTAAAAAAGTAAAACGGGTCTATTAAGTTTGTCAAAATGTAACGTAACAGGACGAAGGAAGTCCGGCAGACACCATAAAGTATATATATTCTTGATCAGCATCATCAGCCGAGTCGATATAGCCATGTCCGTCTGTCTGTATGAGCGCCTAGATCTCAGAGACTATAAGAGCTAGAGTCACCAAATTTGGCATGGTGGTTCGTCTATGGGCTATGCAGATCAAGTTTAATGACGTTACATCGCGTTATGGGAACTATTAGTGTTACTCTTATATTCATTTTGAAGAATAAGTAAAGGGTCTCTCATAGTCGACTTCGACTGTAGCCTTTCCGACTAGTTAAAACTAAATTAAATGAATTATGAAATAAAATTAAAATTTTTATTTGTATATAAAAATCATATTTTCATTCATACAGGTGTTTTTAATATTTAAATTCTTATACTCAACAAAAATTAAAAATAAAAGTTGAATGCTTTGATTTTTTTTTAAATATACAGGGAAATTTAAGTAATCATAATTTTGTTGCTTTTAAAAAAGTGGTTATTTGTAGTAATAAATCATCAATTAATGTTACTTACATTACATTACATTTTATATTCATTATATATAAAAAAAATTATAATAGCTACAGTCTCAGCTTTTAAAGACAGCTTAAACCTACGTAATATTGAAATAACTTTTGTTGCAGCATTTTTGCTATAATCCACTGACTTGGTGATAGATATCATGAAATATAATATTATAAATAATAGACCTACTTGATTGGGTGTTATTAAATCTCTGAATTTGCACACATTTTGTACGCACGCTTAGCAGCTTTTAATTTAACTTTACTAGAGTGTGAACCATTTAATTTAAGATCACTTAAAAATTATGTTTTATAACTCTCAGACCCCTATGTCATTAAAATGCACCTTGAAATCGACAGTTAACATAGTTTTCGTCTAGTGCATTTATTATAATTCGGGCTTAAACAAACTTAACTAAGAGTTGGCTTCATTAAACTTGTCTGTTTTTTACAAAAACTCATTTATGCAATTTTTAATTGTTCCCAAATGTAAAATCAACTGCTGATGACCTTGCGCTAAGAGTTACCCAAATAATATTGCATATGGGTTTTATTAAAAATAAAAAACCTCCATCAAAAATGGCACTTCGCGTGTCATGTGCCAAAGTTTGGCAACAAAAACAAAAGAAGAGGCAGCAACAACAATAATAATTATAATGCAATTTGACATAGTTTCTTTCACTTTGATACTTCCTCAGTTCCAAGAGCTGTTATGTCAAAATTTGGCCAACAAACAATACAGATATGACAACATTATGTTCCAAGCTTTTTGATAAAAATAAAATAATAATTTGCAAAGCTTTTGTCTAATCAACAAAAGCTGACGAATTGCAAATCAAGTGAAAGGGCCAAAGCGAAAGTTTATGTCACAAAGGAACCAAATATACCCTTCTCTAAATCAAGCGGAGTCCATCAAATTTGCCCTGGTTTGCTATGCGTTACACTGACTCACATTTAGGATACATCTAGTAGCACCACTAAACATGCAATTATCGATTCTCAAACAATGCGGGCGACAACTAAAAACCTTGGAATGTACAAACATACATACATATGTAAGTAGGTAGTACGAAATAGACATTGACACAGTGCAATCGCAATCAATGTCAGCCAATGACGTCAAAGAGTAACAGTAAAACGTGTAAGACTAGCAGATATATACATACTTATTATTAGGTACCGGGATGAACTATTCTGTGATGTGTGGGACACTTGTTTCTAACCTTTTTATTGAAGAGCTTGTTGCTGGGATGATAGATAGAAAGATAGATTGTGAAAGTGGCGTGAGACAACGTAGAACTGCACTGTTGCCAATTAAAGCAGAGAAGCTAACTGTCGTCTGCTTAAGATAAATTTAAAAGAAACTATCAAAATACGATTCTTTCACTTATTTTAATAAGGCATTCTGTTAGAATGTTATTATAGGGATAGGGTTAAGAAATATGAAGATGAATGTAGTTTGAGAAATTAAATATACTCTGCTTAAATAACTTTGAAAGAAAACATCAATATGCGATCGTTTTAAACACAAATTTCTCTTATCAGGCATTATATATGATTATATGACGATATTAAAAGGATTTTGTTAAGGAATATAAAGAAGATAAGTAACTTTGGAGCAATACTCGAATATAACAATTTACAATGTTTTTTTTTTAAAAGAAGATAGTGCTCAACACTATATAGTATAATAACATTATCTAAAAAAAAGCTGTCTTAATATTATTATATTATATAAGTTAGAAATGTAATAACTTTTATTTTTGAATATTTCATCAGACAATCAACCGTATTGATATTCTTTGTGTTTGTTTAGCTATTTCTTATGTCACCATCTATTTTTAATGTGACCTAACCAGACCCCATTAATCTTTATACACAATCGCAAATTTGCAAATTTAACACATTCAGCCAGCTCATTAGACATTCTATATATAACAATACAATAAACATCTTACATATAATACCAATCCATAATTGAATTGATCTCGCTAAAACACTGATAAGATAATCGCGTAAGCAGTAATTCTTTTTTTTCTTATGATCTATAAAATAATAGTATTTTTTTATTATTAATTTACATTCATTCACTTGGTGCGCTCCACAAATGGTTAATTAAATAAAAACCAGATTCATATTCAGTCGAGCGACACGAAACCGAACTGATAAGCAGACAGTTCGAGTGCTGTTCGATAAGCAGTTTGTTGTCTACATAGCTCGGCCAATATCATAGCACATAGTATATACAAAATATAACAATGATTTCTCATACTAGTATCTCAATATACCAAATGTGCTCCAATTTCCTGCTGCGTGTTGACTTTTCAAAGACCTTGACGGTTCGCTGACGTTCTGAGATGGAAATGTATCTTAGATTTACGTATGATGATACGACCGAAAGCTAGATAGACATTATATAAAGCTTTTATTTAATTGTATACCCTTATAGAAGGTATTATATTTTGATTATGAAATGTGTAACAAGTTGAGTAGTTGTTTTCCACCAAATTCCATAAAGTAATACAATAATATAAATACATCTGTAGAAAGTTTGGATGAATGTATTTACATTATGTATTATTAAAAAATATCTAAAAGGGTATTTGATTTTCATCACACCAAAAATATCATTAATTTCTTGTTTTGTTGCCTTCGCACGAATGTTTTTTATGTTTTTATACCCTGTGGGGGTATATTAAGTTTGTTAAAAATATGTAACGAGCAGAAGGAAGCATGGCCGACCCCATAAAGTATATATATTCTTGATCAGCATCAATAGCCGAGTCGATATAGCCATGTCCGTCTGTCCGTCGGTCTGTCGGTCCGTCCGTATGAACGAAAGGATCTCCGAGATGGTAAGAGCTAGAAGCTTGAACTTGGTGTCCCAGCACTGGTAATTTTTGCAGGCAGATCAAGTTTATCTTTTTTTTTGGATGCCACGCCCACTTTGCCCACAAATTAAGTAAATGTATAAGCATAAAACAAGCAGTTTTGTAGCTCAAACCCGTCATAACAAGAGCAATATAACAGCTAAAGACTTCACATTTAGCACACATGATAAATATTTTGTGTTCAATGTGTCCAAAAAATATTATCACGATGCCACGCCCCCCTCGCCTACAATTCGGAAAAGCTTATAACAAGAGCAATATTACAGTTAGAGACTTCAGACTTGGGACACATGATGAGTATTTTGTGGTCGATGTGTCCAGAAAATTGTATCGCGATGCCACGCCCCCTTCACCCACAAATTAAGTAAAACCTCATAAAGCAAGCAGTTTTGTCACTCAAAAACCTCATAACAAAAGCAGTTTTGTAGCTGGAGACTTGAGATTTGGCACACATGATGAATATTTTGTGGTTGATGTGTCCAGCAAAATGTATCACGATGCCACGCCCCCTTCGCCCACAAAAATTAAAAAACGAATTACTAGAGAATTTCATCTGGAGTGAATTTGAGCGGGTTCCTGTAAACCCACAGGGTATATTACGGTCGGGGTCCCGACTGTTCGGCTTGTTTTTTTTTTTGTTTGCATGTTTTTTCATTTTTTATTTTTTTATTGTTGCTGTTTTAGAAGCTTACATTTTATTTATTTTTCTTTTGTTGTTGTTTGTGAACTCAGCGTAGCATTTTAAAAAACATTTAGGGGTAAACCAGAAAACCGAGAATAAAAACAAGAATTAGCTTAGCACATTATGCACGAGCAGAATAAAAGAAGATGAAGAATTTGTAGAACGTTGCCAAATGAAATTGAAAAAAAAAAACAAACCAAAATAATTAAAATAATACGCAATTGTCTATGCTTATTATAATTACGAACCGGGTCTCGAGAGTTGTATCTATGAGACAGAAACAGATCACGGGATCATTTAGATGTTTCGCTTGTGTTGCTCATCATCATCATCGTCATGATCGTGTGTGAGATCATGGCAATAAATGCTGAACTCTGTTCGTGTACTTAAACAAGTTTAACTTGGATTGCGTGTGTAATTTAAGAAGAGGTCGCCAAACTATGGGAAATGTGTAACTTTTTTGTAGAAAAGTGAAATCTGTGGAACTTTCAGACATGTTTAATAGTTGTAATTGCATGTAAATTGCTTTTATCTTAGTTTAACTAATAAATTTCACTTTTCAGTAAATTCTCATCGGCTACAACTGACCTCCGACGAACCATAACTTCCTTAAACTAACTCACTCGTACTCATAATTAAACTTGACAAATTTTTATCATCTTGCCGAGAATTTGAGTTTTAAGACTTCGCTAAGCAGAATTAATGATCAGCCCACGTTAATTAAATAAAACGCCCACTAAATGAATAAAGCAAAAAAAACATAGTGTGGTTGTTGCCTTTTAAGGCACACTGTGTTTTTGGGCACAGCTCGAGACTTGAGTCATGCCAAAAGTGCGACTAGATTACATACGATGGCATCAAGTTGAGGCCTCTAAACCAGGTTCATCTATTAGGCACGCTTACAGAACAATCGATCGATTGATCGTTGCGATTTAAGAAGTGAGCTCAACTCGCATCCAATTCTATTGGGCATCATTAATCATTGACTTCACGGCCAAGAGACAAACGAGACGACTGTGACGCTTCTTAATATGGTTTCTCCAGTTGGGCGCACTTCCAAATATGTCCATCGATTGCGACAGCATTTACGAAATGGTGTTAAATATGTTTCTTGTTTTTTTTTCATCTATCTACCCGTCTATATCTATATCTTTATATTCTTTTATTATATTTACATCGTCGCACGCGCCGCATTTCAAAGCTGAAAGTAAATGCACCTTTCGATCTAGGCATGTAATTACCTGCTTCTCTTTTCAGTGCCTCTATAGAGAGTTCGTTACTACTATAATTAATGAAGTTTTGTGTGATCTTTCATAAATGGAAGTTATGATAATAATACCTACTTGATTAAAGTCTTTATCATAGTCTGATAATTGAGGCCGTTTACTTAAGCTGCAAGTCATAATTATAAGGGTTGGTTGAAATAAAGTCCAGCGGATGATATATGATTGTAAATAATTGACTAACTATCTAGGGATATGTTTAGTACGCTTTTCAGCTGCTCTTGCGATTCCCAAATTTATTACTTAGCCTAAACTAAATTCAATTAGTTTTGCAATCAATTATAAATTTAGTTTGCAATTCTCAAGTGGTTCTAGTTAGAGTAGAATTCTAAACTGTCTTTAGCCGTGTGAATTTTCCGCCTGACAGCTGGAAGGAATCAGATCTCAAGAAAACTGTTGTATCTTCCTCTTGTTTCTTAGACAATTCATAACTAATTCTAAACCAATTAGTCGAACATTGGATGGCACCCACTCGCTTAGCCCTCAGAATATGCAAATCTGCGCTTTCAAGTGTAACGAAATTCAACAACTGTAAACTGTTTTTTGGTTAGAAAAGTAGCTAAAAGTTTTCCCAGCAATCAAAAACGTCACATCCCATCCCGTTTTGAGTCAGTCAGTCGTACATCTTCAATATTCAAATTTATTTAGACAGTTTTCAAACACTGCGTATTTTCAATTAAATCATTTGAATGGAAGACGTGAAAAACCTGTCAAATGGAAAAGAAATTTAAATGCATTTTCCTTACTCTAATGAAAAATTGTTTAGAAAATGGAGGAAAAGCAAATATATAAATGCAAATGAGGTGACCAAACGACACGTTTCAAGCGCCGCTTCCATTACCAACTCGGTGGAGACACTTGTTTGATGTCCATGAAATATATATCCACCACCAGTTGCAATCCCCTCAGCTAACCTCCTCCCCTTTCCGTTTCAGTTGCAGACCCTGGTCAGGTTGGGCAAGCGGTTAGAGGGGTTTTTCTACCAAATAAGCCGACAGTCTCTTTTTTATTGTATTACCTATTGAAGCTCGTAGCGGCATACACAAAACGATCATTGAAACATTGAATACTGAATAGTAAATAGTGAATATAGTAGTGAATAGTCGGCTCACTTGTTGGCCATATTTGGTTCTGGTGCTGCGTTTTAGGCCCTTTGGGTCGTGCTCTTTTGTTTTGGGCTTTGAACATTGAACAAATCCCAAAAGTCCACAGTTCCCTCACTCCTCTATCTATCTCCCTATATATGGGAAACTGAAAAGCGGAAGTTCTACGCCATTCAGTGCTTAACTGTCCATTGTAATTCTAATGTGACGTTGCACTCCGACGCCCTGTAACACTATAGTCAATAAAATAAATATCCAAGGTTCTTAAACATAAAGCCTAAGTGTTGATCATTAATTTAAGCATAATATATTCGATTTTTCCATGGTTACATATTTGAGAATGTTTGTGTGTGTGTGGTGTTTGCAGAGGTTCAGTCACACTCAAGTGATTCTCTTCTCAGGAACTTACATGAATCTTACAACAGAACCGGTTCAAGTGGTTATTGCGGTTGTTGTTTCGCATTTTCGGTTGCTCTGCTCTTTGGTAGGCAGTTTTGTGTGGCATTGTGTGTGTGTGTGATATCTACACTATCCTGCGGGCTTGCTAATGAACGTATCTTCTATAGAGAATTTTTAATTGAATATTGTGAATGTGTTTTGCCATTTAAAACACACACAAGATAGTAGAGATAAAAAAGTAACATAAAAAATTGAAGGTTTCTTGGGAAAAAATTACAATCTTGAACTTAGGAATTTATTGAATATCTGCAGATGAAACTTGAGTTTTTGGACTATGGAAAATAGTGTTCCTAATTATCATACAATACATCGATACCTCAAACGAATTCCTATTATTTTTGTAAGAAATGCAAAAATTAGGAATAGTATTTAAGGGAACTGATATACTAAATATGAAACAATGTAAATATTCGTAGTTTTCCCAATTTGTGTATTCTTAGTACTAATTGCTAAATTACATATAGAGAATAGACAATTCATAATTTAACTGACATTTGGAACAAATAGAGTTATATGTGTAGTGGTCGGATTGGTCGGTCCCCACGTTGGCCGCCATTGTGTAGGGGCGGATTGGTCGGTCCCCACGTTGGCCGCCATTGTGTAGGGGCGGATTGGTCGTTCATGGCGATTTCAATACCCTGCAGATTCTAAATAAAACTGACTAATGTCGGGTAGGATCAGCCATGGCCACATAAGATTCGGGTCGTGCACTTCTTGCTTAGCCTAGACTCAGCTCGACGGATGGGGCGGGGTTCTTCCTCTTCCCATGGTGGCATACACACACTACAACATATTAAAGTGCACTACGCAAAGAAAATCAGAATACAGGAGGGAAAGGAAAGAATATATGAATCGGAACAGAGATTAACAGACAGACAATTTGGTACTAGATAGTTTAGTTCTAGGGTATTATGGTGTTGTCCATACCCTATTCTATACCCTCCCTACCTTGGCAATATCTAGTTTACTTTCTTTGAATTGCCCCTATAGCAATACTAGTTACTATTTAAATTAGAATTGGCATTGGTGAGTTGATCGGCGACGGAAAAAAAAAATAAGTATTAGACTCTCATGATTTCATAAAGAATTCCAACAATCATTTATTCTTAGTGATAAAAGTTAGTGTGTTCATTGTTCCTTATGTTTAATGTTCAACAAATTCATTTTTAGTATTTTGTATGTTTAATATATGTGATGATGTTTTATAATTAATTGCCTATATTCTAACATATTTATTTCTATATATATGTATGTGAAAGAAATTCAAAGAAAAATGCAATAATAAAAAAATAAGTAAGGGAACATTATTTTAAGATACTATTCTTTTCTTTTGTTAAACCCGCATTTACCAAAATATTGTCTAAAGTATGTACATATGTATTGGTATGATCAATATAGAGATACTTAAATTGGTTCGATACATAGGACTCACCAAGCACTGCCGTCGTTGAGCTCAAGATGACGATGTGGCTACCTTGATACGCATAAAAAAAAATAATAATGGTATCATATCCCTATATATACATACGTTTGACCTATTCTAGTGGGCTCTATTATATTATTAATTACATTTCGTTCTTTCTTGTTTTTACATTTCTATTAATTTACCATTTACAAATTTTTCTTTTAGCAAATAACAATTAAACTGATTAGTTAAAAAAAATAAATTGATATTAAGAATCCATTCTCTAAAATTGCAAAGTAATTAATTTTCTTTCATTTCTCTTTTATGAGAGCACCACTGAGTGGATATATATATGTGCACAGCACTGTATTTAAGAATAAATAATATTCTCAAATTTTTATCCACATTTTTATATACAAATTGCTAATCTGGACATAAAGTACGCATGTATGCCTAGCACAGATTTGGAAACTAAGGAAAGTTCGCTCGGCAGTGACCAATCCTTGCAGCACTTCGATCAGTAGCAGCGGTCAATCAAATGCACTTCAAAAGTTGGGACAGAAACAGGTTGCAGGCGGGTTCTGGCCGGTGACGCTCTTACAGCAGCTTCCGTGGGGAAGGAATGATTTCCCAATTCCCAAATTGAGGATTTCGAACAATTCGGAATTAATAAATTCCAATAAAAAAATAAAAGCACTGGCACGGGGCACTGTCGAAAAGATTCACTTTAGTATGGGTAACACTGTACTTCCACTCACATACCTGGCTTAATTGGAGAAAAGGCACTTAAAAGAATTCTATTCCTCAGCAGCGAAAAGAAAATCCAGAAAGAACCTCGGAATCTCAATTCCGGAATAAAAATCCAGATGAAAAATGCGGAAGCACCTCCAGACCAAATCGTCTTATAAAATTTTCCACGTCTCCCTCAAGATGTTATGTCACGCCACGTGAACAAAAGAAATGTTGTAATAAATTCGACGGAGCACATATGTTGTGCTAAACTCAAGAGACGCTCGCTTAATGTTCTATGCTAAATTCGATCAGCAGCTAATTAGCTAAGCTCAAAACGAATTAAGTCAAAGCGTGGGCGGCGAGAGATAAGAACGGTGCAATCGTATGATTTTGCCGAACTTATCCAAGGTGACATAAGGGAGCCGATAGGGCAGTTGGTATGCTAATTAGCAAAACAAAAACAAAACTATGCATAGATAAGATAAGAGAAACAGCTGCAGCGTAGCGGCGGCTGCGCGTAATACTAATACCAATACGCATGTGTGGTTTCTGCAAGCAGTGCATGAAGAAGTGCAATTGCAAGCAGTTAACACTGTAACGCGTGCAGATCATTACTGCAAGCAGTATATTTGAACATGTTACGCATGCGACCGTTGATATATGATCTCCAATATTAAATTTTAGCGAGCATACATAAGAAAATGTTACACCTACAGAAACTGGTCACTACACCACAGTTGCTGCTACGAGAGTCTCACCCGAGAAGTCAGCAACAGAAAAAAAAAGAAGAACAGTTTCAAAGGTCATTTATTTTGGATGTCTTTGAGATGATAAATACCTAGAACTTTCCCTGAGTCATCTATTAGCTCATAATAGGCTGGACTTACTTTCCGTTTTACTTTTGCCGTAATGAAAACTGGTGCGAGTTTTGCGTTAAATTTCTTAACAGCATTACTCTGAGCAAAATTGCGTGCATAGACTGTATCTCCTACTTTAAATTGAACAGCTCTACTGCGCAAATTATATCTGCCAGCGTTAGAGTCATGCGCTGCCGATACGTTTCCTTGGCCTTGCTTCTTGCAATCTGTAAGGCATCCTGCTGTTTTAGTAAAGTGTCGTCTGTCAAAATATTGAGCTTACGTAATAGTTCATAGTCCTTACCGTGCAATATCATATTCTGCCCAAACGCTAGGAAATATGGAGAAAATCCTGTGCTTCGATGCACACAAGCTCGTAAAGCTCCACTGATCTCATCCAAATTCATGTCCCAATTCCTATGATCAGATCCAATGTATGCACGAATAGCGGCTAAAACAGATCTGTTCAGTCTTTCGCTAGCATTTGCCTGCGGTGAGTATATTGCAGTACAAATATGAGCTACTCCAAAACGAGTGAGAAATGCCTCAAAAAATGCAGAGCGAAATTGGGAGCCGTTATCAGTTAATATGACTTCGGGGACTCCGAATGTATAAAACAAATATTTCTCTAAATAATCACATATTCGATTCGAGGTGAATTTCTTGAGAGGATGCAAAAAATGAAACTTTGTATTATGATCGACTATGATAAGAATGCCGATATTACCGCTCTTAGATCTCGGATAAGGACCTAACAGATCCATGTACAGCTTCTGGAACGGTCTTTCCGATACCATTGGCTTACCCATAGGCGGTCGTAATACGATATTTGGGCTCTTTGTAGATTTGCAAATTGTACAATCAGCAACATATTGACGGATCTGGGCCACCATTCTTGGCCAAAATAAATATCTTTTAAGCTTCTCAATCAACTTTGCTGTACCACAGTGAGCTGCATTTGGAGCATCATGTGCTTGAAATAAAACCTCTTTCACAATTCCTGATGGAATCCAAAGCTTCCAGGAACTGAATTCCTGAACAGGGTCACCAGTTGCGTGTTCAGTTCGTTTATAAACAAAACCCTCATCCACTTTTAAATCTGGCAATTTTGCTTGATTCTGCTTTATTCGCTGAATTAAGTCTTTATACTCTAGTGATGTAAACGCTTCTGAATTGAGATCTACAACTGGACCTATAATGTTAAACTCATTCACCGCTATTTCATCGCGTCGAGAGAGCGCATCTGCAACTACATTTTGTGAACCCCTGCGATGCAGAATTTGGAATGAAAATCCCTGGAGTTTGATTGCCCAACGAGCTAATCGTCCTGACAGGTCTTTCTGGTTCATAAGCCATTTTAATGAGGCATGGTCCGTTATTACTGTAAATTCTTGTCCTTCAATATAAGCGCGAAATTTGGCAATTCCCTTTATTACTGCTAAGCATTCCAGCTCTGTCACCGTATAGTTCTGTTGGGCTTTACTTAGCTTAGCAGACATATAGGCAATCGGTAGCTCTTCTCCTTCTTCATTAATTTGCGCTAAAACGCAACCAAGTCCATGTAGACTAGCATCACACAGTAAAATAAAGGGTTTCGAAAAATTTGGAGAGCTCAGAATAGGCGCTGTAGTTAGCCTAGTTTTAAGCTCCTTAAATGCATCATCTGCTGCTTCATTCCAAATGAGCGCTTTGTTCTTCTTGAGCAGCTCTGTAAGCGGAACACTGAGCGAAGCATAATTTTCCACAAATCTACGATACCAGCCAGCAAGACCTAAAAATCTTCTCAATTGTTTAACTGTGGAAGGGACTGGAAATTTGTTGATAGCGTCTATTTTGCCTGGATCAGTTTTTAGTTGACCGTCGCCTATAATGAATCCCAAATACTTTATTTCACGCATACAGAATTTTGATTTGGCTATGTTAATAGTCAAATTGGCTTTGCGGAAGTAAAGAGCGATTTCCTGTAAAAGAACCATGTGCGATTCAAAGTCGTCTGACAGAACAAGCAAGTCGTCAAGATAAACAAAAACTCTATTGCGCAGATGAGCGGGTATTACGTTATCCATCAGCCTACATAAGGTCTGAGGCGCGTTACAAAGTCCAAAAGGCATTACTTTGTATTGGTACAACGGCCTATTAGGAATAGTGAACGCCGTATACTGCCTGGAGTCTTCATCAAGTGGAATCTGCCAAAAAGCATGTTTCATATCAAGGCCGGTTATAAATCGGGCAGGAGGCAATCTGCTTAAGATGCCATCGATAATTGGCATGGGATATGCGTCCTTGCGAGTGTATTTGTTAACAATTCGCGAATCTAGACACAATCGTAATTTCTCACCTCGTCGAACTAACACGCAATTGCTGCTCCACGGACTATTGGACTCTTCAATTATGTCCATTGCTAACATTCTGTCCACTTCTTCAAACATTTGCTTCTCTATTGCTGGTGAAACAGGCCAATGTCGTTGCTTTATCGGAATAGCACTGCCAACATCTATCCTGTGAGTGGCTAAATGGGTACGTCCTAATCCTTCCTTTTCATATGATGGGAATTTAGCGACAACTGTACTTAAACTTTGGGTTTGCGCAGCACTCAAAACATGCATACAAGGATCATCTTCCTTACTATCAAAGCCAGTATCTAATTCAGATATGCTTCCAGAAGGATGAATAAGATGATTCAGTAGACCAAAGGTCTTCCAAAAATCAATACCTAAGTATACGTCCTGTTTAAGATCTGGAATTATGAAGAATTCCACAAGTTTTGTCATACAACGATACGTGACTTCTATCTTTATTTTCCCTACTACGGAACATACTGAGTTATTGGCAGTTTTAATATTACCGGAGCATTTTTGAAACTTGGGACTATCTCTGAGTTCACTAGCTGCTTGACTACCTACACAACTGATTGTAGCGCCTGAGTCTAAGAGAGCCATATATTTATTGTCCTCTAGAGTCAGTTCTGTGTAGAGCCTGTTGTCTGAATTACAGAATATTGCTGAAACAAGTTTTTGCCTGGTGGATCTAACTTTCTTCCAAAAGCATCTGAGTCTTATGGTTGAACGTCTAGGCTTCATTCTGGAAAGAATACTGTTTACATCAGCAAAAATGCGTCGTCTGGCTGCTGTGTAATTAGCAAGTCGAACGTGGAAGGGTAATAATTGAGTTTTAGGTTGGTCCTTGCCGGGAATATTGTTATCCAAATTGGATACTTGACTCAGATTATCAGGCTCGCCTGATTCTGTCTGAGAATAACGGTCAAAAGTTACTTTTTCGGATGCGGCAGGATATTTTTGGCCTGCGCATCCCTTACTCGGTTTTCCGAAGGATTACAAGTTGCGCATTTCGGCTTAAAAATATTTTTCGCACCGCAGCCGTAACAAAAGATAGTGCGAATTTCTAAGCAGTCATCGAATCGATGTCCTGGCTTTTCGCAATTCCAACAGATCAGCTGTTTGCGCTGAATCGCTGAAATTTCATCAGAAATCTGCTGCTCTGCCCCACATTCCAATTCAGAAATACGAGAGCGGGGATCGAACTTGGATTTAGATGTTCTTATCAACTTACAAAATTGTTCATGGGTCCGAATCTCTTCGCGAAGTTTAGCCAAGGTAGTGATGCCTAAATGCATCAACTCATATCGCAAGGAAGATTTTGCATTATGAATCAAAATTCTAACGAGCGAACGCTCAGAAACTTCTTTTTGCAATCGGCCAATTAATTTCTCAATTGCAAATTGAAAATCTTCAAAGGATTCTTGATCTCCTTGTCTTCGAGAATTAATCATCTCCCATACATCCATTTCATCGTCTGTGTCCTCAAATTTCTTTCGAAATTCTTCGCAAAAGGATTCCCAATTGAAACGAGGATTAGAACGATGAACTCTCCAATACCATTCATTTGCGCGGCCAACAAAAAGTAAATGCAAATGGTCACACAAAAGTCGGTAATCACCGTGTAAGTTCTGCTCGGTCAATGAGCGAACTCTATAAAGAAAATCTTGGGCTTGCATCCCGTCTCTACCGCCATCGAATTTAATATGCCAGCTTTGAATAATGCCGGACACTTTTTCTGCACGGACCGAAGAGGAAGGTCTAGAAATATTTGAATTGCTTTCTGCAACGCCATAACGAGTTGCTGAAGGCATTTGGGGTCGATCACTTACAGATCTGGGACTTGTTCTGGAACTAGGATGTTGTAAGCCTTGATCACTTCGTCCTAACTGTAAGACTGCCAACTGAGCACTGATAGATTTCTCTATAGTTTCCGATAGAATAGTGCTCAAATTTTGAAGAATTTGATTTTGATTCGAATGCATCGCAGTCTCAATTAAATTTTGAATTTCGCCTCGATTCATGGTTCCTTGATTTGGACGTTGAGAATTGTCCGCTGGAGGAAGTTCTTGATGTCGATTCCTCGATCGGGTTTGCATGCCTCGACGTGGAGTTGCACCTCGACCTCTAAACTTAGAAGTGGTCGCTTTTGTATTGGAACCAGTATTTTGCTCTACAGTCTCAGATGGATTTACTGTATGCGCCGTAGCGTCGTGAATCTCTGCTGCCAAGGAATTGTTTGTGTAATTTAATTGATTGATAGAACAATCAAGTTTACAAACTGGACAGGTCCGTGACAATTGCAAATGTCCTACAATGCATCGATTGTGAAAAGTGTGACTACAGGGTGTCACTGCTGCAAGGTCGTTCCTACTAAGAACTTCGTGACAAATGTCACAGAAGTGGTCACTGTCCTGAATACTAGCAACTAAATCTTCTGTGCTACGCTGAACAGGCATGTTTAAATATATATCAATACTTGTACTTATACAAAAAAAACTAAATAAACCGCAAAAATTTTATCCGTCGCTTCACTACAAACCAATGTTTAAACCAATCCAATCATACCAAACTATCTACCACAGAGTTTACTGAATGTTATCTCTCATACTATATTTAAGTGAATTCTATTGCTGATTTAATCCGACTGAGCATTTCCATTGGTCAGGTTGCTAAAGATACTCCAGCAGTCTGCTATTCCGAAAGGAAATCTCTGATCACGAATAAAGTTAGGATAGAATATATAAAACATTAGCATCTATGACTTCCGAGAGCTGACTCGCTTTGGTCGATCAATCCTAAATATTCGAATTGCAATCGCTATTCCTAAAGACGAAATTCTGAACTCTTCATCAATTAGCTTCTGATTTATATATCTATTTAAAGGATGAAAACAACGAAAATTGGATGGATTATATCTTTAGGCAAAATTATGAAGCTAACCATAACACTTGCAGATTTGCAAAGCATCGAATATACAGATGTTATGTATACATATCTAGTTTAAGGATATCGGTCGGCTCCACCGGTTGGGCGCCATTGTGTAGTGGTCGGATTGGTCGGTCCCCACGTTGGCCGCCATTGTGTAGGGGCGGATTGGTCGGTCCCCACGTTGGCCGCCATTGTGTAGGGGCGGATTGGTCGTTCATGGCGATTTCAATACCCTGCAGATTCTAAATAAAACTGACTAATGTCGGGTAGGATCAGCCATGGCCACATAAGATTCGGGTCGTGCACTTCTTGCTTAGCCTAGACTCAGCTCGACGGATGGGGCGGGGTTCTTCCTCTTCCCATGGTGGCATACACACACTACAACATATTAAAGTGCACTACGCAAAGAAAATCAGAATACAGGAGGGAAAGGAAAGAATATATGAATCGGAACAGAGATTAACAGACAGACAATTTGGTACTAGATAGTTTAGTTCTAGGGTATTATGGTGTTGTCCATACCCTATTCTATACCCTCCCTACCTTGGCAATATCTAGTTTACTTTCTTTGAATTGCCCCTATAGCAATACTAGTTACTATTTAAATTAGAATTGGCATTGGTGAGTTGATCGGCGACGGAAAAAAAAAATAAGTATTAGACTCTCATGATTTCATAAAGAATTCCAACAATCATTTATTCTTAGTGATAAAAGTTAGTGTGTTCATTGTTCCTTATGTTTAATGTTCAACAAATTCATTTTTAGTATTTTGTATGTTTAATATATGTGATGATGTTTTATAATTAATTGCCTATATTCTAACATATTTATTTCTATATATATGTATGTGAAAGAAATTCAAAGAAAAATGCAATAATAAAAAAATAAGTAAGGGAACATTATTTTAAGATACTATTCTTTTCTTTTGTTAAACCCGCATTTACCAAAATATTGTCTAAAGTATGTACATATGTATTGGTATGATCAATATAGAGATACTTAAATTGGTTCGATACATAGGACTCACCAAGCACTGCCGTCGTTGAGCTCAAGATGACGATGTGGCTACCTTGATACGCATAAAAAAAAATAATAATGGTATCATATCCCTATATATACATACGTTTGACCTATTCTAGTGGGCTCTATTATATTATTAATTACATTTCGTTCTTTCTTGTTTTTACATTTCTATTAATTTACCATTTACAAATTTTTCTTTTAGCAAATAACAATTAAACTGATTAGTTAAAAAAAATAAATTGATATTAAGAATCCATTCTCTAAAATTGCAAAGTAATTAATTTTCTTTCATTTCTCTTTTATGAGAGCACCACTGAGTGGATATATATATGTGCACAGCACTGTATTTAAGAATAAATAATATTCTCAAATTTTTATCCACATTTTTATATACAAATTGCTAATCTGGACATAAAGTACGCATGTATGCCTAGCACAGATTTGGAAACTAAGGAAAGTTCGCTCGGCAGTGACCAATCCTTGCAGCACTTCGATCAGTAGCAGCGGTCAATCAAATGCACTTCAAAAGTTGGGACAGAAACAGGTTGCAGGCGGGTTCTGGCCGGTGACGCTCTTACAGCAGCTTCCGTGGGGAAGGAATGATTTCCCAATTCCCAAATTGAGGATTTCGAACAATTCGGAATTAATAAATTCCAATAAAAAAATAAAAGCACTGGCACGGGGCACTGTCGAAAAGATTCACTTTAGTATGGGTAACACTGTACTTCCACTCACATACCTGGCTTAATTGGAGAAAAGGCACTTAAAAGAATTCTATTCCTCAGCAGCGAAAAGAAAATCCAGAAAGAACCTCGGAATCTCAATTCCGGAATAAAAATCCAGATGAAAAATGCGGAAGCACCTCCAGACCAAATCGTCTTATAAAATTTTCCACGTCTCCCTCAAGATGTTATGTCACGCCACGTGAACAAAAGAAATGTTGTAATAAATTCGACGGAGCACATATGTTGTGCTAAACTCAAGAGACGCTCGCTTAATGTTCTATGCTAAATTCGATCAGCAGCTAATTAGCTAAGCTCAAAACGAATTAAGTCAAAGCGTGGGCGGCGAGAGATAAGAACGGTGCAATCGTATGATTTTGCCGAACTTATCCAAGGTGACATAAGGGAGCCGATAGGGCAGTTGGTATGCTAATTAGCAAAACAAAAACAAAACTATGCATAGATAAGATAAGAGAAACAGCTGCAGCGTAGCGGCGGCTGCGCGTAATACTAATACCAATACGCATGTGTGGTTTCTGCAAGCAGTGCATGAAGAAGTGCAATTGCAAGCAGTTAACACTGTAACGCGTGCAGATCATTACTGCAAGCAGTATATTTGAACATGTTACGCATGCGACCGTTGATATATGATCTCCAATATTAAATTTTAGCGAGCATACATAAGAAAATGTTACACCTACAGAAACTGGTCACTACATATGTGATAAACACCAAGATATACATTCTGCAGCTTTCTTCAATACTCGCCACATTCTTTCCAAGTTGTATTCACAGACTTGTTGATCAGTGTAATTCAATAGCCCGGCAGCAGACATGCATTGGCGTATGACTGATAGCAGTTACTTAGTGTCTCGTAGGTGCCTACGTAAGCTGTGCAAAAACAACAACACACATCTTATATACACACACACACACTTACAGTCGTGATTGTAATGAGCACTAAGTCATTGAACCGCAAAAGACCGAGACACAGCCAGATTGGGATTGAGACAACAAAAAACAGCATCAAAATACAACTCTTCAACACGTCAGTCGATTTGAAGACAAGTTGAAGACAGTCAGCCAGCTGTAAGGGAGCCAGGGGGAAGTAACTACAGCTAATTTAATTCAATCCGAGGATAACTGACAATCATTTTTGGTTTTGCAACATTTTGGCCAACTAACTAACAAGCTGCCACAAGACCTTGTTTATGGGCATTGTTGCCGGCCTCGGAGCGGGCCCATAAATAAGAATGTAATGAACGAGTGCAGAACAATGGGTATCATAATTTTGCACACAGAGAGGCGCTCCGATTTCTATAGAACGGTCAGGCGAAATACTGACCAAATCCATAGATTCGATAGTTTCGCAGAGCCCCGCTGCGGTCAGCGCAAAGGAAAGTAAAAGTAAGCAATTTAAAGATTTGTTGCGCTTGGCCGAACTAAGAAAGCAAAGAAAAGTCAGCTGGTCAATCGGTCCAGCCTTACTGTACGAATCCAGCTGCTAGTAGTATATCTAAGATCTATCGTCCATTACAAGACGCCGCCTAATTAGGAGCTGACCGTGAAAATCGATTAATTGTGTCAAATTTATTTAATTTTGAGCGAACCAACATGAGTTATAGAAGTGCAACAGCAAAAATTACAAAGCTTAAAAGAATGATATTATTATGATTTTGCAGTCAAATAATAATAATAATAAATAAATAATTAAAGAAATAATAATACTAATATTGCATTAATAATTAATAAATATAATACAATAAAATTTAAATAAAATAAAATAATAGTTAAAGTTAAACAACTCAAGATTTCAATTAAATAAATAATTGTTAAGAGATTATGCCTAAGATCATTAAATTATTAAATTGTGGCTGCCAGGTTGGTATTGAATCTGGGGAATAGCTCAAGATAACCACAGGCAATCAAATCATAATGATCATCATCGCAAATATGAAATATAAATACGTTTGCCATTTAGCTAGAGGCAAGAAAAGAAGTAGAAGGGGAAGGTGTAGGGACTGCAGCTGCATAGAACGACGCGTGCAGTAAAAATCCCAAGAAAATAATATTCTACAACACAACTCTCTCTCTGGCAGAAAAGAATAAGGAAAAATAATCGCAGCACTTTTCCTACCATTTTTGCTGTGCATTTCCCATTGCAGTTTTCCTTTGTACACAGCTGGCACTTCATAAATATGTCATATTTAATAGAGTTCGGCCGTTGCTACTCCAAGAGATGCTACTGGAAATCAACCACCGAGTGAAACGCCTGCTTTGACTTTCATTCTCGTGCTGCTCACTTGCTTTCTATCCACCATTGTCAACGTTTGATTGACTCACCTCATATCTCTACAGCCGGGTGTCCTTTTTTTTCTCTGTCTACCATCAGTTTTCTTGGGAGAAAGTGGGTAAAAAAAAGTACAAAAAAATAGGTAGAAATTAAATATTTTTTGATCATTGTAAAATGATATGTGTCATAAATTTGACATTTAATCGCTTTTGGGTTTTTATTATTCCCTATTCCCTTGGTATTGAGCAAGGTCTGGTCATTGGCTTCGTATGAAGAAATTCTGAATAGATTAGATTCGTTAACATTTTCATTTGCTTAGATTAAATAAAGTGATTCATAGATATTACCAGTAAATTATTTTCGTTCAATGTTACAATCTATAGCCTATAAAAGCTAACTCAATCCGACTGCACATCAGCTTTCAATTATTGAAAATTGAGATCATTTGAGTGCAAGCTCAAATTGATTACTTAAACAAATTGAATTCCAATACCCTGTATTATTAAGCAGAACACAAATCGAGTTTACTGATGTAGTAGAACTGTTATATACATAATATGATCTTAGTTTTCTTTTTAAATTGTGGATAGCGTATTTGTTAGTCGAGCAAACCTACTACTTAAGTTATTATTATCTTTCTGCATTCCATTCTCATAGACTCGTTCGACAGTTGAAGATATTTTTGTGGCACATTTGCGTGTCATTTTTCATGTGCTGAAACAATTTGCTAATTGCACGTAATTGAAATGAAAAAGAAAGAGCATTAAACAGAGAGAGAGAGAGAAAGACAAAGAGGGATTTGGAGTAGAAATGGGGAATATTGGAGTCGTAGTAATAGTTGCTGTGGCTTTTGTGAAAATTGATAAGTAAACTCCCCCTCGGAGGTGTCTTAAGTGCTGATAAGTAAACTTTTTTTGTTTTTTCTTTTAAATGTGTTTTCGTTTCCGTTTAATGTGTTTCGCAATTTACTTTTTTTTCTTTGTATATTTCTTATATGATAAATGAGTTACCATATACACACAAAATTGAAATCGACTGTTGGCCGATAAACCGAACAAAAACAAATGCGCATTTGGCCAGCTAAATTCGTTTTTTATTCAGTATGCAGTATTTCCAGTTTGCCAAAAATGGAGTGCAAGATCGCTATGCATAAATTTAGCTAGAGATATCTTCTGGCTTGTACCTGAGCTCGTAAATCTCTTCTTTGGACCAATGAGAGCTCCTCAGCCTGAGATCTTGAGAACTAACCCTTTCTAATTGACCCTGACATTTCAAAGGGGCGGGGTCTATGCTGATCTTTCTCGGCTCAGGATGCTGAGCCACTTAACACACAAATTGTGTGTATGTGTGTGATAGTGTGGTATGTGGCATCATTCACAACCATCAGCTGTGTTTGGACAGCGAATTAAAGGCAATTGCCATCTGAGCGTCGCATATTCAATTTAATTTATCAAAATTCAACACATGTTTAACGCCCTCTACTTGAAACTATTCACTTATTCACTCATTCATTCATTCATCTGTTTGTTTATTTATTTTTCATATTATTTTGCTAATGATGCGTAAATTTCTATGTCAGTTCAGTAGTTCTTGTTGGTTTCAAGCCTAACTACAAAATGAAAAAAAAAAAACAAATAGTTTGACGATGAAGTCATAGCAAGTATTTATTTCTCCTCCTCAGGCCCATATGCGTTATATGATTGTATATTTAATATTCATATGAAATTCCTTCACGTGTCACGTGACGTATCTGTCAGATACATTTTGTAACTAGCCACATGCTGAGAAGTTTGCGTGACCGTACCTTAAAGGTGTCGCAGCCATTCGTGCAGAACTTTCCCAATAGACAACAGTTGGATGAACAGTCCACACCCTCTCATTCTCATCCCCACTCCTCACAGTTCAAGTTATTGTGCCTGTTTTGATATTATTACTATTTGATGTATATACTATTTTGTCATATTTGATGAGCCTAAAAAATTTAGGTATAGTGAAAGATAAAGTACATTTTTCAGTACAAATAATAATATAAAAAATATTAATTAATTAATACTCACATATTAAAGTAATGACAATAGGTCTTATAACTCTAATAAAAATAAAATAAAAATCAAAGACATTTTATTTATATTGACTAGCACAATAATTTACAAGCTTTGTTTTGTAGCGCTGGAATCAACTCTGAATAAATAAATATATACATAAAATACTGGAACTGCAATTTTCTCAAGAAAATTTCTGTAAATAAAGATTAGTTTATAAGTTTAATTTAACTTTATAGAACAATGTCATTTTTAGTTTTACTTTATATCGAAGCTATGAGAGTTGAAAGCCTAAAAATTTAATATTCTGTATTATAAATTAATTAAATAAACTAATACACAGAATCTTTTAAACTGATATCGAACAGTCGGAGGTTCAATACAATATATTTATTTATAACTTTCATATAAACTTCTATTAACTAGACCTTGCTTCACAGTTTCTACAAAAAAGTATATTTAAAGAGCTCGTTGTAAACTAAACTCGTACTATTCTGGAAATGCATTAACTTAGAATATCACAGTTAACAGAAACGTCATGAGATCTTGCTCTGTTAAACTGTAAACCAGAATAAGAGTCTGTTACTGAATTACCTTCTGCCTTTCCGCATCTCTCTGTGTTTGCCCTGTTTTAATCTTGTTTGTGCGATCGCCCTTTGCTCCTTTTGGGCTTGGCTAATTTTCTTTGCCTTTGTTTCACATTTGGGAATAAAAATCGGCTTTCAACTACCGTTTTTGCTTGCATTTTGCCACCAGTTTCGTTGATATTTTTTCACAGATTTCTTTCTTTCTCTCTCTCTCTCTGTCTTTCTGGGTAAATACAAAGAAAGTAAATCAGATTTTGGAGCAGATGTGCGTCCTACATAGGATAAAACAACGCCAACACCAAAATGAAAGAAACCCAAAAGAAATGCTAAGGTTGCTTTTGCTGTTACCTTCTCAGAGATCGCTTCCCGGCTGATTTATTGTTTGGACTCGGACGGTCCACTGTCCGGAGATGTCGACACAGCCAGCCTACCTAAATATTTTCATAGGTTTTCGTGGGCTGATGCAAATACTGCATATATGATTTACGTGTATATGAAATGTAGTAATCCATATCAAAAGTAAATTTGCTATGGCTTATGGTTATGGCTTATTAAAAACTCATTATTTTGTCCAATGTATCAAAACATGCGTGGAATATTTCAATGAATGTCAGAGAAAAGCAATAGAAATAGAATTTCAGCATTCTCTGTGGTCTCTCTAATTAGCGTAAATGCAT
The DNA here is from genome assembly GCA_958299025.2 of Drosophila histrio. Classification (NCBI taxonomy): domain Eukaryota; kingdom Metazoa; phylum Arthropoda; class Insecta; order Diptera; family Drosophilidae; genus Drosophila; species Drosophila histrio. The sequence continues at coordinate 31,372,695 of OY282580.2, read as the reverse complement.
TCACATTCGCATTCGGTTTACTAATGAGAGGGGGACAGACACAAGGCTGCATTTTAAATACTCTCGACAAGGTAAATGTCGCTTAATACTCTGGAGCTATATTTGTATTTGCATTTAGTTGATAATTTCAACTGTTTGACAGATCTTACTACCTACAATACTCAAAACATATCTACTGAGTTGACATATAAAATTTCCTTGACTCTGGTCGAATAATAACCGAGTTAACAGAATGTGTTTTATGTCTGTGAGGCACACAAGCTGTATTTGTTGTGGGCGATCGTAAAAACTTAACTGGACAGTTACAAAATGACTATGTTTTGGGCTACCGTAAACCACTAAATGGTAATAAAATGTATGACATTTTCAAGTCCTTTTCTAATAAGTAAATGCGTCCTTCTATCTGCTCCTTAATGGCACGCTTCAAATGGTGATAAAATAGAGTTCACTTCAGCTGCCAGCAATAAAACTAAGCCAGCTACTTGGTAACTATGCTTGTATGTTTGTCGGGTCAGAAGGTCAATGATAACTGCTAAAAATTTAAAGAAAGTAATAAAAGAGATGTTGGAAAAAAAGAAGAAAAGATAAAAATGTTCGTATTGTGCGCTAATTAAAATGCTTAACCCACATCAAGAGGAAAATCCCGGAATTGGGTAGGCTGGAAAAAAAGAAAGAAATCGTAAATGGGATATATGATAAATAGTAAACAAACAAACAAACTGGGCGAACAACCCTTTTGTAGACTTTCCCCCTCCCTAGGAAAAACACAGCAAAGATAGCAAGAAGTTTTTTTTCAATTTTAGGGAAATCTAATGTCTTCAATCGAGGCTCGTTTGCATACGTAATTAGTTTGGGAATTGTGACAACGATGGCGACATTTGACATGAGTTTGAGTTACGATCGTTACAAACTTAGATAAATGAAGAGAGGGTGATTATAAGACTGGGTAAAGGGGGTCGGCGTTTCTTATCTTTACACCTCCGGCTGGCGGTTTGAACTTTACACATAAGCCGATCTGTGTTCTGCCCAGACATTTGACATCATTAGTCAAACTTAAAGACGCATTTGTAACTGAAGGTTTTGTCTTCAGTCTGTAACTTTAAGCGCCTCTAGGCAGCCTCTGATGAGGCAGTCATTAATTAGACGACCGACATTGCTTAAGAATTTGTTAGGGCTTGGTTCTATGCGGATGATCTCAAAACCAGTTGCCGGCCATATTTGATTTGATTTCATTTCATTTTAGGGCCATGCAAATTGCAAAACCGCGCTAATTTTTTTTCTACTCTAGCATATCAGTTTCACAAAAGTATTTTCCTTCTTTATTTTTTTTATGTATATATATATATATTTTTTTTAGGTTGCGTTATATAACAAAAGGCATATTTATTTCGTTTTAATTTGTAATTTTGCGCTATGGTCAAGGCGAGCTAAGAGCTTGAAACCAGTTGAACTTGTTACCGAATCTTCACTGTCCATAAAAGGAGACACGACTCGAATCGACTCGTTGCAACTCTTGTCTCTCGAAGTCCATTAACAAGCTGGAACAAGTTCTCAGTGTCACCCTTGCGACGTTGTCCATATCCATGTCCATGTTCATGTCCCTTTTCAATGTTTACTCAGGCAACTCTTAACAACTCATAATAGAGCAATTTTCACGTGTCCTAGCTGCCTAGTAAATCATCACACGACGCACAACTAACTGGTCAGCCAAAAGGATCAGTCGTCCTTCTTTGTCACTCCTTTCGACCTAACAACAGAAACTGGCCAACGCCCTGGGTGATGAGATGAAGGAAGGGGAGTTGAGTTGAGGTGAATTGAGCCCTTCACTGAAATTGATCGTGGCACTCGTGTTCTAATGACTTTGGCTTGGACTTTGCACTCAAGATTTACGAGTATTCACAGTGGCATTTTTATAGTGTTTTTATTTTGGTTTTAACACTTAGTTACACATTTGGGCATGAAGGGTGCAATAAATTGTTAGCAAATTAGTCAAAAAAGGTAAAAAGAGAACGAGAACATATTTCTCACAGATTCGACTCATCAGAGTCTTCTTGAGTTTTAACAAAAAAGGTTAATAATAACTCTGTGTTTTATGAAAATAAAATTGTTATTTGTTATTATATAATTTGAAACATAAAAGAGTTTATTCTGTTTCCAGAATGCAAAATTAGTATATCTTAGATTTTCCCATTCATAATTTAATTGAAGTTATAATTTCTTTAAGCTCACAGCTCTTATTTGCAATCCCCCATTGAAAGCTCTCGTTCTCTACAGCGTTTGTCGTAGATTTTAAAAGCTCACTAATACACTGACAGCTGTGCCGAGACTCCAGCTTAATTTCCTGGCAACTGTTGCCGCTAATTTAATCTGACCTTGAAGACTTCGTAATCAGAGCCAGACAGTCGACAGCTGACTGTGGATCTTAGTTTTGATTGAGCGACTGGCCCAACAATGAACTGAGCTAATTTAAATCAAAAAAGTGTTCAAGCAACTGACAATTTAAAAGTTTTTGCACATCGTTTGCAGGGGTAACCCTCAAGACACAGATATACGCATATATAATCCGAGGACAGGCAAAACAATTGCCGAAAACTGAAAAGTAGCTTCCAAAGCTGTCAATCAAAAAGCAGAGCAAGGACTGCCTTGATGATATTTGTGCTTATACATACATTTGTAGTAGGTCCTCAGCTACATTTGCATAAGAAGAATTACTAATGATGGTTGAGAGCCTGAGAGAAGGCCCGAAAAACTTTTGCCACATGTATTGTAGGTCAAAGGCAAAAAGATGTCATAGAAACGAGTTTCAAATCTCGCTAATTACGTGTCGAACTAGTTGAGTAACTGTTGCTAATGATGATTTGATTTCTTCCCAACCTATTTACAGATTCCTTTGTGAACAGCCAGGAATGGACAATTTCGCGTTCTGTGCCTGATTTGAGACTGGGCATTGTTGGCTCTCTAAATTCTGGTAAATCGGCTCTGGTGCATCGTTATCTCACCGGTTCCTATATGCAAGAGGAGTCGCCCGAGGGGGGACGTTTCAAGAAGGAAGTCTTTATCGATGGTCAAAGCTATTTGCTGCTTATACGCGACGAGGGCGGAGCTCCAGAAATGCAGGTAAGTCCATCAATTCCCCCCAAACTGAACTCATCATATATGCATGAAATGGTAAAATGATGTATTGCCCGTGTTTTTAGAGGGAGGTTTTCCCTCGGGCTAGATAGAGGTAGCACTTTGTAGTGGGAAAAAGTTTTTTCTTCTGTTGTGTGTACAAATATATATTCCCTTATCATCTTGTAAATATTTGAATTGAGGTCAAAATGGGATCAGAAAGGGGCACAGCAAACAAAAAAGAAGAGAAACGGTTGGGGATGTCGAAGAAAGTTCGAGGGTTGTTAGGTTACAGGTTTTCTACACTGCAATAAATAGGGGGATAAGTTGAGGCTATGCTTTGGCTTTATTTAGCTATAAATATTAAGTGATTTATGCCTTGAGTGTTTTCTTAGCCAGTTATATCTATTTTCATAGCTAGTTCTTGGTTAAAAATTTGTGTCTTGAGTCTGGAAACTCTGGCAATCTACTGCAGAACTTTCCACTTGGCGCAGTTTGCCAATTATCAACTTTTTTCTATGGGAAAATTTCTTCTGCGCTGGCAGCTTTCACATTCAAACTTGCCACAATGTTGCCTTTAGCTTTGGTCACTGGGGAGGGACATTTTCTGGCCCAGGTCTGCTGGCTGAGTCACTCAATCGATGTTTGACCTTTGGCAAGGCAAGAAACGTTGCTGGAGGAGTTGGGGGCTAAACTGGCATCAGGCCAAGTTACTTTTTGTTGCAACACTTTTTTATCGTCTAGCCAAAGGTCTGTTTACCGTTATGACGTTATGTGATGAGACAATCTTGGTCAATACATTTTAATACACGTTACCCTTAGAGTTAAAGGGTATATAATATTTATCGGAATCGAGAAACTTCATTTTGCATGCAGATTTATTGCCAGGCCCTTGTGAGCCCCCATAATTGAATAAACAGCTTATCTCAGTGACTATAAGGGCTAGAGTTTCAAAATTGGGTGTACAGACGCTATTTATACCCACTGGCAATTGAGTGCTTTCCTAGTTTTGTCTTAAATTCGGATAAGATCCACGTCACCCCAAATGTTTAAAATAGAACGGTCCATTTTATTATGATCAATTATCAATCATTCTTAATTCTATTTAATTGCTTCAATATCGAATAAACATAACGATAGTTATGAATGCTTAAACGCAAACGCATAAATTTGTGCAGTAATTTTTAATACCGTTGGGTTTAATACTTCATGAATACAATTAATATGTAGCAAACTTTAGTAACGGGTATTTCATAGTCGGGACGGGACTTCAACGTTCTTACTTGCTGGTTTTTAATAGGTTAAAGTTCAGCTGTACCAACCACTCACCCCCTCCTGTGCAACCACCTTTTGCAAAATTTGGCAAATGCATTCGCAATCTTGGAAGTTCGAACTTCGAACTGAGCCAATATGTAATTAAAGTAAAGTTTTCCTCGAGCTATTTGCATTTTTATGGACCGTTTTGAGGGCACGAAATTGCCGACTCATTGATCGGTAGAAGCTCTTGTTCTGCTTCCTTTGAATTCGCAATCCGGACACAATATTTGCACAAACTTCTGTTCAGTTGACAGACTGAATCGCCCCCCAGGGGCAGGCGGCACCACCGGCTTAAAGGGTGAAAGTGTGGATTATAATTTTTAAGCTGCTTTCGCTTTTTTACACATTCCTTTTTTTTGTATTTGCGGTTCTCTTTACGGGCCAGGCTGTAGGGTGTATGGCTCGGGCTGGGGGGTAGGGGTTGCTCTTCACAACATCAATAAAAAAAATGTGGCTGACACGCGACGCGACCCTCACAAATATTATATGCCATAATACCTAACTGTAGATCCCTTGTCTCAGCAGTTAACTAATGCCGAAAATCTTTTGCGTATTTTATTAGACCCTTTACTTTTTGAAAAAAAAGTAAAAAAGGGTCTATTAAGTTTGTCAAAATGTGCGTAACAGGTCGAAGGTAGTCCGGCAGACCCCATAAAATATATATATTCTTGATCAGTATCACCAGCCGAGTCGATATAGCCATGTCCGTCTGTCCGTCTGTCTGTATGAGCGCCTAGATCTCAGAGACTATAAGAGCTAGAGTCACCAAATTTGGTATGGTGGTTCGTCTATAGACTAAGCAGATCAAGTTTATCTTAAAATTTTGACACGCCCCGTTCCGCCTCCGTAAATCGAGAACAAAAATTTTGAAATCCCATAAAATGAAAAATATTAAAACTAGAGTCCTAAATTTTGGAACACAGGACAGGGATCAGGGTCCTAACGTATCCTGAATATTTCATGAGGATCGGATAATAATCTCGGAAGTTATTAAAAAAAAACTTAAAATCCCATATAATGGTCAATTTTAAAACTGGAGCCTTGAATTTTGGCACACATGACAAGCGGGGTCCTAGTGTATCCTGAAAATTTCATCGCGATCGGATAATAAACTCGGGAGTTATTCAAAACTCAATATTACTCAGTGTGGGACCAAAGGAAGAAGAAGAGCATGTTGACGTAACAACGCGCTATGGGGTACTATCTATTAGTGTCACTCTTATTTCCGATTAGAAGAATAAGTAAAGGGTCTCTCATAGTCGACTTCGACTGTAGCCTTTCCGACTGGTTTAAATTATTTTTTACATATTTCCCTTTGTTTACATTTTTGTTGTTAATATTTGGAAGTCAAGCGTGTGATTGACCCAATTTTGTTGCGGCTCAAGTATTTAATAGTTTTGCAACCACTCTGATAAGTCGATTAAATGAAAAGAATGAATCTAGCTTCTAATAAAAATTGTATTATTATTGCTTAATCTGTAAACTTTAACTTGTATATTACATGGAAGCGTGATTATGTCTTTCTCATCCCCCATTTCTTTCTCGCGCTCTCTCTCTTTGTTTTTCTGTCAGTTTATCCCCATTTTTGTTACAGTTGTCATCTGCAAATCGTTTCTCTCGCGATTTAACTAATTTTATGTCACTTTCTTGGCTAACTTCTGTCATTCTGCATCTTTATGCAACATAATAAACCATATTTCATTGCAAAAATAACCCTCAGTTTTGTCAACAACCCCATAGGAAGCCAGCCACCCCTTCAAACGAGAAGCAGAAACACGCTCAAGAGTATTAAAGCTTAAGTTGCTGATGTTTGGCATACCTTGTAAACATATCAAGTAACAATAAATCGTTCTTTATTTTAGTTTGTCGGATTTTTGAATAGTACTACTGTAAAGAAATTTGTTTCTTTAAAAAACCAACTTTGTTTTAGTAAAATTAATTTATATACTTATGGACAGTTTCTAAAGTTTCGTAGCAATGTCTGCTTCCACTTTACAGGGTATAGTCACAGTAAAAACAACTGGCAACTTTGGAGTAAATCACTCAATGGCAATGCGTCGCCACTCAGTCGCATTTTTGTTATGTTTTGTTTTTATTTGCTTTCTGGCTGAGACAGGATATCATTACCATATACGAGACGACAATATTGCATGCGACTAACGCCAGTAGTCGAATCTACAGTTTTTCCTTATTTTTTTCGGGGAGTAGAGCAGTTAAACAGACATGTTCATAAAGATAGAAGCAATAGAAAAAAGTAAAAAAAAATATTAAAAATTGAACTGCAGTATTAGTTCATTAATATTAACTCCTTGGGAATTAACAAAATTGAGTCTAGAGCCTAAAAAGAGACTATGACAAATTGAATTTCTGTGCGTATCTGTGAAACACGAAGGCAACGCGACAACAGCCGAATGCTTGCTTCGTAAATACACAAAGAACATTTTAAGACTAGACCTCGCGTGGCAGAGAAATCATATCTCGGGCACCACTGCTAAAGAGATAAAATATCCAGAGCAACACATACATATGTAGAGGATGCGTTAAATGTAGATATGCTTAAAGTAAATTTATTATGATATATACTGATATATTCTATATTAACTTAATATATAGTATTATGGTCAAATATTGTAATATAAACTATAATAATAAATTCTTGATTGATGAGAAATAACTTAAGTTATGTTTCCAGACTTTAGACACTTTTAGCTAATTTTATTGAAAAACACAGTCAAGTAATGCTAGGAAATTAATATGCAGCAATATTTGTCATATACTGGCTCCATCGTTCCTGTTTCCTCTATAATATCTTGTGCTTGTGTTCATAATCCCTAGAAAACTAAAGCTTTTCAACATGATCTCGAGATACTATACTTGAAATGGTTCTTAGCCCAGTTTGAAGTTATTCATTGTTGTTTCTATTTGTCGAAACAGCATTGTGTTGCCTCCCCCAAACCCCGCAATTGAATTGTATTGTTGTCAAGCATGTGTCTCCTTCAGTGTGTGTATGTGTGTGTCTGTCTCTCTGCGCGTGTGTGTGTGTGTGTGTGTGTGTGTGTGTGTGTGTGTGTGCTTCCCGTGTCGCCGCCATTTGGCGCTGCATTTGCTGCAACTTTTTTTCCGTTGCTTTCCTGTTTCCTCTGCATACATTTTCACAACAAATCATAAAAAGCAGTGGCAGCAACAACCACCCAGCAAGTGCGACAAAACACCCACCCACCCAAAAACCACCCACTGTGTCTGAGTGGCAGAGCAGCGACACAGGACAACGGCAGGATAACGAGGAAAAAGCGCCAGTTGTTTGTCGACTGGCAAAGCAGGCGGGCGGCATTTATTCTGTCTTTCGCATTAGAAACTCTGTCGCAGGACATGCCCAAGGATATCTAAACTAAATAAATAATTAATTGTATTCTGTAAAATAATCGTGTGAGTTGAAAGGCTTTTAATGCATAATTGAAAAGGCTTCAAATCGAAGACAATTCAATCGATAGTCTGCTGGCAGGACATCTGAATCCTGCGCAGTAAACACACAGAAAGGCGCTGTTTACATGCCATCTAAAAGTTCATTATCCTGCAATTGCCTATGTGTGTGTGCGAGTTTGTGTTTGAGTTATACAAAAATCATTAAAAGTTGAGCACACGGCAACGAGTCCTGCCAAAGGATTCAAGTGCTTCATTAGCGACTTTCTCAAGTGTATGTGTGTGTTGAGACGTTGCTCCTTTGCCTCTCCAAATCCCTCCGTGTCGCCTAACTTTAGCCTGATGCTTGTTATGTCCATTGTTAAGCGCGCTTCCGCCTTTTGTCCTGTCCGCCAGACGCCGCATTTTTTTGCTCCTCACGTCCATCGACTGCGTCGCCTTGGAACAGCTCACAAAGTCAAGGACTCGCGGCCAAAAGTTTTGTGTTATTTTTTGTTAATCCTTTTTCTCATATTTTTGTGTGCATTTTAAAGGCGCTTTTGTTTTGTTTTGTTTTTTTTTTGTGTTGTTCGTCCTTTGGCTTATTTAACTCATTTGCTTCTCCCTTCTTCTTTCAGTTCGCTGGCTGGGTGGATGCCGTAATCTTTGTGTTCAGCCTGGAGAACGAAGGCAGCTTCAACACCGTATACAATTATTATACCAAAATGGCGCATTTTCGTAATGGACAGGACATACCCATGATATTGGTCGGCACGCAGGGTAAGTTTTAAAAAATATATATTCAAATAAACATATACCAACAACTATACCAACAATTGAAACAGCTACAGATTTCATTATTTAATTATAATCTTTAGTTGTATTACAATAATTCCCAATGTATTTATTTTACATAGTTAACTCGACTTATTTATAATTTATTGTACGATTAATAATCGATTCAATAATCAAATTTACTTTACGGTTTCATGCACACTGCAACCAAATTCACAATCTATAAAATGCTTACTTGCTTTGCACCCAACCAGTCCGAAAGGCTACAGTCAAAGTCGACTATAAAACCCCTTTTACGTATTCTTCGAAATGGAAATAATAGTAACAAACTTAGATACTTATATATAAACCTTCAGGTTTTATTTAATTCGCTGAAAAGATAACTATCCTATAGTGCGTTGTAACATTAATGTGCTCTTCTTCTTCCTTTGGCCCGATACTGAAAAATATTGTGTTTTGAATAACTTCCGAGTTTATTATTCGATCGCGATGAAATTTTCAGGATACATTAGGACTTTGATGTTTGTTCTGTTTGCCATAATTCAAGGTTCCAGTTTTTAAATTGACCATTATATGGGAGTTAATGTTTATTTGTATAACTTCCGAATTTATCCAATTCCGATTTTTAGAAAGCAACCCTGATGCTCGTTTTGTATGCCAAAAATTCAGGATACTAGGTTTAATATTTCTAGTTTTATGGGATATCAAAATTTTTTTTCGATTTACGGAGTACTGCTTAAACCATAGACAAACCAACATACCAAATTTGGTGACTCTATGTCTAGGCTCTTATACAGACAGACAGACTAATTGATTGATGTACGCATTACGTATGCTATTGACTACAAATGCATTTTCATTCTTATAAATCACCCACATTAAATATCTATGAAGAAGACTTGAATACACAGATATTACTATTAATAGAGTTATCGCAATTAATTTATTCTACCCTTTCTTAACCTGATTAATTTCATTGCCTTCTCTCAGATGCAATCAGCGAGCGCAATCCGCGTGTTATCGATGACACACGTGCCAGAAAATTGGCCAGCGATCTGAAACGTTGCTCCTACTACGAGACCTGTGCCACCTACGGCCTGAATGTGGAGCGTGTATTTCAGGATGGTAAGTTGTATAATATTTTATATATACTTTGTAATATCCTTGATTGTCAGTGTTAAAAATATAGAGGATAATTACATAGTTAATGATTTCTAAACATATTCACAATATTATTACTTAATGTCGATTGATTATTTATATTTACTTATATGTATTTATTATGATATATTAAATATGATATATATAAATGAATAATTAAATTTCTTAATAAGTTTTGCTTTTATTTTTCCTGTTTTGTCTGTTTTTCCTATGGTCGTTCATAATAAAATTAATTATATTGAAGTAACTAATTTTGGCAGTTAATATTTTACTATGTTTTTTTGTTGTATTTTTTCATTATTATGCATATTAAAATATATTTTATATTTTGAGCATGATTGTGACTTCAATAATGAATACTTTGTATTTTTTATTTGCTTAAGTACTATTTATTTTATTATATTTGTTTGTGTTTATTATACCCTGTGGGGGTATATTAAGTTTGTTAAAAATATGTAACGGGCAGAAGGAAGCATGGCCGACCCCATAAAGTATATATATTCTTGATCAGCATCAATAGCCGAGTCGATATAGCCATGTCCGTCTGTCCGTCGGTCCGTCGGTCTGTCGGTCCGTCCGTATGAACGAAATGATCTCAGAGATGGTAAGAGCTAGAAGCTTGAACTTGGTGTCCCAGCACTGGTAATTTTTGCAGGCAGATCAAGTTTATCTTTTTTTTTGGATGCCACGCCCACTTTGCCCACAAATTAAGTAAAAGTAAAAGCATAAAACAAGCAGTTTTGTAGCTCAAACCCCTCATAACAAGAGCAATATAACAGCTAAAGACTTCACATTTAGCACACATGATAAATATTTTGTGGTCAATGTGTCCAGAAAATGTATCACGATGCCACGCCCCCTTCGCCCACAAAAATTAAAAAACGAATTACTAGAGAATTTCATCTGGGGTGAATTTGAGCGGGTTCCTGTAAACCCACAGGGTATATTACGGTCGGGGTCCCGACTGTTCGGCTTGTTTTTCTATTGTAATTAATATAAAAGTTAGGTAGATTGTATTTTTTTGTCCATTTTTTTCTACTGTCTTTAATAAATAAAATAATTGGATTATATAAATATGAATATGACTGCAATAACTGATCTTTGAAATTTTCTATTTTTGATTTAACTGTTTAATTACGATTGCTTCTATTATATGTTTTGTTTATTTTTTCTATCATCGTTAATATTAAAATTATGAAAATTATATTATTTTGCTTGCTTTTGCAATGAAATGAAAAAAAGTGTTATGAGTATGAATTTGACTACAATAACTCTTTTTGGCATTATATTTTTAATTGCTAAATTTTAATTGCTTTCGTTATGTATTTTTCTATGATCGTTAATATTAAAATTAGTTAAATGTATTAAGTTATGTATGATTATGATGACTGCAATATCTAATCTTTGGCATATTTAATCTATCCTCAGCCTGTCAGAAGATACTGTCGCAGCGTTTGCCGCTGCCGCCAGCGATGCAGCCCCCACGACCGACAACACCGCAAGGCTCCCGCCTGGGTCTGGCATCCTATCAGGCGCCAACGAATGGACAGCGGGCGCAGCAACAGTTGCCGTTGCGGATGAGCGCTGACTTTGCGCAGGCGGAACAGAAACTCTGGTCGCTACAGGCCTCCTCATCATCGATGGCCACTAATGAAAACAACAACATTACCAAATACAATCCAGCTGCAGCACAGCAACAACAACAGCAGCAACAGCAACAACAACATCAATATCATCAGCATCAACAACAGCAACAGTTATCGCTGCAGGGCGATTGCTCGCAAGTGCAATTGCGTGATCCTCGGGACTTGGCGCCGCCGCCTGGTAAGGAACTACCGACACCTACTTCAACGCCCACGACAAGCCGCAAAAGTCGAAGACGCTCCAATCTGTTTATACCCTCCTCGTCGAAGAAGAGCGACAAGGAGCCGAAGAGCAGCGAACTGGGCAGTGGACGGTCTATTCCCATAAAGCAGGGTTACTTGTACAAGCGATCGAGCAAGTCGCTTAACAAGGAGTGGAAGAAGAAGTACGTGACGCTTTGCGATGACGGCCGACTCACCTACCATCCCTCGCTGCACGATTATATGGACGATGTGCATGGCAAGGAGATTCCGCTGCAGTATGTGACAGTCAAGGTGCCCGGCCAGAAGCCACGTGGCTCCAAGTCTATCATCACGAATAGTGCATTGACCAGCTCCCTGTTGGCCAATGGCCAGCGTGTTCAGGGTACACTCAACGAGGGATTTGGCTGTCTGACTCTGGCCAAGGATAATCAACGCAAGCTGAACGAGAAGCTGTCACTGCTGGGCGCCGGAGTCGGTGCCGGTGCTGAGCCTTTGAAATCGAACAGCTCACAGCAGACAAGCGGGGACGAGGGCATTGCTATGTCCAATTCAAATTCACAGACCTTCATAGCCGGTGAGGCGACAGCGTCCAGCAAACTGGACGCACAGACGCCGAATGTAAAGAAACGACATCGCCGCATGAAGAGCAGCAGCGTCAAGGCAAACGAGGCGGATGACAACGATGGCTATGAGTTCTATATTGTCTCGCTGGACTCCAAGCAGTGGCACTTCGAGGCCGCCAATTCAGAGGAGCGTGACGAGTGGGTCGCTGCCGTCGAGCAGGAGATCTTTAAGAGTCTGCAGAGTATCGAGAGCAGCAAGACGAAGCCGGCAACCAGCACTGAGCTGGCCGCCATGGTGGCCATACGACAACGTGTGCCCGGCAATGGACACTGTGTGGACTGCGGAGCACCAAGTAAGTATAATAATTTCAAATAAAATATCTGTTAATTTCTAGTAGAAAGAAAATATATCTCTTTTTTTATCTACATTAAAATACGAGGTTTTTATTTAACTCGTAACTTTTGATTGCGATAGCTGATATAAGTTGTTTAGTATTTATGTTAATAGATATTCATTTCTGTTTCACTTCTTTTAGATCCCGAATGGGCCAGTTTAAATTTGGGTGTGCTCATGTGCATTGAGTGCTCGGGCATACATCGCAATCTCGGCTCGCACATCTCTAAAGTGCGCTCCCTGGGTCTGGATGATTGGCCGTAAGTAGCAACCACATATTATATATTTATTTATTGTAAACTATAAACAGTCGGACATAACACTTTAAATTATAGTTCGTAAGAATAAGTAAAAAATACTGTGAAATGTACATTTGAATATAAAATTAGATATTATATATAATATTAGATATTTAAATTAGAATTTAAAATGTACATAAATAATGCACCAAGAAAATATACTAAAACATTTAAGTAAATAATGCATTTGTATTTAAATTTAAAAAATACGAATATTTTTTTTCATATTAAAATTTTGATGGTAATTTAAAATAAATATATATAATTAAATAAGCCAATTTACTAAAATAGTGGAATAAATCATCAATTAGTATTTTAATCTTAAAATAAGTATGATTAATATTAATTGTTTAATATATAAATTTAGACTATAAAATAAAATTTGTATATATTTTGAAATGCAACATAATTACTAAAGTTAATCATTGTTTCTATTTATTCTAGTGCGCCGCACCTTAGTGTCATGTTGGCTATTGGCAACAGTTTGGCCAACTCCGTGTGGGAGTCAAACGCGCGACAACGTGTCAAGCCGACAGCGCTGGCTAATCATGAGGAGAAGGAGCGCTGGATACGCAGCAAGTATGAGGCCAAAGAGTTCCTTACGCCTCTGGGCAGTGGAATTCATGCAAATGCCGCATCGCCGGGTCAGCAGCTCATTGAGGCAGTAATTCGGGCGGACATTAAGTCAATTGTGTCCATACTGGCCAATTGTCAGTCGGAGGTGACCAATGCCAATGTGAGTCCGCGGGATGTGCGTACGCCTCTCTTGCTGGCTTGTGCTATTGGCAACTTGGCCATTGCCCAGCTTCTTATCTGGGTAAGTTAATCAAAGCTTCGTTTATGCCTAAACAATGTGGTAATTTCTTATTTTATTTTTGCTACAGAACGGTGCAAACATCAAGCACACGGATCACGAGGGACGCACGTGCTTGGCATATGCACGTGCCGCCCAATCTCTGGCTACGGCCAAGTCTATGAAGGCAGCCGCTGCTCTGGCAGCAGGCACAGCGGCTCCAGCACCACCGCCAGCGCCGTCAGCTGCCACCAACGGTGGCATTCCTGCGCCACAATACAATGTGGAGGATACGACAGCACTGGTTGAATTGCTGGTCGGATTGGGTTGTCCGGAATCGGCGCCTCTAACGGCCAGCGGCACACTGCCGAGGAGACGGGACACTTTGGGCACGCCGTATGAGAAATCTGTCTCAGGCGTCATCTAAAGAGCGCATAGTTGAATTTCATAAAAAAGATGAAGAGAATATTTGTATTAATTGTAAAATTCATTTTTAAACGTTTAATATGTTGTTTGTAATTAGTTAAAATTCGCAATGTGGGAATGATCATTCTGTGTATAGAAATGTTTAAAAATGTCGATGTCGATTAGTTAATAGTTTTTATTGAAAAAGTGCAAATTATTTGGCCAGCGTTTGAATGAAAATTCAGAAAAGTTTTTAGTTTTAATATGATTAAGCACAATCTGTACAGTCTTGTTGTAATCTCAAGTTTTTTATTAATTTATTATTTTAATATTATGTATTATTAATATCTATTACTTATTATTATTATTGTTTTTAACTATGAGCAGGTTTTTATTTTAATGTCGTTTGCAAAACAACAATTTAAGTAATTATTTAATTCCCCCTTATTATTATTAATAATATTTGAGCAGTCTCGTATTTCATTAGTTTATATATATTTGTATTTCAGTATATAAAACTATATATTACTGATGAAAGAGAAAATATACGTATAAACATAGTGAAACTAGGACGAAAGCCAAATACAACTTATTACACTATAACTAAACAATATTAATATAACAAAAATATATATACAAAGTTGAAATTGCTTGATAATCGGTCAGAACATGCTTATCTCTCTTTGCTATCAAAATTCCAAAAACAAAAGAAATTTAAGCATAACATTTGTTCTCTTTGAGGATCGCATTAGATAAGAGCTCAGTTATATAAAGAAATGACAAAAATATATGATATACTATGTAGCAACACTTGAAAGTATTTCAAAACCAATTATACAATATAGTTATAAAATCTATATATATTTATCAAAAATATATATATACATATATGTATACACCCCAACCTTATTGTGTACGCTATTTGTACCATTTGAAACGCAGACACAACAACATAACGTGACAAAAATCAATTTAATTGGATGAAAAAGCAACAGGCACAAATATAAAACAACAAAAATCACTCAAAATAAAAATTGATCAAACATTTAAATAAAATAACTGTCTTTTAACTTACCTCTAGTAAAAATTTAATTTATTTTTATAGCGAGCCCTCCCCGCGAAAATAACGTAAGCGCCAAAAATCAAATTTTACAGGAGAAGGCTTTTTACAGTTTACATTGACGTTGATTGCAGGCTTGTGTGTCGCTTACGTTACGCCTACGTTAGGCGGATATCTCAGTTATTATACTGAATTGGCTATTGAAATTTTTACTGTAGATTCGTTTGATAATAGTCAACATAATTGCATTAAAAATTTTTCGACAAAATCGCGCATACGTTATTTTCGCGGGAAGGGCTCGATATATTCGAATAATAGATAACACTATGACTGTTCGCTGGATTTTGATGATTACTCCCAAACTTTGTAAATGAAAGTACTTTGTGTGGATGATTTTACTGCAATTCGATTTGGTTTTGATTGAGTTAATTTATTAACTCCAAACAAACTAATAAAGTGTTTTTGTAATTATTTGACCGATCCCTTACATGTACTTAAATAATTCTAGTTGCCGTATAATCTCGATTTCTGGCATTTATTCAAGTATCGGTTCAGTTCAGAATGTAAAAATTAAAAAATACATTACACATCAGTTTTGCAACAATTCGTCATCGTTATATGAAATATGAGCAATCCCGCTTCAATAAATTGACACATTCTTCTATAGAAAGTATTTTCAAAATAATGGCGCATTCCCGAATGTATCACCAGCGAGTTGCTTTCTATTTATAAGCGTGGTGAGCCCCAATAGAAGTAAACGAAATTTATTGTCGGGAAGTTTTTATTATTATTTCACAAAACAGAGTGAAGTTACATATGCAGTTTTTAAAATTTTCTAAAGTATGTAAAATTTGATGTAAATACGTGTAAGAGAATTGATTACATCGCTTTTGTTTGATAATACATTTGTCCGACAATTGATTTTATGTTATCAAAATTTAAGAATAAATTGTTATATATGCGTTATATAGATTGTAATTGTGTAGAGGTATTTTGCGAAACTGAACGAATCTCCGACTAGGAAAGATATAGTAATCAGAAAATAACATGATAGGGACGTAGAGTTATTAAACCATTCCATTAAGATTTTTTTGAATCAAAAATAGTTTTCCGGATTGAAGCGACACAATCAATAGTTTTGGGAAGGATCATTCAAAAACGCGCTCTACTGGAAAGCGAAAATGCATGCGCTTAATGAGGGGCGTGGGAGGAGGAAGAATTAGACAAAATCTCCGTTCTCTTCACGAGCTACGGGTCTGGATATGGTCGTAATCCCTTCCTTGCTAAGCTCCTGGAGGTTATTAAATGTTATCATGAACAATTATTTATTATTTTTTTTGTTAGTTTTCTGATATTTTTCTTTTCTTTTCATTTTGTTTGTTTTTTTGCCGTTTGTCCATTTTACGTTTGCTGAGAGTCGTCGCCGTTGTTGCCATTTGAGTTGAAAGTGAACGATTTTTTTTTCATTTTTGGTATTTTGATTTTTTTTCTAACACAACAACACAAGCAAATTCCACGCAATGCTGCTGCCACATGAGACGGACCCTTGCTGGGTTGGTTGTTCAATTGTACGGTTGTTGAGTGTTGTTGTTGTTTGCTGTTCTCTGCTTTGTTGATATATTTGTACTTGTAAATATGTTGATGGTCCACAACTACAAAAACAACAACAACAATAGCTGCTGCTGCTGCTACAGCAAACAACAAAGAAATAAACAACCAATTTTGATTGCTGCAGCGATCGCTGGTTGGTTGATTTGGTTGCCGTTGCCCGCTGGCCGCGTTTGAGAGAAACTTCGTTAACTTGGAACTCCATGTCGTTTTTTGTGGTTGTACAGAGAACACACGCTTGCATCCTTGCATAATTTGCATCTGCAGTTGCCTTGCATTTGCCACCTAGCGCCCGCTTATGGTCACTCATTTTTTGTTGGCCTTAAACTTGGCATAGAAGCTCTGTATTTGGGCATAGCGTACAGGTATCGAGTCGAGGATGCCGGTGTAACTAAAATTCTGCTGCTGACGGTTCTTCTCATGCAAATTATCGCCCGACAGATATGTGACCACATTCTTTTGCAGCTCACTCACATGCGGATCGGCGTGATTGGCCACCAAATGATTGCAGAATTGTGCAATTTGCAGAAATACCGATGCGTCTCGATCTGCAAAAGAATTGGAAACAGTGAGCTTCCTATTAAATGTCTAATCTTCTCCGACACTCACCCATTTTCCGTGATATCTTCAGCAGCGACAGCGGTTGACTCTCATTGTCGCGCTGAGCACGCAGATGACGATTTCCGTGTTTGAATTCCTGCTCCAGCCAGCGAATCACATGGCGCACGTTTTCGCTGCGCTTCTTCAACTCGTCCAGCTCGTTAAGAACTGCAAATTTATAACATTTTAACAGCGATCGCAAACATAATTATGTGTAAAATAAAAATTATATTTTGATTTTTAGAAAATTATTTAATAATTGTATCCTGTTTCCAGAATGCTCCAATAAGGGTAATTTTGTACTCACCAGCATTAGGTATGAGAACAATGCACTTTTTGGTGCGCACCAACGACTTCACGATGCCATTGTATTCGGTCAGAGCCTTGGAATCCACCACAACGAAGGGCGACATGATCACATGGGCGGGACTGTCGCGTAGCTCCTCCTCAAGGGTCTCTACTTCGTTCTGCAGCCAGAGTTTGCCCATAATCTCGCACTTCTTGGACATGGCCTCGGAACGTTCCTCATCGGCACCGCTGCTCGACTGCAGATTGAGTTTCTCAATGACGCTGTTGGTGGTGGTCGAGGCGGATGCCGAGGTGCCGCCGGCCACTGAGGTGCTCGTGGCGCTGGCAATCACAGCTGCCGCCTTCTCGGCATTACGATTGCGCAGATAACCCTTGCGGGGAAGCTTGCGACACTCCTCGACGGTGTCCTTCTCCTCGTTGCTGGTATAGCTCTTGCGGACAATTCCGTTCTTGCGATCCGAGTAGCGACGTGTGCGTCCCTCATTGCGCTTGCGAGTTGTTTTCGGTGCAGTGCGACGTTCGCGGCGTCGGGAGCCGCCGCCCTTCTTTTCCTCGCGCTTCTTCTTCTGGTTCTCGGTGAAGCGACGCGTCTTGACACAGAAGCGATAATTGAACTTCTTTTGCTTGCAGATGAAAAAGCCGAAATCGACCATCTTGAAGATGCGCAAAATGGATTCTTCCTGAGGCGTTACTCGCTCCCGTATGATCGTCTCCCAGTCGAGCGTAATCTGGGTGCTCTGGAAGATGTCAAAGTTCTTGAAGGCAAAGTCCTCGGTCAGCGGCACATTGGCGCGCACATCGAAGAGCTCCACGAGAGCTTCACGCACATTGTTGGTGGTCAGCAGGTCGCGTTCAAAGAAAACCTTACGAGTGAACACATCAATGTTGCAGTAGTTCAGCAGTTTCATAATCTTGTGAACGAATTCTGGGTTGGAGTGATAGCAGCCTATCAGTATCTCCGGATTGATGCGCAGCCAGTCGAAAAGCATCTTCAGAGCACGTATGGTGGCCTCATTGTGCAGACAATCGATAATAATATTCGGATTAATTTTGGTATACTTGTTGCGATACACCAGTTTCTTTGGCGGCTCTGAGATGGTCACGGCTGGTACTGGAGCTTCGCCAATTGTGGCGTCAGGCACTGCTGCCCCTGCTGACATTGTTGCCATGGGATCTTCGGTGCTCTTAAAGTTCATCTGCAGTACCTCAAAGCTGCGCAATAGCTCCTCGGAGTCAATCTCCTGTGAATTGGGGCGACGCTCCAGCTCATCTGGATAGACGAGTCGCTCCTCCTCAATAACCACATCCTCACTGTCCGAATAGACATTAGCGCCGGCCTGCTGACGTCCTGTTCGTTCTTTTTTCTGGTAATCGGCTGTAGATAAACAGAATTGGTAGGTTGAAATGCCAGTTACAAATTTAGCATATATGTATAGCATATATATTTATAACTCATTTAGACCCTTTTGGAACTACAGGGCAATGGATCTCAACATATTTGAAACCGCGGAAAGTCAAAATTCCTGGCAAAGTTCATATAAAAAAAACTGCGCCATGAATTTTTTTTTGCATTTTCCTGGCCTGTGTATCCAGCAACTTGATCAAAATCTACATATTCATATTGATAGTTGGCCTATCGATAGCATTTGTGGACAGTGAGAACAGCTAATACACAGCTCAGGAATATATTATTTACAATTATTTTGAGAGCAAAAAAAATTTAGGGAAAAATTGTGAACATTTGTGGCGCCTCCGTGAGCGCTGTTCTTCCTCCTTTTTTTCAGCAATATATGCCGCAACCAACTCAATCACTTTACCGTCAGAGTCCATTATTTTCCTTTTTTAATTTTAGCTTAACTTTCACAATCATCATCACAATCGCATCAGAGTGACCATGCTCGTTTTAGGTACATGGTCACACTGTTTTAGTTATCTTCCACACAAACAGGGAATAACTAGCAAATTCCTCCCAGGTCACTGATTTTAAATAAGATTTGATTTAAGAATTTTAAACAAGCATTTTAGCCAGCTTATGGAATATATAAAAAATTGTACCTCAAATATATTGATTTTCAAAAATAAAACTTCCTAATGGAAGATATAACTATTTTATATTAGAACAACAATACCTATCTTTACAATAATCCAATCTTTATGCAATTACGTAGGACGTAATTATGTAGGACGATTAATAATAATAAAAGGGAAAGTTCACAGACAACAGTGTTCTGTCTTAAAAATTGTAGTAGTGGTGGAGTGTTTTCCCCCAAAAGGGGCGTGGTCAACACTAAATAATAATGTTTCTACTACCCTTCAATTGCTTTAGAATTATTGTTGCTTGGCGGTCAAGTGAATGAGTATAATTGGATTTGTTTGATTTATGAACAGATTCTTCTGCACATTTGAACAGTTAAATGAAAATTAAAACGGAATGTCTGAACTGCCCACTCACAAGAAAAGCAGAAAATTTTCTGTACAACACACACCGCAACCGCATGTAAGACGAGCGGTGTTTAAAATAGGAAACTCTGCAGGTCTGTGGTGTAGATGCTAAATGTTTTTACTGCATTGCAGGGACGGAAAAGGGCGTGGTGTTAGCAGGTGGACATACATGGTTACATACTTTATAGGATCTCTCAAGTCTCTGTCTCCATGTTAAAAACATAATATATCCTTGTACTCTACGAGGTTTACTCACCTTTCGGCGCTTCATCGGGCTCGGCCGCATCAATGTCACTGAAATCGGTATCGAAATTAGAGCTAAGATCTGTGTAATCCTCCTCATCGCTGTAGAAATCAGTGTCCATCTCGCTTTCGCTGTCGTAGCAGGAGCTGTCATCGGATTGGGCAATTTTGCGACGACGCCGGCGAAGACGCATGCCACGACGTTTGCTTTTGCAGGAGAGCGGAGTCTTGAGGTCGCTCTCCTTGGCCTCGTCGCTGGAGCGGGTGGAAATGGGTTCGCCGCCGCCCAGTTTGTCATTGTCGATTGCATCCTGTGTCTTGGCACCGCCATCATCCGCCGAGTGTTGGCTATCTCGCGAATCGGAGCTGCAATCCTTTAGCGAATGCGACCTGGCCATCATTTTTTTATCCTTACGCTCGCACTCGCCCACAGCCGCTAGCCAGTTCTTGTATTCGTTACGTGACTTGCGCACTGTTGTGTCAAACTCCTGGAAACGTTGCTCGTACTCCGACTGAAAGCGTTCGTTCTCAGCGGCACGGGCCAAAATCATTTGCTCAATGTTGACAATGCAAGCATCCATTAGATCGGAGCATGCGGCCACCAGGAAGGCGTGTAGGGAATACACCTTGGGTGAGTTGATCATCTTGAGCTTGGACAAGCAAAAAAATAGTATGGAGATGATCTTGAAGATACTCGACTCAGGCACACGTAGCATCTGGGCACAAAGGATCTTGCGCAAATCAATGAGCACACAATGACATAGGGAATTAAAATCAGGAACTTCCTTGTCAAAGAAGAATATGTCTACAATCAAATAGAAGCGTGCATAGAAATCCTCAATGTTAAAATCTAGCTTGCCGGGATCCATTTGTTCCAGATACTCGGTGTGCTTGGCGAACAGTTTGTTCAAATTGTTTTCGCTCAGCTCGAATGGAATGATGCACACCAGGGAGTACAGATAGTGATAGGTAGAGTCTAGATCATAATTCTGTCCATAGTAGAGAGTTCCCAGCTGATTCTGTGCCATGCCAATGGCCGGATTCAGCTTGAATGCCTCCAAATAATACTTGGCCACCTGTTCCTTGCTGATGCTTAAACTCAGCTGGCTGTCAATGCGAAAGTCCAGAAAATAACGATGCAAATCACCCAGACTAAGCAGCGATGAGTGAATCGTATCCAAGGCAAAGGACACGGCCTCCAGGCTCTTATCCACAGCGGCCTGCGACGGTTCCAGTTCCTTGCCCACAATAGTGTCGCCAATGAAATCGCTGATGTATCCCTCACTGATGATTGAGAAATCAATGAGATATTTCAAATCCAGATCGTAAATCTCCTCCATTTTGGACGACAGTCGCTTGTAGTTGAAGATGCCAGCACAAAGGAAGCGTTCCAGCTTTTGCATGTGCTCCGGATCTGTGCCCTGCTTATGCGAATGCTTCTTCACAAAGGCAATGAACTCGTAGTAACCACGACGCCACATCACCTCGCGGACCTTCTTGCCCACCGACTGGTAGTCCTGAAATTACATATGTAAGTATAATAAGATAAATGATAATGCGATAAAAAATATGTACAGTTTTTCAAGTAATTGTTTTGTCATAATAACACACTCACAATTTTTTTTTGCAAAAATTAGTTCTATTCGTTTTGCTTTAATAAGGCCCTTACCAAAATTATAAGTCACATCGATAATTTGAATTCGTTCCCTCGTAAAATCGTTGTCGTTTATAATTTAACAAAAACATAGGCTACGAAGTGTTACTGTTTCTTGTCTAATTATAAGACATATTGAAAAACGTTAAGCATAAAGATTCTAGTAGAGTAGTGTTTCCCAATCGCTTACAATAGTAATTTAGATACAATTAAATAAAATGGGTCGCTCCACATTGCTTAGGGTGGAAGAAACGGAAAAAATCGAAGCACTGGGGCGAAAACAAATTTTAAATGAAAAAAAGATGCATTATTTGCTGCAACTACCGGCAAAACAGTGTCTTTCTTTCTTGACTGTTTGGCGCAATTTCAATGAGTCTGGGCACAATACTCGAGGTACTCTTAAGAAGATTCCGTACTTGACTTCTCGCCATAAAGCTGCGCGTTAATTGTTGTTATAAATTATAAATGATAAATTTACGGATTTTATTATGCATTATTATATATTATAGTTTCTTCTGGTACTTCGAACAAGTTAAGAAAAAAAGTTATTAAGTAACCATTATATATAAAAATCAAGAATATTTGGATATTTACAAAACAATTACTTGACTAACTATAGGTTTTCCACTGAAATTTTGCGTACTATAATTCTATATTCAAAAACATTTATTTTTTGTGTGTTTAAACTAAATATTTTTGGCAATAATCATACTTCGATTATAAAAATCATAGTTGAAGGCATTTCGAGCCATACAATAATCTAAAGTTAGGTAATTAGTTTTAACTTTAAGCTTACTTTTAATAATTATAATATAAAAATGGAAGAACTTTCTTATTTAATTTATTTATACAACTAATTTTAGTTTTATAGTTTGTATTTTTAAAATGATACCCGTTAGGTTCCCTTTTCCTATATGAGTATATTGCCCTAATAATAAACCTAGTTGAGATAATCGCGATTATAAAAATATTATTAAAAACAGATGCACAGATACGACATTATAGCATACAAAACTGATAATAATTTCATGACCATAATAACAGGCCAGTGTCTGAGTCATCTAATGGAATCCAGCGATTCCGAGAAATTGTATGTTCAATTGTCTTTCCCTCTAAGGCATGTACAGTCTGCCAAGCATAATTTTACACTTGGCTTTTTAAGTAATAAATCTATAAAATATTATAATAATTAAAGATGTAGACCTAAACAAATAAAATAAATAATCTTAAGATGATTAAATTTAAAGCTTAGTATTTGTAAAAGTTAAATGCTTAAACTTACTCCTAACCGATTGTATATGATATATAGAGTCATTACTACGCTAATATACTTATGTATGTCAATGTACAAATATGTAGTATTTATATCAGAGAAGAACGGAACGAAATCGGTAACATTATCCGATATTAACCTTTTTCATATCTAGTAAGATTCTTTTTCAAGAACTGAAAACTGAAACGATTTTACCGGTACAGTTCCAATAAATTTTCTCAAAAGTTATGTGTTGTTTTCTCTATATATATAAAATTAATTTTTTTTTAAATATTTACCTAAAATGTAAGAAAATTTTATCTTTTAAAAATTGTCACTGTACAACTACCGAAACCGGAATCAAAGAACAAACCAGAAAAACTCGTTTTGGAACGTACCGAAGCCGATATTTGTATATATATCGGTATTAAAAGCATTGAAACTAAACTCCTAACCTAAATAATAACCTGAATACATATATAAATACCGTATATACGGTGAAAGATGCCTGCTTCTGCTTGCTACACGCATACGCCCACTGTTTGCCTCACAATTTACAGAGTATACTAGAAATCTATATAAATACCTTGAATATAATCTGCTTGCACAGCTGCACCAGATTTGCGCGTTTCTCCTCGATATCATGCTGGAAAAGTTGTCCAATGTTCTGCACATTCCGCTTGGCATCGTCCAGCTGTTTGGACACTGTGTACAAGGAGCTGTAAATAGTTGCGGTTTAGCGTTTAGTTGCAATAATTTGAGGAATCAAGAGTTTTCTACTTACCGATAGAGATCCTTAACCTCCTGACTGAGGGTAGAGTTGCCATTGCTCGAGTGTGAGCCATTGTGATGGCCGACGCCGCAAAGCGACGACTCTAGATTGCGGCAGCGATTTTTTACTCCGCCGCCGCCGCTGTTGCTGCCACCGCCGCCGGCGTCGACAGCGCATTCGCTGGAAGCGTTTGAGCCGCCGGAACTAAGTGTCGACTCCATGGTCAAAGTGTGAGACACTGTAAACGAGAAAAATTAAATCAGAAATAATAGCTTAACTATAACTGTAGCTGCAATAACAAAGCAACAAGCGTAAAACTTTCCAGCTGATTCTCGACATTTTTGTACAGCTAATTATTGTTGCTTGCGTATTTTAATCTGCTGACGAAGTTTATTTACACAGAAATTTGCAGCTTTTTTAAATATTGTTTTTGTTGCCGAAATGCTGACAACGCGCGTTTATAGACACACACACACACACATGCTTGCATATTTTGTATACATGCATTCCTACATATCTATGTATTGCGTATTGAATAATCAATTAAACTCTACTGCTGCCTCTGCTGCTCTGGCATTTTCTATGTATTCCACTTTACAATACTTTGCGAAATATATATTTTTGCACTTTCACGCACTTCTCTGTTGTTTTTGTTGTTCTTCTTGCACGCGCAGCTGTTGATAGTTGATATTAAATGAGTGATTTGCATTACCTTTATCAGTTTTATATTGTTTTAAGTCTTCAGAATTCACGTTTTGCGTCGCTTTTCCCTTCTTTGTTAACAACAAAGTGGCAGTGAACGATCAGACAATGATTCTCATGCGTTGCGATGCCGTTAATGAACTGGTTCACAGGTGACGGGTGTTGGAATGTCTGATTTATTGCCAAACTAGTATATTTGACACATCATAACAGAATTGATGTGTATATAGCAATTGCAATATTTGCATTTATGAATATAAATACAAACCAATTTCGAAGAGTCTCGCGTTGATATGCCAGCAAGTAATCCTTCGTCATGCAAATTGAACGTGTGGTGTCGGCGAGCAACTATCGCCAGTGTTGGCTAACGCGCTTTGTACGATATATTAGTATATATCGATTGCTGATTATCGCGCGCTTTTCAAATTTTTCAATTGTTGTTGATAATAGCGTATTGAGAAATTTTTTTTCAAAGTTGAGTTGTTGCCAGGGTGTAGCTGTGTTCAGAATGTTTTAGTTGGTATATGATGAGTACAAAATATTAAACATTTCAAATTTTATTCATGGCAAACTAAAAGATGATTTCTCTGATATATGTATACACCTATGTATTTAGACCCTGTATTTGAAAAGAGCACAAAGTGTCCATTAAGTTTGCCAACAAAACAATGTGCGTAACAGACAAAAGGAAGCCTAAAAGACGCCAAAAAGTACACATATTCTTAGTCGGCATTAACAGCTGATTCGATATAACTATGTCCGTCAGCCGATCTGTCCGTATATAAGAATACCTAAATTTCAGAGATTATAAGAGCTAGAGACCCCAATCATGGTATATATGTATTAAAGCAGAACCTGTTTATTTTAGAATTTAACCACGCTCCCTTTTGTGTCCGATTTTCTAGATATCGAATTAAAAGAATAATTTTTAAGCTAGAGCCTTGAAATTTAGCACAGTTGATAAAAATAGGAAACCCGATGTAATTTGAAAATTTAATCACGATTGGATAATAAACTCGAAAGTTATTTAAGATACAAAGTTTTACGCAGCGTCGGGCCAAGGAAAGAAGGTCGCGTCTGTACGGGTCCTTTACAGTCGAGTACGCTTGACTGTAGCCTTTTCGACAGCTAGTTATTTGTTATATTCATATACAATTATCACTTTTTTATTTTCTATTTAAATGTTGACCAATAAATTCGCTGTTGAACTGTGTCAGACATAGTAATGAGCCTAAGCCCAGCTTAGGTACGTCCCAGATGCGTTCCAGGTACGTCTCGTGTAGGCGGCAGCAGATGCTAACTGAGTATACTATGTCAACGGTTTGGTCTTAGGTGCGCGCATCGACAATAAATATTGATCAGGTTTGTGTGTTTTTTTTATCTGACAGCGCTTTCGGCGACTGCGTCTAACCCTCCGCTGGTCACGTCGCGATCGCCTCGTTGTCGGTAATCCATATCGGCTGGCCGAGAGCCAGTCGAACCTCTATAAAGCACACGCACTGACATTTCAACAGTTTCAGTTTCCATTCGCGCGCAGTTCGTTCAAGATCGTTTCGTCTCTATCGCATACGTATATATAGAATTGGTACGTCAATTAATTTTGTTTGTTCGTTTGAAGAACTTGAAACGAGTCGTTGCACTCGCAATAAGCTCGATTTTGTAATTAATTAATTAATTTTAAATCGTAATTGCTCGCGGTGCTTTGTTAATTTATGTTTTCATTTCAATTGCTGGCTATCCAGCAGTAAAATCAACAAATTGCCTTGACAATTGTTTTCTAAATTTAATATTACAACTCCAATAATATATAAGTGTATATATTATATATACATATATATATATATATATATACATATACATATATATATATATATATATATATATATATATATGTATTATATATATATTCTTATTTATATTTCAATTCCTATTAAATTCACTTTCGAGAATAATCCATCCCAAAAGTTATCTTATCCGCAAAAGTTAACGATGTGTTCGGTCGTTAATCTCCCCTTATCAACATTTATTTATGATCCTGATATGTGATTCAATCGGGATTACCTGAACTGTCGAGTGGCTTAAATAATTTAAAGACCTCTGCTCTTTTTTCAATTGTTAAATAGTTGCGATCTCATCGAGCTTATTATAGCTTATACAATTTTCAATTCGTTAGACCATATGAATGATTAAAGAAACGAAACTTTAACTAATTGTTTTAATCACTAATTATATGCTGATTATATATGTACGACTTTATTTACTGCAGCTGCTAAAATGTATATTTTAATGAATCGGATTTAAAATGTAACGCCTCAAAAAGGAAAGATCTTTACCAACAACTAATCGACTAAACTTTTTTACCGATTTCACTTATATAATTAAATGATTCTTATCGGCACAAGTTTTGTACTATAATAACTTCAAGAGGTACCTGCTTATCAGTTCGTAGACAAATTATTGCCTAGAAATGTGCACCTCACTTTACTAAAATTGATTGTGTAACTGGTATCATTACAGTTGATACACACACACAATACGAATAATTAATAATGATTATGTCTGAGTAATTAGATTGGGCTTGAGATCTGTATATACGGTATATATGTAGTATAGTTTCGACAAGCCTGACCCCTAACATACACACACACACACACAAACACACACACACACACAGAGTCATCTTAATAAATTTCTAGCAAAGACTCACTTGTGTTTTTGCTCTATTTATAGAATCTAACATCAACGTCACCAATGAGTGATTTTTCAGTTGAAATAAATTAATGGCCTGATAATAATTGAATATGTTTACTTTCAGTTGAGAGCTTTGGAATCATGAAGCTCTTCTTGTTAGTCCTTGTGGCTACGTTGGCAGTAAGTTATGGCCATATTGCTGAAATATTTTAATCTATCAATATACCGATCTATTTGGATTTCAGCTAACGCAAGCCTTGGTCAAGGAGGAGATTGAGGCTAAAGAGTATTTGGCAAACCTGAATAAGGAGTTAGCCAGGCGTACCAATGTCGAAACAGAAGCCTCCTGGGCCTATGCTTCCAATATCAACGATGAGAACGAAAAGAAGAGGAACGAGGTCGCCGCTGAGATGGCCAAGTTCATGAAGGAGGTGTCCACTGACATAAAGAAGTTCAACTGGCGTAGCTATCAATCTGAGGATTTAAAACGCCAGTTCAAATCGCTCACCAAACTGGGATATGCCGCTTTGCCCGAGTCCGATTATGCCGATTTTCTAGAGATCATGTCGTCCATGGAATCTAACTTTGCCAAGGTAAAGGTATGCGACTACAAAAATAGCAACAAATGTGATCTGACACTCGAACCCGAAATCGAGGAAGTCATAACTACCAGTCGCGATCCGGAAGAACTCAAGCACTACTGGGTCCAGTTCTACGATAAGGCGGGCACTGCAGTCCGTTCCCAGTTCGAGCGTTACGTGGATCTAAATACAAAGGCAGCCAAACTGAACAGTATGTCCATTTGAATCTTTTCGGTCAATTCCCCATTTATTTATTTGTTACGACTCTGTCTTTGATCTATCTAAACTATATTCATAAAATACTCTATCTTTTACTGACTTGTCTTTAATCTACCATAACTCTTTTCTCAAAATCTCCTCTTTAATTCCATACAGACTTCACTTCGGGCGCTGAACTTTGGTTGGATGAGTACGAGGATCCAACATTCGAGAAACAACTGGAGGACATTTTTTCCGAGATCCGTCCACTCTATGAGCAAGTCCATGGCTATGTGCGCTATCGCTTGAGGAAGCATTATGGTGATGATATCGTGTCTGAGAAGGGTCCGTTGCCCATGCATCTGCTCGGCAATATGTGGGCACAACAATGGTCCGACATTGCGGCCCTAGTGTCGCCTTTCCCGGACAAGCCGCTGGTTGATGTATCCCAAGAGATGGTCAAACAGGGCTACACTCCTCTGAAGATGTTCCAAATGGGCGACGATTTCTTTACCTCCATGAACCTAACGAAGTTGCCACAGTAAGTTTACACAGAAATACACAGAAAAATAACATATTAATATTAAATTCGATAAGTGTGAATTAAGTATTTGGATTTTTAAAATTCATATTTGACAAAAGAACAAGCTACTGATAAAGAGCATGAAAGTACTTTAAACAAGTAGCATCAATTAATTGTATACATGTTATATAAAATAATGGAATCTTTTATCAGTAGGTTTACTAGAATTAAAAACGAAAATGCCGAATTGGTTCTTATTTGCCCTCTATAAGCAGTTTTCCGTTTCCTTCTAAAAAAAAGAACCATCAAAATCTTCTGTAAAGAAAGCTAAAGTATTTTTAAATATTAACTATATAACAATATCTAAATGGAAAAAACCCACCAAAAAACACATAGTTGCTAGATTTCAAATTTAGCAATATAACTCAAGCAAATAAAATATTAAATCTAGGGGGAAACCCACCAAAATTGCAACATTTCGATGGGCACTAAGAAATAAAGACTATACTTAACACTTACATACTTTCACACCCAGGCTGAATGATTTGAATAACTTTATTCTATTACTTATTTTTAGAAAATTGTTCGCTTAAAAATTAAGT
Organism: Drosophila histrio; assembly: GCA_958299025.2. Lineage (NCBI taxonomy): Eukaryota > Metazoa > Arthropoda > Insecta > Diptera > Drosophilidae > Drosophila > Drosophila histrio. The sequence continues at coordinate 31,343,374 of OY282580.2, read as the reverse complement.
TTACATAACTTTGATTTAATAGCCTAGCCCATTTCCACTGAGCCCACGTTTCGATTACTTTATTCATTACTTTTTTCAAGGGCTTTTTGATTGATTTATGCACATTCGTTTTGAAAGCTGTCAATTTAATAGTTATTTGCGTCATTTTGATTTGTATCCGTTTGCTAATTTATCTATATATATATATATAATTAAATTGTAAAAAATAACCAGTCGAAAAGGCTACAGTCGAAATCGACTGTGAGAGACCCTTTACTTATTCTTCAAAAATGAAATAACAGTAACAAACTTAGAGACTTATATATAAACCAGTGGTCGGCACACGCCGCGCACCGTGCATAGGGATTTTCTCTGCCGCAGCGCTGCCTGCACACGTACAGTATAAATTTTCGCTGTTTCTGTTAAGTCGCTGTTATGGCGCTTTTAAGCTGAAATGTCACTGTTGAGGCGAAGCGAAATGAATCAGCTTCTGATCAGCCATTGTGATGCTACGCTGCACAATTTTGACAAATTATACATTATATACACAGAAAAATAAATGGTTTTTGGACTTTTTGAAAAAGTATTCGTTTTTATACACATTATGACCAATATATAGCCGTTTTGATGCGAATCAATAATATAAAGGGCAAGAAACGGCACATGCTTGACGCCTGTTAAAATTCTGTTAATTCGCACACTAATGCAAAAAACATATGACTGTGTTGGTGCCGACCACTGATATAAACCTAAATAAATTTGACGCTGCTCAGATTAGCTTCCGATAATCGTTTATGTTAGACTTGATTCATTAACATACAAATGTTAATCTTAACATACAAATGTTATGTTAATATACATGTATGTAATGCAGTGGTCGGCACCAACCAGTCATATGTTGCATTGCAGTAGTGTGCGAACTAACAGAATGTTAACAGACGTCAAGCATGTGGCGTTTCTTGCCTTAGTGAAATGTTTTTACTATGTCGACTACATTTATATCTTTATATTGGTCATAATATGTATAAAAAAGAATACTTTGTCAAAAACATCATAAAACATTTATTTTTCTCTGTATACAATGTATAATTCATCAAAATTGTGCAGCGTAGAATCACTCTGACTGATCATCAGCTGATTCATTTTGCTTCGCCTCAACATTTCAGCTTAAAAGCGCCATAACAGCGCCGCCACACGAAATTTTATACAGTACGTGTGCAGGCAGCGCTATGGCAGAGAAAATCCCTATGCGCGGTGCGTGGCGTGTGCCGACCACTGATGTAATGCATACATACTTAATTAAATATAATACATTGGCATTTATGATAGAATTTGTTTATAAAAATAAAATATTGTTTTATTTTATTTTATTACTGTAATTATAAATTTAAAAAAATAAAAAAAAAAGAAAAAAGTGTGTCTCTTGTAGGTCTCGAACTCCAGACAATTGCGCCAATGAAGCCATTGTCGATTATTTAACAATTTTAAAAAGCAGAAAAAAATGTGTCGCTGGCAGGAAACGAACCTAAGACCCCACGGCAAGAGTGCGACATGCTTACCACTGCACCAATGAGGGCATATTTAAAACTTTGCCAATTGCTTGTTTTCTACAGAAGTGCAATTAATAATTCAAGTTTAAGTTGCTGCCTTCACATTTCCTGCCATTGAACATTCGATAATTTGTTTACTTCAAATCTCCTGTGTTTATTGTCCGATCGTGATAAAATTTTCAGGATACATTAGGACCCTGATGCTTGTCCTGTGTGCTAAAATTCAAGGTTCCAGTTTTAAAATTGACCATTATATGGAATTTTAAGATTTTCTTGAATATCTTTCGAGATTACTATCCGATCGCGATGAAATTTTCAGGATACGTTAGGACCCTGATACCCGTCCTGTGTGCCAAAAATCAAGACTCTAGCTTTAATATTTTTCGTTTAATGGGCTTTCAAAAATTTTGTTCTCGATTTATGGAGGCGGAAGGGGGCGTGGCAAAATTCTAAAACAAACTTGACCTTTTCGGGGGTCACAGGAGTATTGTCACCAAATTTGGTGACCCTAGCTCTTATAGTCTCTGAGATCTAGGTGTTCATACAGCAGGACAGACGGACAGACGGACAGACGGACAGACGGACATGGCTATATCGACTCGGCTGGTGATGCTGATCAAGAATATATATACTTTATGGGGTCTGCCGGACTTCCTTCGACCTGTTACGCACATTTTGACAAACTTAATAGACCCTTTTAAACTTTTTTTTAAAAAGTAAAGGGTCTAATTAATATAAATGGTAAAATAACCCTTGATAAATGGTATATGTACTAGATAACAATTCGTTAATATAATATAATATATTATTAATTTACTACTATTCTATGTTTTTTCTTTTCTTAAATAATAAAAATACGTGTTGACATTCTATCATTGAATGAATAAATATGCTCAGTGTAATTAAGCTATAAGTCTGCAGTCTGCATAAATCTTCTTATTTTATATATTTTTAAAAAACTTGATTCAAATATTGTTCTGATTCATGTGAATTTGTCTTAAATTAAGCATTTATTTAAATTAAATCTTAGTGGTAACTTGAAATGTGTGTATCCCATGGATTGGATCTAACTCAAAGCATTTTCTAATTCCAGGGAATTCTGGGACAAGTCGATCATTGAGAAGCCCAAAGACGGTCGCGATTTGATCTGCCATGCCAGCGCCTGGGACTTTTACCTTCAGGATGATGTGCGCATCAAGCAGTGCACTCAGGTTACTCAAAGCCAGCTCTTCACGGTGCACCATGAACTGGGCCACATCCAGTACTTCCTGCAGTATCAGCATCAGCCTTTTGTATATCGCACTGGTGCTAACCCTGGCTTCCATGAGGCTGTTGGCGATGTCCTTTCGTTGTCTGTGTCAACACCTAAGCATCTGGAGAAGATCGGTCTGCTTAAGGACTTTGTGCTCGATGAGGAGGCACGTATCAATCAGCTCTTCCTCACTGCCCTGGACAAGATCGTGTTCTTGCCATTTGCCTTCACTATGGACAAATACCGTTGGTCTCTGTTCCGCGGTGAGGTGGACAAATCGAAGTGGAATTGCGCCTTCTGGAAGTTGCGCGAGGAATACTCTGGCATTGAGCCACCAGTTGTGCGTAGCGAGAAGGACTTTGATGCACCTGCCAAGTACCATGTGTCCGCAGATGTGGAATATCTGAGGTAGGTGAATCCCTGAGAGCTTTCATGAGTTGTCCTTAGAACATTTTGGTTTCCACACCTCCCATAGATATCTGGTCTCGTTCATCATACAATTCCAATTCTATAAGTCCGCGTGCATCAAAGCCGGTCAATACGATGCTAAGAATCCCGAGTTTCCATTGGATAACTGCGATATCTATGGCAGCGCAGCCGCCGGTGCAGCTTTCCAGTAAGTAAATAGAACTACGAGTGATGGAGATTGATATGGATAGAACTGTATCTGTGTAAACATAATCCTTACAGAAAAATGCTCTCCATGGGCGCCTCGAAGCCCTGGCCTGATTCACTTGAGGCCTTCAACGGGGAGCGCATCATGACCGGCAAGGCAATCGCCGAGTTCTTTGAGCCGCTTCGTGTCTGGCTTGAGGCTGAGAATGCTAAGAACAAAGTGCACATTGGCTGGACCGCTTCCGATAGTAAGTCCCCTTATGATAATCAATCTTGAAAGAAATATCTAATGCCTCTTTTCTTGCAGAATGCGTGTCTACTTGATGCAAAGGTCCCAAACAGTTCTTGAAGTTCTTTGCTGAATAAAGATATATATCAATTGTGTGCAGTATTAAAAGTCATTTTTGAATCAAAACTCGTTGAGCGCATAATTCGAAATATATTTCTAACGCCTCTCCACTTGCAGAATTTGTGTCTTCTTTAGGGAAATGTCTCAGCCAACTTGTAAAATTTGTTGCCAAATAAAGTTGTATCTTACATACACGTATCAGTTGTGGGTAGTATTAAAAGACATTTAAGAATCAAAACTCGTTGCTCTTTTTAAGTGGAGCACATTATAATTACAAATTGTCAATTCAACAAACAATTGGTATGTGGACTTGCTTGACCCTGGGCTTTTTGCCAGTTGCTTACCAGAGCTGCGCATGCTCGGAACGTTTTTGTCTAAGCCCCAAAATTGGTTACGTGTCGCGATTTTTAATCAGCCAAAAAATACGGAAGAAAGTATTGGCAACTGTTTGAAAATGTTGAAATGCTTAAAAAACTAATTATCTTAGTAAGTAGATGGTGGGGGAAAGAGGACTCTATTGTCCAACATTCGGAAGGACGATGAAGCAAGCAAGAAATACCAATTTTTTTAAACCAATAATTTAATCAAAGCAAAATCTTTGTATTTTTACATCGAGTACACTTTATTTACATTTATACCAATGACAATATTTAGGAAACATAACACCTTAATGGCTAAAAACCTCCTTTAGTGACATTCTTTTATACTTCTATCAGTTTTTTTTTTTAATTTATAAAGTGTACTATTTTTTCACTTATCCAATAAGAATTTTTGGTAAGCTTAGATCCTTAATAGCCTTGTCATATATTAACCGATTTCGCTGAGCAATGTATTTCTAATCATTGTTTGTCCACTTAACATTTAAAATTTTAAATTTACTATATATCAAATTTATTTCATGGCATTTTTTGAAACACTTTGAGGTCTCATAAATTTGTCAATTCTACACAGATTTTGATGAACAATGTCATCTTAAATATGGTTTATCCTATAGATGTAGATGATAAAATGAACATTTTGTTGATAAATAATTAAAATTAAACTATTCTATAACATTTTTAAAAAATGTGAACACCTGTACCAACGAATAAATAATTTAGCAATTTAGGCACAAATTTACTAAATATGTCAACGGTGGTTAGAACGTACAACACTTCCGAAGGTAGTCTTTCCACTAGTTAAAACTATTTGCAACATTTAGTGGAACAAATCATGTAATTTTAAATATTAACTGGATTCAGTTTGATGTAGTGTAAGCTAATATATTTATCTAGTTAAAAAAAATATTTCTCTACTGCAGAGCGAGAATCCTAACTAAATTCTAAACAAATATATTTACTGATATATGTATATATATAAATATATATAATTCACACCAATATACAAACATTTAGTTAACGCTGTTTTCTCAACTATTTCTAACAGTTAGTGCAAAAATCAAGTACACTTCAAATGCTTTAAAAAATAGTGAAAATACATATATTAAGTTTCCATGGAATATAGTAAGAGTTGAAAAATTCAAGTAAGCAAATAAAATACTTGTATATTAAATAATTAGAATAATTTAATGAAAACAGCTTTCTCTGGCAATTGGGAAGAAATATATTTCTTGAGTTTTAGGAGATTGAAAAGTAAACAATGATAATAGTTTTCTAACTCATGGACTCTCTAGCGAAAAAATCGATCGTAATTTAGTTTAATCAATTTACAAACCCCGATTATTTGCTATTTAGCTTGTGCTGGCGTTGATGCCGATTCGTTCAATGCCTCATCCCGGCTTGAAGGCGTTTCTGGAAGAAGTTAATCAAAAGGTTGGCGTTGTCTATGATCAGGAGGAATTAGCCCTTCTGCAAAATGAGCTGCACGGACCCAACAATGTCAATGCCCTGATGCAGGCTGAGGTTGCCAATGAGAAACTGCTGAGGTATGTAAAGAGCCAGAAAACTCGGGTGGCCAAGTTCAAGAGGCTGCAGTTGGGTGATGCACTGCAGCGGCGTCAGCTTGAGCGAATGCCTCGGCTGGGCTATGAGGCACTTGGCGGCGTGGAAGTGAACCAGCTGTATGCCTTGGCAGCCAACATGAGTGACAGCTCCCAAAGAGTGAAGTTGTGCGCCTTTAGGCAATCACATAACTGCACCCTCAGACTTATTCCGGATGTGCAGCGGATCGTACAGGCAAGTCACAATCTCGAGGAGATTGAGCATTATTGGATGGAGTGGCGACGGAACACGGGTCTGGCCACACGTCAACAGTTTGTGGCATTCATGGAGTTGTACAAAAAGACTTCCAAGCTCAATGAGTTTGTCCGTGCGGAGGACTATTGGTTCCGCACTCTGGAGTTGAGTTCTCACCAAACCATGGCACTATTGAATGAACTGATGACGTCCCAGCGACCGTTGTTCCTTCAATTTCATGCCCATGTGCGGGGATCGCTTAGGAAGATGCATGGGGAGCGGGTGGTGCCACGAGGTCGACCCTACCCGCAACATTTGGCGGAGGTCTTCCTAGGCAATGCTTTCGGGCGTGCGCGAGCTGATTGGTTTGCGGATATGCCTGCACCCGAGGCGGGATTGGCCAATATTACGGAGGCACTGCATCGACGTGGACTTAGCACCACACAGCGTGTATTTTGGAATGTGGCAGAGTACTATCGTGGACTGGGACTATCGCAACTAGAGGGGTAAGTCATCAGTTTAATCTCTTCTTCTTCTTCCAGTCGTATGGCTATGATGCATATCTGAAACATTCTAATTATATTCACGTAGTTTTTCGTAATCCAGAAATCAAATGAGAAGTGTCTTAAATTTATATATATCTGCATTTAAAAATTGTTAATTGGAGAAGTCCCTTATATCTGCAGCATACCAACATATTAAGTATTTTTTTTATCCTGTGTCCATTAAAAATGGGCAAAAATGGGTATAATGAATTTGTGCAAATTTATAAGTAATCATCTCCGGCCTTATAAAGTATATATATTGTTGATCAGTCTCAATAGCCGAATCGATTGACACCTGTTTGTTTGTCTGTCCGTCCGTAATATCATATCAACTATAAAAGCTGGAGACTTAAACTGTATTTTAAATTTGCGATATCTCACCACCCGCCCACGCAAATCAAAAAGATCTTTGAAAGCCTCAAATTTTAAGATAACACACCTTAACTTAACAGATAGTTGAAGTATAATTCAAGCTTAGCAATTTGCTGCCGATAGAACCATAAATGAAGGAGATATTAAGGAATTTGTTTTAAATTCATTATTTCATAATTGTTAGCCAGAGTGAAGAGCATATGACCATGAAATTTGCGCAAGCAAGAGCGCATGTGATAATTTTGTTTGCGCTGTCGGCTGCTGTGGCGCTTCTTCTTTCTGCTGCAGAGCGAGAGCGCATAGGATAACATTTTCCAGGACTATTGTTTAGGAGTTGTCTAGCACTGAAAACTCGAACTGATGGTTATAATTCATTTCTATCATAGTATTTAAACAATACACAATTTCCACATCAACAGTCGCAGTCCAGTGCAAGCAAAATTGATTTCAAGCGATATATTTAAATCCTATTATAATCAAAATACTTTTCTTTGAAGACCTGCACAGGATATCCTATTGTTGCGCGCGCTCGACTGTTCGGCTTGTTTTAATGTAAACCAGATTGTAATAGTTTTTATACAGAAAAAAGAAATTCATAGATACCATTTATATATACGTAATTAAATTGAGTAACGTGCCTTTCCACAGCTCTTTCTGGGATTATGCACAGCCAGTAGCCACCCACAATGAGGACAACTGTTGGCACAAGGCCTGGAAATTCCATACCTTGTCCAGAACCAACTTTAGCTTCTGTCCGCTGAACGACGAGGAGCGATTTTTCAACATGTTTCAGGCACAGTGCGATCTGCATTATTTCCGAGCTGCCACAGCGCAGCCAATTCTGTTGCGTGAGGAGCCTTTTCCGAATTTCAGCGATGCGTTGGCCAACTGCTTCTCCCTGGCTGCCTCCTCGCCGCGATATCTGCGCAAGCTGGGACTCTTGCAGGGTACACAGTGGTGGGGTTTACCCTCTCGCCTAAATCGCATGTATCTGCAGGGCTTGAGAGTTATATTCTTACTGCCGGTTTTCTATGTGTTGGATCGCTACAGAGTGGAGGTGCTCAGTGGCCACATACAGGCGGATGACAATGAGGCTTTCTGGAGGCTTACAGAGATGCACACCGGAGCCGCTGCACCACGCAAACGAAACAATGAGCACTTCGATGTGCCCGCCAAGCTCCTGATGGAGGTAGACGATCAGTACACGAGGTAAGTGTATTTATTGGTTGATATTTGGAAGCCCCTATTATGACTGTTTTCTTCTCAGCCATTTGTTAAGCATTGTGCTGCAATTTCAGCTCTACAAACACTTCTGCAGCATGACGGGTCAATACCTGGAGGGGTCTGCCGATAAACCTTTGGATATGTGCGATTTGTCAGATCAGCGTAAGGTAGGGCCAAAACTACTTCACGCCATGTCCCTAGGATCATCGCTCCATTACAAGGAAATCCTGAATCAACTTCTGGGCACTGGAGAACTGAGTATGGATGGTCTCTTGACATATTTCCAACCTCTACAAGATTGGTTGACCCTGCAAAATCGTCAGAACGGCTTAGAAGTGGGTTGGCTCTAGATTTAAATACTCCAGCCTGAAAGTATACTACAGATATTTAAGATACTTTCTAGGTTGACCAGAAAAGTATGCCCTAAATAATATTAGAGATTATAATATTGTGATGAGAGCATGAACTAAACTAAAATAAACATGAACTAACTAAAAACTATGGTCGAATTTTCACGAGGTTCTTTAAAAATATTATAATAAAATTGGCTAATGACAGTGCAATTTGTGGTGGTAAGTTGTTACGTAGAAAGAGCTTGTTTGCGCCCCCATAAAACAAATAATCTTCTAAACATTGTTGTCGAATTTCCAGCCGTGGTCTGGAAGTGAGTTTATAACGCTTTTTCGGACTAGGATTACCTCGGTAATAAACCAACTATCCTTCTGTTTTCCAAAGAGAACATTAGAGTTCAATAGAATATTTAAAATCAATGTACCTCCACAATTTCTATGTTCGGAGATTCCCTATCTTGTAACAATAAAATAATGTTGTTACTGACTGGGATTCCAGATTATAGACTATCAAATTGCGTTCTTTATCAATAGTATAAGTCAAGAGTGAGTGAAATTTTCAGTTAATGAACTATTCAAGTTATATAAGATTCTAAAGAATCACAAATATGAAAAATTTTAGCTACCGATATTATAAAAGTTTAAATAATTACAGACCTATAAAGACTTATGAACTTAAAGTTTGAAGTACAACTTGGTTAGCTTTCGAATTTTCTTGGTTTTAGAGAATCTATGGGAAATTAATTTACAAATAAATAGAATTTGTGAAATATAAACCAGCCATTGAATTCAGAAGAAGTTAGTTTTAAACTGCTTTAAGTTTGAGTTTACTCCTATTTCTAGGAACACGAAAGTAAATACAAAAAAGGTTTTATTTAAAATATAAAACAATTAAATTGTGCATAAAGCGCATCGATCTCTTTGTACTAAAAATAAACGAGAAATAACTATAATTAAAATGCAATTCATTATGCTGAATCCCGGAGGTGCTTTACTCAACAGCTAATAATTAGCACAAAGTAAATAGTTAAAGTAAATTATTGTTGACTGCCTCATGCCAATTGGGTGTACATGGGGTAGGGGCGTAGCGGGTACTCAAATTATTTATTAATACACATAGTTCAATTAGTTACAGACACCTAATGGAAATTGGTTTTCCCACGGTTGCAGTGGCTTCTGACTTTACAACTTATACTTAGTATAACACCAAACCAAGTACTTTGCTGTTGACCTTGACTTTCAGTTCTTAAAAAAATAAATAAATAATAAAATTGTTGAACTGCTCCAGGTATAAATATTCGTATATTACTTCAACCACATCACAGTGCTAACGCTTATTTATGAGCTCATTTCCGAGTCAGAACTCTATCTCAATCCCGAACTAATTACAAGCTGAATCATATCTCTTGTTATACCCTGTACTCAGTGAAAAGGAAATACTGTAGAACTGCGATATTCATTGAAATGGAAATACTACTCAGCTGTTTAATAGTCATTACATTTAAAGTATATTTTATTAAATTCGGCAATAGAATTATTTATGTTATTATAATATCGGTAAGATTTAGAGACCTGCCGGACTTTTTTCTATATAGTACTTTAATTGATGATTAATCAGTCTTTTAATCAGTGAATGAATAAATGTAAAGGTTGTTTGAGTGTTGCGTGCTGAGAGTCTTTTAGTCGAGCAGACTTTATTTTATTGTTCCTAGGTCATTTTATATGCTCGATGCGACAATCAAGCTATCAATCAGTATGACAAGTTGAGTACTGAGAGAGCTACTGACGAGTCATGACTCGTCCAGATAGCACCCCATAGATAGTTCTCTCTTTCACTCTATTTCTCCATCTCTCTCCCACTTTCCTTATCGTTCTGTTGATCTTACCTGCATTCATCAATTATCCCCTTATCCCCGACACAACAACTGTGCATGAGTCAAAGCATTTTTCACATGCGGCTAGGTCAAGAGTGACTACAACAAACATTCCACAAGCCCCACAGACATTGGGGCAAGTGTGCGGGTGCTTTTTGCATCACTGTGAGACGCATGCGTCGCAGCGACTGCGACGTAGGCGCAGTCGTCTACGGTGCGACAGCGCTTAACGCTTGAGCATTAGGAAAATTAGTTTTGCGAACTCATTGAAGCATTATACGATATGGTACGATATTATCGTATACTTAGTCATAGCAACACATGAAGGTAGTGAGAAAATTATCAAAATAATCTATACAGTCCTATCGACGATGGTGTCTAGTTTAAAAAATACAAATATGTTTAAGTAACTATTATATTCTTCTCATAATCTGTAGGGGTATGAAAAATGTGTGGTAGACCTCATTTAATCGTTACGAAGTCAATTTTCAGTTATCAAAAGTCTTCAGCGATTTCAGCAAACTAAAATCAAGAAAGTCAGACACGGAAATCGGTTTCCAACTTATTTTAGTGCTTCGATCTCAAAAATTAGTAAAAAGATACCATGCAGTCTTGTTTCATGTGATTTTTTCTATAAATAAGAAAAATAAACACCACATTAATAGAAAACAATTTTGTTTTTAGTTTTCTATTAATCTTAAGTTCTTTCTGAGTACTTTCGCTGATTTCAAATCTCTCAGAACCGTCGACTTATTCATGTACGGACGTTTTTGCTACTATTCATGAGTATTCGTTCAGTTAAGAGTGGTTTACAGTGACTTTCTCACAGTCACTATTTTTATGCGGTTAGGCTTCTTTTTACTTTTTGACTGATTAGTACTTATATACGTATAGTGTAAATGTGAGTACAAGTATTCGTTGACGTATTCGTACACTTGTCTATGTCGCCCTCACCCTCCCTTATAATTGCAAACATGCAAAACATTTAAATGCACACACATACACTCTATTGTTGTTCCCAAGCTTATGGATGACTTTTCGTGTTGTTGCTGTCGTTAACAGCGTGTCGTCAACGTCAGCAGTGGCAGAGGCAGCGCAGCGAGTGCTAATTGCGATTATCTCACACAACATATAGAAACATTGCGCATTGCGTCGACTGCGACGGTGACGGCGACGGCGACTGCAACGTTGCGACGTTGTTGAAATTTGAATTCATTTTCGAGTCGAAAAAAAAGTCACAAAGTAATTTCGAAAATAAAAATTCTTACGCTCAAGTCAGTAGAGTTTTAGACGCGTTACGTGACGATACGTGGGTTTAAGTGGGCTCCGAAAAGTCCGAAACGGTAACAAATAGTTCGCTGACAGTGTTGAAAAGTGTCAAAACTGAAGCAAGACGATTCTGTATAATAAACTGATCTTTTTGTGAATTAAGGATCGAATATAATTAATCCAAATATTTTTCCGAAGATCTTAATACTGATCTTCTCAAGTGAAGTTTTTCCCGATTTGTTGTACTTCATCTGATTCGTTGTTTCAGCTTCTTATTTTATAATCGTGTTGAAGATAATGCCAAAAGACTATAATTAAAATTGTTAATTGTGTTTGTGAAAGATTTAATAGGTGGTGTGAGTTGACCTTGACAGTGCTAAGTATATAGATCTCATTGTTGGATAAGCAAACATGTGGCACAGTCTCATTATCATATGCTCCGCTATATGGAGTCTAGTCTGTGGCAATCCACAACTAAACTTGCCGACGCCACAGCCAGAGATCTTCTACAATGGCTACACGCCCAATGTGGCAACCACGCCGACCCAGCTAAGGGCCGACCGCGATCGCAGTCAACGTTATGGTCCCCCTTATGCAGATGGTGGAAGAGGGGGCGGAGACACTGGCAGCAGCAGCAGTAGCGATGATGGACTGGATGACTTTAGGGTGTGTTTTATATAGATAATGGATATAATTTATTGATAGACTGATCCGGTCTCTCATTTGCAGTACGGGCAGACCTATGACGAACGCATGCGACTGGGTTACGTCTATCCCACGCCCCGACTGAACTTTACGGATCGTGCTGATGACTCACCCTTCAGTGGGGGGGATGCCAATCGGTATAGTGGCCAAAATAATCGTTATGCGAATCACAATTATGGGCCAACTTCTAGCACCGATCGCACCCATTACGATCTCAATAATAACTATAGACCCAACAGCAGGGAAAACGATCAATATAACAACAACCCGAATGTGGAATTTGTGAATGTAAATAATCGCAATCGTTTCGAGAATCCTTATACGCCCAATCAGGATAGATTCAATCTGAATCAGGGCTACACGGATCGTCAGCGTTTTCAGCAGGATCGTCGCTACCAACAGGAGTTGGAAAAGCTGCGCAATCTTCTCGTCGAAACGGATCAAAAAGGTTCCCTCGAGTGCACCGCAAATGTGGCGGCTCAGTGGAATTTTGAGACAAATGTTAACGATTTTACACAGACGGAAGCGGTGAGTGATTCGGGGTAATGACGGGCTAAATACCCTTGAATTTTGTTATTGTTGCAATTGTAATTGGAATTGTGGTGAAGCGGCACGCGATCTTTTAACATGTCTGTGTGTTGAGTGTATTTTCATCAGCGTTAGATTTTCTCATATGCAACTTGGCAATTTTCTTGACGTAGCAAATAGACACAGCTTGTAAACACACACACATACACACAACACTCACACCACAAATTCATACGATGAGGGTCGTTTGCCTGGCGAGGTTCCCAGGCAGACATGCCAATGTCAAAGTATTGTACTCTGAGAGTTTTGGACTATCTTGCTGGGCAAAGCATGATCTTAAGATGTCTGATATCCATTTACAACCAAGGCTGCAAACTGGTTCTGAGCGGAACCTTATAGAACAGGTTCGGTTCGAACTTATCGGATACCAAGAACTAAATCATTCAAACTTCTGTGACAGTCAAAAACAGAACTACTTAAATATGAACCCAATCATTTACTTTACAACTTTAATTAAAAATAAATTAATTTAAAATAATAACACGTAATAACTTTTAGCAAATTGTTAATGTTTTGGTTTTGTGTCAAAAGTAAAATGGGTAAAATTAAATTATAATTAAACAACTTTGGTGCAAAACATTTTGACATGTGGCATATTTGCTTTACATTGATTTATTTAGATAAAGTTTTGTTCCATAATTGTTTTATTCGGTTCCTGCCTTTACTTGTTAAAAAAGTAAAACGGGTCTATTAAGTTTGTCAAAAAAAAAATGTTCGTAACAGGTCGAAGGAAGTCCGGCAGACCCCATCAAGTATATATATTCTTGATCAGCATCACCAGCCAAGTCGATATAGCCACGTCCGTCTGTCCGTCTGTCTGTATGAACCCCTAGATCTCAGAGACTATAAGAACTAGAGTCACCAAATTTGGTATGGTGGTTCGTCTATGGGCTAAGCAGATCAAGTTTATCTTAAAATTGTGATACGCCCACTTCCACCTCCGTAAATCAAGAACAAAATTTTTGAAATCCCATAAAACGAAAAATATTAAAGTTGGAGTCCTGAATTTTGGCACACACAACGGGTATCAAAGTCCTAACGTATCCTAAAAAATTTCATCGCGATCGGATAATAATCTCGCAAGTTATTTAAAAAATACTTAAAATCCCATATAATGGTCAATTTTAAAACTGAAGCCTTGAATTTTGGCACACATGACAACCATCGGGGTCCTAATTTATCCTGAAATTTCATCACGATCAGACAATATACTCGGGAGATATTCAAAACTCAATATTACTCAGTGTCGGACCAAAGGAAGAAGAAGAGCATATTGACGTTACAAAGCGTTATGGGGAACTATTAGTGTTACTCTTATTTCCATTTAGAAGAATAAGTAAAGGGTCTCTCATAGTCGACTTCGACTGTAGCCTTTCCGACTGGTTTTTTCTCATCTTACCGATACAGCATACTTTATGAAAATGTTACTTTACCATAAATATAGGATTTAACAATTTTCGTTTTCTCATCTATTTAAAGTTTAAAATAATGTGGCATCTAGTTTAATGTTACAGAGAGGATGATCTGCCCTGTAAGTTATCGATAGGGAGGGACTAAATTTATGACAAGAAAATCAAATTTCTCTTATCGACAGGTTTATCTACACTTTAACACAATAGGCAAGATGAGAAATCGGCCCTATGTGTAATAAGGAAAAAAGTTAAAAGAATGTAGTGCAATAATCATATCCCTTTTATAAATCTAACCAGTCGCAAAGGCTACAGTCGAAGTCGACTATGAGAGACCCTTTCCTTATTCTTCTAAACGGAAATAAGAGTGACACTAATAGATAGTACCCCATAGCGCGTTGTTACGTCAACATGCTCTTCTTCTTCCTTTAGTCCGACACTGAGTAATATTGAGTTTTGAATAACTCCCGAGTTTATTATCCGATCGCGATGAAATTTTCAAGATACATTAGGACCCCGATGCTTGTCCTGTGTGCCCAAATTCAAGGCTCCAGTTTTAAAATTGACCATTATATGGGATTTAAAGTTTTTTTTGAATAACTTCCGAGATTATTATCCGATCGTGATCAAATTTTCAGGATATGTTAGGACCTTGATCCCCGTCCTGTTTTCAGGACTCTAGCTTTAATATTTTTCATTTTATGGGAATTCAAAATTTTTGTTCTCGATTTACGGAGGCGGAAGGGGGACGTGTCAAAATTTTAAGATAAACTTGATCTGCTTAGCCCATAGACGAACCACCATACCAAATTTGGTGACTCTAGCTCTTATAGTCTCTGAGATCTAGGCGCTCATACAAACAGACGGACAGACGGACCGACGGACAGTCGGACAGACGGACATGGCTATATCGACTCGGCTGGTGATGCTGATCAAGAATATATATACTTTATGGGGTCTGCCGGACTTCCTTCGACCTGTTACGCACATTTTTTTTTGACAAACTTAATAGACCCTTTTTTACTTTTTTTTCAAAAAGTAAAGGGTCTAAAACAGTGGTCGGCACCAACACAGTCATATGTTTCTTGCATTAGTGTGCGAATTAACAGAATTTTAACAGGCGTCAAGCATGTGCCGTTTCTTGCCCTTTATATTATTGATTCGCATCAAAACGGCTATATATTGGTCATAATGTGTATAAAAATGAATACTTTTTCAAAAAGTCCAACAACCATTTATTTTTCTGTGTATATAATGTATAATTTGTCAAAATTGTGCAGCGTAGCATCACAATGCCTGATCAGAAGCTGATTCATTTTGCTTCGCCTCAACAGTGTCATTTCAGCTTAAAAGCGCCATAACAGCAACTTAACAGAAACAGCGAAATTTTATACTGTACGTGTGCAGGCAGCGCTGCGGCAGAGAAAATGCCTATGCGCGGTGCGCGGAGCGTGCCGACCACTGGTCTAAAAACAAAACATATGCCTCAATAAACCGTTTACTATTATTCGCCCACAGCTAAATGCCCAGCAACGTTATGTGGAGTATCAGCGAATTACAGCCGATCAATCGAAGCATATCAACAAAGATCTCATATTTGATCGTCGACTCTACAGACAGCTGATGCTGCAATCTGAGGTTGGACCCAATGCGCTACCACTGGATGTTCTTGATAGGGTAAGCGTGACCCTGCGAACTACGTGTTCCCTAATAATTTGATATTTTTCTTATCAGTACAATCGCTTGTTGAATGAAATGCTTTTCCTATATAATGGAGCCAGCATCTGCGCCTATCAGCAGCCATTTCAATGCGACTTGCACTACATTCCCCAGTTGAAGGATATTATGGCTAAGAGCAGGGACTGGGATGAGCTGCAACACACCTGGGTGGAGTATCATCGCAAGGCGGGACGTGGCATGCGGGACAACTACGAGCAACTGATTGATGTGATGCAAGAGGTTGCCTATGTAAACAGTGAGTTAACTGCGCAGATCTATGGTGTAAAATATAATATAATTCTAATTGACTCACAGATGTAACCAATGGCGGGGAGTACTGGTATTTGGCCTATGAATCGGGAAATTTTCGTCAGGATATGGATATCGTTTGGGAACAAATTCGTCCACTCTATGAGTTACTCCATTCGTATGTGCGACGCAAGCTTAGGGATTACTATGGACCAGACCGCATCAATCGAATCGCACCTATTCCATCGCATATATTGGGAAATATGTATGGCCAGTCCTGGTCGAACGTCTTGGACATTATAATTCCCTATCCGGGTCGAAAGCTCATCGATGTAACGCCTCGCATGGTGGAGCAGGGCTATACGCCTCTGTTGATGTTTCAGCTGTCTGAGGAGTTTTTTACATCTATTAATATGTCAGCTGTGGGTCCGGAATTCTACAGGAATTCAGTATTTGAACAGCCGCTAGATAGACGCGTATTATGCGAACCTTCCGCCTGGGACTTTTGCAATCGTCACGATTTTCGTGTCAAGATCTGTACGGATATCAATCAACGTAGTCTGATTAGTGTGCACCATGAGATGGCACATATTCAATATTTTCTGCAGTACCGTCACCTACCTAAAATTTTTCGAAACGGCGCCAATCCGGCATTCCATCAGGCAGTTGGTGATGCGATTGGGTTGGCCGTCTCCACGCCAAAGCATTTGCAGACGTTGGGATTACTCCAACGCTCACTGGATGAATCCAGCTATGATATTAACTATTTGTTTACCATGGCTATTGATAAGGCAAGCAATATTAAAAGAAAATGATAGAGTGAATGCTTATGATATAATCCAAAATTCAGGTCGCATTTCTACCCTATGCCTTGGCCTTGGATAACTGGCGCTACGATATCTTCAGTGGAAATGTGAACAAGAGAATTATGAACTGTCATTACTGGAACTTACGGTAATAATGGGCTTGACATTATCATTCCCATATTTTATTTACGTTTTTGTTATTGCAGTGAGAGGTATGCAGGCATAAAGCCGCCTGTCTTACGCTCTGAACAGGACTTTGACTTGGGTGCCAAGTATCATATTCCCGCAAATATACCCTATATAAAGTGAGTAGAATTATTAATTTATAATTATATTATTTAAATTTAAATTATATTATTAAGGCATGAAAATAAGTATTAAAGCATAATTGATGGCACTTTTAATCACAATTGATAATATAAACAGGCCGAAAAGTGGGGATACCGACAGTAATATACCATGTACCCGTAATTCACCTGTAATTTAATTTTTTTTTTCAATTTGTGGGCGAAGAGGGCGTCGCATTGTGATAACATTTTCTGGACACATCGACCCCAAGATACTCATCATGTGTGCCAAATTTCAAGTCTCTATATACAAAACTCCTTTTGTTTTGAGCTTTTTCTTGATTTTTGTGAGCGATCTTGATCTGCCTGCAAATATTACCAGTACTGGTAGACCAAGTAGTACTGGAGACCAAGTTCAAGCTTCTAGCTCTTTCCATCTCTGAGATCAAGATTTCGATCAAGAATATATATACTTTATGGGGTCGGCCACGCTTCCTTCTGGCCGTAACATACAGGGTATAATATGTTTTAAAATTTTAGTGATTTAGTGATTCGCTTGACTAAAGTTGCTTTCTGAAATGGAAAATATATATATAAATACAATTTCAAAATATTATAAAACAGGACATAAAAACTACGATGAATAGTGGATGATTCCTAAAAAACAATAGTAAATAATCTAGTATATAATACATAAATGTATGTAATCTCTTAACTTTTCTTTTTAATTTAAATAAAAAGCTTCTGCATTAATAAGTTAAGTTAGGTTAATTTTACAAGAACTATTTGAAAAGGTAACAAACTATTGCTTGACGAATAAAGTTTGTGGCAACCTTTTATTTTATCATATCAATACAGTTGCTATTAAGAGTTCCGTAAACTCTTAGGCGGATCTGGTAATTTGTCAACTATAAACCCTAGGATGTCTGGGAAATTTACCTTTTCTTCTCCATATTTATCGCATTTTGACTAGCATATTAATTATTATTATTAGCATTGGTTTCGTTGAATTACATATATTTTAATAATACTTCAAAGTATATTACAACTTGTAATGAGCCTTGATTATATATTGCATTACCGTATGAAAAGTTGCTCTCTTATCTAATTTGCCACATAACGCAAATGCAGCAATTATAAAGCAAACAAACAAAAAGCTTGTTATTAATTTAGCTATTTCGATTACAATTTAAGCACACATACATACATACTCATTGTGAGTATTTTCTATTAAATTGGCGTCGATTACGCGTCGTAATATTCGGACTGCTAAAACTCCAAGGCAATGTGGTTTCAAGTTGGCCCACTGACTGCACATAATGACCAATCCAGTAAACGAGACAGGCTGACGGACGGACGCTCAAAACACATATGTCTGGCTGGAAATGAAAGAAAATGAAGTAGAAAACTTGCATGTTGAAGACATTTCCCGCATTCACTTTCCACTTGGCTGGGGACTGGTTTGCCTCGACTCAACTCGACTCGGCACAGCTCTGACATCATTTAAATATGCCTAAATAGAAACGGTTACGAAAATTCATATATCGAATTGTCTTCAATGCAGGCTCGCTGTCTGACAAACTGACCTATTAAAAAAGCGAAAAGCAAGATAGACAGTTTTGGGCCAGTTTGATCGTCTGGCAGATACCTCATACTTTGTTAGCTTAGTTTCAATAGTCACTGAGATTAAGTGACTGAATGGGTAAAGGCAGAACAATAACATATGTACGTTTATATAATGTCTTCTCCCGACTTTAATATATATCATGAACAATTTTAATGACAGAGGCAAACTTATGTATGTAGCTATACTGTCTCATCAATTCAAAACTGATATGAGCTATATTATATAATTTGTGATCACGGAAAGTACGAGTACATCCTTAATTTATTTACGAGGACCTTTTCAGTCCCAAATAACCATTTATACCATGGTGACATCCTGTAACTTACAGGGTATGAAAGCACAGATTTTTCTGTGCAAATCTCTGTCACCACAAAGCGGTGCCGAGTGGAGCAATGGCACCACCATTTTCTGATGGTGTCAATGACTTGACCATTAAAACTGACCGTGCCGACCAGTTGGAACAATGCTTTTTATACTACGAGTATTATATTATTTTGTTTTATTTGGTTTTTCATTCGCAACTCGTTGCCTGCAGTTTTACTTACTTTTTGTTCATTTTGTTGGCCCAAAACGTCTATTTAAAATGTAAGACAGGGCCTTGAGTGTTATGACAACCACAGTGGGGCATATTGCATAAGATTTTCGCCAACGTTTTGACCGCAATAGATTGCGGTTTGATTTGGCACCGCTTGGCTTTGGGTTCTTTCAAGGTGTAGAGCAGATCAAACTAGTATTGAGACATTGTGAAAAACTAGATGATACGCCTCTGTCGATGAAACCTCTCTTGTAATAACACTTATAAGCTTTTAATTTGCCAGACATGAACCCATTAGCCAGCCTTTTATTGCTATCCATTCTTTTGTGGGGAAATTACAACACCCGTTGGTCTATTGTTTGTGTATGTGTGTTGATTATTTATTGCATAATCCATAAACTGCAAATGCTACAGTTACATAAACAAAAGCGAACAGAAATCAAGTAACCACCAAGAGAGTTTGCCTAGATATGGTAATAAAACCAGAGCCACAGCTGAGTTTGTGCCAAAGTCGCAGTTAGCCTGAGAGCCGACTCAATGTCCAACTCTGAGCTTTTTGCACACTTTTCATTTCGTTTCACAACACGTTTTGCATGCGCCTCGTCTCAAATATCGGTTAGGAGCACATGTCCTACAAACCGACTAAGAAAAACGTGATAAATCTATGCCCCACTTAGTATACCAAAATTGCAGCACTGCTTGAATGAAGCCAAAATGCAAATTGAAACCTAATCTTTATACTACCCGATCAAGTCTCAGTACCAGAGGCAACTAAGGCAATAACAGCTAAGAAAATACTAGATTATGGAATACTCTGTAATGTAACATTAACACAAAATATACATATACTATGAGTACATTCGCTTGGACAAATGTGAATAATATTTGTTTAATATAATACTATATATTTAAGATTATTAGCTTACCAAAATCGCAGCACTGCTTCCAAT
The DNA here is from genome assembly GCA_958299025.2 of Drosophila histrio. Classification (NCBI taxonomy): domain Eukaryota; kingdom Metazoa; phylum Arthropoda; class Insecta; order Diptera; family Drosophilidae; genus Drosophila; species Drosophila histrio. Next base: position 31,322,946 of record OY282580.2, on the reverse strand, counting down.
GTATCCCAAATGCAAATTGAAACCTTATCTATATACTTCCCGAGAGTACAGAAAGCCAGAGGCTACTAAGGCAACAACAGCTAAGAGAATACAAGATTATGGAATACTCTGTAATGTAACATCGATGCAATATATACATATGGTAGTATGAGTACAATCTCTTGGACAAATCTCAATAATATTTAGAATAGATAGATTCTCCCTTGATGCAATAGAACTAAATAAATACTAAATAATATCTAAATCTATTTTCATGCATATCCTCAAAATTTATTAATCGATTGTTATAAAATCAGAAGAATAAATAAATTAGATTTGACGATTTAAGCAAATTTAATGTCAAATCTAAATGTTAGAACAAGCCGATCAGTCGAGCGCGCGCGACAATAGGAAACCCTGTGCAGGTCTTCAAAGACAAGTATTTTCATTATAATAGGACTTAAATATATTTCGGCTGAAGTCGATTTTGCTTGTATCGCGTGTAGGTAGCTTGCGATAGTCTGGCAACACTGGACTGCGGCTGTTGATTGTTTATGTTTAATTCGTTATATCGTCGCCGCGGCGCAGCGATCAATATCCGATCGTACTGAAATTTGTAGCACACGTTGAGAATAGAATACTTACAATGTGTGCCAAATCTCAAGTCTTTAGCTATATAACGGCTCTTGTTATCAGCTTTTTCGAGTTATGGGCGAAGGGGGCATGGCATCGAAGCCCAAGCTTCTTATCATGTTTGCCAAATCTTAAGTCTCTAGCTTTAAGATTGCTTATGTTATGGTGATTTTTCTAATTTTAAAACCAACGGGACTTGGTATCGAAAATTTAAAATAAATTTGATCTGCATATGGTATTCAGGAACCTACATTCCAAATTTGAAATCTCTAGCTCTTATAGTTGCTGAGATCCACGTGTTCATACAGACGGACAGACAGACGGACAGACAGACGGACAGACAGACGGACAGACAGACGGACAGACAGACGGACAGACAGACGGACAGGTGTCAATCGACTCGGCTATTGATACTGATCAAGAATATATACACTTTATAAGGTCGCTTCCTTCTGCCTGTTACATACTTTCACACAAATTCATTATACCGCTTTTTGCCCATTTTTAATGGGCACAGGGTATAAAAAGGTTGATTTCAAGACTTGTAAACCCGGGAAAACATTAATAATTCAAACTAAATTGCTTCCAATATTTTCAAGACTCATACAGACACATATATATCTGTCTGTTTATATTTGTTATACCCGCCTTATTTAGTATTTTGTCTACAGGGTATGGTAATAGACGACCATGCGAACCACACAAATCGGCGGTGCTAATAAAAAGTAATGCTAGACAGCAAAATAAACGCAAGGAAATGGACGCCAGTGCCGTCAGCGGGTTGTCGTTGTTGTCTGTTGTGTTGTTGTTGTCGCTTGTGTTGCAGTTGTTGTGTCATGGAAAGCGAAATGATAAAAACATAGTGTGGCAAATGTAATAAACATGTTGCCTGCCTCTCGCTCTGTGGGCGAGACACATTTTGAATATGCAATTATGAATGCCAGGCAATGTTTACCTCATTTGAAAATTAGATAAGCCGTTTATGGGTAATGTCAAATGACTTGATTTCAGTTAACATGACGTTGCACGTTTTCACTTGAAGATAAACACGGTAAAACACGGTGGGATACTCAACAAAAATTGCACATTTTAAAATAAACTCTAAATTAAATTATGTTTAAATTGAAGAGTTAAACTTATTCAATTATGTTCTTCAAATCACGAGCAGTCCAAAACCTCTGAAATTATTGTTGACAAATTTAATAAAATTCAACATTTCTTTTTAAATTTAATAAAAATACATTAAATAAATTTTGAATTATCTCATTTATTGCGGAACATATTCCAATCATTAATAATTCTTGGGTCTCTAAAAATATGTCAGGAAATTAAATCTTTCGACTAATAAATTCGATGCTTTATTAAGATATCAACGTATCCCATCCAACGAATCCCATCCAACGTATCCCATCCAACGTATCCCAACGTATTAAAATCATATTTATTTCAGTTTTGATCACTTCTTTTTCGGTTTTTATTATTATTAGCGTTCATCAGCTTCATTATCATAATTGTCTTTTCTTTTGGGTTTTGTTGGTGTTCTTTTGATTTTTACAGAGACAAAAAATATTTGGTAAATTAAGTACTTTTTATAAATCCGTTTCAATTGCTTCTTACAATAAGCAACATTTATATAAGATTGAGTTACAAACTAGATAGCAAAAACTATTACAATTAATACAATACGTTCGTTTACAAACTGACTTAAATAGGCTAGGCTAACTCGCTTGCTGCCTTCCATTCTTATGGGGTAGACACTTAAACACTAACAGAAGTCTTATATCACACGCATACAACGCTTTCCAGATCATTGGGGAGATCTGAATCTAATACATCCGTTTCGAATCGTAAATCGAATCGAAACCAACTCAAATCGAACTGAACCGGGTGCACAAATCGGTGGACCAGAGCAGAAGGAGGAGAAGCCGCAGCTGGAGGACAAAACAGCAGCAGCAACCACGTCAATTGTACCCAGAGTCAAGGCCGAACAGCACAGCACAACATCCAAATTGATCCTTTGGGGGTTTGTCATGTGTATATGTGTGTTGCCTTTGTAGTTGTTCTAGTTCGTGGGTCTAGTTCATGTTGTTCTTGGTATGTGGGCTGTGCGGCCCAAATGTATCTTGTTTGTAAAGTCTAGGTAATCGTCTCACAAAATTTCTTAATTTTTCCTTTTGTGTCGTTTTTTGTTTTATGGCTTAAACTAAGTTAAGAGAGTTCGTTGAGTATGTACAAACTAAGTTCGTCATCACGTTAGTCGTTTTTAAATTGATTTCTGAATCTCTATCGTTATCACGTTCTGCATAGCAATGTGGAATTGGAATGGTAGGCAAATGGTATGATATGGAATATGTTATGGAATGTTTCTAAGTATGTTTCGGAAAGGAAGTTTTGTTAGATTTTGATCCATTCATAACCGTTACGCTTACGCTTTTCAATGCTGCAAAGAGAAGTGAGAGAAAGAAGTTCATTTCACCAATTTAGTAACCGTGATATGAATGATAATCATGATAGTTAAAATCATGCTCCACCTCATGCTCATGCTCATGATGTTCCTCGATGGGTGCCGAATATGAGTGCGATGAGTGATGATGGATGGGCTCATGATGATGCTCCTCCTCGATGTGCTTGTGCACAAACTCGGGCTCCTTGTAGGTGACATGCTTCTCGTGGTATTCGGGCACGTGCTTCTCGATGTGAACATGGACGGGCTTCTCCACTGGGATTTTCACGGGATACGGAACGTGTTTCTCAACCTTGACTGGCACTTCCTTGATCACGGGGTAGGGGGCGGGCACGTGGATTTTCACCTCATAGGGCACTGGCTTGTCAACGTGCACGGGCACGGGACGATCATAGGGCACATGAACGGGAACTGGCACCTTCTTTATCACTGGCACTGGCACTGGCTTGTCAACATAGTGTGGCACTGGTTTGTCGACATGGTAGGGCACTGGCTTATCAACGGGCACTTTCACGGGGTAGTGGACGACCTTCTCGACGGGGTAGGGCTTGTCGACATGCACGTGCTTCTCTACGTTGTAGTGGACAATCTTCTCTACGGGATAGGGAGCTGGGACATGGACCTTGACGGGAACATGGACCTTCTTCTCCACTGGGTAGGGTGCGGGTACATGAACCTAAAGGGTTTGTGAATTTGACTATTTAAAAAGGTTCTCAGTGTCTTAAAAAGCTGCAGCCATACCTTGACGGGCACTGGACGATCATAGTGCACATGAACTGCCACGGGAATCTTCTTTTCGACGGGATATGGCGCTGGAACTTCATAAGGTACTTTCACGATTTCCTTAACTTCGTAGGGTACATGCTTGATCACGGGATAAGGCTTAAGCACCTTGACTTTCACGGGCACATGGACATGTTTCTCGACAGGCACATGGACAATTTTTTCAATGGGCACTGGAACTGGCACCTTCTTGATGACTGTCAGTGTCTTTTCCTCATGCACTGGGAAGTGTGGCACATGATGATGATGGTAATCCTCATAGTGATGCAGTCCACGCTTCGATTTTGTGGTATCGTCACTGACAGCTTCCTCGGCCTTCTTCTCCACAGGCTCAGCGGCTTTCTTCTCCTCAACGGCACTCTTCTCTTCCTCAGCTGCATAGCTCGTAGCCAGCAGCAGCACCAGAGCGAGCGTTGTCGCTGAACGCTGAATGTTTGGTCAAAAGGAAATTCATATTTAGTCTGGAAAGCTTTTATGTTGGGGAGAGTGTACGGGTTTGAGCAACTACCAATCTCTTGCTATAGATCCTCATTATTATTTGAATATGACATCCACTTGGAAGTCAGTAGCTCCAGTTTGGTAGTTATACTATCATAAGTTTAAAATAGAGTCTTTATTTCATTTGTGGCGATTAGGTGTTGCAAAAATTAATAGGAAATTTAGAAATTTATGTGGAACGAAAGAAGATAAATTTTCTTTTATTTGCTCTGCACATAATACCATTAAGAAAGATCGCAACACTCTTTCACTCATCAACTGGGAAAGTAGTTCCACACAGTTCTTTATGATCACTTGAAAGCATTAAACTTCACTGGGATCCTTAATACGTACCATCAACTTCATGTTGCTGGCGTAATATATCCTTGGAGATGCTGTTCTTGCTGTTTGGGGGAGTCCGTCGAACTGTGTCCCGTTTACCGAACGATAAAGTCGATAGTTTATGTTTATTTTTTGAAGGGAATCGATCTTAACTCTATACCACTCCTCACGGTTCGATGGTTAGCGGTTTAATGATGCCAATTGCAGCGCCTGCTCGAACTTTTATACTCGTAAGTCTAGCGACTGAGTGAATGTAATGACGAGCGACACCAAAGCCGAGCACTAGCAACAAAAGCAACAAAATAACCAAAGTTGTAGCATAACAAGTATGAACAGTCGAGAGTCGAGCTCGACTACGAAACACCCTGATCGCAGATATACGATCCAAGATATGTACAATGCAATTTATGGCTCTTTGACTTAATTATTTGAAAAAACAATTCACTCTTAATGAACGAAACAGCATTTAATAGAAAATTGCTTAAGCTTTAAAATTTGTCAGCCAAAGTCCTAAATATTTTTAGAGGTTAATATAAATGGTTTGATGTATCTAGCATTATAAGTTTATGTTTAAATAAGCCAGTAAGATTAAGATACTTGTTCCTCAGTTTAGATATATATTAACTTTATCTATGAATTTTAAGCTCCAACGACATAAAAATTTCTGCTTCTTTTAGGCGCTTGTGTTGCTTAAAAACTTAAACCAGTCATAATTTCCGTTTTATTTATCCGATTTTGATGAAATTAAATAGAATAATTGATAATACGAAAACAAAGCGTTCATCATCAAATCGTGAGTTCTATCTTAAAAACTGTAGTGTCTTTGAATTTTGCGATATGCGCAAACGAAAGGAAGTGGTACACGATACATTTACTATTTATGTCTCCTCATTCATATAAAGGACTACCGGTTAACCAGATCTCATTGCAAATGCGGCGGATTTCTGGGTGGACCACATTACACAAAATTCGGATTATTCTCCCACCTTATCGGATGTAGCCGTTTTCTTCATAGCAACATTTAACAGACTTTGCACAATTTTTAAAGCCTCCAAGCCTCCAAGCCGCCAAGGTCTCATTAATATTGTTGTTTGCACAAATTTTCTCTGTCTGTTTAACAAATTTGTCTTTATGACATGCGTTTAAATGATGCATCCATTTTTAGACCCTATCTATTAAGTTTGTAAAAAAAATGTGCGACACAGGTTGAAAGATGTCTGTCAGACCCCATAAAGTATATATATTCTTGATAAGCATCAACAGCCGATTCATGTCCGTCTGTCCGAGAGCGCCTAGATCTCAGAGACTATATTATAAGAGCTAGAGCCACCAAATTTGGTATGTAGGTCTATGGGCTAAGCAGTGCAAGTTTATGTTAAAATTTTGTCACACCCCCTTCCGCCTTCGTAAATCGTAAAAAAAAGTTTTGAATTCCCAGAAATATTAAAGCTAGAGTCCTGAATTTTGGCACACAGAACGAAATTCAAGGGCCCAATGTATCCTGATTTCATCACGATCGGATAATAAACTCGGTAGTTACTAAAATCTCAGTATTACTCAGTGTCGGTCCAAAGGAAGAAGAAGAGCATACTGACGTTACAACGCGCTATGGGGTACTATTAGTGTTACTCCTATAATAACACGGTGTGACAGTCAAAAACTTCTGGGATGCGACATAGTGTAGGTTGTAGATATAGTTAAATGTCACATTGTGGCATACCACAAATTTTTCGTGCACGTCAAAATTTGGAATAACGGATAAAAACCCGTATTTGCGAGGTTGTTGGAGTTAAAAAATCATATGTCTTAAACTATGCATCGTACAATAGCATGTAATATGTCGTTGGAAGGAAAAAAGTTGCACCTTTCCAACGGTGTATTACATTGCAATCTCGGATAAAAATTAAGGAGGCTACATGTAAAAATATAATGATTTTTTAAGTTTTTTGCGACTTCGCCTTACTTTGAACGAAAATTAATAAGTCAAATTTGTATAAAACTATTTAAGTTTGGTACGCAATTTTAAAAAACATTTAATTTTGCGACTTCTGCACTTTAATTTTTAAAAATGGAGTAATATTTGATTGAGTTATTCTATTTTTAAGAAAAAAAGTCATTGACATATGGGCACATTTTCTATGCAATAACAGAAACGCCGATTATGTGGCAGTTGTAAACAATTTTTAAGGGCTTACAGTGACCATACATTTTCAACGTATTGCGGAAATTTCGTTTTCGAAAATCAATTATAACTTTGCGAATTATTGAGCGATTTTAGAAAATAAACACGCGTTTTACTCGTAAATATGTGTTCTTTTTAAATAAAATAACAAGTTTACGTCGTTTCTAATAAAATAGTGTTCAAAATCATAACCAAAGTCTAAAAATTAAAAAAAAAATACACAAAACAATGTGTAAATAGCATATACTCCAATAAAGGAAATTAAACCATTTAAGTCATGTATGGCACGCTTAAAGACATAAGTTTTTTCTTTCCAAAACAGGTAAAAAAATGAAAATCAGTGGATATTTGACGAAGCTATGGGCGTAAAAGTCACCGTATGCGCAAAAAAGTTTTTTTTTACCGTTATTCAAAATTTCGATGTGATCCAAAAAATTCTAGTATGCCACAAAATTCTATTTAACTATACCTAAAACATACGCTATGTCCCGTTCCAGAAGTTTTGTTTTGATTTTTTTTTTGTCACAGTGTGTAATAGAGCGTCGAGGGAATTCATTTTTATACCCTGTGCGACCCTATAAAGAATATATATTTTTGATCAGTATCAATAGCCGAGTCGATTGACACCTGTCCGTCTGTCCGTCCGTCTGGCCGTCCGTTTGTCCGTCCTTCTGTCCGTCCGTCTGTCCATCCGTCTGTCCGTCTGTATCAACGCGTGGATCTCAGAAACCATAAGAGCTAGAGACTTCAAATTTGGAATGTAGGTTCCTGAATACCATACGCAGATCAAGTTTATTTTAAATTTTCGACACCAAGTCCCGTTGGTTTTAAAATTAGAAAAATCACCATAATATAAGCAATGTTAAAGCTAGAGACTTGAGATTTGGCACACATGATAAAAAGCTTGGGCTTAATGTGTCCTGAAAATTTCATCGCGATGCCCCTCCCCCTGCGCCCATAACTTGGAAAAGCTGATAACAAGAGCAGTTTCATAGCTTGAGATGTGGCACACATGGTAAGTATCCAGCTCTCAATGTGTGCTACAAATTTCAGTACGATCGGATATTGAACTCAGAAGTTATTCAAGAAACAAATTTATGCAGCGCAGCAGATGCGTTGCAGCGCAGTAGCAGCGCAGTTGCTGCGCCGCGCCGACGATATAATAAACGAAAAGGCGAGTTTGTTCATGTATGTTTGCTTTACCTTTCGTCTGCTGTGGCGCTAAACATAAACAATCAACAGCCGCAGTCCAGTGTTGCCAGACTATCGCAAGCTACCTACTCTCGATGCAAGCAAAATCGACTTCAAGCGATATATCTAAATCCCATTATAATGAAAATACTTTTCTTTGAAGACCTGCACAGGGTATCCTACTGTCGCGCCCGCTCGACTGATCGGCTTGTTTTTTTTCCATGTCATGTCTAGTTATAAATCGTCCGTAAATATACGTGAATTGGCAATAATTTCTTTGATGGTTTCTCCTGCATTAATTTCATCATTATTAAGCATGTCTAATATATTTTCAATGTGCTAACCAACGGTTAAAGTCTATTGACATGTTCTGCAAAAAGTTTGCTGTAGGTTCCAGTAATCATGAATACTTTTCAATTACCTTTAGATAAAAGAATAACGCTGCCCTTGTCGTCGCAAAATAAAACTGGTATGCAGACTTTCTTGTGCCAGGATTTTTTTTCTTCAATATAACTATTTTCATCGCGTTCGGATAATAAACTCGGAAGTTATTGAAAACACAATATTACTCAGTGTCGGGACAAAGGAAGAACAATAGAACACTGACGTTACATCACACTATTAGGGTATTTGTTCATTTTAGTTAATTAATTAATTACATAAGTATCTAAGTTTGTTACTATTGAAACCTTTTTTCAGTATAAGTAAAGGGTCTCTCATAGTCGACTTTGACTGTAGCCTCTCCGACTGGTTTAAGTTATTTGCAATCAAACTAATTTCTCAGTTTTAAAGCTATCTAAATGAAACTTGGGACCAGCAGTATAATGTCGGAATCGGCCAGATCGGATCACTGTATCGTATAGCTGTCATAGAAACAATCGGTTGAAAGCCATACTTTAGAATGACAAACTATTTTGTTTTTCGACATATTTTAACCAATCTTACGGATTATGTATTTGGTTATGTCTAATACATTATGACCAAATTATGTTTAAATGAGATATATACTTTAAATTCCATAGGAATTATAGGTCAAAAATTAAGGTTTATTATGAAAATCTTTGTGTCTTATAGAGATATCTCAATCAAACTTACATATTGACGATATTCAGCAGTAAATTCAGTAAGTAATCACTTATTCACTTGTGGTGGATCAGTAATCTGTACCTGCTGAATAACTGATATCCTTTTATACAAATTAGTCTTTTACATGATAACTTATTATTAAATCAGCCTACTACGCCTTTCAAAAATTCTGTAAAATTTATATTCGCTGTTTGTAAAATTCGATCAGTTAAAAATGATCATATGAGAGATCAGTCGAAAATTAAAGAAGAAGATAACAATATTTTTGTTGTCTCTAAAGATTTATCAACCAAACTCACAGATTGTATATTTGGTACTGATTTATGTATTCTCATCAAGTTCGGTTAAGATCCGACTACTGTATCATATAGTTGTCATAGGAAAGATCAGTCGAAAATTAAATACAGGCCCCTGCAGGGTATATAAGTTTTGTCGAGCTATAAATAACGTATCTTTATAGTGTTTACACACTATGTATGTGTACGAATGAAGGTTTACACAGTGTGCCCTTCTGTCGCACGAACCCAACTGTTCAGCTCTTAAAAATAATAAACTTTTCTTCACATCCTGAAAAAAGTTGGTTTCTTAATATCTGCAGGGTCATTTACTGTTTGGAGTACCAAAAATAACAATGAAGACAGACACAGGGTAACCTGTACCGGCTTGTCTTTAGTGTGATCACCTTTCGTCGGAGTCAACGTTTGTATGTTTGTATGTGATTTCTATTGTTTTATCTTAAATTATTTTTAAGCAGTGGTGCCAAAATGCGAATTCCCTAACACTCGGAGCCCAAGCTAACAATTCAGCTTGCGTCGGTGTTGGGGTCCACCTAGTGTGAGACACTTTGTGTATTTTACGAAGCAAGCGATTGGCTGTTTGTAAAAAAAAATGTATTAGACTGAAGTAACGTCCAAAGTGAAATGTGTAACACTTTGCGTGGTATTACCACTGATTTTGAATATTGCAGGAAAAACCATGTTGAAATAGTTTTTACAATAGTAAACCTTTTATTTCGTTAACTTTACTGTATGCTGCGAACGATTTGCCATGAACACTACAGTCAATTGTACTTCACTGTCAAATACGTGGTACCTGTATCTATGCAACATCATGGTCGACTATTTATATACTTATTCTTAAATCTATATATTCAAGTATTTATGTCTTCATGTCCATTTGTCGGAAATTTCGAACTTCTGCAATGCAAGGACACTGAAAAAAATTTTAAAGCCCTACATGAATTGTCGATTAATATTTGTAAATACAACTTTGAAAGCTCATGATTTTGAAGCTTTGCTTTATTTTCGACAAATTAATTTTAAACTGATTTTCAGAGCATTAATCAATATTTATTAAATAATTAACTCGTTCCATATAATAAATAAGTCATATTGTTTCAGTTTTGATCACTTAGTTTTCGATTTTTTATTATTAGCATTCATCAGCTTCAATATCATAATTGTTTTTTCTTTTGGGTTTTGTTGGTGTTCTTTTGATTTTTACAGAGACAAAAAATATTTGGTAAATTAAGTACTTTTTATAAATCCGTTTCAATTGCTTCTTACAATAAGCAACACTTATATAAGATTGAGTTACAAACTAGATAGCAAAAACTATTACAATTAATACAATACGTTCGTTTACAAACTGACTTAAATAGGCTAGGCTAACTCGCTTTCTGCCTTCCATTCTTATGGGGTAGACACTTAAACACTAACAGAAGTCTTATATCACACGCATACAACGCTTTCCAGATCATTGGGGAGATCTGAATCTAATACATCCGTTTCGAATCGTAAATCGAATCGAAACCAACTCAAATCGAACTGAACCGGGTGCACAAATCGGTGGACCAGAGCAGAAGGAGGAGAAGCCGCAGCTGGAGGACAAAACAGCAGCAGCAACCACGTCAATTGTACCCAGAGTCAAGGCCGAACAGCACAGCACAACATCCAAATTGATCCTTTGGGGGTTTGTCATGTGTATATGTGTGTTGCCTTTGTAGTTGTTCTAGTTCGTGGGTCTAGTTCATGTTGTTCTTGGTATGTGGGCTGTGCGGCCCAAATGTGTTGATGTATCTTGTTTGTAAAGTCTAGGTAATCGTCTCACAAAATTTCTTAATTTTTCCTTTTGTGTCGTTTTTTGTTTTATGGCTTAAACTAAGTTAAGAGAGTTCGTTGAGTATGTACAAACTAAGTTCGTCATCACGTTAGTCGTTTTTAAATTGATTTCTGAATCTCTATCGTTATCACGTTCTGCATAGCAATGTGGAATTGGAATGGTAGGCAAATGGTATGATATGGAATATGTTATGGAATGTTTCTAAGTATGTTTCGGAAAGGAAGTTTTGTTAGATTTTGATCCATTCATAACCGTTACGCTTACGCTTTTCAATGCTGCAAAGAGAAGTGAGAGAAAGAAGTTCATTTCACCAATTTAGTAACCGTGATATGAATGATAATCATGATAGTTAAAATCATGCTCCACCTCATGCTCTTGCTCATGATGTTCCTCGATGGGTGCCGAATATGAGTGCGATGAGTGATGATGGATGGGCTCATGATGATGCTCCTCCTCGATGTGCTTGTGCACAAACTCGGGCTCCTTGTAGGTGACATGCTTCTCGTGGTATTCGGGCACGTGCTTCTCGATGTGAACATGGACGGGCTTCTCCACTGGGATTTTCACGGGATACGGAACGTGTTTCTCAACCTTGACTGGCACTTCCTTGATCACGGGGTAGGGGGCGGGCACGTGGATTTTCACCTCATAGGGCACTGGCTTGTCAACGTGCACGGGCACGGGACGATCATAGGGCACATGAACGGGAACTGGCACCTTCTTTATCACTGGCACTGGCACTGGCTTGTCAACATAGTGTGGCACTGGTTTGTCGACATGGTAGGGCACTGGCTTATCAACGGGCACTTTCACGGGGTAGTGGACGACCTTCTCGACGGGGTAGGGCTTGTCGACATGCACGTGCTTCTCTACGTTGTAGTGGACAATCTTCTCTACGGGATAGGGAGCTGGGACATGGACCTTGACGGGAACATGGACCTTCTTCTCCACTGGGTAGGGTGCGGGTACATGAACCTAAAGGGTTTGTGAATTTGACTATTTAAAAAGGTTCTCAGTGTCTTAAAAAGCTGCAGCCATACCTTGACGGGCACTGGACGATCATAGTGCACATGAACTGCCACGGGAATCTTCTTTTCGACGGGATATGGCGCTGGAACTTCATAAGGTACTTTCACGATTTCCTTAACTTCGTAGGGTACATGCTTGATCACGGGATAAGGCTTAAGCACCTTGACTTTCACGGGCACATGGACATGTTTCTCGACAGGCACATGGACAATTTTTTCAATGGGCACTGGAACTGGCACCTTCTTGATGACTGTCAGTGTCTTTTCCTCATGCACTGGGAAGTGTGGCACATGATGATGATGGTAATCCTCATAGTGATGCAGTCCACGCTTCGATTTTGTGGTATCGTCACTGACAGCTTCCTCGGCCTTCTTCTCCACAGGCTCAGCGGCTTTCTTCTCCTCAACGGCACTCTTCTCTTCCTCAGCTGCATAGCTCGTAGCCAGCAGCAGCACCAGAGCGAGCGTTGTCGCTGAACGCTGCATGTTTGGTCAAAAGGAAATTCATATTTAGTCTGGAAAGCTTTTATGTTGGGGAGAGTGTACGGGTTTGAGCAACTACCAATCTCTTGCTATAGATCCTCATTATTATTTGAATATGACATCCACTTGGAAGTCAGTAGCTCCAGTTTGGTAGTTATACTATCATAAGTTTAAAATAGAGTCTTTATTTCATTTGCGGCGATTAGGTGTTGCAAGAATAATAGGAAATTTAGGAATTTATGTGGATCGAAAGAAGATAAATTTTTTTTTATTTTCTCTGCACATAATACCATTAAGAAAGATCGCAACACTCTTTCACTCATCAACTGGGAAAGTAGTTCCACACAGTTCTTTATGATCACTTGAAAGCATTAAACTTCACTGGGATCCTTAATACGTACCATCAACTTCATGTTGCTGGCGTAATATATCCTTGGAGATGCTGTTCTTGCTGTTTGGGGGAGTCCGTCAAACTGTGTCCCGTTTACCGAACGATAAAGTCAGTTTATGTTTATTTTTTGAAGGGAATCGAACTAAACTCTATACACGTTCCGTACCACTCCTCACTGTTCGATGGTTAGCGGTTTAATGATGCCAACTGCAGCGCCTGCTCGAACTTTTATACTCTGAAGTCAAGCGGCTGAATAAATGTACCGACGAGCGACTCCAAAGCCGAGCACTGGCAATAACATTAGCAACATCAGCAGCAGCAACAACATGAAAAGCAATAACACCGTAAGCTTTAGTATAATAATAATCGCAATAGCCCCAAAACACACGAGGCGAATGGTGAATGGTTCGTGGCTGTTGTCGTCATTCGCGTCGTCGGATTTCGCTGGATTTCGTTGCTTGGTTGGATCGTTTGGTTGTTGGATCGGTTGGTTGCTTGAATTTCGGAGGCGCGAACTCGACGCAGCCAAGTGGCAAGCGACGCCAAATGCAGCAATTGCAACAAGCCAGCATAGAGAAGCGGGCGGGAAGGCAGCTCTATGGATGCGTGCCATTTTGCTGTATAATTCGACTACCGTTTGTTGTTGAAGTTGTAGTTTTTTGTGGTTTCTTAAGCCTTTTACGAGCATTGGCTTCCAGCCACAACAATCCCCAATTGAAATACACCACACTTTTGTGGGTAATTGAATAATACCTAATTGCGCTAGATGAGACGCCTGAATGTTTTAACTTTAGCACTATTTAGATTTTACATTTAATTGTTTGCTAATTGATTATCCTAATATTATTGAATCTTGCTAAATAAAAGTTGAGCTTTGCCATCGTCAGTAATTTGTATTTACTATAGGTATATCTTATTTCTGTCTTATATACGAGTCATGGGGGTTTCTCTTTGTTATCAATATTATTCGAGTTTATTTTTGGAATTCGATGTATATAATAAATACTTTATTTGGAAATAGTGCAAGTCAAAAGAATGGTTAGTCAATATTCTTCTCAGTTTTCCATTATGATAGAGGAGTGTGAACTCTAAAATATAAATAGGAGTTGGTTAATGCATTGTGAATATAATTCTCAAAAGATTTAAATATTTAAAAATAATAGTAGAGAACTAATTTAATAATATTCTTTAATTACTCTCTCTTAAACAGTCACTCTAAAGTTGGGATAATAAATCAATATCTTGTTATTCATAGTGCCATGACGAAATCTACCGAAACTGATTAATTTTTAGGATGATCAGTAATTGCCACACGACTGCAGTTTATCCTCTGGTCTCTTGCCTGCCATCAGTTGTCATCTGTCATATTTCAACTGAACCAAATGACCAATTGCAGTCCTTTTACTTTTACATTCACGTGGACATTCACTCGACCAGGCCAGGCCTAACTCTTGACCAGTTACCTGTTGCCAGTTGGCCGCAAATCGAGTCAGGAAAGCAGGTGTTCAAAAAGGAAAAAAAAAACGTTTGTCAAGCAAGTGAGTGTGTCACTCGGTCATTCGCTTCTGTGTTGTGTCATATGGGTGTGTGTGAGCTTGTTGTGCGGTCAGCAACCATAACCTAAGACACTAGCAACAAGTTTGGAATAGCGTTAACTCGTTTCAATTTCATATAGTGGGTCGTGTAATTGACGCCCCAGTTGCTGTCGAAGCAGAAACAGACGGAGACGAAGCTTTGGTTACCTTCCTCGTTATTATGTCAATGGGTCTAGTGGCTCTACACACACGTCCATACACACACGTACACATGTGCGGCACGCCGAGTCTGGGAGAGACTATGTTACGAGTTGTTGCTGTCGCTGGGGCCTGTTGCATGCAACTTTCGATTTAGTTTCATTCGCATTGCTTGCATGTCTTGACCACATTGTGTTCAATATAATGTATGGCAAAGAAAAAAAAGAGCGAGACAGACACAGAGGGAGAGAGCAGGAGAGATGGTGTGCTATTGGAGGCTGCCGTTAGACGTTCCAGCTGATTATGTCATAAGTTTGCATGGGGGCGCCACCGACTGTTTGTTTTGATAGACAGATTGACGGTTTCGAGTGCTTATAAGCGCCATTGTCTTAAATTCAACATTACAATTACACACTTCCTTGAATTATTTATAAGAAATAAACATATAATACATGAATATATAGATAAATATTGAAAACTTTTGTTTATCGGTCTTCATATTTGAATGCATTGTCAGCTTGTTTATCAGCTTGTCTGCGGCCTGACCTTGTATTATTTATATATAGATAATCGTTGCTTTACATAAACATTTTAATATATTTTTTCGACAAATTTCCAAGACTTGTCAACAAAAGTGTCTGAAATAAAGCAACTGTCGATTAATCATCATTGGAGGCGTCTTCCATTCGCATTTGCATTTGAATTTTCATTTGACAGATGCCGCATTTTATTGGGCTTTTGATTTGTGTAACAATTTATTGTGTGCGCGGTTGACATGATGCGATATACGACATGCGCATTCCATTCCATTTCGTCCCCATTGATGTCAGATGATCTTGCAAATGACGAGGCCTTAAGCCATTCAAAAACTGACAATTATGACATTTTATGTGCCAAAGGGGTCTGTTCAACCAGGCTTGTAACTGTTAATATTTCGGTGGTTTGGGATTTTACGTTACTTTTCTTTTTATATATAGTATGTATTTTGGGTTAGCACTGAAGGGTTCATTGCATTTCTGGTCAAGGTCGTTGCCTGTCGTTTGCCGCTTGTTGCGGTTGTTAACGTAGCAAAGTGACTGCAAATGTGGCCTAGTAATTGTCTCTTTGCTTTTTTAGTTAGTTGCACTTAGTGCGGTTTTTGAAAGGTTTCTGCCCACGGAACCCTAAAAAAGTAATTGTTTCTATAAGCTGCAAATAAATTTATAGACATTTTAAAAGTTGCAAATGCGACATTAATCTTAAAATAAATAATTGTGACATTTTAAAATTGTATTAAATGTGTATATATATATATTATTTTATTTTATTTATTTTATATATTTTATATATTATTTTATATACTTATAGCCTTTCTGTTTTAAAGTTGTACTGCAATAAACATTTTCAAAGTGTTGAAACTGAAATCCAAAGTTTTGTAGCTTGTAAAATTAGGTATGTCTTGCCCCATAATTAATGGTTAATGGAAAACTGACTAAACAATTGATTGAGCAGGTTAATCAACTACAAATTGTAAGCTGCAATCTTAAACGCAGCCCTTTCAATTATTAGTCTTTTCATGACATTGAAGCATGTAAGAGTCTCCGATTTGATTTGTTTAGATTTGAAAGTGATAATCACGGCAATTGAATGGACGGACGGACTGCTGTAGTCTAATCGCTTCTCGACAGAGGTCTAACTGGTGGTTAACGAAAAGAGGTCAATGGCAAAAGCATTTGAACTCTTGTGGTGTGTTTCTGTTTTATGACCCACTCGGTTTCATTGTGCGAAGATTGTTGTTAACTTGGCCAAATTGTCACGCGCCGTTGAATGCTGCGCCCAATTGATCAGTCAAGCTGTCGGCAGTTGATCGGCTGAGTATCGGAGCATGAAGTCCACTTAATCTAGTTGTGGTTGTGCTTACAGATCTCTTAAGGCTAACAGCTGACAAATAAGGAAGTGGGCTGTTGGATTTTTACCCGTTGGCTATTGGCCTAATCCCACAGTTAACGCCAACTGCAAAACTATGCAAATTTTTTCAAGCCAGAAAAACCAGTCTAAAATTAATTTATTATCATAATAATTCAGCCTCTGGAGTTGTGCAGCTGTGCCACTTTGAAACTAGTAAAAACCGCTCCGGGGTTGCTTTCCGGGTGGCAGAGGGGCGGGCAGTTTGACCCATTGACATACACATCATGCACATAAGTATATTTGCCAACTTCTGATTGTTGTTTTGTCATTCCGTGCATTTACTGGTAAATTACATTAAAAATATATACTCGTTTAGTTTTTCATTCATTTTTCTTTTCTTAGCTCATAATTACAACAGTACCAAAATACCAAGTTAGTGTTGTTGCTTTTGCTGTTGCTTTTGGTGTAAATTGCGTAAATTGAATAAACATTATGCTATGAAGTCGAGTCTCGTTGTAGATTTTGTAAATCTATTTGGTAGTCTTTGTTTTCGGCATTGTTTCTCTTTTTGGTTGCCGATTTTGGCCGCACTGAGGCGTAGAAGCAGTTTGTTTTATGTAGCAACGAGATATGTATGGAAAGTTTTCAGACATTTTCCCTACGAATATAGTATTAATTTTAAGCGAGGATACATATAAGAAAAGAATATTAAATTAAAAAATTATTGAGAAAGTTTAAAAACATTTAATCGCACATTAACTACTTGAAACTCTTTAATTTGCTATAAGTACAAATTGTGTGAATGCCTTCTTTACTTAACATTTCTATGTACAGAATGCTTACAAAGAGCGAGCACTGCTATCATCTTGAAAATGCTTTTCAAATTATGAAGAGAATGTACATATTTTAATAGTGATCAAATAATTTCGGTTTTTATAAACTTTTCGATTCACCCTCTTGAGTTGCAAAAATATAGAGCGAACTGTAATTAGGCAGCACAAAAATGTTCAAAAATTAACGAAAGCACAAATAAAACATAAAATAATTAAACTCTTGCAAAAGCTACAAGCAATTAATGCTTTTCAGCTGAAATATATTTATACAAATGTGGAAAAATATAGAGAATTGCAAAATACCACAGATTGTGTATTAATTGTCTCGTAAATATCCAATAATATATTTATTTATGAATTTTGCTAAGACATCATAACCAAATTAATCTATTTCAAAATGGAACATTAAAGGCGAGTGCAAATAGTGCAATATGTGAAGCAAATGAAAATTAAATATAAATAAAAATTAACACATTAAATGTGCATTAAAATAGGCATATAGCTCGAATTACGAAATAATAAATGATTGGAAAACTGGCCAACGGTTAAATTGAGAAGAAATATGCTATCGAGCCACTATAATTAAAATCAATGAAATGACAAAGTCGCAATAAAAATCGTTTATAAAGAGCCAGAAAAAAACAAGTAAGAAGGGTCTAGTCGAGAGCGCACGACTACAAAATACCCTGCGACTAGACCCTGATATACATACTTGCAAATAATAAATAATTATAATTTAATCCTTAATATAATGAATACACATTTTTATACAAGATATAAAAATTTTTCAATTCTAAGTTTATGATGTATAAAATGCAAATTATTTGATAAATATTTTGTAGGTGTGTGAATTAAGTTTTGAATTGCTTAGTAACTGGGATTGAGCACTGGGCATAGGGTATTCAAATTAATGGCATTTGTGGGTACTCGATGTAATTTATATTAATGGAAGAATTTGTATATTGTATATTACAATTACAAGATATTGTAACAGCTACAAATAATTGCATTCCAATATCTCCAGCGGGGGTGAAAGTGTCTTATGTCCTCGATAATTATTATCAAATCATTCCTTAAATCTTAAATTTTAAAGAAACTACTTCACGATAAATGCTGATAAATTAGCCGCATGCTTCATAACACTCACAGTCTCAGTCCACAATCCTCCGTCTCTGTTGCTTTGTCGGATTGGCAACTATTGCAACATATTTGGCAAATTTCTTAGCAACCGAAAAGTTGCTGCAAAAGAAATTGCAAGTCAATTACAGCTAGACGGTCTGCTTGTCGCCATGACGCAACCGCCACATGTGGCAGTGGCGTCAACGCTAACGTCAACGTCGTCGACGTCATCGCATACCGCTAATTGATTGCGGCTGAAAGACGCAGTTACTGCATTCACTTAGCTTTGTCTCTTTATTTTTAAATATTTTTTTTTTGTGTCGTGCCATTCTCCGTTGCCTCATGCCACACGCCACATATAAACAGACTTGGCGTGAAAAGCCCGCAACTTTCGGACAAGATCAATGTTGTACATTGGTCAGCTCAACAGGTTCTGGGCGCAACCAGAAACGAAAGACTTAGGCAACGAACTTGAAGTATTTTTTCTGTTTTTAATTTTTCTTTTCTGAGTTCATTTGTCATTGCAATTAATGATGCTGCATTGGGGCTTTGATTTCATTTACTTTGCGTTTACTTTTAACGTTTTCGATTGCATTAAATCTTGCATAATATTAGCGCTTTTCTATTTGTTGCCAAATTCGCTCCTACCATAATTTTTTGACCCTTTACTTTTAAAAAGTAAATAGGGTCTATAAGGTTTGTCAAAAAAAATGTGCGTAACAGGTCGAAGGAAGTCCGGCAGACCCCATAAAGTATATATATTCTTGATCAGCATCCCCAGCCGAGTCGATATAGCCATGTCCGTCTGTCTGTCTGTATGAGCGCCTAGATCTCAGAGACCATAAGAGCTAGAGTAAGCAGATCAAGTTGATGTTAAAATTTTGACACGCTCCCTTCCGCCTCCGTACATCGAAAACAAATTTTTTGAAATCCCATAAAACGAAAAGTATCTTAAATTTGAAATAAACTTGATCTAAGTGTGGAGTACATGAATGTGCATTGTGTCTATACTTCTTGCATTGATCAAAGACTCATCAATAATTTAAATACTTTATACAGTCTGCCGTATACAAAACTAATATACTTTTTCGAGGCACACAGATAATTTTGTATGATGCATCATTGCTGCTCCACACCTGACTGGGAAATCTGAACCAAATCTAAGTCAAAGCTAAAGCAGTTTATTATGTGATATTACAAAAGAAAAACATGTTATTGTTATTAACAGTTATTACTCATATTATGGATGAATCACTAAATTCAAATGGATCGAAAAGAAAATTCAGGATGTTTAGATACGTCGAAATTAGAGGTTGTATCACTATTTTCCGTGATTGCAGGCTTAGTTGTCTTAATGCGCACACACAGTTCTCTTGGCTCATTCGGTTCAAGTTCAAAGGTTTTGCTTTCGTATCCCGGAAGGCATTTGCAGACATTTGGTGCCACACAAGTGGCAAATGTGAAGCAGCTTTCTTGACAATGTGGAGCACAGAAGAAGCCCAGACCCTGGGGTTCAGGTAGCTTGATATAACCTGGAACACACTCCCACTCTCCTGACCGTACACAGCGACCATTCTTCGGAATATCCTTCGGGCAGATGGGATGACAAATGCTAAAGTTATCTAAGTTGCTGCTTTTGGAGTAGCCCTCATTGCACTGGCATTGTTCAGGCTTGATGCATCTACTGTGTGCTGGACAACCCGCTGTGCAAACTGGCTCACAAGATCCAAATTCATTCTTGGTAAAACCATCCACACACTCACAATTGTTCTGATTAACTGGACTGACATCCGCATCACATTGACAAGTTTCAGGCCCAACACAACGGCAATGATTGCCACATCCTTTATTGCACTTCGGTTGACAAAAAGATCCTTTGGTTTTTTGTTCATAGCCAGGACAGCAGAAGACCAGTGCCTCATATTTGTTTCCGATCTATGTAGTATGGAGTTTTTACAGTTTATTGAATATATTGGAATAGTTAAATAGTTACCACATTCTCCGAGTTGCCAGACATACTCAATAGCTTGAGCAAGTTGCTTTGATCAACATAATTTACTAATCTCTTTGTGTGACATAGATGAGGATCATTAGCTTGAAACTCTGTTGAATCCTTGATACACACACCACTGGGTGCTACATGATAGTTCGTCTGGCATTCACATATACCAGATTCTCCGCAGAAGCTATGCTCACCACAGTTGTGGCCATCGCTGCAAACCTTATTGATTTCGTTCTGTTCAGTATTGTTAACACAATCCCCATTCACCATTTTAAATCCGTCTATGCACTCACAAAATTTTCCATTACGACAGTAACTGTTTGCACTGCATGTCATCTCACAGAGTCTCTGACAGGAGCCATTCAACATTTCGTATCCGGTTATGCATTCACATACATTAGGTTTTGAGCAGAAGCTGTATTTCTCGCATTTTTCAGAGCACTGAGGCTGACACAGATCGTCATCGGTTTGTCTTTCGTAGCCGTAACAGCAAACATGACGAACTTCCGTTTTGCATGCTGACTGTTGATAAGAAATTGTGTTTAGGAATGTTTACTTAAAATACAGCTGACGACATACCGGATATGGAGTGGGCAGCTTCAGATTGAGTTCGTTAAATGCCTGCTCAAGTCGTTCCCATCCGGAGTTGTCTGTGGATTCAACCTCCACTTCCACCATTTCGGTGCACAGATTGGGATCTGTGAAAACTGTGGAAACACAAGAATTTGTCTCGTCTATTTCATAGCCCGCTAAGCATTCACAAGTCTCTGGCCGCTTGCATGAACTATTAGGCCCGCAACCTCCGGTGCATACAGGTTGACAATTTTCTATAGTTCCTTCGTAGCCGGGACAACATTCAGGCTTTGAATTCGATGTAAAATTGGTAGAAATAATCTTGTAAGAACTGCGCGAGTTTATTATTTACTTACCTCCACGTCGCTAAAGAGATCGTTAATATCTGAGTCAGTTTTTTTAAAACAAACGTTGGGCAGCTTTGGTGGAATCGAAGCAGCTACAAATCCAGAAATGAGCAGGAAAAAAACACAAAGTAATTGTCGCATCATCCCCGCTTGAAATTCGTATACTTGACCAGATAGCAGCGCTTCCAGTACGAAATTGAACGCATGTGGCCTGAGTCGCTCTCACTTTATAGCCTCCCATATATAAATTTTATATATACTACTGATAAGTGGTATTATTTATTCACATATATACAGTCAGCCTTATCGCACACTTATAATAAAAACGGACACTGATAGAAATTATTGTAAAATAAACAATTATTATTACAATTAATTTAAAAAAAAAACAAGTTGGAGAGTCGAGGATGGTGGGACAGTAGGGTTCTCTCAGCCAGTCTTCTTTGTTATTTTTTACACGGCAAATATTTCAGACTTACAAAGCCTTGTATTCAATTTTACTGATATAGTAGTCGGATTCTAGTTAAATGTGGTCAAAATGTAAAAGACAATTCAAAACACACAATCAATCAGTTTGGTTACGAAATCTTAAGAAACTACACAGTTGTTCCTACTAAGCCATAATTTCGAACTATTGTTCCTATAGCTTGTCAAGTTTTAACCAAATTTGGTCAGTATGTATTATACATGGCCAAATACATAACCTATGTTTCTATGACATCTATATGATATAGTGATCCGATCCGGCCAGTTGTCCGATTGTCTGCAGCAAAAAACGGATCTGTACTAAGTTTCATCCAGATAATTTGAAAAATGAAAGACAAGTTTGCAAAGAAACAGACAGAAAGACATGGCCATATTGAGTCGGCGTTGATGCTGATTAAGAATATATATATATACTTTATGGGGTCGGATATGACTTATTTAATGCGTTACATACACATATTGAGACAAAACTATAACACCCTCTGCAGGGATATAAAAAGTAAATATTGTAGAAGTCAGCTTATTTCTGTATAAATCCGTATGTGAAAAGCAAACAACATTCATTAAGTCTGATTGAAATTCTGTAGTCTGACTGATTAAATAATTTTTATTCTTATCGATTTAGCTGCAAATTCTGTTTCAAAGATGCATGACGAATATAAATTTGCACATATTTAATATCATTTTTTTAATTTCTTAAATGCGCTTTAAATATTTACTGAATATTAAACAAATTAGTAATAGTAATTATACACATAATTGGAAAGGAAAGTCGGTTAAGTTTAGGGCTTTTTGACATCACTGCACTTTTGTCGATAGCATTTTCAATTGATTTTGGTTCTTCAGTAAACAGTATTGGAACAGGTTGGCAGCCCTCGCTCTCTATTGCTGAACGTTGATAGCCTTCGCAGCAAACCTCACGGGGCTCCAATTTAGTTTTGGACTGCATAGTTGAAAGAAAATAACAAATTAATTGTCATTTATGGTGCTGTTAGTTAGTATTAACTTGATTTGCGTACAACAACTGTCATTTCGCCTTGCACATTCAAATTTCTTAGAACCGAAGAAAATTCCTGATAATAACTCAGGGGAACACGCTCTGTCGCAGTATAATATACTTCCACATTCCTGATACACATATGCGGATCTTTGGCGGATTTCACAATATGCGTATATTGACTGAGTAACAACAAAATCCAAAACTTTGACATATTTAGAATATTCAAGTGGTTCACGATGATTACAATAATGCGCACAAATGTCAACTAAATTTCGCAATTTTCACGAACAACCATCTGAGCTCTGACCATTCTTTAAGTTTACATAGCTAAATGTATATAAAGTATTTCTGTACTTAGGCATGCGCTTGATAACAACAAATTCCGTACATAATGCGCGTTGAATCATTTAGGTATCACATTTCGACAGATAAGGAGCAATTCTGTGTTTTAATTCTTTAATTTTTTCTGTAGTTTTTTTATTTACTTTATTATACATATGTACTCATGTAATCATTCAACAATATAAATAATACAAATATAATTATATTTATGAGTCAGAATATAGTGCACTACGGGCTTCAAGTTCGTTTCCAGATTCATACATGTCATTATCATTTACAGCTCTTTTTCGCCGTATGTAGATCCAAGATAATATAGTTACTACGACTATCATAGTTAATACTAAGGTAGCGATATATAATGCAATCCATTCATCGAATCCCCTTGGTCCTTGTTGACTTGTGGCGCTTTGGGTCATTAAACCCATCGTTGTTATCACACTCGAATCGACCCAGGTTTCTGTTGTGCTATCTACTGTTGTTTGTACTGGTTGACAGCTAAGACCAAATTGATCGGATTTTTCATAGCCGTGGCAGCAATCTTTGCGAACTTCCAGTTTCGTTTTAAGCTAGGTAAATACATATCTCTTATTCTTTTAGATTACTTAAGAATTTTCATTTACCCACCACATTTCGCATTGTACCTTGAATATGTAATCTGTTGAAATGTTCTGCAAATAGGCCATATTCTTCCACAGGCGTTCGTTCTTTTGAAATATACTGAACTGTCACATATTGCTCGCATATATGTGGATCTTCAGTTTGAAGTAGTACATATGGTAGTAAACTTAATAAGAATGCAATGGAGATCTGATCCATTTCGTAATAAAAGTACACGTTCCTTACAGTGTTGCACTAAAAACTCAACTGAATTTCATATTTTATATCCCACAAGTTATAACTGGACCACTGATACTAATATGAGTTTGACTCAAATTATATAGTACTAAGTACTTCCCAAGAGCGAAAACTGTTTTCTGAAATAAACCTTTATATACAGCTGCGTGTATGAGTATCTATGTAACAACAGAGATTGCATAGTATTAGGCTTATTCAATTGAAAATAAACAGTTTATATTTAGTACATATAAAACATATAGCATACTTTTAGTAACAATGTATATTATGATATATGTATGTATATTGAAATTAAAGCTCAGCTTTAAGCGAACTGTATAAATAAAAGCTTCAAGTCAGCTTTAGCAAAGCCTTTTAGCTTTGTAAACAATTTTTAAAATATGGAAATATATTTTTTTTAACTTATCTGGAAACATATGTATGTATATTTACAAATGTTTTATGCTTCCAGTTTATAAGTTACAATTAAAATCCATAAGCAAGAGTGTGTAAGTAAGAGTGAGAACGCTCTTGTCGAAAGGGGCATGACTATGAGATACCCTAGTCCTATCCCCCTAGATGCCTGAACAAGCATTTGCACACTGTTATGTTCCTAGCATATAGCATAAAAGCATTAGTCATATACACACGAGCAAACACGCCGCAAGCTATATACGTTTTGACGTATCGTTCATCGTCCTATTTTCTTCCTTTGGTCCGATGCTTTTAGTTTTTCATAGTGATGAAATTTGCAAGACACATTTGACTAAAATTAAAGAAAATAATAATCTAAAATTACATTAGATAAATTAATTTAGTGTAATTCAATAATACAACTTTATCAAATCTCTATTAATATATTTACATTTAAGAGATGGTTTGGAAACACTAACAAAGGTGTTTGCATTAATCATTCTTGTCTTAAATTTGTAGAATATACTTCTATAATTAATTGGTAAATTGGACTAAATGAATCGATCAATGAACATGCAATGAAATGCGATTCCTTTTAAAAACTCTTGTCAACTGTTTTTTTCTAGTTATCTTATTAGTAGTGAAATTCCAATATCCAATCCTAAACAATTTATTCGAAAAACATAATTGCAAATTTTAATATTAGGTTAAAATATCATTATATAAGAGCTAGATATTTCCATTTCGTTAATGATATATTACCATACCAAATATTTAATTTATTGTTATAAATTTGATTATTTTGCAAAGGTTAATATTCAAGTTTCCTTTTAAATTTAAACCCTTAATCTATGAAATTTTGTAGTCCATGGAAAATATGAAAAAATAAGTAAATATATAAATATTTTTTAATTTTCTTTTTATTTACATTATTAAATATGTACAAACATTTCATAGAATAGAAATTGACATGAAAAAGTCGAAGGAGCAACTAATTTTTTGTTTTTTCCGTCTAGAAAGAACTGTACATAAGAGGGTGAGTGATATAACAAACATAAGCAGGACAAACAAATGCGACTTGGAATATTGTTGGCAAGTATCCAGAGAATTCCCTCCAGGGAATCTCTTGTCGGAATGTCACATTAAATTAGATGTTGCACGATTGTTGCTTCCTCCTAGAATTTCGATTGGTATCACAAACTAAAACTAAATTGTAAGTCGTACACTGAGGGTGTGGGTTCGGGTTGGGTTCCAGTTTGGTTCTTTGAATTGCAATTTAAAGTGGAAAATTTCGACAGGAATTGATACGCTCGCCTTCACCCGAATTCAATATTGATGGCCCTCGATAGCGTTAAATTGATCTACTTTTTGTGGAGGTAACCGCCGTGGCTGGAGGTGCCGTACGAAGAGATGCCGTGTCCAGAGATGCCGTGTCCAGAGATGCCGTGACCGCCGTACGAGGCGATACCATGGCCAGAGCTGCCGTACGAGGCGATGCCATGGCCAGAGCTGCCGTATGAGATACCGGGTCCGGAGATGCCATGACCAGAGATACCATGGCTGTAGACAGCTGGGGCGGCAACGGTGTGGGTGATGGAAACAGCAGGCTTCACGTGGCTCTCAACGTGGACGGGAACTGGCACTTTCACTTCATAGGGGACTGGGCGGTCCACATGGATGGGCACTTTCTGGATCACGCGCTTCTCGACGGTGTAGGGTACTGGCTTCTCGACGGGCACTGGGTAGGGCTTGGGCACATGCACGGTGTAGGGGCGGTCAACTGGGATCTTGACTGGGACCTTGACGATCTTCTCGACTGGGTAGGGCTGTGGCACTTCAACGGGCACCTTGACGATTTCCTTCACTTGGTAGTGGACGATCTTCTCCACTGGGTAGGGCTGTGGCACTGGCACCTTGACTGGGTAGGTGACGGTCTTCTCAACTGGATAGGGCACATGACGCTCCACTTGGTAGGGCACCTGCACGGTCTTGATCACAGTGTTGGTGTGCACCTGAGTGGGCAGGTGGGAAACAGCGGGTGCCACAGCAATGGGGGCAGCAATGCCAGCGTGTCCAGTACTCAGAATGGCACCACCACCACCATACGACGATGGACCATAGCCATAGCCCAAATGGCCAATGCCGCGCTTCTCCTGCTTCTTCTCAGCTGTCGCGCTGCTCTCAGCGGCGGGGACCACCTCAACCTTCTTGGCTGCCTCCTCGCTGGCACTAACGGCCAACACGCACATAGCCAACAGGCCAAAAACGAGCTGCAATGCAAAATGTTACCAAAGTGGGTTAGCCAGCCGTATTAAACTATTATATAACACCGGCGGCACTTCCGTCTGCTGTGTCCATAATTACAAATATGACAATTACGCAATGTTGAAAGTGAACTGGCAAGCCATGCCAATGGACGGGCAGTGCGCCAAGTTCAAATTGATGGCAAATCATGTGCAACGGGGCGCATACGTGATTTCCAAGAACTTGATTTGTGTACCAAGCTGCGCATGTGTAATACAAATTATTAATCGAATGCACAAAATGTGTAATTGTCTTTATTATGAACTTATTGTTAGTCTCCGTTTAGTGGAGGTTCAACAAATAACAGCAAAGCGTAATAAAAATTAAAATTGCTACATAATTTTAATAAAATATTATAGTTATTTGGCTAAGGAATTATTCTAATAAAAAATTAAATGCCTTTTTCAGTTTTAAAATTCTTGGAATGTTTGAAACCTCTAAATATAAATTTATAAAAGTTAACTGCTAATTAATTTACAAAAAAAAATTAATATATTTATTCCTTGCACATTAACAGATTTCTGATTAAGTTTTCTTTTAAATTTTTACTGTATTTCTCAATATATTCTAAAACTTTACGGCGACACTTTAGGTTTTTAAGTTAGCACATAATTGTAATTCAAGTTTTATTCGAAAGCACAAAACTTTCCGTTGCATTTTGATGTGAAATTTATGATGAAATAATACAGGCACTTAAAAACTTTCAACAGATTCTATCGAGTTGCATTTTTTTTATTGTTGGATAGATGATTCAAAATTCCGTACGCTTGAACACAACATACCATGGATTTCATTTTGCACTTTTATTAACTCCTAGACAGACGCACTAAACTCAATTTGGCCGGTATTTGTGTGTCTCAACCAACCCACAACTGTTAACTGAATAATTTTGCACAGACATTACGAGCTTTTATATGCCGATGCCCTCAGCTTTGATGCTGCTTTGCGGATTCTGCAATGGCCGACGACATCGATGTTGAGATCTTTCACGCAGTCGCAGTATCCCATACGTATAGCAAAAGCTCGCTCTCCCTCTCAATGTCTGTCAGTCAGTTGCACTCCCTCTCTGTAAGCGTGGCGCTCTCTATGCAAAAGGAAATGCCCAACAGAGCTTTCAGCGACTACGTGAGCTAATCGTGCTGCTCACACGAACACTGTACGTGTGTACAAGCAATGCGTGTGAGCTGATCGCCATGTGTGTGAGTGCAAATATGTGTGAGCTCGTATCAGTTGGCAGGCCTGTTAACTGCTAATGGTTTGAAGTACTTAGTAGTCAACTGGAGGTACAAGATACTAAAAAAGACGCTGTTCAACTTATATTATAAATTGTAAAAGAACAAAATAATCAATTTGAAATGAATTAATCTTTGAATAATAAATTCTTAGGATGTTTAAACTTTTGTTGTGATTGCTTAACATTTTTTAAAAACCTCTATATTTTGAATAAACTTTGTATGTGTGATGCGATAGTTTGAATATACTTTTCGAGAACTATGAATAACTCAAAAAAACTATTAATTTATATAAAGTATTAAAAGTGTTCAAAAGAGCTGGAAACGAGTATTTGAAATGAGTGGAGCTTTAAGCACAGTTAAAATGCCAATTAAATTTTTAAAACTGTTTTTTTATGTAGAATCTTAAGAATTACTTGTATTATATTGTAATGAAAGTGAATATTAAAATAAAAAATCTATATTAAAAATGCTTATTATAAGATGTGTTGCACAAATCTCTAGATTTGGTTAATATGTTAGTATATTATGTAATGTAAATTAACTTATATATGATGAATTTTCTGAAGTTTTATTCAATTAATTTGCCTAAAAATGAGTACATTTGTGTACAACCAAAGATTTGAAAACCTTAAATGTAATCTTTTGATATATGAAGAAATTGAAAATAATTTTTTTTTTTTCAGCGATGTGCTAATTCAAATAAACTATTATTCCTGTAAAATACAACTAATATAGCGGTAACATAGATGCATTCAGATACTTGTTCGTTGCTGCCCTGAGCAAAAAACACTGAGTTCTGTGCAGAGTTCGTCTGGGTTCGGTTGGGCTCGTGACTGAACTTTTGATCTCAGATTTTGGTAAGCGAAGCAAATTTCGTATTGTAGGTGCAATGATTGAATGTTTTCTGTGCCTCGATCTATGAGCTTGTATGTATGTTGGTGTGTGTATAATTTGACATTTTAATGTGCATAGGAAATACATAAGTTGGTAAATTGCGGGCAGTATGGGTCTAATCGGCCATTGGCCATGTAAATGGAACGTGTGAACAAAATGTTGCTAGAGACCGAAAGAGCGAGGGAGAAAAATAGAGAACAAAACAAAGACATACAGAAATGTAAGATCTACGGTTATTTTTCATCAAATTAATGTGAATAATCCTAAAGACGTTAGTTAATCATTAGAGCGCTGTGCATTATAATGTGCAGTTGAAGGCGAAGGTCGATCATCATCATTATCATTATCATTAAGAGTGGCAAAGTTGAACTACATAATCAAACATATCAAAAAAGAGGCCTTTGTCAAGATGGGCATTGTGAGGCAGGCCTCTATTGTTGCAAAGTCAAACGCACATAAAGAACGATGCATCAAGCAGATGACCCCAAAAAGAGCATTGAAACCATCAAAGCAGATAAAGAAGAAGATGAGAAAAATAACAACTGCAGATAGTAGCATTATAAATATGCAAAGTGAAGGGAAACGTAGCGGTTAAGGCCCAACATTAAATTCA
This sequence comes from Drosophila histrio, assembly GCA_958299025.2. Taxonomy (NCBI): domain Eukaryota; kingdom Metazoa; phylum Arthropoda; class Insecta; order Diptera; family Drosophilidae; genus Drosophila; species Drosophila histrio. The sequence continues at coordinate 31,293,170 of OY282580.2, read as the reverse complement.
AGTTCAAGTTTATGTGCGTTATATGTTTTTGTCTGTGCGTTGGTTTTATCTTCTTGTTTTTTAGACTATTATTAGTTAACTTTCATTTCGCACATACACAAAACAAATGGTAAACAGCGAAAAACACTAAAATTCTGATTATATGAATATTCTTGGTTTAAAAACAATCTCCCAAAACGTATGCAAATAAGATTATTATGCCGAATCAGCAAATCAGTTGATGATCAACCTGTGTATGTTTGTGTAGTAGCTGAAGATGTGAAGCATATAAATATTAGTTAGTTTATAACAAATGCATTTAACATTAACAAAGACTATCAATTAAGTGAACTTATCTTTTTATGAATACACTCTAGTATAAGTTACATCCGCAATGACAACCTACTTAGATGATAAGTATTTGTTAATATTGTGTATATATATATATAAATAGCATTTCACATCTTACAAATAAAACAAGACGATCAGTCGCGACCCCAACTATTATACAACCTGTGGCTCTACAGGGACACACTCAAATTCATTTCCCATGTAATTCTCTTGTAATTCGTTTTTTCCCATTTGTGAACGAAGGGGGCCTGATATCGTAGTGCAATTTTCTGGACACATTGACCTCATCATGTGTGCCGAACCTGAAGTCTCTAACTATAAAATTGCTCTTGTTATAAGGTTTTTCTTGATTTGTGGACGTGGTATCCAAAAAAAACCAGTCGGAAAGGCTACAGTCGAAGTCGACTATGCGAGATCCTATACTTATTCTTAAAAAAGAAAATAATAGTATAAACCTAAATAAATTTGTAAATAATAAATAATTTTTAAAAAGAATAATAACCTTACAAAAAGTGTACCTCTGGTAGCTGTCGAGTTCCAGAACCATACCGCAAGAGTTCGACAACCATTGCGCCAATGCATCCATAGTCGATTATTTGACAAATTACCAGTTTCCTTACTGCAATTGATAATTTTGATTCAATGCCTCAAGTTGCTGCCCTCAACCTTTTTATACTGAAAAATTTGTTTGCTTCAAATCTCTGGTGTTTATTGTCCGATTGCTATAAAAATTTCCAGTACGCATCGGAAGGAAAGTAAACTTTATGTATTTGGAATTTTTATCTTTTCAAATACTTTTGTTAATTGGGTTTTTCCGTTATTTGGTAGCGAGAGGGGGCGTGGCAAAATTCTAAAACAAACTTGATCTTTTCGGAGGCCTCAGGAGTATTGTCACCAAATTTGGTTTCTCTAGCTCTTATAGTCTCAGATATAGAGGTGTAAATATATCAGGACAGACGGACAGCAGGACAGACGGACGGACATAGCTTTATCGACTCTGCTGTTGATGCTGATCAATAATATATATACTTTATGCGGTCTGCCAGACTTTTAAGAAACTTAATATACCCCCACAGGGTATACTAATAAATTAACTCTAGCCGAGAGAATGAAAATGGAACACGCAGATCTTAGTGTACGTATGGATGTGAAATGGGAAAGGGTGTTTCATATTCGACAGTTAATAGATAACATTTCTATTCTGTTTTGTATCATGAATTGGGCCGTTCTGTTTATAATTTATATTTTGTTTTTCAGTGTTCTTCAAATTGGTAAATTTATGGATATTCTAAAATCGTTAATGAGATTATGCAAACGTCCAATTATCTAGTCAGACTCTGTCTAAATGCAGAGCATGGCATTTGCATAAAATATCTAGGGGCCATTAGCTAATCTAAGTATGATTGGAATATTTAGCGTGTTAAGAGCACTGAAAAGTTGTCACCAGGGGTACTTTAATAATTAATACTTAATGCCTTCTAGCGGCATTAAGGTGAACCAGTTCTGAAGACGGATAAACAAAGTTTAGAACATAACATGAACTCTTTTTTTTATTTATTTTACTTTATTATAGTTTGTCGAGTCTCATTTCTTTATTTAGAAATGTCTGTTGTTTGGTTCATTTAAATTCAAACCTTTTGACGGTTTGGTTAGATATTTTATATAACAAAGTAATTGGAATTGCAAATGGAAAGCGATTAAGTTAGAGAGTAAATCAAAATTTGAACAATGCAAAGAATTATTTCTAAGTAAATGCATACTATATCATACATAGTAAACAAATATTGCATCTAAATAAAATTAAAATTCAACTTTGTATTTTTTATGTCATAAATTGATTATCAACAGCACAGATTTAAATATTATGCATTTGATAGATGTTAAACTAGATAAATGATACAAAATTAAATAGCCTTTTTCAAGTATTGCACAAATTTGTTATAAGTTATAAAAAATGAGTGTGCTCATAGTAAAACACTTTACGTGTCATGCGACCATAAATTAAAGCCGAAAAATAAATTTATATTTGGTTTGACATTGTTTATTGGGGAACAATAAAAAAATCGTTGTCTTTAGAGTATGGAACTGGCAAATACTCTGTGAAATTATTTGTTATTCCTAAAATCGTATTGAAACTTAAACCTGTTTGTATAATGTTACGTTTGAAACAAATATGCCCCAAGAATTTAAGTTTTTAAAAGTATTTACAAATAAATTAAATTTTGAGATGTATACAAATCAGGCTTTTATTTAAACAACATCAATTTATTGGCTCTCAACTAAGCATTTGTCGTTTGCCATTTAATCGATGAGTTTGGGAATTTTTTTTTTGTCGGTTTGAGTTGTCGCAAAAGTGGGTTTTAATATACTCGAATGTGTAGGTCTACTTGATCCGAGCAATCTCTCGTTGAATGTGCTCCACTTTTAAGATGCTTCGCATTTGCCAATGGCTTAGGATTTTTTGTTGTTTAGTTTTCGCTCCGTTTGTTGCATTTTTGTCGCATGTTTTAAGCTTTGCAATCGATTTTCAAGTGCCTAACATGTTTAAATGCACAATCGTGGAACTATGTTGAAAAAGTAATTAATTTTGCTTTTAAGCTTAACGTTTTTTTGTAAGCTAACTAATTGCGCTTTAATGGTAGTAGAATTGATTTTTGAATGTGATTAACACATAGAATGTTTGGCAACCAGTAAAAGTTATATGTGTATACCCTGTAACTTAAAAGATTGTGGCGCTGGTATGTAGCAAGAAATTATAGGAATATAAATTTCCGTATATTTCTTCCTAATATAATTGTTGTTATTAATTTTCAATTAAAATTACATACATTTTAACATACTAAGTAAACTAATTTAAAATTATATGGTACACAAAGCATTGCATTTAATGCGGAACATAATAATACAAATTAATTAGCTTAAACTAAAAGCCAAATTCGGGCGATTAAAAGGCGCATTTAGGTTAGTGCTAGCAGTTTTCTGTATTACCTGGGCCATGGTCATATGGGTAATCAGTTGAAAGAAATCAGTAATTTTTATTAAAACTAAGACGTCGACAATTTAACTCAAGCGACAAAATTTGGTCTAATTTTTTGGAGGACTGACGAAGATTTCTTCTGTTTACCGCGTTCGTGCCCAGGCTAGAGCCTGGGTTGTGTCGAGGTTAGTTGAAGTAGGTACGAATAGTATTTGTCAATTGAAACGCCGGGCCTCAAGCTCGAAATAGTCGTGCAAAACCTTCGACATTTAATTTGGCCACATTTTGAACTGGGCACGTTGACTTAGCTTTAAAGAAAACGGCCAGAAAAAGTTGTTAACATAAAAAACAAACTACCACAAGTACGGTATTTTTTTCATACTTATACATTTTTGATAATTGCGCGAAAAGGTCAGGGCAGTAAAATTGTTGATTCCATATCATTGCTGATGTTGGATTTGGAGCTACTGTGAAGCGAATCTCTTGTTATTACTGTGATTATTATTATTGTTTGACCTCAACACCCACCGCAAGAAACGGAATCTGACCTTTGCTTACTCCACAATGCTTTTCCCACTTAAGTTTGTATATAATGTTTTGGGAAAATACTCGAAAATTATATATATTTAAAGAAAAGGTATAGCCCGAAATCAGACATCAGAAATAACACACAAAAAAGCAAGAAAAACAAAATTTGTTTGTTGACATTTTCCATGCAATCGAGTAGAGGCACGGCTTGGAAGACCTTGAAATATCCAACTTGCGAGTAGACAAGACAATGCCAGGCTTTATCCACAACAACAACACCTACACGAATTGCACACGGAACCAGACTCAAGGCTCGAGAGAACATAAGGGGCCTGCAGCATTTGTGTGGCGGCAAATGGCTAAAAAAAACAGGCTAGCACGCCCACTAAACGCCCTCATCTACACTTCAGGTTAAGTCACTTTAATTGCCAAGAGGCCACTGAGCAAGTTTTATTTATGAAGAAATTAAATAAAGATTTTTTACAGTCAGGTTTAACAGCTGCCAAACAAACTTGACATTAAATTTGATATTAGAATCTTTATTTTAATAATTATTCAACATATGATGCACTAATTATTGAATAGGACGACAACAGTTTTATTATACATACTAGGAGCTCAGCTTCTGTTGGTGCTGATTAAAATATAGAGTGCAGAGTGGACACCGCGTTCCCAGCTAGCTCTTAAGTTTCTGTGTGTTTGTGTTTTTAATTGCCTCTATGTGTATTTATTGGTATGCAAATAAGTGCCAGGGCTGGGTATAGGATACCTTGTAGTCGAAAACACTCTATCGGAGTGTTCTTACTTGTTTTTAGGTCGTGTTGCACTGTAATCGAGCATCATGTTCGGCAATATAAAGTAATGCATTAATCATTTTATTTAGTTGTTGTTTTTGGTGTTGGGATTGGACTTTGCTTTTCTGCCTACTTCATGTCGACAAAACCGCACACCAATTAGCGCAAAACTTAAACAATAAGATCACGAAAACATAGACCGAATTGAAAAAAAACAAAAATGTAAACAAACAAAACCTTTACCATGGGAATTATGTCGTTCGTTCATTTTCATTTGTTCGACTTTTGTTAGTGTTGTGTGTTTTATGTTGTGTGAGAGTGTAAATGCTTATATGAGGTGTATGTGAACCACATCTGCTCTTATTATTAGCACCGAAGTTGCTGTAACTTGAATTTAAATTATTGTCTGTATGGTGCAATTTCTGTCAACTGAAGAAAAATAATACACAATTCATTTGGTTACCGAGAAATTGCATAAATAAACTACAAAAAGATAAAAAGAGAAACAAGTTTACTCTTGCCTCAAATAGCCAGCATAACTAATAAAAATAAATATTTATAGCTTAACTTTAATTCAGGTAGTCGATTCTTATTAAAAGAATAAACAAAATCGTTAAAACGATTTGTTAAATTAGTGTATATAAATATTTCAAGCTCATCGCCACTCAAGGGCTTAATGGTATAATCTTAATATCGCTTAAGTAATTGCATGTACTTCTATAATCACTTGTAATATCTGACCAGTAATCTAAATTATTTTTGTCATAATCACATATCTCGGCCCTGAAAATGTTAACTCATTTCACTTATTAGGACTATTACAATATAATTATAAATAAATTAAATCGATTAATTATTGATAAATTATTAAATTTTAATACCGTGTTTAGTCTGCGGTTTTTGGTTTTTTCTGTTGAGCTCATTGCCTTATTTTCTATCTCAAAATTTAATCTTTGCAAATTCATTTTGATTTTAATTTTCTATATGATCAGATATTTATTTAAATCCAATTAAGTGGCTAATGCTAATAGCTCAAGTTAATACAAATGATTTAAATCTCTTTTAAATTTAGTTTGAATATTCTATAATATGTTAGTAGTTGAATTTGTAATCTATTCAAATCATCAAAAATTTAATTAATACCAATTAACTAACTAAAGCTACTAGCTTAAGATAAATATTGTGTGAATAACTTTTATTTATGCCTGATTTTTTAATTATATATTTTATGTTATTCACTAGCTTCTAGACTTATCTTTATAACTTAAATTCTCGTTTAAAATTAAAAATTCCACATCAGTCAAATTGTAATGTGACACCTACTAGAAACTAAAAATCAAAGTAAATGAACAAAACATTTAAACTTATTTGCACAATTACAATAATAATAGTTGAAATAATAGTTGAAATAACAATAACGAGTTGCATGACAATGTGGAATATCAAATTACTAATATCCAAATTTTGTGACACACTAAGGCCTAACAACAACAAAAATTATATTGAAAACAACAACTACAACTCTTGAGTGGACTAACTCAAATGCCACACTGACACACTAACTGGGTGACTTCCAAAGCAGCAACAACAACAACAACCACTACAAATACAACAACAACAGAAGCAACTAAGCCACGACGAAGTTGAAGAAAACTGAAATTATGCAACATTTGCGACGTCGCCAACGCGGACAGCTGCTGGCAGTGCAACAGCAGTGGCGGTTGTGGCTGCGGCATAGGCAGCGAAACAGTGGTAGGCAGCAGTTAACAGTTAACAGGCAAATGTATGCCGCATTTGGGAAGCTGCTACCAATCGCCTGGCTATTTATGTTGCATTTGCCAGAGATGTTTTTGAGATATGTCGCATTCAATTACTCTACAACAGTTTTTTGTTGTTGCCTGTAGTGGAGCTTTTGTTTCTTTTGGCTATGCCCTGAAAAGGCGTCACAGTACAATTGACAATTATTTAAGCACTCAGATAAAGAACTTTCAAGGAGTGTTTTTGCAATTGGAGATCGTTTAAAAATACTTTCAACACGGAAACCTAAAGCAAATTATTCAAAATAAAACATTCGAGTTCGTTGCCTAAGTCTTTTGTTTCTCGTAGCAGGTGAAAGGATCAGAGGCTGCCCGATGTGTTGTGGCTCTGTTTAGTAGTACTGCATGTAAACACATGTATGTGTGCACGTTGTGTGTATGTCTGAGTGGGAATAGTTTCGATTTCGTCCAAGACACACCCCAATGGAAAACTAAGGCGTCGCAATTTGGCGTTATAATTCATATTGCATGGCGGGTTACAGACAGTGGAAACTTCGAATCAGCAAATGCTGGCGAAAAATGCCATGCCAAATGGTCAAATGGCCAATTGCATAATAATCCAACCAAGATGCGATGCGGTAGTATTTACGGTTAATTTAATTGTTGCAATTTAAATGCAAGCGATGAGAAATTTGTATGTTGATGTGCCACGCTTGGTAGACGATAGTGCACATACTCGTGCTACAATACCCGGCTAAGGTTTTATGACCAGTGAGAGGTCACGCATTTTTATCCACTAACACAAACTGTTAACTTTGAAGACTTGCGTATGAAATATAAGCTACACACATATTTTATGATATATTTCAATGAAAATCTACAGTTTAATAACAGTCGGCGGAATGGCTTAATCTATAGTGCGTGTAAGTGCCTTAAGGGCGTACTACTTTTGACTGGCTTCAGTTTTTGTGCCCTCAAGGCGTACTATTTTTTTTGACAAAATGTATATAGAAATAAATTTAATTTAAATGTATTAATGTAGATTATATTTAACCAATATATTAAAAGAGTCAACATTCATATGCATCTCACCTCTATTAATAAATAGCGGAGACTTCTTATGTCTGTCCACAGAGTGAAGTTACTTATAATATAAAGTATACTTAAAATATATTTCGGCAATAAACTTAAGCTCAACTAATTAATCTTATCCTGACCGCAAGCCGAAGATGAGCCTGATCATACAATTAAATGTTTTTTTCCATGAAATATAATCCAATATCAAACAAAAAATTAATTAATTTCGCTCGCCTGATTTCTCTGCATCGATGATTGCAGCATTTACGAAATTATATTTTAAAGCAATATGCCACCAAAAGCTCTGCAGAGACAAGCAACAAATTGCGACAACTGAGGGGCTATTAAAACAATATTTTTACTGTACAACCTTGGATCCACAAGGAGGGCAAGTTGGGGGTGTATACATATTTGTTGAAATTAATTAATTGCCACAAAATGACAGAGACAACGACAAAGCAAATGGAAAAACTCAAAATCCAATTTTTCGCAATTTTAGTTTTTATACCCTCTATCGAGGGTATGATAAGTTGGTGTAAGTATTTGTAACACACAGATTAAGGCGTGGCAGACTCCAGAATGAATACATATTTTTCTGTCTGTCTCTCGGTAGCAAACATAACTCAGAAATGTTAAATTTGTTATGTAGACTACTAAAATAGCCAGACAAATCTAGTAAAGTTAAATTTTAAGAACCCCGTATTTTTAACAAATATTTATGTAAGATATTGCAAGAACAATTTAATGTACGTGTGTGTAAATAAGTGTTTGAGTATCTAAAGGCCGGACCGCAGGGTATCTGGCAATCGTCCCACTCAACTTGAGCGTTCTTATTTTTTGCTTGGTCTATTTTATATAGTTTTGATTTTATTTTGTCGTTGTTTTTCTCGGTCTGAGAAAAAGCAAAGACAGACGTTGCACATTTTGCTTTAATGAGCGACTATACGAGCTATGAGCTGATCTAGACAGCTAGTTTTCGAGGTCATCGCCGTCGCCAACGCCAAGTTGTCCATCCAATTGAAGCAAATGTGTTGCTCTTGTTGTTGTTGTTGTTCGATTGCGAAATGAGTTTGGTTTCGTTTTTGGCTAAAAAATGCATCGAATTCACGTCAGTTGGCAACCATAATGCCATAGCTACAAGTTGCACCAGTTTCGACTCATACGACTCGAATTTAACGAAAATGTTATCGAAATCAGCCTCCGAAAAAATTTACTGCAATTCGTCGTAGTCGTCTCGTTGTCCAAGTGAAGCAGCCGCGGCAACTGTGGCAATCTAGAAAACCCTTGCTAACCCCCTTCTCAATAGCTCACTCGTCTTATATGTTTGTCGACTTTGGGATTCTTTGTCTGCCCTGCATTTGGCTTTAATGCATAACAGGGTCAGCAATATGTACTGTTCCCTGCTTTTCATATCGCTTTATTTAATTGTTTTATTTTTTTTTTTAATTTAGTATGGATCACTTGAAGCTATTGACATGATTAAATGCCACAAGAGTTCAACTCTAAGCAACAGCACCAACAACAACTCAAGTAAACGTATGTTTAATGGTCTACAGTTTACCAGAACATACTTTCTATATTGTTCCTCTAGAGTCTAGAGTGACGTAAGATGCTTTGGTAGACTTATAATACATATATTAAGATCATGATCAATTATTTATTTAATTTTTATTTATTATTTATCATGAGATCTGCCTTCTCTATGAACTTTATTTTTCTACGGAAAGTACATATTTAATATCTAAAACTGTGGAGCTGTTCTTTGCAGCAGATCGATATTCAGAATATTCTTGACTACGTAAAAAGTTCGTTTATATTACAAATTGTTAGAAATATTTAATTACGAGCCGCATTCTTGTTCTCTATTAATTTGTTATAATTGAACCCTACAAAATGACTAAAGAACGATTAAGTTTCTTTGAGATATCCGCTTGGTAATTGCCCAGAAGTTGCACAAGCTGCAAGAAAATTCAAGTGGCAACACCTACGAGACTCTAGGAACCTGCAACAACAAGCGTAAAGAGCACGTTGCAAAGTAATTTGTAACAAATGATGGTAAATAAAAATTATTAATTATAAATAATACCCATAAGTAATCATAATTGCAATACCAAACAAGCTTCAGAAAAACTACATGCCACGCCCTTTTCTTCATACGACATGTAAAGCCGATGACCTTCAGTAGATATTAATTCTTTGGCCTGGTAACTGGTTCTGTTGTCTAGTGTTAAAGTTCTGTATTTAGTAGTGTTGTTTTTGGCTCTGTACACTTTGGGTATCTATGAGCTGAAAAACAAGAATCAGAATCGCATCGAAAAGAAAATTAAATCAGAGATCTGCGACGACTTTTTTATTAGAAAGTTGTTTAGTTCCGTCAGCAATGTCCTTGAGCATATTGAAAGGTGACAGCGGGGGCTTTGGCCCCAAGATGAGATGCGCCAGAGATTCCACCTAAAACAAATCAACCCATAGGAGATGTTTGATATATGGTCAACGCGCTTACAAAAGCATTTTAATGCCTCCCATTAAATCTGGCCAAATTAACCGGTTTTTGTTATTATTTTAATCACATATGTGTGCTCTTAATGTTCCATCTTCTAATTGCTGTTTGAAAAACCCAAAACCCAAGTGGAAAATGCAAAATAGTCCTAACTTTTTAAATGATTCAATTCATCAAAATCAAACAAACAAACCCATTTTTATTTCAAGCGCTTTTATGGTCAATTAAAAGTGATGTTTGCCTTTCGCTGTTAGAACTTGGTTGCAGTTTTGTTTTTGAAAGTTTAAATTTAGGAATTTTTGATTTGAGAAAGAAAAAGCACAAGATACCTTAATTGATATTACAATTGTCCGTCTCTGCTCTGGATTTATATCATATATTTTTATTTTTTGTAAATAAAATTTACGAGCGTTTAGACAAGTGACTTCTGCCAATTGACCTTTAGTTGAACTCCTTTTGGAAACAGTTGCAAACATGACATGTACGCATCTGACAGGCCGGGATCTGTCTTATGGCCTTGTATGTGCATCAGTCAGATAAATCGCATCTTATTTCAAGATATCTTAGCTGTTGCCCTGTGTCATTTACACCACTTGGACGGACACTCTGAATCGTAATGAGTTATGGATCGTCTCGCTATTGTCGCTCAATGCCAATGACATGCAGTTCCTGCAATGCACCATGAAAGTAGGTCAACTAAAAGTCACTTTAGATTGTCCGCTTAGTGACTTGCGGCTTAAAATCGTTATTTAGTACATATAAAACGCAATTTATGATCAGTAAATAAAGACACTCAAATTTAATCAATCCAAATGCCGTACAAACCATTAAAACAAATGCTAAAGATAACCTTTACTTATAATTTATTTTAGTCATTTGACGCAAGGAAACTAAAACAGCCGACTGGCCATTTAAGTACCAAATCTGTTCTTTGTTGAATATCACTGCAATTTTCAGATACTCAAATTACTCAAATAATATATTAATACTTACAACTAGTATAATACTTTAATTTACCGCTCAATGAGATATATGATTATTTCCACAAATAGGATGGATATCGAAAAAATAGTTCGTAATTGGCAGTAAAATATAAAATATTTTTTAAACAGTCTAATTGATCTATCAAATATTGGCAAGACGAGCTAAGGATAAATAGAAGCTACAAGTTCAACAAAGAAAATATTAAAAAAAAAAAAACGCAACACATAAAATATACATTTTTAGACCCTTTACTTTAAAAAAGTAAAAAGGGTCTATTAAGTTTGTCAAAATGTGCGTAACAGGTCGAATGAAGTCTGGCAGAATCCATAAAGTATATATATTTTTGATCAGCATCAACAGCCGAGACGATATAGCCGTCTGTCATGCTGTTTGAGCGCCTAGATCTCAGAGACTATAAGAGCTAGGGTCACCAAATTTGATGACAATACTCCTGCGGCCCTCGAAAAGGTCAAGTTTGTTTTAGAATTTTGCCACGCCCCCTTTCGCCCCCAAAAATCGAAAACAATATTCTTGAAATTCCATAAAACGAATAATATTAAAGCTAGAGTCCTGAATTTCGGCACACATAACAAGTATCAGAGTCCCAACGTAATTTCATCGCGATCGGATAATATTCTCGGAAGTTATGAAAAAAAACTTAAAATCTTATATATATATATAGTCAATTTTAAAACTGGAGCCTTGAATTTTGGCACACAGAACAAGCATTGGGGTACTAATGTATCCTGAAAATTTCATGGTGATCGGATGATAAACTCGGAAGTTATTCAAAACTCAATATTACTCAGTGTCGGGACAAAGGAAGAAGAAGAGCATGTTGACGTTACAACGCGCTATGGGGTACTATTAGTGTCACTCTTATTTCCTTTTTAAAGAATAAGTAAGTTGTATCTCATAGTCGACTTCGACTGTAGCCTTTCCGACTGGTTAATAATTGTTGTACAGACTTTGAGCTTGAATTATGGCTCGAAGTATGTTGATCTGAAGGTGCTTACCGAAATATGATCGATGTATATTAAAGTAGGTACATATATATTGGCTCAAATGTAATGAAATTGTTTCTTTGCATTGCCACAATATCGATATATCCCTTATCTGCTTAGTAATTGCACCAAGTATCAAAGACTTTACCGACTGAATTTCAGTGTATTTTGAATATTTTGGAGTCGATGTGTGCAGACGCACCCTTTGCCAACAAATGGAAAAAAACGCATTACAAGATAATTACATCGGGTGTGAATTTGAGCGGGTCCCTGTACTGCCACAGGGTATGTTATGGTCGAGTCCAGCTTGTTCGACTAACTAAAGTCTAATACAGATGTGCCCACGCTATTGATCTCCGAGCTCCTTTATTTTGGAAATTGATCTTGGGTATAGGGCCACGCAAAATACAATAAATGCTCTGCAGCAACAAAATATATAAGAGGTAAAATGTTTAACAATTTGGAAAGTAATGAAATGACTTAACACTTTATGTTAAAATTGCAAGAGTTCTTCATAAAAAGTTGGATGAGTATTAAAACAAATGACGTATTTTATAAAATTTTATTTCTTAAAAGATTTTTACATATTTGATGTTGTTTCTATGTTTTTCATTCAATGTATGACGAAACATTTCACTGATAAACATCAACAGCTAAAATATTTCTAAAAATTGAGATTATTTTAAAAATATTTAGCTGGATTTATCCTAAATTTTCATTTCATACATAACAATGTTCCATTTGATGGTTTCTTGGAAATAATTTACAAAAGGCTTTTGTTGTTCGTCCTTGGGGTTCCTTAAGAGCTAACAGAGTGGCAGGTGGAAGTTCAACTAGAACTTCTTGAAAATTATAAGGGGGAGCACAGAGACCGTGTGAGAAGTATCATTTTTTTGTTTTCGTTTTTTTCTTATTTTTTGGATAGAATTGAAAAAATGTTGCTAAATTTGATTCGGCTGATTTCTGGTAAATCCCGTTTGCTCCAATGTTTTCCGCTTCCCTCTTTACTTGTGGTAGCCGCTGTGGTCAGCGTAGACGCTGGCATCATGACCAATGCTGCTGACGGGGTAGTGGCTGACGGGGTAGCTGCTGACGGCAACGGCGGGTGCGTGCTTCACAACGGAGTGCGAGACGACGGGCACCTTAACGTAGACGGGGTAGGGACGGTCGACAGGGATGTGCACGGGCACCTTCTGGACCTTCTCCACATAGACGGGGTAGGGCTTCTCAACGGGCACGGGGTAGGGCTTTGGCACCTCAACGGGCACTGGACGATCGACTGGCACATGGATGGGCACCTTCTCGTGGCGGATAACTTCGTAGGGCTGGGGAACTGGGACTGGCACCTTCACGTACTCCTTGACGGCAATGGGAACCTTCTTGATGACCTCATAGGGCTGTGGCACAGGCACTCTAACCTCAACGGGCACGCGCTTCTCATGCACAACTGGGTAGGGGCGGTCGACATGCACGGGCACTGGGATGCCCTTGGTGATCGTGATGGTCTTGTGCACATCAGCCTGTTTGCTGATCACGTAGGGAGCGGGAATGGCATGAGATTGAACGGCAATGGCGGGTCCGCTGTGGCCATAGGCGACTCCAGAGCCGCTGTGTCCAACAGCAATAGCGGGTGCAGAATGTCCATAGCCGCTCAGACCATAGCTATGACCACCGCCAAGGGAGCCGTGACCGATGTGGCCAACATCCAGACCAGCATGGCCATAGCCGTAGCCCAGATCGAGCAGACCGCGCTTGTCCAGCTTCTTCTCCAGCGGCACCTTCTCTTCTTCGGGGTTGCTGGCGCAGGCAGAGGCCACCAGCAGAGCAGCTAGGCAGATCTAAATAAACGATACATTCAGTTAACTTGTTCAATGGCCTACCTCGTAGGGAGTTCTGCTTAGTTGTAAACATTAATTGATCATAATTCGCAACCTGTTCTAGTGCAATGGCCTATAAGTTGTGCAATATTTGTGGTATATTTATTAGATAATCGCATTAGAAAGTTATTCAGTGATATGACGCCCATTTGGCTATAACATTGTCGGTTTACTTCGCTTTCAAATGGGCAAGTGAAATTCAAATGTGCCCCGCATGCGTAATGCGTCCACAGCTGCGTCTGCGTCTGTGTCTTCGGCTGCCCCATCAACGCCCACAGACATGACAAAATGTTCGATGCAGACGTCACGCATGGGCAGCTCCCTCCGCCTCACCACCGCACTTGGAGGCAATGTATCGGTGTTTTTATCGTTTGTGTCTTTAATCATATTAGTTGTTGCCATTTTAATTGATTTGCTAGTTGGCTTAGTTTGATTGCAGTTAAACGTGCCTGGCAATAAAATATGATGATCATTTATAGAGAGTCCACAATTAGCCATTGATTTGTTCAAGTTGAAGTTTATCATTTACTGTTTGATTTTGTATTTTGGCTAAGACATTATGCAATTAGCGGACAGGAAGTGAATGGATCGGTCAAGCACCCAATACCTGATTTGAAGAGTTTTCATATACTAGAGCTGCAGATACTACAACTTGTTGGACTAGAAGGTCTGGGAATGTTACATTTAATTTATGTGGGAAGGGACTTCAATGGGAATTCATTGGATTACAATTCCATATTTCTCACATTTAAATAAACAATTTATAGAGTCTTTTTCTATGTTTCTCAATTGCGATATTTACACATAATTGATTTAAAAATAAAAATAAATGTAATTGTTATTGTTACTTACGAAAACTTTCATTGTGAAGTGTGTTGGGACTTGCCAAGGCTGTAAATAAAAAACATTGTTTGTATGTTAATAAATTAAATTGTTTACCTATAATTATCTCATACTAAACTGAGAAAACTATTACTAGTAAAATTTCTTGAGAATTTCATAATGATCTTGGTTTTATCAAAACAATGTTTGTTAACACATTAATATTTAATTTTTCTTAAGATTTCGCTTTTAAATTTTGCACAAACAATATTGAAAATACAGAAAACATTACAATTTTGCACAAGAAACTTAAAAGTAAAGACAAACTTTGACACTTACAAGCAACTCAGATATTATATTGAAATTAAGTGTTTAAGGATTGTAGAATCACACACGATTCCAAACCTTTGACTGGATGCTGTCTGTGGTCAGTGGCGCACTTTTATACCCCCAATGAGTTTTTGTGTCGAAACGAAACTGAAAACGTCGCCAAGCTCAAGTAGCTAAGTTAATAGAGCGCCGTGATAAAAGCTTTCAAAGCGCAACCGCAACCGCTGAGAGACGCTGTGCGTGCTCTCCCTCTCTCTCTCAGCAAAGCTCGCACTATTTGTGCTGGTATTTGTGAGCTTTGCTTGTGTGCGTTGACTCGGAAAGTTTGCAGCGGAAACGCTTACCACTACTAATGCAGGGCACGAACACCACTTTAAAATCTGCTAAGCTTTGTTTGTAGTGGTACAACGAGGTGCAGAATATCGAGATTTTCGAAATTGATCAACTTAAAAGTCATTAAAAATGTCTACGTTCACCATAAATTACTTTTGGTAAGAGAAACAATGTGCTCTGGGGAATTCCAAAAAATATCTTATTTATTAGATTAATCTTCTTTTTTCAGACTACTCGAATGAAAAGAAATGTCATAAGATTATTTTGAACAGTTTTTAATGGAGTTCTATCTGGTTTTTTTCGTGGAGAAACCAGATTTCAATAGCAGTCACTCGGGCAAAACCCAAATTAGTCTTACATAAAATCATATTGTCTTGTACATATTTGTTTAGTGCCTCAGCAGTTTTATTCTATAATTATCAAAATAAAGTATAAATTAGAATGCTCTTACGACCAATTTTGAAATTAAAAAATATATGTATACTTTTATGGAATTTTGCTGCATAGTTTTGCCTAGTTCCCACATTTCTCATTTAATATTGATTTATGCAACTCAGCTTGCATAATGTGAATCGCAAAACCACATTTGACAGATGTGATAAGACTTTCAATGTCTAATTTACGACTTAGTTACGACTTCATCAGGGAATGTTTTTTCTACACTGAGCCGAACAAAAAACTTAAGCGATAATAGATATTTAAATTTCATTCGAGAATCAGTAATAATAATAATAATAATTTATAAATTAAGTATTACTCGATGCATCAACTGAACAGTGCTAATTTTATTTATTTACTAATCGTCAACTTAGAGCAAATGCTACAAAAGGAATGTGAGTTTAAAATACATAACATTCTTAAAGTATTAACATTAAGCTCGCAGCCAAGTTCTATGATTTTGTTGTGTCAATATGTAATTTATTTATTTCTAAATAAGAAAATATACAGTACAGTTCTCCACTATAATAATAAGAAAATAACTATATATTTAGTGTACCATAGCTATACTTCCTCAACGGAAAGCTGGAAGCGGAAGCTGTGTGATATGTGATAAGGGCGGCATTGGACCTGTGATATATTGATAGGATTGTTGTCTGTTGACACATTTTGAGCACTCATTGAAGCCGTGCGTTGTGGTACATTATTGCAATTGCAACTGCACCACATAACCATGAGACAGCAATAGCAAGAGATCGTGTTTCTAATTTAAATTTGCAACAATTTTGCAACAAATCTGGATATCAAAGTAGCTACTGGAGTTGACTCTTGAGCCAATCTCAGGGGATTGTGATTGTGAGTATTGCACTGCGTGAGAGTTGTTGTGCCGCAAAAGTGAAAGGCCTTTATGGGTCGCACAATTCAGATTATATATCAGATGGATAGATTAGGAAATTGACAGAAAAATTATTTTTAATCTCTTTAAGGCGACAACAAATTAAACCTGTTGGGTATATTAGGCCCTGATTTGAATTTAATATTCCACAAATATCAATTTGTATTTTCTATTGTATTTTTCAATCGATTCTAAAATGAACTTCTAACTGGAAAAGCAATCATATTTTGAGCGACCTTGTTTATACCTATATTAAACAACTTTCCAAATTCAAATGATATAATTTTTAATGGAAGATCAAATCAAATGTCGGAATATCGAATGAATTGAATTGATTATGATATGTATATTAATGAAATGGTTTGGACTAAAAGTAAACTGTGGAGTTTTTAAAAAGTTGAGCTTCTTTTAAAAAGTCTACGAGGCTGTAAAGATTATGTATTTCACTTTAATTAAGCCACAAATGTATTAGTATAGTTTTAATTAAAATTCGATTTGTTCTTAGTTCTAGTTTAAAATGTTCTAGTTCTTAATTACATAACTTAAAAAACTAGCCTACATTTTATTGTGGCATGTTTTAAGAGGTGCCGTTGGTAGCATTGGTAGCATCCACTTTAAGGCACAATTGGACAAAGTGGTCAACTTTTACTTTCGCAAAATGTGTCGTTTTCTATGTTCGACCAGATGGAACCAAGCCAACCGATTCAACAACCAGTGCAGCTGCCCGAAACAATAACAACAACAACTACAGCAACATCAACAGCAATAGCAACAACAAAAACAGCGACAAACGTTACGATTCTGTCAGACAACGAACCCAACAGATGCGAGTTACAATTGAGAGATGCCGGCGTTGGGGCAGTTGTTGGCGGTAGATGGAGGCGGTTATGCTGGTGGAGGTGGAGGTGAAGGTGGAGGCAGGGGGCTGTTGGTGGTTTGATGTGGAGGTTGCTTTGTTGTGACTTGGCATGCGACTTGGGCGCTTTGTTGCATGCTCCGGATTGCAACATAAAAGCCAGGCTAGTGCTTGTTATAGCCACTCCCCTTAACCTCTCCAGCCCCTCGTCTTGCTGTTAGTTCAACACACTCGTGTGGCTGCTGCAGTTGCATTTGCAGTTTTTGTGCTTCGCATTTCAGATTCTCATGTTTGCCATCGCCATAAATTGTGGTCAACCGATGCAGCCGATGCGACGTAATTCATTGATTATAACGACAACAATAACTGCAATGCAATGGAGTAGCCCCCTCATTCCCTTCCTCTCCTCACAATGCTAACTAACCTCTGAGCATTTGTTACCTGCTGATTTATGGCCAATTGTCTGCACATGTGTTTGTGATTTGGTTATGTTTGTTTTGTGGGTCTCTCGGTCTTTTCGAAGAGCCAGCCACTTGATCAGACCGATTGGTTTTGTTTGTAATTCAATATGCGAAAAGGAGGCCTAAAATTAGCTAATATAATTATGGGTTATTATAGCCACAAGATAGACAGACAGACATACAGATAGACAGCTAACATGAGGCCATAATCTTTTAGGACAGTCTTTTGCTGTCTTTCTGCCATGCGATTATTCACACAATTGTGCTGCAGTGGGACTTACATATATAGATCGTGTGTGGATTGCAGCAGATCTTATATAGTGCATATATTCAGATCGTCTGGTGATTGCAGACAGACAACTCGCTTGCCACACAGTCTGAGAATTTAACAAACGTGTGGCAAACAGACAAACACACATATTATGTTCGTAACAACTAGTTGAATGCAAGTTGTGAGAGAGCACTGAGGTACTCTTTATGAGATATAGTCCAAATTAAATTATATCTATTCCCATTTACAATTTAATTAACTTTTCCAAAACGAGAAAAATTATTAACTGTTGGATACATGAAAGAAACCTCTTCAATTTTGTAACCTTCTTTTATAAAGACAATTAGAAAGTAGTTTATGTTTATTCAGTAAATAAGTAGCTTAAACTCATTTAAATACAGAACAGGAAAACCTTTCAGTCTCATTCAGTTGCCCTCACAGAGTCATGACTGCTAAAGTGAAGGTACCCGTAAATTAAACCCTTTGTTATTTTAGACTTTTCCATTCCTTAATTAATATTCAACTTTTCGATTTATTTTAATTTTTATATTAATATATGCTCATGCCAAGTGAACGAAAACAAAAAAAAACTGGTCTCTTGTCGGAAATTACTAAAGTTTTTCACTTGATATGTCAAAATGCCAAATCGTTGCAGCATGCGAACGATCGGCCAGCCTATGTTTATATATGGTAGGTATAAAGTATACGCCCTGTTGGCCATTTGCGCGGTTTTTCGTGGCCAGCCGCAAATCATTTAAGCGCCACAGGCGTGCAAAACTATAAAACTAGCTACGACAACAACAAGAGAAGCATTGAGTGGAAAATAGAGCACAGCTTCCTTTAGACATCGTTTTATAGTAAGTAAGTCTTCGGCTTTGATGGTTTTTTTTTTGTTGCTTTCAGTTAGTCGCCGTTTGGCCGCTTAGAAACATTGCGGATGCAATCACAGACAAGAAGTTGGGGCCGGTTTTTGTCTTGGCCATAAATAGTTGTTGTTCGATGCGGTGCGTTGCACAATGCAATAACTTGAATGCACTTTCAGTTTCAGTTTCAGTTATATGTTTTGATTTCGTATTCGCATTCGAATTTGGATCTGGCTTTAACTGTGACACAAAACCATTGCCAGGCATCGCAAGAGACACTTTGTTCTGCTCTTAATTATATCATTAATTGTTATTTGTGTTGTGCTAGATCCGTTTGCCAGCTAATTAGCATTTAATTTGAGCTGACAACGTCATAACGTAGCAGTTGAACCGTTCTCCATTGATCTCGAGATCCGTGCCAAGATCCGTGCGCATAAATCAATAATAAATATCTCAGTCATTCCCCTCTGTCGCAGTCGCGGTCTTAGTCTGAGCCAAACAAACGACTTGATATCATACTAAACAATTCGCTGAAGGCAGTCAAGATACGTTTAGATCGCAGGTTGGCTAAAAACGTACGAACTTGATCTAATTCTCTTAAAGTACAATACTAGTTGCTCAACTTAATTATTTTTTATTTATTTATAAAACTGTTTGAACAAGTATATTCTTAATAGTGTTTCATTGCAAACTCAACCATTTATACCCTGTTCTCATAATTTAATTTTTGAAAATTTATTTACAATATAAGAGGAATTAAAATGTATTCTCAAAATGAATTTTATATAGAATATATATATAGAATTTATGTCATTTATGTGCAAAATTATGTTAAGTACTTAATTTCTCCGTTGCTACATTTATAAACGAGTAATTAAATAATAATAATTCTATTTGCAACAAGAATTTTCCATGTAACTTCAGAAACATCAGTATATTGTGTGTCAGCTTCTTATATCCACTAACAATTACGGTATAAGTCGTGAATTTCTGTTTGATAGTCCCATAAATGTTATAGACGGTAGTTACTTCAGTTTAAAATTTTTATGAGCT
This sequence comes from Drosophila histrio, assembly GCA_958299025.2. Lineage (NCBI taxonomy): Eukaryota > Metazoa > Arthropoda > Insecta > Diptera > Drosophilidae > Drosophila > Drosophila histrio. Next base: position 31,273,020 of record OY282580.2, on the reverse strand, counting down.
TGGCTGTGGTTAGACACACTTGTTGTCGTTTTTAGATCAAAAATGTTTGTTTTGTGTGTGTTGTGAATGTCACGTTGATGTGAACACGTTAAGGTCATTTGGATTGCTGTGCTGTGGTCACTTGGCCGTCCACTCCGAGACACAAATGTGGTTCAATGTCCATTGCAGGCAATCATCAACCGCTGACCAACCGTTCAGTGAATGCACTCAAACGTTTCGCTAGACGCGTCTGACAAAATTCAAATTGTAAATGCTGGGTCAAGATGTCAAGAGTCCAATAATTTTGGGCATGTAATTTTGATTGTTTTTTTCTTACACCGACAAGACTTCTTTGCATTACTTTTGTTATTGATATTAAATATGTATATATGTTGTTGTCATTGCTGTTGTCATAGTTATCTTTTCCCATTGTTGTGCTTGACAAAGCGAAAATATTAATTTGATATTTGTCTAGTTTACGGCATAGCTTTGACATTTGTCAGTTTTTTACTCTTGGATTTTGTAATTAACTATGGGAAATATTCAGGGAAAACTTATAGCTTTAAGTAATTGAATATATCGTATATCGTATAGAAATATGAAGGTATAAATAATAAACATTGATATAAATATTGGCAAACTTATTTTAATTAGCTATGTTATTAGCTATGTTAGACAATCTCTTTCTTTATTTTATAAGTTTAACTACCATTATTGCAGCTAGAGAAAATACGTTGACATAAATAATTTTTCCCATTTATTGCCGAAGCCATCGTCACACATTCCCGAAATATTTGCCAATGAGTATGTTGCAAGCGTTTAAGAAAAAGAGACGAAAATAATTTTAATGCACACTTTTCACAATGTTCGATCACGTCGAGACATAGAAACAACGTGCCAAAGTGCCATTAAGTGCATCGGCAACAGCACCAGCAGCAGAAACAGCAACAACAACGACAACATTAACGTCATCTACAACAACTATAGCAAGAGCAAAAGCAACATTGTGTGGTATGTTATGTTTTTGGCACTTGGCAGCAGTTGCCACATCGTCGCCACATTTTCCCAGAGACTCTCTGATCGAGACCGGGCTGAAGACCGAATTTTAGACCAAGACGGTGTCTCAGACATGACCCAATAACAGGGATTAGGCGACCACGACACGGCAGCTGCTGCTGCTGCTGTTTCTGCTGCTGCTGCTGCATCGCTGGCAGAGTGACTTGGACTACTATGTCTGTGTGTCGACTGTTGCCACTGCCACTCAATCATTGAATCAAAAACACTGGGCCTGGGCGACGAGGCACCAGTCTACGTCCAGTCAATCAGTCAGGCAGCTCGGCAAGTCGTCAGCCCCAGAGACAACGTACCAACGCCAAGCTTTGCCGGCAATTAGTCCAATTTTTTGCTGGTTTGTGCTGAAATTAAGTGTTGCGAAAATTCTTTCAACTGTTTTCTGCTTGGACATGGAACATGTGTTTCGCGTCGCGCTCTGCAATGGGAAATATTTGAAAAATCTTTAATTCTCTAAAGCCATTCACAAAACGGCTCCAATTATTGAGCTGGTTTGGTGCTGCGGGGCGTATGAGCAATGCCGTTAAACTGAACGCTGCTAATGAATGGTTCCAGGTAGCTCGACTCATTTCAGTTGAGTTGAGTTTCAAGATATTCATTTGGTAACTAGGTAAATAAGATATTTTCTAACTTAACCTATTGTAAATTTCATATACGCTAAAATTGAATCTTTCTAGTCTCTAATCAAAAGACTTTGGAAAAAAACCTGATATTCATATGCGGAATTATTAATTATTACAGGATAGTACAAAATAGCATGATAAACAAAAACAACGACTATTTATGTATAACCCTAGACGAAATATGTTGGAATAGAGCTAGAGAGAGTAATTGAATACGAGACCATGCACCCAAACCTTTGTGCAATAAAGATGCAACAGTTTGAGATTGGGTGTATCTCCAAGAACAAAATAATTCGCAAAAATTTATTTTCTAATTTGCACAAAACCATGTATTTTTTCAATTATAAAAAAAATTAAGTTTTTAAAAATGTAATTGTAATAATTTAATACTGATTATTCAAAATACATACTATTTTTCACTATATTATATTATAGTATGGGTCTAACTTACTTAAGTAACAAGGGCCTCAGAGTTCTCCGAGTACAATGAACGAGTAATAAAATTCTGTCGCAAATAATTTAACTAGTAATTTAAGTGTTTGATGTTATGCTATATCTAATATCTTATATAATTTATTGTTGTTAATAATTGTCGTAAATAATGAAATTGTGTTTTAAGTATATATTAAATATTATATATTTTTGAATATTAATTATAATTAACATATTAATATATAAATTATATTACTATGTATTCCAACAATATTATTATTACATTATGAAAACAATTTAAATATTTAAAGATGTTTTAATAATTTGTTTGCTTTACAACTTAATATTACTTTTATTAATAAAATCTTAAATTTCAACTGTGTTTTAAACCTTACTTATTTTTGGATTATATTCTAAGATCTGTATAAATCAATTTGTGTTTTGTTTAAAACACGCTTTGCGAATAGAAAACAAGTTCTAGTTTTCGTAGCAAATAGTACGTGTATCTTATTATTATATTATATTATCTTCTAAATGTAAACAACAATTGGTAGAAGTGAATCCCCTGGAACAACAATCAAATCAGCTACCAACTTGCGCGTCGCATTAAAAATCTTTTGTTTGTCCAAAATAAGTGGCTTCGATATCATCAACGACCTTTGTCCAACTATAAAAAAAATATACCAGCTGATTGAATTTTAAACCAGTCGGAAAGGCTAAAGTTGAAGTCGACTATGAGAGACCCTTTACTTATTCTTCAAAATGGAAATAAGAGTAACACTAACAGTTCCTATAAAGCGTTTTAACGTCAACATGCTCTTCTTCTTTCTTTGACCCGACTCTGAGTAATATTAAGTCTTGAATAGCTTCCGAGTTTATTATCCGATCGCAATGCTCGCAATTTTCAGGATACATTAGGACCCCGATGCTTGTCCTTGTGCCAAAATTCAAGACTCCAGTTTTTAAATTGACCATTATATGGGATTTTAATTTTTTTTAATAACTTCCGAGATTATTATCCGATCGCGAAATTTTCAGGATACGTTAGGACTCTGATACTCGTCCTGTGTGCCAAATTTCAGGACTCTAGCTTTAATATTTTTTGTTTTATGGGATTTCAAAAATTTTGTTGTCGATTTTTGGGGGCGGAAGGGGGCGTGGCAAAATTCTAAAACAAACTTGACCTTTGTGCAGCCCTTAGGAGTATTCTCACCAAATTTGGTGACCCTAGCTCTTATAGTCTCTGAGATCTAGGCGCTCATACAGCAGCACAGACGGACAGACGGACATGGCTATATCGACTCGGCTGTTGATGCTGATCAAGAATATATATACTTTATGGGGTCTGCCGGACTTCCTTCGACCTGTTATGCACATTTTTTTTTTTGACAAACTTAATAGACCCGTTTTACTTTTTTAAAGTAAAGGGTCTAAAAATATGATTATGAATAAAAAGTTATCTCTGACATGCAGAAGATCAGATACCCTCGCAAAATAATTGTATTCAACATTTAAATATTTAACTGATTGTTCCTATGATATGTATAGTTTCCAGTTTATACCAAAAGTTATAAGAGTGTATAAGACAACTTGCGAATTCGATTGAGATATACCAAGAAACAACAAAGTATTTTATTCGATTCGTTCTTTTTGGTGTGCCGCGTCTTCCTTAATGTGAAGCACATTTCTTGACAAAATTAAAATCCCATATGCAAGGGTATAAAAATATTATTTGAACTTGTTCTGGATCACACAAAAGTTAACTTGTTTGGGCTGACAATGTGCAGAATATTGCATAATCATAAAAAGTCAAAACAAATAATCAAATATTAAATTGAGAAATGAGCGACCCTGAGTTTTATATATACATTTTGAATTCTATAGACAAACTAAGCTCTGCAAAATACGCGCCTATTAATTATTATAATTTTATATAGAGGTGTGTCACAGAAACAGAAACACAAAAAAAAGAATATTTATAAGTCTTCATGAACTTTCGTAAATTGATTTAATATGAATGGTTCCAGCTTTAGTTTTGAAAACTAGCTTATTGTGTGAACTTAACATTCATTATTTTAGAAAAAGAGAAAAATTGATTAAATAGACATATTTTACAATATCAACTCAAAAGTACAGGTAAAGCCACACAAATATAAATTTTTGATTGATTTAATGATTTACTTAAACATAATATAAAAATTATTTAAAACCAGTCGGAAAGGCTACAGTCGAAATCGACTATGAGAGACCCTTTACTTATTCTTCAAAAATGAAATAACAGTAACAAACTTAGAGACTTATATATAAACCTAAATAAATTTGACGCTGCTCAGATTAGCTTCCGATTAATTGAATATAATCGTTTATGTTAAACTTGAATCGTTAACATACAAACGTTAATCTTAACATACAAATGTTGATCTTAACATACAAACGTTAATCTTAACATACAAATGTTGATCTTAATATACAAATGTTAATCTTAACATACAAATGTTAATCTTAACATACAAATGTTAATCTTTTCATACAAATGTTATGTTAATATACATGTATGTAATGCATACATACTTTATTAAATATAATACATTGGCATTTATGGTAGAATTTGTTTATAAAAAATAAAATATTGTTTTATTTTATTTAATTACTGTAATTATAAATTTAAAATATAATAAAAAAAAAAAACAAAAAAAAAGTGTGCCTCTTGTAGGTTTTGAACTCCAGACCATTGCGCCAATGAAGCCATTGTCGATTATTTAACAATTTTTAAAAATAGAAAAAAAACTTGTCACAGGCAGCGAACGAACTCAAGACCCCAGCGCAAGAATTCGACATTCTAACCACTGCACCACTGAGGCCATATTCATAAGTTTTCCAATTACTAGTTTTCTACAGAAGTGAAATTAATAATTTAATGCCTTAAGTTGCTGCCTGCACATTTTCTGCCTTTGTACATTTGATAATTTGTTTGCTTCAAATCTCCGGTGTTTATTGTCCGATTTTGATGAAATTTTATGTTTGCCGATTTTGGAACTTGTATCTTTTAAATTACTCGAGGGGGCGTGGCAAAATTCTAAAACAAACTTGACCTTTTCGGGGGTCACAGGAGTATTGTTACCAAATTTGGTGATCCTGGCTCTTATAGTCTCTGAGATCTAGGCGCTCATACAGCAGGACAGCAGGACAGACGGACAGACGGACATGGCTATATCGACTCGGTTGGTGATACTGATCAAGAATATATATACGTTATGGGATCTGCCGGACTTCCTTCGACCTGTTACGCACATTTTTTTTTTGACAAACTTGCCGTTTTGCTTTTTATACCCTGTGCCCATTGAAAATGTGCAAAAGCGGTATAATGAATTTGTGTGAATGTATGTAACAGGCAGAAGGAGGCATCTCCGACCCTATAAAGTGTATATATTCTGAATCAGTATCAATAGCCGAGTCGATTGACACCTGTCCGTCTGTCTGTCCGTCTGTCCGTCCGTCCGTCCGTCCGTCTGTCTGTCCGTCTGTATGAACGCGTGGATCTCAGCAACTATAAGAGCTAGAGACTTCAAATTTGGAATGTAGGTTCCTGAATACCATACGCAGATCAAGTTTATTTTTATTTTGCGATATCTCACCCCCCGCCCACGCAATTAGAAGAAAACCTCAAATTCCAAGATAATTCAGCCTAAAATGACTGATAGTTGAAGTATAACTCACGCTGAGCAATTTGCTGCAAGTTTCATCGCGATCGACCCATAAATAAAGGAGATATTAAGGAATTTGTTTTAATTCCATTTTTTGGCAAAAGCGAGAGAGCATAAGAAAATTCTATTTGCGGAAACGAGAAAGCATATGATAATCTGATGTTTTGCACTGTCGGCCGCTGTGTGGCGCATTGTGTCATGTGGCACGTGGCGCCATCCATCGGCCACACTCAGAACTATGCATTGTAATGTAAATTAATATTAGCGATTCTTTACACGCATGTCTGTTAAGATAATACGGCTTAAATTAACAGAATAACCACGCCTAGCAATTTGCTGCAAGTTTCATAGCGATCGACCCACAAATAACGGAGATATTAAAGAATTTCTATTATTAACATTATTTCATAGTTGTTGGCAAGAGCGAGAGCACATATATGACAATCTTCTTTGCACTATCGCTCGCCTTGTCTTCCTCCCGGGAATGTAAAATTAATATTTGCGACTGTTTACACTCATCTTCGTTGAGATAACACAGCTTAAATTGACAGTACGACAACGCTAAGTAATTTGCTGCAAGTTTCATAGCGATAGACTAATTAATAATGGAGATATTAAGGAATTTGTTTTATTGCCATTATTTCATTATAATTGGCCAGTTGTCCAACACTGTCCTACATTAGTTTAAAAGTTGTGCAGCACTGACAAACTGAATAATTACTATTATTATATTAATTTATATTTGCGATTGCTTACACGTATGGTTGACAATTCTACGTTTCTATCATAGTATTAAAATAACTTAAATTTTCTGCATTACCAAAACCCATATATATAAACATTGCCTAAAATTTCAAAAACAAATGGTTTGGCGCGCAATAAGATAACAGCTGTGTGCAAGAGAGAGAAACATAGGGTGTTGCCAGACTACATACAGTGCAATTCCACTATAATTAAAATAGTTTTCCAAAATACTTTTATTTTAAGACCTGCACAGGGTATACTACTGTCGCGCCCGCTCGACTGATCGGCTTGTTTAAAGTAAAGGGTCTAAAAAACTTAGATATTAAGAATATATTTATAAAGTTTCAATTTACTGTTTGTCACACATTTTTACACAGTTGCATTAATTAATTGAGAAAGAAAGAAACTGAGTTCTTATATGATTACTTAAAAAATGCCGCATTAAATTCCGTGTACATTTAAAAAACCAAGTATTTTGCGAGAGTGTAATTAGATATCTTGGACATAAATGTGACTGAATAAGAGCTGGCTGAGCAAACCGCAATTACCGGGTAATAAAGCAGACTTTTGCATGGTTGCGAAATGCAAAAAAACAACTTTAATATCGACTGCAATTCGCTATGGTTTAGTTGTAATTGCGACTCGACCTTGAGCCACTATGTTGAGCCCAACAAGCGATCGAGTTTGCACTTGGCTGTAGATCAACTCTCACCCAGAACAATTGACAATTTTTACCTACCAAGCGTATGGTCAATAAGCGTGACCGTTGCCATTCTAAAAATTATGTTATTTAACCATATACCATATCATGTTTGTGTTTTGCAGATACTTTTTCTCCACGGTGCTGCAGTTTCAGCTTTATAGACGAATGTGCCAAGCCGCCGGTCAATATGTGCCCAACGATCCGAGAAAACCATTGCACAAATGCGACATCTATCGGCAGCCAGCCGCGGGCAATATACTTAAGTAAGTCAAAAGTTGATTTAAAATAAACAAACTGGAAAAATGTCAAGTTATTTAAGATACGTATAAGAAGGAAAAAAATATATTTAATAATTAAAATGGCTTATGAAATTTTTATACAATTTTCAGTGATAACTCAGGTGAAATACCTACGAGTAACTTCATTCGACAAAAAATAATAACAACCAATTTAATTTTTTAAAATTTTATTAACTTATATTATATTATAAAACACAGGCTATAAAAAGTTATCTGTATTTTTTAATTTATACATATGCTTATACTTTAATTATTGGTACGGTTTTGAGAATAAGTATCTATAACATATTGTATGTGGCTTTGTTAAGTTTTAAATATTATGATAAGAAAATGATATATAAATATACAAATTGGGTGCAAAATTATTTTTAATATTAAACTCTTAATCTCAATTGTTTCTTCTGCCAATTACATTTCTGTAGGAATCTGATGGCAAAGGGCGCTTCACAACCTTGGCAAGAGGTTCTGGAGGAGACGTTAGGAGAGGGCCGCTTAGACGGTACTGCCTTGAGGGAATACTTTGCGCCCCTGGAGGAGTGGCTGCGTTTGGAGTCGCTGCGTACGAATGAGTATGTGGGCTGGAACTACGATGGGGATTACTGCAAACGGAGTATTGAAACAGCCGGATTACAAATATTTGGTGGCTACTACAACGGAGTGAGCGGATCTGAGGGCAACATATTGATGTTAATCCTAACGATCTGGCTGTTATATCTATCTATATAACTACAACTATACTAAACAGTCAAATGCACTTAATTTTGTTGTAATATATTAATTTCCGCTTAATTCAAGTTGCATATTACGTAGACATCTAACCGAGTTGAACTTGAATTAATGCCAAAAACAATTCTAAATAAAATAAAGCCAAATAAACATAAACAAAACACAAATTGTCGGCACCCTAAGATTAATGTGGAAAGAGAAAACCGGTTCGTTGCGTTCCCAGCGGTGGTATCCAGCCAAGGAGTGGAGAGAGGGGGGGAGGCACCTCAGCAGTGGGCTGCGCTGATGCGGGTCATTGGAACGCCAACGTCGCACGCACATTTCAACTGTTGTTGTTATTGTTGTGGTTATTGTTGTTGCTTTAAAATTTAATCAAATAATAAAAATAATAAACAAACCGCTCCGACTGCAATTGCAGTTTTTGTTTTTGCTTGTCTCAACTGGTTTCCTTATTGTTTTTGTAAATTTGATTTAATAAATGCAAAAAAACGACATCGATGGCAACTGCAACTGCAACTTCAGTGTAAACAAGATAATCAACGCCGTTGTGCTGCGGGGCGTGGCATGGCACGACCGTGGGGTCGGCAGGAGGAGGAGCAGTGGGAAAACACAGTGTGCAACTCAGTGTCATTGTTCTAAAGTTTGTCTAAGAAATCAGATACTTTAGTTAAGTGAGTGCAGAGCAAGTAATCTGTCTGTCTCACCGTCCGCCTCTCGGTCGAGGGGTCACTTTACTTTCCTGTCGATTACAATAAACGAGCTAAGCGAGTCGGTTTGCGATTTGTGTGTGTGCGTTTGTCATAAAGAATATTATATCATTATTATTATCATCATCTCTGCTTGACTCAATTGAAAAGTAAGCTTCCAGGCGGTTTTTCAGTTTCTTTCCACATTCTTTATCATAACAAGTAATAACACTTTAGTTAAAAGAGCAATACAATAGCATCCCCTGTGTCCTGCCCTGAGATATCCTTAAAACACACAAACATACAGCAGTTGCTTCTTCATTTTGTGCCTCTTTGTATGTTAAATCTTGATGGAAGTTCTTCTGTAATTTTGTAGTTGATTGTAATCCAGTTAAAAGATGAATTGTAGATAAATTAAATAGAGTATGTAGGGTTAAGTTCACATGATAAACATTGGCGATCCGATGTACCCAGGATATGTCATTGCGGTCGGATAATTAAATCTGAAGTTATTTAAGAAACACTGTTTTGCAGTATTCGGACAAAATCAGAAGTGAGGAAAACTGACGTTACCATCTATAAGGCTTACCAAGTGTTTGTAAGTGTGTATGAGTTTTTGCGGATGATGAAGTTTAATATAACCCCACAGGGTATCACTGTGGACGGCATTCCACGCTAGTGACGAAAGCAGACCGTTTTTGGGGTAGTAAAGTTTGCTGGTAAAAATACACGAAAATCGAAAAAATTACGAATTACGAAATAACCCATAAATTCTAAATGCATAAATGCGAAAATAAATTCAAAGACTGCATCAGAATGACAGAAACTTGCTCTATATGCTTGTCACACAAAAAGGGTTAATTTAAGCTACCTTGATGAAACAGCAACAAAATGTCGAAATTGTCTCACTGAAATAATAGATTGATTGTGTACGAGGTGCGCATAAAGTAATATCCTCTTCACATTAAACTCCATCCTGCATCCGATTGCACTAATCGATATTCTCTAATATTGTCTTGGAATAATAGCTTAAACCATTTATTTAATAATAGAATTTTTCATTTCCAAGGTAGTTTTTGATGTGGTTATTGCATTATTTCTGTTTATATGCAAAATTTGTAAGTGAAATAATGTTGGTAAGACAGTTTCAAGCTGCGTGTTGGCTGAAACTTGTAGATTTTCTTATTAACGTTGCGGTCTACTTATTGTAGGATCTATTGATATTTGGGTTCGCTACTATCACTAACTGTCTCCCTCTATTAGCTAGAAAGAGACAAGCAACAGAAAAGCACAACAACGTCCATAGTAATAACAACAACAGAACAAAAGCGCGTTTACCTCGCAACAACGACAACTGCAACAACATGCTAAGGACATTATCAACATTTCTGAATTGGATGCAATCATCGTCATCGTCATCGGAATGTAAACTGTGCTGTGTGGCAATGAGTGGGCACAGATTGCTTGGGGAGGGGAACGCAACTTGATCGTTTCGGGGAGTTGAATGCAGTTAAATTGTAGACTGGTGTGTGCACTTGTGTGTGTGTCGCATTTCACTTTCGCTGTAGAATTTAACTGTGCATTGCGTACTTCCGCCCTGTCGCCGCCTCAACCTCAGTCCCAACCAAGCACAGTGGCCTTCATTAGCTCGACAAAATGTGTCGTCGGCGTCGACAATTTGCAATGACAACTGTTTTTATAATTTTTGTATAAACGAATTAGTGTGCGTTTGTTTACTATTTTTCGAGAAGGAACATGCGACTGAGCTGCGGGATCAAACAGTCTTTACGAGAGTCGCGCTACAAACGCACACGCAACGCAATTCGAGCGGAAAGAATCAGAAGTGTTTGCAAACGCAACGAAAGCAGAAGAAAGTAATTGACATTAATAACTATACAACTCATTGCTGTAATAAATAAAAACAAATTTAAAAAGAAAACACATTAAATTAATATCAATAACAAGTAATACATACAAAATAAAATACAATTAAAGTTATATAAAATATTTTATAAAATAATGAGTTGCATGCTCAAATAGTTACACAAAATCAAAAAATAGGCTAGCTACAAATATGAAGCTAACACAATTTAGCTGCAAGTTGCAGCTGCCTCTGCTTTTGCCTCTGATGCTGTTGCTGGTGCAAGTGAGCTTTACACACAGCCAGAACAGCAGTCTTCGTGTCAATACGAATCTCAAGGAGGTGGATGCAACAGCAATGGCCTTGCCGTCAATACAGACTGCGGGGAATATTTGTACACGCGAGGAGCCTTACGTGGAGGTGGTTGAGGTGCCGGAGGTGCAGCCGGTGCGAGTGCGCACGTCGAACTGGTGCCTGGACATACCGCCACGCTGCTCCTCATACAAGACGGAAATGCGAGAGGTGATGAAGGTACAGGTGAGTGCAGCTATTGTGCAGGTAGTGTGGTTAATATGCCTAAGTTGCCAGCAGGTGTTTAACTGCCGGCACTGCCTTTGCGGGTTGCGATTGCGTCATCCTAGCCGCTGGCAACACCTTCGCAGTGGCCATTTATCCAGTCTTAGCCAATTGCCCCACAAACCTGATTTCATTTGCTAAACCAGGAAGCCGCTGGCCGAAGCTATTCCATTAAATTGGCAACATTCGATGACCGCCTTTGATTATTTTGCTCATATTTTTGGTATATTTTATGGGTTCTGTCAAATAAAAAAATATAACAAAATATATAATAAGTTGCGCAAGCGCCGAGAGGAAACTCCAGAGCACAGAACGGAAGTCGCAGCTGTATGCGAAAAAACGTTGAAACTTCAATAGTTGCGACCGGTTTTGACCCACGAAAATACACGTCCTTGGCTGTTAAAAGTTTTATGAACTTTTGGGCCCATGCGACGTATACGCGATGTGTATTTTCAAAGTGAATGTAGCTGAATATAAGGTGTGAATAATGCGTGTGTTGATGATATATACAATAAGTATTATATTAAAGTGCTTTAAAGAGTCCTCACAAGGGAATTAAATGTAATTGTATTTTATGGCTGAATTTTAAAAACCCCGATTAATATTGAATATATATTAAACTAATTTTAGCAGTTAAAGCTCGTGATACAATAATTAATGTGAAAATACTGCCACTTGAGTTGAGTGTAAAAACTTTGAAGTGGATAAAAAAGCGAGAAAAATCGAGAAAAACAAGTGAATCGCAAATATGGTCAGAATCCGGTTGAATGTTTGGCGCCTAATCAGGTATGGCTGGTTTTTTCCTCTTTTTTTTTTGGAATAAGCTTAAAAATTATAATTATGTCATGGTGTCAGTGACAGAAAGTGCAAATGAAAAGCGGAAAATCCAGCATCTATGCGCAGGCAGGCCAACAGCGCAATTAAGTAGTCCACCAGCAAGGAGTTTGGGGCTGTTAGAGTCGAAGTCGAAACCGAAGCTGTTGACACACTTTCGATTGCATCACCTTAGCGTACGGCACGAAGTGGCCATAAGATGCAGGCAGTTTTGGTTTAGTTTACAGTTTCAACTTTAATTGTATGTATGTGCACATGGTGTGTGCGTGCCTGCTTTGCTTGATAAACATTAATTTCATAATTTAACTATTTAAGATTTCATCATGGATAATTGGGCAGTTGACAAGAAAACCTGCGGAAATTTTACAGATTTAAGATCAAAGACAATAACGTAAAAGAGAAAGATAATATGACGTATTAATTAAAATTAATTTGTCTTCCCAAGTAAATCCTTTTCCAGTTTTCTTAGTTTTTTCTTAGCAGCTGTTGGGGACTCCCAAATATGCCGTGAAATTCGAGTTTTGGTGTTAAACTTTTTGCTAGGAATATTTGTACAGTAAATGCCGCTACTAATTGCCAATTGCATTTAATTAATTAACATGAAACAAATACAGCAGTGCCAAAAAGCCATTTACAAGAAAAAAAACAAGTTTCAGTCTTAGCATTTGCAGCGGCGACAATGTGCCGAAAGATTAAAAAAAAGAATATCAAATTAAGTGAATTATATAAAACAACAGACGCAATGGTATAACAGTTTCTTCAACAAATGATTGATGGACTGACAGTTAGAGATGGATTGCGACAGTTCAGTGAGTGGGGGGCGAAAGATAGGGTGGTTGTGGGACAGGAAGACTAGTGCTGGAAGCTCTACGAGTTGTGGCCGTTATTTGAGTCGCATATGTAAATCATTGCTCAACATGTACGGATATTCAATTACCAGCCAAGTACTGCGTATGAGGTTTGTAAATATTTCTCATATTTATGGCGAGCATATGACAAAAGGCTGCAATAAAAGCTGCGCTTAATTATGCTTACAATGAATGAAGCATCAGCAGCAGGAAGCAAGTAAGAACGCTCTGATGGAGACTTTTCCACTACGACATACCCTGTAGTCAGCCCTAAGATACACTCTTCCTTTGGCTATGGCTGTTACGTACACATACATTCCAAAAACAAGCCGATCAGTCGAGCGGGCGCGACAGTAGTATACCCTGTGCAGGTCTTAAAATAAAAGTATTTTCGAAAACTATTTTAATTATAGTGGAATTGCACTGTATGTAGTCTGGCAACACCCTATGTTTCTCTCTCTTGCACACAGCTGTTATCTTATTGCGCGCCAAAACATTTGTTTTTGAAATTTTAGGCAATGTTTATATATATGGGTTTTGGTAATGCAGAAAATTTAAGTTATTTTAATACTATGATAGAAACGTAGAATTGTCAACCATACGTGTAAGCAATCGCAAATATAAATTAATATAATAATAGTAATTATTCAGTTTGTCAGTGCTGCACAACTTTTAAACTAATGTAGGACAGTGTTGGACAACTGGCCAATTATAATGAAATAATGGCAATAAAACAAATTCCTTAATATCTCCATTATTAATTAGTCGATCGCTATGAAACTTGCAGCAAATTACTTAGCGTTGTCGTACTGTCAATTTAAGCTGTGTTATCTCAACGAAGATGAGTGTAAACAGTCGCAAATATTAATTTTACATTCCCGGGAGGAAGACAAGGCGAGCGATAGTGCAAAGAAGATTGTCATATATGTGCTCTCGCTCTTGCCAACAACTATGAAATAATGTTAATAATAGAAATTCTTTAATATCTCCCTTATTTATGGGTCAGCGTGAGTTATACTTCAACTATCAGTCATTTTAGGCTGAATTATCTTGGAATTTGAGGTTTTCTTCTAATTGCGTGGGCGGGGGGTGAGATATCGCAAAATGAAAATAAACTTGATCTGCGTATGGTATTCAGGAACCTACATTCCAAATTTGAAGTCTCTAGCTCTTATAGTTGCTGAGATCCACGCGTTCATACAGACGGACAGACAGACGGACGGACGGACGGACGGACAGACGGACTGACAGACGGACAGGTGTCAATCGACTCGGCTATTGATACTGATTCAGAATATATATACTTTATAGGGTCGGAGATGCCTCCTTCTGCCTGTTACATACATTCACACAAATTCATTATACCGCTTTTGCCCATTTTCAATGGGCACAGGGTATAACAATATACCCTCTTTTCCATATTTTGAGTGGACTCAGGGTATTAAAAAGCGAAAAAGAAAAAAACTTGAATATCTGAGTTTATATTAAAATTTCCGCCTTATTAATTTATGCTGTGGTAAACACAAACAAATGAAATACTACACATATATACACGTCAAAAACATAGCTACAGATACAAATTCATCAGTAACTGGCAGAACAATGCGTAAGTTGGGCTGGAATTTAGTGAATGAAATCTGGGAGTACTTCGGGTTGGTGGACACTGCAAATGACTGTGAGAAGCTAGTCGGATTTAGTTATTCAATTAAATTGGCAACTCAAGGGGTGTGCGTAAGTGTCTGAGTGTGTATGTAGTTGTAGGCTTGCTCTGCGGGTCTCAGATTTATCATAATCAGCACTTTGGCTTTTGTAAGTTTCAAGAACTGAGCAGCGTTACAAAGTTCAATGAGGGACAGCGAATTGACATTGAATTGCTTGACGAGAAATATCGTACGGAATGTGCTCAGATATTTATAAGAATCTCCGCATTAGCTTCATAAATAAAATTGATAATTAAACTGATGAAATTTGAGAAAGTCTATATTTTAGCCATAAAAACAGATCTCAAGACACACTTATGATAGCTACAGATACTTAGTTCAAGTTTCAATTATAATGTGTCTATTTGTGTTATTATACCATTACACCGATTTTTACCCATTTTAACTGTGCAGAGGATTTCTAAACCCTCTGAATTTAAGTTATCTGTAGCATGGCTGATCGACAATCCGTTAGCTCGAAAGAGCTTAATTTTGAAAGCAAAATGCTGCATACTGTAATGCGCGAAATTTAAATTTATAAATTGTAGCATACTTTTACGCGATGCATATAAAATTCAAGTGTGGACCCAGACAATTTGCTTTATCTAAACTTGGCCAAAAATTAATTAAATTATAAAAGCAGCTTATATTGTTTTGTTGCCAGTTATACAACTCATGTCCAGCAGATTTCAATAATATAACAAATCTTCTTTAATTAGTTATATAAAATTAAACATTTTATTCAACTTCCTTATTTACCTTATCTTTGCAAAATAGTAATCTTAAGTTTTGAATAAATTGAAAGTTTAAAGCATATTAAAATATGATTTATGATTACACTTGTCAAGATTCTGATATTTTCTGCACTCGATAACTACGACGGTTCTTCACTTTAAAAGTAAAATAAATAGTAACTCCAATTATTACCACAAAAGCCAGAACTATCATAACAGTATCCCATCTGCACTTCGGCCTTGGTGGTTTTGGTGATTTCCATCGTGATCCAGGGTCTGTTGTTACTTCTGCGGTTATTTCCGCTTCTGACGTTGATTCTTCTGGTGCTGCTGATAATGTACTGTATAAACCACTGACATCCTGTGGTATACTAGGTGATTCCGATGTTGATACCATAGACACGCCGATTGCCAATGTCTCCAAATTCTGGGCGGTGGTACAAGCAAACACCAGCCACAGGAAAGTTGGGAAAATGAATCCCAAAAACTTGTAGCGATGCATTCTTGATTTTAGCTTAGTAAATATCTATTTAATGTATGATACGTCCAAGTTCGCAAGCTGTTTGAACATTACTGAGCAAACTCTATATATATTTCGGAGCTCGGACGCCGCAGCAGGAAATGCGAATTGATAACATTTTTAGAAGGCATTTGTGGTCACAAGATTACTGATACATATTTATGCGCAATGAATATTTTGGAATATTCTGGAATAAAGAAATATATATAGAGTAATAAATATGCGTTAGTGGTAATTCCATCAGTTGGTATAAAATGTAAATATAATTTGCTTAAGTGCCTCTATCAAATTGTTTATATTAGAATGACATCATTTTCTAGATTATAGCAAAAAAAAAAAAAATTATAATATAAGCATGCGTTGTTTCGATAAACATATAAAGCATTTTACAATTCCAAATATCGAAATACTTATCACAACTAAGTAATACATATACATTTTGTTTCTCACTATATCACCATCCTTTTAGAAACTGAACAAGACGCGCACAGTTCGCTTCTGCTGCCAAGGCTACGAGGGAAATCTCTCTGACAGTCATGCCAGTTGCAAACCCATTTGCCGGGGTGGCTGTGGGCGTGGCAGCTGCCTTATACCAGATATCTGCAGTTGCGAGGAGGGTTACACCGGTAAACACTGCACCCAGCGTGAGTAGTTCGTCTCTGAAAAGATATAACCTATTTTGACAGCTCGAGATCATTACAGGCTGTGATCACGATCGTTGGGGATTGGACTGTAAGAATCCGTGCCAATGTCGAAACGATGCTGTTTGCGACAATAAGACAGGTGTATGTCATTGCATTGCCGGCTGGGCCGGTCAGTTGTGAGTAATGTAATCGATATCTAACCGAATAATTTTGCTCATTCGATAATATTCCTTTTAGCTGTGAGCAGCCCTGCCCGCCGGGAACTCATGGCGTCATGTGTCGAAAGGCTTGTGAATGCGCTGAAAGACTGTGTCATCCGCAGACCGGTGAGTGTATTCGTCGGGATCATGTGGGTGCCTTAAATGTCAGTCACGTCGTGCTGGAGACCATCAATTCGACAATGGCCAATCTCACGCACAATATTAACAGCATTGCCAAGCGGATCGGCAGCATGCCAGAGGTCAGCCTGGATCAGGCCTCGCCAAGTCCCCTGCCCGAGGTTATACTGATCAAACAGCCTCTCCAGGAGGGTTCTCACACGCCCAAGATCATACTGCACGAGTCCAGCAATGCGCTCCTGGAGAACTTACACACAGCCGCAGCGGCAGGTGTGCCTGCTCCCGAGGTTATTCACGTCATCACGAGTGCCGGCAATATACCGCAGGAGCATCAACCGCAGCTGAATCTGGCTGGATTTGCCGCTGGCGAGACCAATCCAAGTCGAGGCGCTCATGATCATGAAGCCAGTCTGCTGAGCACATTGGTTGTCATTCTACTCGGACTGATGACTGCCATTATACTTGGCTTTCTCTATGTATATCGACGCTATCATGTACACAAGGAGGCTGTCATTTATAATGCCAATGGCACGATTACTACTCATCCCCATCCACATATCGCCCCCACTTCCACTCTCAATCCAGATGTTGTGATTAGTGAGTCGGCAGCTATGGGAAAAATTTTTCACGGCCCGCTGCCAAAACTTCCAGCAGCAACTGCGGTCAATCAAACCCAAACGAACGAGGGTATGTAAGTGTCGCCCGGCTGTTACGAGGGCGGTTCGATGAATAACCTGACATTTGTTTGTCTAACCAACAACCTTACCTGACAACCTATAGTTCAGCAGCTTTCACTTATTGAAATAATTGTTATCTTAGACATGCCAAAGATTTGTTTTACACTTTCAGAGTCCTATACTCAACTGTCGACTAGTCGTTCCAATGACAGCTATATGATATGGTAGTCCGAATTTACTGAAATTTCTTTAGGATTTATATATGCAATCTGTAAGTTTAATTGACAAATCATAAGAAATAGTAATCGATTTTCATTGTAAATCTTGAGATTTTTGACCGATCGTTCTTGTGGCATCTATATGATATAGTAGGCCAGTTTTAATCAAATTTTGTCTGGACTTCAAATCCATCTGTAAGTTTAGTTGAGATTTCTCAAAAAACCACAAGGATTTTTGTACCATAAATTATTTATTTATAGCATAATACATAATTAATTAATTAATTTTCGACTGATTGTGCAAAAATAATTATTTAATATGATAAGAATATTTCAGTATCTATATTTAAATATGTTTACAATTCACAAGCAACAATTCCTTCATGGTCAGAATTGTTGAGATATTTCTGCAAGAACAGTCTATACGTTTAGTCAAGTTATTCATCGTATTGTCCACGTAGTTCGTCATCTGATCTAATCTCTTAGGGATTTTTGTAGTTTCTCAACCGGAACTGTATGACACTCCCAGCAACAACTCATCAATTAGAACACCGCCCTATGCTTATGCTAGGAAGGAATCACTTTATTCAGTAATCTCACCCAAGTCGCGAAAGGGGAGTCTCGACTCGCATCTGTATGACGAGATACGATACCATCAGCAACATCACCAACAACAGCACTACCAGCATCACAACCAGCAACCACATGCCTCGCAAATACGCTATCAGCATTCCACCACAGCAGCCGCATACTTGCCACCTGCAGCACCATTGATGCAGCGCCAGTCTAACCACCAACCCCAGCACAACCCACATTCCCAGCATCATCAAACGCATAGTTCACATGTTTCCCACTTAATAATACCACCGCAGGATTCTAATTTTCTGCAGGTGCCTAACCAAATTACAACTCACAGAATTGCTCACTTATAGATTCTTCCCTCTCCAAAACTAATCTGAAAATATTTTTAACATTTTGTGAAAATATATTGCGGCTTCCAGAAATAAAATTGCATTGATATTTTTTATATATTTAGGTAGTTACATAAGTATTTATAATATGAACATTAATAATATTAATAATGAGGGGTGCCACAGAAACTCAAACCAACCGAAAACCAACCAAAAACCAACTCAAGCTGATTTTAGGTGACACAGAGACCTGTTCGAGCTGATTTTAAAATCTCTAATACTTTGGGTAGAGATTTGCTCGTGCAAATCCGGCTCGAAAAAAAGAGAAGCCACCCAGTTTTGGAATCAATTTAAAACGATTTGGAGTATTTAATATGAAATTGTATTTGCAATTTTTTTTTGTCTAATGAACTTAAAAATATTGTAGTTTAAGTTGACATACTTGCAGCTCTACGGAGTGGACAGTTTAGTGAATACTAAATCAAATTACTTTAAACAACGACAAAAATAAAAAATTAATTTATAACATTTTTTTCCGAGCAGTAGCAACTCTACGTCGTCATTTTCGTTTTGCACATTTACATCGACTAAACACTCCGAAAAGTTCTGTGTCACCTACGGTTTGGTCTGAGAGATTTGTAAACCAGTTCGAATCAAAATCTCTAGAGATTTCTGTGGCACCCCTGAATATGTTTTATAAGAAATGAATACAATTTATTTTATGCTTTTTTCATAATGTTGCTTGAGTATATATAAAATAAAATAATAATTGGTTGTTGTTGTTTAAGTTTTTAAGTAAAGCGGGATTCGAAAATCTTTTAGATTTCCATTCATTCTGACCATTGTAGAAGTAATTGTTGTAGGCTCTGTGGGTAAGTCTGTAGGTTCAACTGTCGTTGATGGTGTTGTAGTTATAACTGTTGTGGATGATGTAGATTTGGTTGTTGTAGATGGTGTAGATTTGGTTGTTGTTGGTGGAGTTGGGGAGTCCGTTGTTGTAGGCGTTGGCGTTTTAGTTGGGGGTGTTGTTGGTTTCAATGTTGTAGGTTTTGATGTTGTTGGCGAGGGTTTTGTTGTTGTTGGATCAGGTGGTGGCGGCGGCGGTGGTGTTGGTGTTGTTGTTGGTTCTGGTGTTGGATCTGGGGGCGGTGGTGGTGGCGGTGGTGGCGGCGGTGGCGGTGGCGGCGGCGGTGGTGGCGGCGGCGGTGGTGGCGGCGGTGGTGGTTCTGGTGTTGGATCAGGTGGTGGTGGTGGTGGTGTTGGTGGCGGCGGTGGTGGCGGTGGTGGTGGTGGTGGCGGAGGCGGCGGCGGTGGGGGTTCTGGTGTTGGATCAGGTGGTGGCGGTGGAGGAGGTCTAGGACTTGGACTAGGTTTTGGTTTTGGTGTAGTTGTAGGTATTGGTTTAGGTTTAGGAGTTGGTTTAGGTTTAGGAGTTGGTTCAGGTTTAGGTGTTGGTTTAGGTTTAGGAGTTGGTTTTGGTTTAGGTGTTGGTTTTGGTTTAGGAGTTGGTTTTGGTTTAGGAGTTGGTTTAGGTTTAGGAGTTGGTTTAGGTTTAGGTGTTGGTTTTGGTTTAGGAGTTGGTTTAGGTTTAGGAGTTGGTTTAGGTTTAGGTGTTGGTTTAGGTTTTGGTTTTGGTTTAGGATTTGGTTTTGGTTTAGGAGTTGGTTTTGGTTTAGGAGTTGGTTTTGGTTTAGGAGTTGGTTTTGGTTTAGGAGTTGGTTTAGGAGTTGGTTTTGGCTTAGGAGTTGGTTTAGGTTTAGGTGTTGGTTTAGGTTTAGGTTTTGGTTTAGGATTTGGTTTTGGTTTAGCGGTTGGTTTTGGTATTGGTTTAGGTTTTGGTCCAGGTTTAGGTTTGGGTGTGGGTTTGGGTCTAGGTTTAGGTTTTGGTTTGGGTCTAGGGGTAGGCCTAGGTCTTGGTTTAGGCTTAGGTCTAGGGGTAGGTCTAGGTCTTGGTCTTGGTCTTGGTCTAGGGGTAGGCCTAGGGGTTGGTCTTGGTCTAGGTCTAGGGGTAGGCCTAGGTCTTGGTCTTGGCCTAGGTCTAGGGGTTGGCCTAGGTCTTGGTCTTGGCCTAGGTCTAGGGGTTGGCCTAGGTCTTGGTCTTGGCCTAGGTCTAGGGGTTGGCCTAGGTCTTGGTCTTGGCCTAGGTCTAGGGGTTGGCCTAGGTCTTGGTCTTGGTCTTGGTCTTGGTCTTGGTCTTGGTCTTGGTCTTGGTCTTGGTCTTGGTCTTGGTCTTGGTTTTGGTCTAGGAGGAGGTTGTGGTCTATGTGGTATCAGTAGCCATCTTATGTAACGTGTGAGTCCTGTTAGCGCTTTTCTCTGTGATATCTCTAAGTTCCGGATGGGCGTTGGTTGGCAATTAAATTTTTTTCCACTTTTCAAAAACTTTTCATTATTATGACATATAAATTTATTATATACACACACTTCATAGGGACCGCATTTGGGTTTGCAATTATTTATTTCACAATCACCATAACACCTTTGTTGTGCAATATAATCCTCTAAGCCGATGCACTTGCCGTTTTTACACTGAGCGGTAGCACCAACACAAATATCCTTACATTTTTTAATGGTAGGAATGATTTTGGCAGTGGCAGAAACAATAAGGAAGAACACAATAATCAAGCATATGCGTCCTGAAATCCTACATCCCATGCTGTATACTTTCACTTTTCTAGCATATTTGCGTTGTTCAGGAATTCGCTATATACTGTACAAAAAATTTTTTAGTCTTAACAATTTATAAACAGAAATCATAAAAATGTGTTTACCGCATCTGCGGGTAGGATTAATTATAATTATTCATACTTTGGAAAATACGGGCAAGATGCGTAATGTCGGAAAAGTGACGATTAAGTCATTTATGATGGACAGACGAGTTTTGAAAGTGAGCTAAACTACAACGTTTACAAAAAACAAATCAGTTTGAGATATTAAATATTTGCAAAGGAAGAATTCTAACAAGCCGATCAGTCGAGCGGGCGCGACAGTAGTATACCCTGTGCAGGTCTTAAAATAAAAGTATTTTGGAAAACTATTTTATTTATAGTGGAATTGCTTTGCATGTAGTCTGGCAACACCACATGCTTCTCTCTTTTACACACAGCTGTTATTATATTGCGCGCCAAACCATTTATTTTTGAAATATAAGGCAATGTATATATATATGGTTTTTGTTAATTCAGAAAATTTAAGTTATTTTAATACTATGATAGAAACGTAGAATTGTCAACCATACGTGTTAGCAATCGCAAATATAAATTAATATAATAATATAAATTATTCTGTTTGTCAGTGGTGGACAACTCCCAGACTGTTGTAGGATAGTGTTGGACAACTGGCCAATTATAATGAAATAATGGCAAGAAAAGAAATTCCCTAATATCTCTTTTATGTGTGGGTCGATCGCTATGAAACTTGCATCAAATTGCTTAGCGTTGTCGTACTGTCAATTTAAGCTGTGTTATCTTAACGAAGATGAGTGTAAACAGTCGCAAATATTAATTTTACATTCACGGGAGGAAGACAAGGCGAGCGATAGTGCAAAGAAGATTGTCATATGTGCTCTCGCTCTTGCCAACAACTATGAAATAATGTTAATAATAGAAATTCTTTAATATTAGTTTACATTACAATGTATAGTTCTGAATAGTGTAGCCGATGGATGGCGCCACCTGTCACATTACACAATGCGCCACACAGCGGCCGACACTGCAAAACATCAGATTATCATATGCTTTCTCGTTTGAGCAAATGAAATTTTCATATGCTCTCTCGCTTTTGCCAAAAAATGGAATTAAAACAAATTCCTTAATATCTCCCTTATTTATGGGTCGATCGCGATGAAACTTGCAGCAAATTTCTCAGCGTGAGTTATACTTCAACTATCAGTCATGTTACGCTAAATTATCTTGGAATTTGAGGCTTTCTTCTAATAGCGTGGGCGGGGGGTGAGATATCGCAAAATGAAAATAAACTTGATCTGCGTATGGTATTCAGGAACCTACATTCCAAATTTGAAGTCTCTAGCTCTTATAGTTGCTGAGATCGACGCGTTCATACAGACGGACAGAGAGACGGACAGACGGACAGACAGACGGACAGGTGTCAATCGACTCGGCTATTGATACTGATTCAGAATATATATACTTTATAGGGTCGGAGATGCTTCCTTTTGCCTGTTACATACATTCACACAAATTCATTATACCACTTTTGCCCATTTTCAATGGGCACAGGGTATAAAAAGGAAACAGTTGTAACAAAATTAGATACTTATGTATAAGGCTTCAGGTTTTAATTAATTAACTAAAATGAACAAATATCCTAATAGTATGTTGTAAAATCAGTGTTCTCTTCTTCTTCCTCTATCCTGACACTGAGTAATATTGTGTGTTGAATAACTTCCGAGTTTGTTATCCGATCGCGATGAAAATAGTTATATTGAAGAAGAGAAAACCCTGGCACAAGAAAGTCTGCATATCAGTTTTATTCTGCGACGACAAGGCCAGCGTTATTCTTTAATCTAAAGGCAATTGAAAAGTATTCATGATTACTGGAACATACAAAAAAAAACATAATTCAAAAAATCGCAGCCATTTTACGAGCTCTAGTGAAGAGGTACATAAAAGCTTGAACCCTTTCTGAAAAATTTATAACGTAAATGTGGGTGGAGTTTTATGTCACCTCGGAAATTTCCACGCGGAAAAGTTTTCATCTCAATTCTATTTCACTAATGATTTCTGTGGCACCCCTGATAATTCAAAATAATGAATTCCGTCGACGCTCTATAATTATGCCGTATCTAGATTCATTGATTAAAGCTTTGAAAAAACTCCAGCTTTGTCGCTGTCCAAATCGCAAAACTGTCGGTGGGGAACTAACTCTTTGGTACAATTTTCGGAAGAAAAAGAGCTTGACCGAAAATAACTCAAAGGGTTTGGATCTTGTAGAACTATTAAACGTCGCAGACAAATTTTTTCCCACAATTAATAAATTTATTTCTATTTGGAGCTCCTTAGTATGCGAAACAGCGACTGTGGGACCTTCTTTTGTACTCTTTGTGGAGTCCAAATGTGGCTGAGGTCCTTAATATGGCAGCATTAACTTACCGGACTAAAAAATAATAAATATAAATATCAGCTGTTATCTTAACATTTGAGGCTGTGACTTCGATTTACACAAAAATTCTGAAATCCCATTTCACATTTTTTTTTATTCTATACAGACTGTCAATAATACAGAGACAATTTACTTACAATAATTATAAAAAACAACTTACAAATCTAATACCATTTATATTATGTCTCGCGATTATGAGTACAATATGTATATAGTATAGTTTCAGATAAAATACGGGTTATGAGTATGATTTGGTACCCTTCATTCTTCAGCATGGTAGAAATACCTTCAGATATCCGACTAGGTATTTAAATGGACAAGAATATTAAAATTTGTAATCTATCCAAGAATCGTTTTAATAAATACTTTAAATATAAAGAAACATAGTCAGTTTAACATTAAGTTCTACGTTTACAATTTTTATAGATCAAAAATCCTCCGAGTCCAGCCAGACAGGCCACAAGGACGATAATTCCAGTAATGGTCCAAGGTCTCATTCCAGATTTATGAGGCTTGAGGGTTGGTTTCGGCTTTGGCTTTGAAGTCGTAGTACTTGGTTTGAGGGTCGTTGTAGTTACGATGTGGGTCGTCGGCAAGCTTGATATTGTAATATTACGGGTAGTAGGCAAATGTGTTGTTGTAATATTCGTGGTCGTATGTGAAGGTGTTGTTGTTATGTTCTGAAAGTTGGTCGACGTTGGCAGTGTGGTTGTTGGCAGGACACAGTTGGGAGCTCCAGGGACACCATTATTGATGTAGCCCTGTTTACAGATGCACTCACTACCCTCACAGTATTGGTTATCATTATTACAGTTCGGCGTACAAATATTCTCTTCACAATCCTCGCTATCTGGACTATCTTCTTCATGATATCCGGGGTCACAAATGCATTTACCATCACTGCATCTCTTATTTGCGCCACATTTCTCTCTACAGCCACTTGAGTCCTCCGCCATGGGTGAAGCAATGCCAGAAGCCACAAACAACATTAGCAACACCAGCAATCCAAGATTACAGCCCTTCATTGTGTCTTCTGTTCGAAACTATTAACAGTCAATTCAATTGTTTAAGAGAAGGCCTCTCACAGAACTAAGTGAAAACGCAAACGATTTTTCCTTTTATATGAGCAATATGATCAAACTCTGGGCTTTTCAATCGCCTGGCTCAATTTGTGCTGGTAAGGAATACTGGTTTGAATAATGCCCCCTATTTCGGACAATCAAATGAGGGTCTAAATCCCGCAGAACTTTTTGTTCCAATGATTCAAATTTATTTACAACAGTTTAATAATAGTTAATATTTACTGACTTTTGATGTTTGATTAATTTTATTATAATATTTAATTTTACTTATGTATGACTTATTATGATTATTTTATTATATAAATATTATTACTGATAAATTGAGTTTTGAATTCTTCGCTGATAGTCAGTCAGTCAATCAGTGGGTCACCCAATCGAGTTGTTCAATAGTTACAGATAAATATGCTTACAAAAATTCAAGTTAATCGAAAATAGACTGAGTACCAGTGTATATCATACAGTCCAAGCATTTGTTCTATAATTTCAACAAGAAGAACGCAACATTCGACTTTGAGAGGTTCATGTAGATCGAGATGGTAGTTCAAAATTGTTTTAGATTTTTGCAAAGCGTTCTTCAGCTATCTAAGTCAAAAAAAAAATTACAAGTAGAAATAAAAACAAGCCGATCAGTCGAGCGGGCGCGACAGGTGGATACCCTGTGCAGGTCTTAAAATAAAAGTTTTTTAGAAAAAGTATTTTAATGTCACACACAGCAGTTATCTCATTGCGCGCCAAACCATTTATTTTTGAAATTTAAGGAAATGTTTATATATATGGGTTTTTGTAATGCAGACAAATTTAATTATTTTAATACTTTGATAGAAACGTGAATTTGTCAACCATACGTGTAAGCAATCTCAAATATAAATTAATATAATAATAGTAATTATTCAGCTTATCAGTGCTGGACAACTCTCAAGCGGTTTTTAGACAGTGTTGGACAACTGGCCAATTATAATGAAATAATGTCAATATAAAAAATTCCTTAATGTCTCCTTTATTTGTGGGTGGATCGCTATGAAACTTGCAGAAAACTGCACTTAATTTTACACTTCTGGGAGGAAGACAAGGCGAGCGATAGTGCAAAAAAGATTGTCATATATGTGCTCTCGCTCTTGCCAACCACTATGAAATAATGGCAAAAATAGAAATTCCTTAATATCTCCTTTATTAATGAGTCGATCGCTATGAAACTTGTATCAAATTTCTTAGCGTTGTTCTACTGTCAATTTAAGCTGTGTTGTCTTAACGAACATGAGTTACTAATATTAATTTTACATTCCCGTAAGAAAGACAAGGCGAGCGATAGTGCAAAGAAGATTGTCATATGCTCTGTCGCTCTTGCCAACAACTATGAAATAATGTTAATAAAAGAAATTCCTTAATATCTCCTTTATTTGTGGGTCGATCGCTATGAAACTTGCAGCAAATTGCTTAGCGTGGTTATTCTGTTAATTTAAGCTGTGTGATCTTAAGAAACATGCGTGTAAACAATCGCTAATATTAATATAGTTCTGTGAGTGGCTAATGGATGGCGCCACGTTACACAATTTAAGTCGCCATACAGCGGCCGACAGTGCAAAACATCATATTATCATATGCTTTCTCGTTTGTGTAAATGGAATTTTTATTTGCTCTCTCGCTTTGGCCAAAAAAGGGAATTAAAACAAATTCCTTAATATCTCCCTTATTTATGGGTCGATCGCGATGAAACTTGCAGCAAATTGCTCAGCGTGAGTTATACGTCAACTATCAGTCATGTTAGGCTGAATTATCTTGGAATTTAAGGTTTTCTTCTATTTGCGTGGGCGGGGGGTGAGATATCGAAAAATGAAAATAAACTTGATCTGCGTATGGTATTCAGGAACCTACATTCCAAATTTGAAGTCTCTAGCTCTTATAGTTGCTGAGATCCACGCGTTCATACAGACGGACGGACGGAGAGACGGACAGACGGACAGACAGACGGACAGGTGTCAATCGACTCGGGTATTGATACTGATTAAGAATATATATACTTTATATGGTCGGAGATGCTACCTTCTGCCTGTTACATACATTCACACAAATTCATTATACCACTTTTGCCCATTTTCAATGGGCACAGGGTATAAAAATAACACAGTGCCTTGTAAATTAAGTAGCGATCGGGTAGTAGGTATATGTGGTATTTGTTAAAAACTTTTATGCTTGTATGTATATACTTATGAATGTATGTATACTCTTCAAAATTACGTTGGATGATTAAATATTTGAATATAACCTTTCGAAATACCGAAGGGGTTGTGGTATCGCGATTAAATTTTCTGGACACAAGATACTCATCATGTGTGCCAAATTTCAAGTCTCTAGCTACAAAACTGGTGCAAAAGTTGAGGTACAAATAGTTGAATAAAAGTGTAAATTGGGTGGTTTACATTGTTTTTTTTTTGGGTGTACGTGTGTCATATCTATGGACTCTCTTAGTCAATGAGCGCAGGTTATCAAAAATAAATATATATATAAACATTTATATGCATTGGAAAGTATTACTTGAGGAGGAATGTGGGCAATTCATGACTTTGTGTGTATTGAGAAATTTGAAAGAGTGAGAAGAGTGATGCTGATAAGGGTCGCTTTCCAAGAGCCGTAATCTCCAGCTGCTCATTCGCCAGATGAAACTAGAGTGAGTAACAACACATAATGCACTGGAACCGGGCCGACGCACTACTGGCAACAGCAGCGCTGCTCACGCTTACAGTGACGACGACGGCGACGACGGCGCTGGCAGCGGAGACAACTGCGGAGCCAGAGCTCTACGGCGATATTCACGTTCAGGGAGAATTCGAATCACTCAGTCAGACTCTACAGCGTCAACAGCAGCAACATCTCTGCCAGCGTGAACTGCCGTAAGTTGATTCAAAGTAGAATTGACATTTGGTAAATATTCATACCAGTATCTCGCCGTAGTGCCATATTCTTTCAGACGCTGAAGAATACGCCCGTCCGAGGCAATGGATCTACCATATATTTCCATCGTGTTGAGTTGTGCTGCGAAGGATATCGCCCAGATCCCTACACCGGAGATTGTGTGCCGGACTGTAGGCACAAATCGCCCGACAACTGCCGCAATGGTTTCTGTCGCGCTCCCGGGCACTGTGAATGCTTTGCGGAGTTTGTGCGCAATGAACAAGGCGCTTGCATCCATACTTGCCCAATTGCATGTCAGCATGGACGTTGCTATCTAAATGGCACTTGTGTCTGCCAAGCGGGATATGTCCTCGACGCGGAGACACGTCTCTTCTGCCGTGCCCAATGTCCCACGGCATGTGGAACGCACGAGGAGTGCATTGCCCCGGGACAATGCGCCTGTTCAACTGGCTATCGTCGCACCTCGGAGCTGGGCTGCCAGCCTATCTGTGCCCCAGACTGCGGCTACGGGAAGTGTGTGGCTCCCAATCAATGCGAATGCTTTCCTGGATTTATAAAGCGACGGCAGCGCAATGTCTGCGAGGCAGAATGCTACATGTGAGTGTTTTCCGATTCCCGATTCATTAAGAACTCACCCACATTCTCTCTCTCCAGCAACTGCGAGAATGGCTTCTGTGAGTCGCGATACAAGTGCCAGTGCCGAGAGGGCTATCGCTTCGATGTGAACACCACCAGCTGCCTGCCCGAGTGCCAGGATAACTGTGGGCAGGGCAATGGAGTTTGTACTGCTCCGGGTGTCTGTCGATGTTTCCAGGGCTACGAGCTGCATGACAGCAGCTGTGTGCCGAAGTGCGAGAGGTGAGTCCAAAGTTAGCTTCATCAATAAAATTTACGCCTGTTGATTGAAGAACCGTTCGCCGTACTATTTGAATAAGCCAAATAGTAGGTTATTTAATTAGTTTACTATCTTTCGTCACACAGTCGATATCAGATATTTTTGAAATATCCGATAGAGTGAAATATAGAACATAATCAAGAGTAAAGTAAACTAATACTCTTCATCTGCCATGAAGATAAATATATATCCTAAAATGTATAGCTATACATTCAGAAAAAAATCCTGTAGAATAATCATTGTGTCAGTTCCAATTCATAGTTTTAAATATAACAAGCCGATCAGTCGAGCGGGCGCGACAGTTGGATACCCTGTGCAGGTCTTCAAAGAAAAGTATTTTCATTATAATGGGATTTAGATATATCGCTTGAAGTCGATTTTGCTTGCATCGAGAGTAGGTAGCTTGCGATAGTCTGGCAACACTGGACTGCGGCTATTGATTGTTTATGTTTAGCGCCACAGCAGACGAAAGGCAAATCAAACTTACACGAACAAACGCGTCTTTTCGTTCATTATATCGTCGGCGGGGCGCAGCGACTGCGATGCTACTGCGCTGCGACGCTTCTGCTGCGCTGCATAAATTTGTTACTTGAATAACTTCTGAGTTCAA
This sequence comes from Drosophila histrio, assembly GCA_958299025.2. Lineage (NCBI taxonomy): Eukaryota > Metazoa > Arthropoda > Insecta > Diptera > Drosophilidae > Drosophila > Drosophila histrio. Next base: position 31,243,574 of record OY282580.2, on the reverse strand, counting down.
AATCCGATCGTACTGAAATTTGTCGCACACATTTAGAGTAGGATACTTATTATGTGTGCCAAATCTCAAGTCTCTAGCTATAAAACTGCTCTTGTTATCAGCTTTTCCGAGTTATGGGCAAAGGGTGCGAGACATCGCGATGAAACTTTCAGGATACATTAGGCCCAAGCTTTTTATCATGTGTGCCAAATCTCAAGTCTCTAGCTTTAACATTGCTTATGTTATGGTGATTTTTCTAATTTTAAAACCAACGGGACATGATATCGAAAATTGAAAATAAACTTGATCTGCGTTGGTATTCAGGAACTTACATTCCAAATTTGAAGTCTCTAGCTCTTATAGTTGCTGAGATCCACGCGTTCATACAGACGGACGGACAGACGGACGGACAGACGGACGGACAGACAGACGGACAGGTGTCAATCGACTCGGCTATTGATACTGATTAAGAATATATATACTTTATAGGGTCGGAAATGCTTACTTCTGCCTGTTACATACATTCACACAAATTCATTATAGCCTTTTTTGCCCATTTTTAATGGGCACAGGCTATAAAAATATGATCAAGACAAAAGTTGCAATAAACCAAACTAAGACTTTCCATCTATCATGAAGATAGACTTGAGAACATTAAAAGTTATACATTCAGAAAAAATATATTCAGAGTAATCTTCCAAACTTCCAATTAATTTATTTGAAAGGGGTCACCCCATTATAAGTAGTAGCGAGTTTAAAATATAGTAGTATCAGGAATTGCTTTTGTTCCGATAAAGTTACACAACTTCTATAAGAAACGTTTCATAAAGAGATTGAAAAGTCAAATCAGGATAGAGGAAGTGAATGACATACCTTTTGCGAAGATGCAGCCAATAAACGAGACAAGTCATCCCAAAATTTTACTTTGAGAAATCGGTGCTCAAATTCAAGATGCTCCCAAATAAGTTCGTTTTACTTTCAGCTCTTGTGGCAACTATGGCAAATGCCTGGCCCCCAATATTTGTGGTTGTGGACCGAATGATCAGCACTGCCTCTTCGGGAGCTGCGATGCCAATGCCCATTGTCAATGCCCGGCCGGACAGACACACTTCATCGATCGCTGCCTGCAGGTGCAGAACATTGGACATCAGCTGAGCAGCCAGGAGCGACGCAGGGAACGAAATCAGGCGCTGAAATATGAATTTCATGCACTGATTGGACGTCTGTTTAATTTGATATGCGATTAACATATGGAAAAGAAATTTGATTGCATGTCTCTTTAATTGAATATGAGTTGTACATATAATCAAGAAGATCGAATAAATTCAAATTAGACGGGTTGACACGTTTGACGTCCCTTGATGCCGCTCTTGGTGAAGCCGGGCTTGCAAATGCAGAAGTTGGGCGCACTGCAACTACCATTGGGGCAGCCTTGGGGGCAATGGGGCTGACAAATGTTGCGCTGATGCTCATCCAAAATGTAGCCAGGCTTGCACTCGCACTTGTTCTGTCCAATGCAGACTCCATTCAGGCAAGGCACATCACAGTGGGGCAGGCATTGAGCGCCTTTGCGATCCCAATCGTAACCAGGAGCACATTCACAGGTGTCGGGCGCAATGCAACGTCCGTTCTTGCAGGGTCTGTTAAAAGGATTCTTAAATTTCTTTGACTCTACAGATTTAAACTCAATTACTCACTGCACACAAATGGGTTCACAGCGTCCTTCCACCTTTAGGAAGCCTTCATTGCAGCTGCATTGTCCCGGCGCAATACACTTGCCATTATCGCACTGGTCGCAGACAGGGTTACAGCTGCCGTCAGTTCCTTGGCGGTATCCCTGGAGGCAGTCACACTTGTTGGGAGCCACACAGCGTCCATTGGCACATCCAGGATGGCACTCCGGTTGGCAGTACTTCCGGCTAATGGGATCCAGTGTGTAGCCCTCGCGACAACGACATTCATTCTCTTCAGTGCATACCCCATTGCCACAGCCCAGCGGGCAGGTGGAGATGCACTTGCCCTCGACGGTCCTCACGTGTCCTGGGATACAGACACAGGTGTTGGGCGCAGTGCAAATGCCGTTGGGACAGTTATCCTCGCACACTGGCTCACAGCGACGATAGATGTGGGGATTACGCTCGTAGCCCTCGCAGCAAACCTGAATCCGACTCATATCCGAGGTGGTGCCATTGCCAACATAATTCCCCCGCGATCCATGCAGCAATGACGCAGTGCTATAAATGTCAGAAGTCATAATGATTATAATTTTAAAAACAAGCCGAACAGTCGGGACCCCGACCGTAATATACCCTGTGGGTTTACAGGAACCAGCTCAAATTCACTCCAGATGAAATTCTCTAGTAATTCGTATTTTTAATTTTTGTGGGCGAAGGGGGCGTGGCATCATGATACAATTTTCTGGACACATCAACCACAAAATATTCATCATGTGTGCCAAATCTCAAGTCTCCAGCTACAAAACTGCTTTTGTTATGAGGTTTTTAGACCCTTTACTTTAAAAAGTAAATAGGGTCTATTAAGTTTGTCAAAAAAAAAATGTGCGTAACAGGTCGAAGGAAGTCCGGCAGTCCCCATAAAGTATATAAATTCTTGATGAGCATCACCAGCCGAGTCGATATAGCCATGTCCGTCTGTCCGTCTGTCCTGCTGTATGAACACCTAGATCTCAGAGACTATAAGAGCTAGGGTCACCAAATTTGGTGACAATACTCCTGTGACCCCCGAAAAGGTCAAGTTTGTTGTAGAATTTCGCCACGCCCCCTCCCGCCCCCAAAAATCGGAAAAACCCGAATAACTCGAGTAATTTAAAAGATACTAGTTCCAAAATCGGCATACATAAAATTTCATCAAAATCGGACAATAAACACCGGAGATTTGAAGCAAACTAATTATCGAATGTACAATGGCAGAAAATGTGCAGGCAGCAACTTAAGGCATTGAATTATTAACTGCACTTCTGTAGAAAACTAGTAATTTACTCTTACTTAATTTGTGGGCAAAGAGGGCGTGGCATCCAAAAAAAAAAGATAAACTTGATCTGCCTGCAAAAATTACCAGTGCTGTGACACCAAGTTCAAGCTTCTAGCTCTTACCATCTCTGAGATCCTTTCGTTCATACGGACGGACCGACAGACCGACGGACAGACAGACATGGCAATATCGACTCAGCTATTGATGCTGATCAAGAATATATATACTTTATGGGGTCGGCCATGCTTCCTTCTGCCCGTTACATACTTTTAACAAAGTTAATATACCCCCACAGGGTATAATAATAATTATAAATTCGAAATAATTAATGTTCGAATGTTAAAATTCGAAAATGTTAATGTTTATTGTAAAAATGAAGTCTAACTATTATTTAAGATTTATATTACAAATAAGATTTACAATAGTCAGAAGAAGTCAATCTCAAGGCGATTTTGACTTATCTGTTCAAAAACTATTTTCACTCAATTTATATTTAGATCAATAAATATTAATTATAAGCGATCACCTTCCTATCTGGAGTATCTCTTATCGCATATCTCTTTTACACATCTCTTATAAGCGATAACATGGTAATAATTTCCGTTTGTTAACTTTTAACAAACTACTTTAAGTATATATTTAGTGACAACTTGACCACTATGCATAATGTATTGATATTTCTTAAAAGCTATCACCTTCTATTCTAAATGGTTTTACTAATATATACTACATATTTACCTTTTCGTTGTTTATCTTTGATTTTCTTGGGTCAGTTTTCATGATATTCAGTTATTGATATTACTTATAAGCGATCTATCTATTAATGAAACTTTTTACATATTTTCCCTTTCTAATTTCTCACCTTGGTAATGATTTCCAATAGTTAACTTTTAAAAAAATTTTTTTTTGATAGATATGTGCTTAATATAATCAAAACCTAACTTGTTGCTCTAGGTCTGAGTCTGAGTCTAATTAGACTACGTAGCATTCAATTAATATAGCACATATACTTATTTACGTACACATTAGTTGTATGTATAATTACATTTCAAGTCGCATTTCATTATCAAGCTAGTGAGGATGTCCAGGTCAGTAGTTCAATGTTTATTTTTCTTTAATTAAATTCTTGCGATAATACTTATTTGAAGCTTGGACAATGAGGGGCTCTACTAGGCTCCTCCCCCGGATGCAAACTTACGGAACTTCCTTGTAGCAGATGCCACTAGCCATACTCGACCGAGTTTTGTTAATAAACAACGCTGTCTCATCTAGAATTTGAGGTGCAGGAGTCGCCATGTTCAGTGGCTGCACATAGTGTCCGGCAAATTGGTTTTGATTCCCACCCTGATAGGTTTCGGCGGGCTGAAAATTGGCGTAGTTGCCGTAGCTGAATTGGGTCTGCTCGGAGGCATTGCCGGAGAATTGCAAGTTAGCAGAACCCGGCTGACGGGTCTTTATGCCTGCCGTCTTGAACTGAGCCTGGCCAGCACCGCAGAACGCCAGCAGCACAGTCAATCCGATAAGAAGCTGCCATGATGACCTCATCTCTAATGTCTCTTTTGCAGTAGTTGATTAATTTCTAATTCTAGAACTGCACACGTCCGAACTTCACAACTGCAGCAATTTAACTAACAGCCAAGCAAAATTAAATTATATTTTACATACTCCGGTTTCTAGCTCTCCAGCCTCAGGCGTTGCTTCTAATCAGCACCTCGCACTACGTCTATCATTAATCCGAAGGTTACTCTCCCAACTGAGATTTCTTATTTATTGTTGTTATTGCTAGAGGCCACAACCCACGCTCTCAGTTGTTTATAAGCTTTATTTTTAAAGCTGACATGCTGAACTACCTGTCGAGCGCTTGATATACCCTGTACCACGTATATATTAATTTCGAGCCAAATTATGTAGCTGGCAGACGACATACATATATCATTTAGGTATATACTGCATGCTTGTAATTTTAAGCAAATTTACATATATCATTAGTCAAGTATTTGTTTGGACAAAATAAAAAATTTACGTATTTGGTTTTTCAAAAAATTTATTAATTTTTTTCTATCGAATAAATACGATATATTTGATTATAGTTGTTTATTCATTTTCGAACTAGTTAAAAGTATAATAATTTATTTTCATTGTGCTCAATTGCTTTTAATAAATATTTAATATTGTTAACTTATTCAAATTATATCTTATAGTATCATAATAAATATTTAGAGGTACAGGGTATCATACTGTCGTGCACGCTTGACTGTAGACCTTCCAACTTGTATTTTTGGGCTTGGTTCTGAGAATCAAATGAATGAATAATCGGTGTGATTTCTCAGAAAAATCAACGAGCTACTCATACATGTACAAAACCATCTTCGATTGTGTTGTGTTAATTAATTGAGTTGTGTTAATTAATTTAAATTATCATTTTATTATTGATTTAAATTTAAATATTTGTATTAAAACGGGCAAAAACCTGTTGTTCAAATGTATAGAACAGCTAAATGAAATAAACTTTGACACTAAAAAATATTTTTGAATGTACGTACATATCTACATATGTACATATGTAGTATGTATGTATATTCTTGATCAACATCAACAACCGAGATAATTATCCCTGCTGAAAAGTTAAGTTTGGCAGAAAGAATTATTTGTAACAATAGTTCGGATAGAGTTCATTTGATTTTCATACTGTAGATCGTTAGAAAATATCAAATATTGAAAAAATTCAGTGTGCGATGCTAAATAAAACAAGATATATTGAAAAGCTTGGCTTTCGGCAAAACGCAAAGAAACTAAACCATTTTGCACATTGTGTGGAAGTCCAAAACTGCTTCTATACCCTGTATTATTTATTAATAGTGTTTCATAAAATATGTTTTCTGTCGGAATATGATTTCGATACTAGATTATTACCTCACGTACATGCTTTTAATACATTTATCTCATTTTAAAATTGTGGTATGTATAGCTTAATAGAAAATCACCGTCCGAATGTGTTATTAATAAAATTATTATTCAAAATCACTTGCAAGAATTTTGTTTCCGTTATCTGATTAAACACAGAATAACTAATTAAACCAAATATTATTCACTTTTAAATACGATCAATAACTCTTCTTTTGAAATAAATTCTTAATTACACATTGCAAAGATTTGTGTTGTTGTGATCGTTGGTATGTAGGTAAATATACAAATTTATTACGTACAATATATAAGACATTGAAAAACAATATTATTCCCCGTATTTGCGACAACGTGCTTCGTGTTTGTAATATCCGGGGGCACACTCACAGATACCAGGTTCTAAGCAGACGCCATTCGTGCAATCCTCCTGGCAGATAGGTTCGCATTTGAGAATCTTAGAGCTACCGCGATTCTGATAACCATCGCAGCAATAGGAGATCTGCCGTTGTCTCAGCTCTGGATTCAAGGTTTTAGCACTGCAAGAATATGATACTGGTGTGAATGCTCTGATGTATATGGTCCATTTAAATGTATCTACTATTGGTTCCTGTAGCAAATACCCGAAGCGCGTGATGCGATCGTCTCCCGCTCCCAGTTCTGATAATCCGTCAGAGACGACTTCCAAAACTGGCCGTGTGTGGGGATAGGTAGATCCAATGTTGAGCAGATGATCAGCAGACCAATTAATTTACATTTAAAGAGCATATCTCTGTATTTGTCTCACTCGCTGTCGCTTGGGGAATTAGCGTGGAACTGTCGCGATCGCGGGTAAACTGAGCTGCACTCATTTTAGACGTTGCTTTTATAGAAAAGAAACTGATCGTTTACTCGTATGTAGATAGATAATTGTATTTGGGCAGTGGTGTCACACAAGGGGCTGTCACATAGACAAGTATATATTATTGCTAGGCGTTGTCTAGTAGGGGGGAAGGTTCAGTAAACACAATGAATTCCCCTTGCAGCTACGCCACTGGCCTACTGATAACAACCGCATATACGATTTTATTTCAATTTCAAGACAACGATTTCTTTTGTGCTTGACATCGAAAATGTAAATATACATATATAACTATATATAAAACAAATTTATATAAATGGTATTTATGTAATTCAAATTCATTCTTATCGTAAAGTTACACCCACCACATGGAAGAGTGGAACATATTAGCGCCGCCCAGTATAAAGTGCTTCCCCAGTAGCAAATCGAACTCGTGCATCAAAGAGGCGTTAACTCGCGGCGGATTCATGGACGCATATGTGGTAACCGTATCCGGTGACAAGCACTTGTCAATGAATCGCGTCGTTCCCACCAGGCAGCGGCAGTGCCCCTCAGCATTGCAGTCGCCATTCTCACACCGCTGATAGCTGCTTTCTGGACCTGCCACTACAGCACAGCCACAAATATTGGGAGCTATGCATCTGCCATAGAAGCCACAGCCACGATCACACACCGCATCGCAACGCTGTCGATTCCTTGCGTATCCACTGAAGCACCGACAATTTCCAGGTGAAATGCAAACACCATTCTCACAGTCATCTCCACAGTCCGGCAGACAGCTGGTGGTGTTCTGATCGTACCGATAACCATTTTGGCACACGCAGGTGGTGCGATTCGCGCAGAAGCCATTTTCACAGCGCCTATTAGAAGGAGAGAAATATGTATGTAACTCTCTGTGTTTCTCTACAGCGAACTTCTCTGAAGCGAACTTATCTAGAGAAATGGTATTGGTATTCCCTAAATGGAAATTTCTCTTGAAAAGTGGAATTCTCTAATTCGAGTTTACCAACTCCGAAACAAGTCCAAAACGAACATCTCTAGCGCAGATTTCCAAATATAATAATTTCTAGTTAAAAGTGAACTTCTGTAATACGAGCTTATAATATGGAATAATAAAATATTAATAGGTAGTTGTAGTTTTAAAACTACACCGAATCTAACTTCTCTAATAAAGATTTTTATAAAACCAATATTTTATTGTAAGGTTAACTTCTCTAGTACTAATTTATAAATATCTGAAGCGGTTTTCCTTATTCAGATTTCTATAAAACGAAATTCCTATTGTATTGTACATTTTTCTACTACGAATTTGAAAATATCGAAACTTCCATAGAAAAGTAGTTGTAGAATGTCTCTGAAGAGAAATTCTTTAATACAAACTTATATTTAATGAAATTTCTATTGTAAAGTGAACTGGTAAAATTCGAAACTTATATTTATAACTAGCTGCAGTTTTAAAACGTTTCTATCGCGAACTTCTCTCATAGATATTTTTATTTAACGAACGATTTTAAAGTGAACTCTAATACGAGTTTGTTATAATAGAAATTTCTAGTCTAAAGTAGGCATTGCCAAATTGATCTTCTCTTAACGTTTTTCTCTTTTACACAATAATTTACTGCGATAAATCGAATTGTCATTTTTAATGTCAATTTTTCTAAACATAATTTCTCCACAACGATATTCATCTTGCTAAATATTTACCTAGTGTATTTCACTGAAAGATTTTTCTTGTGGTGATCTAAAACACTTACATGTAACAATTACTTTCACAGGAAGTGCCATTGGCGCGTTTTTGGAATTGGGGAAAGCATTCGCATTGATTGGGTGCCACACAGTGTCCATAGCCGCAGTCGGGAATACACAGGGGCTGGCACCCCAAGGCATTCGATTCGCGCAATCCTTTGGCATATCCTTCGGCACAGACACATTTGCCCGGCTCTATGCAGATCTCGTTGTGTCCACAGGTGACATTGCATTGCGGCTGACAGAAGCGTCGGGATCCGTCCAGTTCATAGCCCTTGTCGCATCGGCAGGTACCATTCAAATAGCACTGACCATGAGGGCAACCCAGCGGGCAGATGGGCACACAATTGTTGCGATAGTTGAGCACAAAATCATCGAAGCACTGGCAACGTCCACCGGGCAAACAGAAGCCATTCTGCTGGCAACGTTCTCCACAATCCGGGACGCATCTACTCCAGTCATACTCGTAACGTCGCCAGCCCTTGCAACAGACCTCGATGACATTGAAGTAGGGATTTACGGTACTGTTGCCCACGATTTTCACCTCCTTGTCGTACTGAAAAAATACTGCACTGGGGAGGAGATAAGGTACGAATATTGATGGACATTATGTAAAAATCAATTGTCGCCTTGAACTTCTCGTCCCACTTACGGCACTTCCCGGAAACATTTCGACGGATTTATGCCTCGTTGCGGCAGGGAGAGCCCCTGTGGTATGATAAAGGGTTTGCGAGTGGACGTTGTCGACGAATATCGTCGATTTTGCATCTGCTGCTCTCGCTGTTGCTGCAACAGTTGTTGTTGTTGGTGCAGACGCAGTTGTTCATCCAGCAGCTGTTGCTGCAATTGCTGTTCATGCAACTGAAGCTCCATGCCGTGCATCAGGCAGAGGAACATCAGCAGCAGACATCCCTGAATGGCCAGGGTCTGTAATAGCTTAGCCATGATCGAGGTCTCCGTTGCCCGGATTCTATGTATTCTTCTCTTAATTCCTTTACGTTTTTCGATTCTTGCCGCACTGAAGCGTTCAACTCACAGTTGTTTACTGTTGCTGCGATGGCGGCCAAGTTGGAGAAACGGGTCAACGCCTAATCGCTAATGGAAGGGAACCAGCGATAAGAGGACTGGCTTTTAATTAAATTATTATTAGCAAGAGACTGTGTGCCACTAGAATTAAGAGTACTTCAGCATCAACATACAAACAGAGACAGAGAGAGGGAGAGAGAAATAGAGATAAAGAGAAAGAGAGGGAGAGGGAGAGGGAGAGAGGGAGCAACAAGTAAAGAACAACGGAGAGAAATTATGAGCATGTGGAAACTTGAATAAATCGTATACAGTTACGCTAAGCATTTAAAATAGCTTCCAGACTTCGATTAACGACAATTTGGAAATACTTTATACAATATTCGCTTTGGTTTGTTTTTCATTATACGCAGTACATTTTCAATAAACAAATTTTTTAAAAGTCGTGTCATATAAACTAGACAAATAAAAACCACAGAATTAGTGACATTTATAAAAATTAAATTTATAATTTTAATTTGATTTAAACAATTAAATATATATATATATATATATATATATATATATATACATTCACATTTTGTAGATAATTCAAATTATCTAGACCATACATTATAAATTCTACACCTGCCATTAAGTTTCAACCAAATAATTATTTAATATAACCAAGTCGCTAAAAACTTGTCAGAAACTCATTTTAGCAACTTTTTAACCCTATGTTGAAAATTAAATTAACACGTTTGATTGTTATATTTTATTTTTTGTGCTTACAGTAATTTCGTCAAAGAGGATGATATATTTAAATATATATAAAATATACAAATGTAATAATGTAGTATAATATAGATTAGAAAAAAGTATAAACAATTTCAATGTCTTAAACATAATATATGAAGTTTTAAAAAAACTTCGTATTTTTTTAGTCAAATGTCAACCAACAGTACTGAAAACATTTATAATATTTATTATATGTGACAACAATAACACATAATATACTATATATAATATAATATAATGTACAAATATTTAGTACACAGTATAAAGTAATAATAGATCTGTTTGCAGAATTGTAAGTGACATTCTTTCTAGAAATAAAATTAAAACATTCCTTATATTATTTTTAAGTCAAATTCTTTTTTATCATTAATAATAAATTATAACAAAAAACACGAAATAAATAAATTATTATTAGGGTTACTTTTTTTAAGCAATTTAATATCACAAACACAAATTTCGCTTAAGGAATAGAAGGTATTTTGAGAACGTAGTTGTTCGAATTTCGCAAGGTTTGATGAGAGACTGGAAACGGTTTTGAGAACATGCCCGAAATGCTCCGGCTGTAGAACAGAAAACAACTGATAAGCGGGCTATGGATTATTGGGGCAGTGGAGCAGCAACTAATCTCGAGAATTTAGTTTGAATTTAGCAAGTGATTTGCACGCTATAGAAATGAGGGAAATGTGCTTAATAAAGCATTGTCAGAGGATTCTATTGCTGCTGTGCCTGGTGAGTATAGCGGAAGATGTGACCAGCTACTCGGAATATGATGCTTCTGGACGCTACGATCCGCGGCGAGGGGGGCAGGAGTTGCAACAACGACGGAACTACAGCAACGGCAACAGGCAGCAGACGCCTCCACAGACACTCTATCAGCGTCCTGGTGGTGGGAACTTTGAGCCGGTCGAGACGGCATCCCAGCAGCCTACGAGTCGTGAGTTTTTGAAGCGTGCTCACGAAGACATTGCGAGTCGTAAGGAGCACAAGTGCCGCATTTGGGTGCCGTAAGTTGTGGCAGGTCTGGAGCATAATAATTATAATGTGCTTATGTGTGTGTTTATTTCTAGATCAGAAACGGTGCCTAAGTATCCCATGGCAATTCTTATACAGACGGACATGGCCAACAAACTGTCCTCCATTGAGGTCTGCTGCACCGGCTATACTCCCAAACGCCTCCAGGGCGTGACCTTCTGCCGTCCCATCTGTAGTTGCCAGAACGGCTTTTGTCGCCTGGCCGGTGAGTGCGAATGCTACGAGGGATTTGTGAAGAACGACAATGGGGACTGTGTGTTTGCCTGCCCATTGGGCTGCCAGAACGGACGCTGCTTCCTCGACGGAAGTTGCCAATGCGATGTGGGCTACACTCTCGATGAGACGCGTCGCTTCTGTCGCCCCATCTGCAGCAATGGCTGTGGCTACAATCCACGTCACAATTGCACCGAGCCCGAGGTCTGCAGCTGTGCCAAGAATTATCAGCTGACCAACGACGGCTGCCGACCCGCCTGTGATCCGGACTGCGGCGTCGGTGGCATCTGCAGGTTAAACAATGAGTGCGACTGCGGTCCTGGTTACATGCTGAAAGATGGAGTCTGTCAGACCGATTGCTATCAGTAAGTAAAAGTTTATAGATATGGCAGTGTTTCATACCAATATACTAAATGGAACTTTCAGAAAATGCAATAATGGAATCTGTGTGAGTCGCAATCGTTGTATCTGTGATCCCGGTTTCACCTACCACGAGCATTCCACGATGTGTGTTCCTGTCTGAGGACCAGAAAATACTCCTATAAATAAATACTTCTTAATAACTAAAACTCCGTAATTTGTAGAGAATATATTGGTTTATAAACGCTAATAAATACAACGAATACAAGCTATTCGAGTACTATGTATTTTATAAATAAATCATTAATTCTAGATTAATCTAGATTTTGCATACCACAAACAGTTCAGGGTTTGTGTTCCTGTCTGATGACCGCAACATAGTCCAAGAAACAAATCCTCCTTGGTAAACAAATATATAGGTAGTCCAAACACTCTATAGTTTACTCAGAAGCTGAATGGATATTTGCGTTATACTTGCCTTCAATTACAAAATGCAAAATACTTGTAAAATTGTGTTTCTAAAAATAAATAACTGAACTGTTTAACCTACCACGAACAATCTAGTATTTGTGTTCCTGTCTGAGAACAATAACTCCTTAGGATATAAATACTCCAAAGTATACAGAGAAGTTATTGGCGTTTTGGCCTTAAAGTTGCTTTAAATTTCAACATATACAAATTGCAAAAAACTCGTAATATTATCTATTTAGAAATAACTAATTGAGTATCTGTTGATCCCGATTTCAACTACCTCGAACAACCCACATTTTTTATTCCTGTCCGAAGACCACAATTTACTCCTACAAATTGATACTCCCTAAAAATTAGATACTCAAAGTACTTCACAATGTACTCAACATTTATTGGTTTATTAAATACATCAAATACATAATATAAAATTCAAAATATTCGTAATATTATGTGATCAAATATCAAAGATCATTATCAAAGCTCATGACGCTAAGCTCATCGGATTGCCGAAATGTCGTCTGTTGGCGCCTGCGCTTAAGATAGATATGGATGACAGCTGTCATAGTCATCAGGAAGATGCAAATGGCCACACACCACATCAGGATCGTAGGCCACTTCGCAGCGCTTTGAGCTGACTTTGAGGAGTTAAGAGAAGATTCTGTGGTGGTCAAGTCAGCTTTTGGACTGATCTTCGCACTGGCGACCACCTGGCAGACATAGATTCTTGCCTCATTGGGGTCATCCACGTCGCAGAGAAGTTGTCTGTCATTCGCCTGCCGGTTGCAGCGGCATTGAGCGAGATCTAGACAGGGTTTGTCAAAGTCATCTATGCAAAGATTAATGCACTTGACGGGAATAGCATTGTCAGCTGCTGCATACTCGCTCCAGCATCTGCAGCCACTGCTGCAATTTGTCAATGGTTGCTCTGACATTTCTAGAGGAGATGCAGATGAGGACGAGGTAGACGACCTGTCAATCAGTTTGCAACCATTGGAGGTGTTTTTGAAGCCATCAAAACACTGACATGTTTCTGGCGCTATGCATCGTCCATTTTGACAGCCTCCGCTGCAGTATGGCTGGCAGATAGAGGAGTTTCCCTCCACAGAGGGCTTATATCCCGGCCAGCAGCTGCAGATTTCCGGCGATACACAAGTGGCATTCACACAGTTCGCCTGGCAGCTCGGCTTGCAGACGTGACCCAAGGCCGAGTCTTCGGGCTGATAGCCCAAATGACAGATACAGGTCTGGGGAGCCCTACAATCTCCATTCTGGCATTGAGGCTCACAGATAGGCTCGCAAACATGCTGCGAGTCCTGGACGAAACGATGACCCGGCTCACACTCACAGATCTCTGGCTGACTACAGTTGCCATGAACGCAGGTGGTAGTGCATTGCGGCTCGCAGCTGTTGTTGGCGCCCATTAGGTAACCAGGGTTACAGGCGCATATATTGGGCGCAAAACAGTAACCATTTGGACAACCATGGCTGCACTTCGGCTCGCACTTTTGCTCTGACATCTCATAGCCGGGAAAGCATTGACACTCGTCAGGAGACACACACCTGGCGAATGCCGAGCAGCCTTTGCTGCAGATCGGTTCACACAGGTGTTGCTCCCTTTGGTTATAGCCTTCGTGGCACTTGCATTTTTCTGGTGCCTCGCAGCTGCTGTGCTCCGGGCATCCTGTGCTACAGATTGCCTGGCAGCTACCATTCTGAATTTGATATCCTTCGTGGCATTGACACTTGCCTGGTGCGTTGCAGTTGCTGTGTGGCCCACAGTCAACATCGCAGACCGGCTTGCATTCCCCCAATCCATCTTTTTCCAGTTTATAGCCTGTCTGGCACTCACAAAACTCAGGCTCCTTGCAGTAGCTATTGGCCCCACAGAGGGTCTTACACACGGGCTCACAAGTCAGGTTATTTGGGGCACTTTGATAGCCCACTTCACATTCACAGTTGTCGGGTGCGGAGCAGAAACTGTGATCCCCGCATTCCTGGCTGCATTGCGGCACGCAGTCGCCATCATCGTCGATCCGCCTGTAACCCTCGTTGCATCTACACACTGTGGGTGCCACGCAGTGGCTGTTCTTGCCGCAGTCTTCGCAAACAGGTTGACAATCTTCCCCAGAATACCCATCGTCACAGCCGCATTTATTGGGGGCGTCGCAGTGACTATTCTCGGGACATTGAGAATAGCAGAAAGGCTTGCAATTGTCTATTGATCCTTCGTAGCCAGCACAGCAATAATATTGAGGCTCATGTCTGTATTTGGTCTAAAACGAAGTTAAATAATTTTATATAACTATTCAATCAAGGATCAGTTTAGAAATATACGAATACAAATTAAGAATCAAGATATGCTTAAGTACCCGCATTCAATCCTTGTAAATTCGAGTTGGGACTTTTAGTTCAATATGCTAAATCAACTTAATTATTAGTTTTTAAGTCGTGCACAAATTCAACTTTTTTCTGAGGTTACTACTATTTTTATCAGTCACTGACTTAAGTCTAAACATGTTCTTAACAAGTGTTATTTTCAAGAATTGTAATAAGAACTTGATTTCGCAACACAGGTTTGAACCCTCTTCTTCTATTTCTGCCTTCCTTTCTAGCACTAGTTTTCTCTGAGCACTCAGCATTAAATAAATTAATACTGATAATAATTGTTTTTTGTAATAGATTAAAGTTTTAAAAATAGTTTTATTCGGATTTTGGAAGCTAAATAATCAAATGTTAAAAGAGTAAGGGAGCGGGGCAATGGCACCCTGCCCCCTGCCAACGCCCTTGGTAGTGCACTCTCGATAATAACGATGACGAACTTATAAATTAATTACTTCAAAAATTATGAAATTCTCTGTATTCATGTGTCCGACTTCAATTAATCTTCTTATCGTAGATTTCTTATTCTCAAAGTCTCTCTAATGAATTCTATATAGTTTTCCAAAGTACACGATATCCGATTCACGTTGGGTACATACCACTGCACTATGGGGAAAATTCCAATTTTTTGGGTATTAATTAATAACTTTTAAACTAAGCAAGATATTTCAATGCGGTTTTTTTATTTATGTTATGAACACCCTCAGACACATTTTTGGAAAAATGGGCGTGTCACCGCCCACCCATTAAAAAAATTAAATTAATTTTTTAAAATTATATTACGAAACTGAATATCTATATGAGTATTTATTTACTATAACACTCTTTTATACATAAAAATAAAGTTAAACTATTGGAAAAACATAATTTTGATGAAATAAGGACATAAAAAAACATTGTTGAAATTATTAGTAAATTTCTTCATTTTTCAGTTCTTCATCAATCTTAAATAATGAAACGTTAAATTCATCTTCGAATTCCTCAAAAGTTTGATTTGACCTTCAGATTTACATGGTAAAAGATTTATAACATCGATGGGAAAGCTTGAGTTAACAAAAAAACGTTACACTCTTTAGATTTTAATAGAGCTGCTACTGGTTGTTTTTTTGTGCTTCTCCTCCTTTCAAGAATTAGCCAACTTTGGACGTCCAATTTGTTAATTATTGATGCCATTTGATATATATAATTTAGTTGTGCTCATTAACCAATTTGAATTATATTTTCCAATTTTTTCAATTATATTTTCCGTTCCTGTTGAATTTTTCCCTTTGGCATTTAAATTTTGGCAACAAATGTAGCTCTTGCTTCTTATATGCGATTCATATTTAAAAACAATAATGTTTTTATTGGTTTCTATTAAAAAAAAAAAAATAATAGCATTTTCATGGCTGAAGTGCCTTTTTCCTTGCGCCTTATAATAAACAGCTCAGCGTTTGACAATTCGAAGTCATCTGCAAAAAGTTAATTTACGCAGGTTGTGCGGAAAAGTGCACATTGAGACAAACTGCCTTTGAAGCACAATTAATGGCTCTACGACATACAATTGGACGTACACTTATGGACCCTAATGGTCGTTTTATATTCCTGCGCAAATTTGATATTTCTTTCCAAGAAATGACCTTTGAGATCATCTGCATTTTTATCAAAATATTAATAGAGCACGCACAATTACGAAACATTAGTACAACCAACACATAGTACAAGTCCGTATAACTGGTATCCTTTTTGAAATTCATAAAAAATATGTTTAACTTAAGAATAATGGCAATTTGAAAATGCTGCAAAAATATTGCAATTTTAAAGAACGTGCTTTTCCACAGCAATAGCTGACTTTAACAGCTGTTAGGTTTAACATTGGTCTGTTATATAACATTTTTGGTACTGAACTTAAAAGTTTGAAGTTTTCTGAAGACGTTACCACAAAAAAAATACTAATTTTAATACTTTGAAAAAATGACTAAATACCCGAAAAATCGGAATTTTCCCCATAGTGCACTGGCTGCCGCTGATGCTCAACTCGGTATTTAGTAGAATAACCACCACCATACCAGTTTGGTATTTGATATGGCACGTAGACAGTTCCATCTACTTGTTCAGTATACGTAACGAAACGCATACGACTACACACATTGTCTCCATATGCACGAATTGATTCGATATAAGTGCATAAAATAAAAAAGCCTATCCAAAAATACTGAATAAGTATCATTATTTTTTTCTTAAATAAAATTAAACACTTAGAATAGTCACTATTCCAGATATGGTCAGTGCTAGAGCGCGTTTAAAACTCAACTAAAGGGTTGCTCAGGATCGAAAATGTTCTGAAACCCACTTTATAAGCTTGTCTACACTTCCGTTCTCTCGCATTGATAAAATTACAAATACCAAGCCAAATTGGAGAGCTTAGCTTAATGTTAGATAAGACTTGATATCACTTATTTTTTAACCGAATGGACGTCACTATGATGAGTGTACAATCTGCTTGGTGTTATATAATATGAGTATATTTTAAGACGTTCGGAAGCCTTTTAGGGTGTTCACTCGACTCTCGCAGCGTCGCAATTTGTACTGAACAATTTTGTGCAAGACTGCTAGACCCCTGCCCTTGTATACGAAAAGGGTTTCACATCTGCGCAAACTAGGGATGTGTAAAAGCACGATGTTTAGTATATATTAGTATATTCGGTAAAATTTATTACAAGGGGACGACTGGGAATTCCCTCAGATGGAGGATTCCACAGACTTGTAAGATTGCTGTAATATTGAAACTCTTCATAAATATCTTCATCGATATCATCTATAAGAATGTGGTGAAGAGGGCAGTACACAAGTATCCAATTGCAAAGGAATAACTGGCTTCTTGTGTCCTTCAATCGTTTTCTTAAAGCTAAACAAGCCGATCAGTCGAAGGGATTTAAATATATCGCTTGAAGTCGATTTTGCTTGCATCGAGTGTAGGTAGCTTGCGATAGTCTGGCAACACTGGAATGCGGCTGTTGATTGTTTATGTTTAGCGCCACAGCAGACGAAAGACAAATCAAACATACATGAACAAACGCGTCTTTTCGTTCATTATATAGTAGGCGCGGCGCAGCTACTGCGCTGCAACGCATCTGCTGCGCTGCATAAATTTGTTTTTTGAATAACTTCTGAGTTTAATATCCGATCGTACTGAAATTTGTAGCACACGTTGAGAGGAAGGATGTGTACCAAATCTCAAGTCTCTAGCTATAAAACTGCTCTTGTTATCAGCTTTTCCAGGTTATGAGCGAAGGGGGCGGGGCATCGCGATGAAATTTTCAGGACACATTAAGCCCAAGCTTTTTATCATGTGTGCCAAATCTCAAGTCTCTAGCTTTAACATTGCTTATGTTATGGTGATTTATCTAATTTAAAAAATAACGGGTTTGATAGCGAAAATTGAAAATTAACTTGATCTGCGTATGGTATTCAGGAACCTACATTCCAAATTTGAAGACTCTAGCTCTAATAGTTGCTGAGATCCACGCGTTCATACAGACGGACGGACGGACGGACAGACGGACAGACAGACAGACAGACGGACAGACGGACTGGTGTCAATCGACTCGGCTATTGATACTGATTAAGAATATATATACTTTATATGGTCGGAGATGCCTCCTTCTGCCTGTTACATACATTCACACAAATTCATTATAGCCTTTTCTGCCCATTTTTAATGGGCACAGGCTATAAAAAATGTCCTTTGAGTACCCCAACGCAATAACAAAGGGTGTATTTGATGCTTCTAAATGGCATTTTAGAGAACCAAAAATTGATTATGTTGACATATTTATTGATAAGATATTTTATGTATCAAAGTAGCCCGAGTATAAACATCTCTCTACGTAAACGATTTTTCACATGTTTAGTGTCGCAAGCTCGAAAGCATGTGACGCTGCGAGAGTCGATTGAACTCCCTATGTAAGACGATAATAATTTTATTTGATCTATTACATAAATATTATTGTTATCCATTTATTATTTTTTCTTGTTTTACATTGTACAAGAAGACAACAGTTCTACGAATAAATCTTAAAGTGTATTTAAAGAAGTATACGCCTTTTAGAATTCTGTATGCGTTAGAAAGAGTCTTTAAATGGCCAAACTATCAGAAAGAATAATAAATTTAGACATGTTTATCCATAAATAAACTTCTAATATTTTTTGATCTTCCTCGACAGTGCACAAGTCCTTGGACCGCATATTTAAACTTTATCAACACAATTCATGCATGCAAAATATAATATAATAACATTATATATAAAGTCGGCGCAGTGGCTGGTTTGAGTTTATCTTTTATTTTTATATAAATATCTTAGAGCGGACTAGAAAATTTAAATTATGTATATTTAATTAGATATGATACGCTTAGATCATTCAAAACAATGTTATAAAATACTATACAATTTTTTTTAACTTTTATAAAAACACTAAATTGAGAAAATAATAAAAAAAAAATTTAAATGTATACATATTATACATATATTTATCATGTTTTATTATACTGAGCATCATGCTTTATATATGTTTACTCATATTATTATTTTAAATGAGGTTTTCATATAAATACTTGGGTGAGTCATGGGGTATACAAAGAATGAGTACTGCGATTACAAATCTTATTGCAAATTCTAGTGTTAAACAGTGTTCCGTATATTAAAATATGTAGTTATAAATTAATATTATTTTTAGGATATTACACTTTAAATATAGGAGCTGTTGTCGATGCCGTGGAGACTAGTATCGTATCTACGTAGATCCACGTTTCGCAGATCAGCTCCATCCGTATCTGTATGAGAGGAATAGCTTGGTTTCCTGTAACGTCTTGTGAAAACAAAGACTAAGCAAGATATAAGTGAAATGACAGCCAAAATGCTGACCACACCGAGGAACATGATTATCCACTTGGCCGATGGACTAGAGCAGTTCCGACTATCCACATCATCCGCCTCATAGCCGGCCACACACTCACACTTATCTGGCAGGGCACAGTAGCTGTTGTCACCACATTCGATGAAGCACTTGGGCATACAATGGTTTCCCTCGCCCAGATAGCCTTCTTTGCAGTTACACCTGCCGGGACTCACGCAGTAACTATGCTCCTCACATTCCGGAGCACAGATTGGCACACAGTCGCCTTGGGTGCTCATCCCGTAGCCAGGATGGCAATTACATATGCCAGGACGTGTGCAAACGGCATTGGTTCCACAACTGTCTGGGCATGTTGGTTGACAGTCCACACTGTCTGGCGTTGGGCGATGGTAACCCTCTAGGCACTGACACTGTCCAGGTTTAGGGCAGTACGTGTGATTACCACAGGCATTGCACTTTGGCTCGCAGACACCGTGGACAGACAACTGATAGCCTTCATGACAATCACATATTTCAGGCTTGCGGCAGAAACTATTATCGCGGCATTTTTTTGAACATATCGGCTCACAGATTCCCACAGTATTCTTCGCATAACCCATCAAACAATCGCACTTCCCCGGAGTTTTACATTCTTCGTTCTTTCCACATTCTGCAGAACATTTTGGCCGACAGACTCCTAATTGATCCTCCGCATATCCAGCTTGACACAGACATATTTCCGGTCTGGCACAGTATTTATTTAAAGCACATCCATCGGGGCATTGGGGTTGGCAGTGACCACTGGTATTATTATAACCTTTGATACACTTACAAGTGTTGGGGCTCGTGCACTCTGCATACTCTCCACAGATGAGTTTATTACAAACAGGCTGACAAACTCCCAGTTGATCCTCCTTGTATCCAGTTTGGCATTGACAAGTATTTGGTTTAACACAAGATTTATGGGTTCCACAAATCGCTTTACAAATTGGTTCACAGTTTGTAGAATTTTGTGCGGATCTCTTGTAACCGTCAACGCACTCACAATCACCAGGACTCTTGCATATTGTATTAGTTCCACATTTATGATTGCAAATAGGAACGCATTGCAACCTTCCATCAGCCAAAGGATGACCTTTAAAGTTATTATGACAAACACAGATAGGTTTCTGTTTTCTCACTTTCCATACACAATCTGCATAAGGACTACACCTAGGATCACATTTCGGCTTACAATCATTTGGATATTGCTCTAGAATCTGTACAGAAAATGTGTTTCATTATACTGTAGAGTTCCGCGGAGGGCTATATATTTTACCTCTGTTATTTTGAAATCTTCCAATACTCCTTTCTCAATTACAGCTCCAGTTGTTCTCATTCGGAAGTGTGGCACATTCACTTGAATAAACTTGCTTTTGGCAACTAGATCTGGTAAACACCATGTATTATTGGCATCGCATTCACTGAGATTCACATATAGCAAGATTAGGCATAGAAATATCAATTTCCCTCTAACTTCCGCCATTATGCAATATGAAATTTTTACTAGTACTTTTAGTTTGAAATTCGTTTTTAAACTCATTTACTTCGAGTGCTATGTGAGCCTTTTAAAGACTTGTGTAACTCGAGTATTGTACGTCATGACATACCGCAAAACCTTAACAGCCACAGCTTTTATTGGAATTTTACGTAAGTATTTAGCAATCGAGGAATTATCTGATATAAATAAGCAACTGAGCATTATTCATATTGGAAGGCTTTGTGAAATTGATTTTAAAAATATCGATGGCTAATCGCAGCAAACTTCATGAATTTTTATGGAACCATGGTCACACTCCCCAAACGCGCCAATTCAACATATCAATACTTAATTCTACGCTTATTGACGTGTTTGGGTATTTCAGGCTTTCCCCCAATCCTTGCAACAAATGTTCCATTAATTAAATAATTGTTTGAAGATTCGCGACATAATTTATCTTAAAAAAATTAAACTTTCTGATTTTTTAGATAGTACCGGTACATACCGCCATAATGGATTTTTTATACATTTTGGAATGCTATGGAACAAAAAAATTGATAGATATGTACACACGTATGTAATAACTGTATCGCGAATTTGAATATGTTCTTGATCATACATACAATTAGCTAATCTAAAACTTAGAAAGACAATCTTAGTCAATCTTAATAATTCTTCGTTCAACTATATATTTCATATAAGTATAGCCTTAAATATTAAATTAAACAAGCCGATCAGTCGAGCGGGCGCGACAGTAGGATAGCCTGTGCAGGTCTTCAAAGAAAAGTATTTTCATTATAATTGAATTTAAATATATCGCTTGAAGTCGATTTTGCTGTTATCGAGTGTAGGTAGCTTGCGATAGTCTGGCAACATTGGATTGCGGCTATTGATTGTTCATGTTTAGAGCCACAGCAGACGAAAGGCAAATCAAACATACATGAACAAACGCGTCTTTTCGTTCATTATATCGTCGGGCGGCGCAGCGACTGCACTGCTACTGCGCTGCGACGCATCTGCATAAATTTGATTCTTGAATAACTTTTGAGTTCAATATCCGATCGTACTGAAATTTGTAGCACACATTGAGAGTAGGATACTTGCCATGTGTGCCAAATCTCAAGTCTCTAGCTATTAAACTGCTCGTGTTATCAGCTTTTTCGATTTATGGGCGAATGGGGCGTGGCATCGCGATGAAATTTTCAGGACACATTAAGCTCAAGCTCTTTATCATGTGTGCCAAATCTCAAGTTTCTATCTTTAACATTGCTTATGTTATGGTGATTTTTCTAATTTTTAAACCAACGGGACATTATATCGAAAATTGAAAATAAACTTGATCTGCGTATGGTATTCAGGAGCCTACATTCCAAATTTGAAGTCTCTAGCTCTTATAGTTGCTGAGATCCACGCGTTCATACAGACGGACGGACAGACGGACGGACAGACAGACGGACAGGTGTCAATCGACTCGGCTATTGATACTGATTAAGAATATATATATATATATATATTATATGGTCGGAGATGCTTCCTTCTCCCTGTTACATACATTCACACAAATTCATTATAGCCTTTTTTGCCCATTTTTAATGGGCACAGGCTATAAAAATCCATTAAGATAATTAACAACAATGTATTGTTTATAAATAAATTGGACAAATGCTTTTATTTTTCTTGTACGTCATTTGGTGATAAGCGAATACTCAATGTTAAGGACCTCAGCGTGCTCTTGGAGTCGTCTCATCATAATCAACAGCCAGCTGAAGGAGATGCAGATGAGACTGTTGACTTGGACTCGGTGGGTTCAACAAACACATAGCCACTTATATTATTATGAGTATCTATCGAATGTTGATAAGAAGCTCTCAAGTCCGGATTATTCTGTGTTGCAATTGGAATTTCATTTGATTGCTCACTTGTATATTGTCTCTTAAACCGAATGGTGTGAATTTCCAGAGTTACCATGTGGCGACTATTTCTGATATTCTTGGCCAGTATCGGTCTGTTTTGCCTAGAAATTGATGCCTGTGTCGAACGCGTGCCGTAAGTAATTGCCGATGTCGTTTATGTGAATCTGATCATGTGCTAAATTAACCCAATTAAAAGGGTGATGAAAACGAGGATAAGTCTGGTGACCATGCGCAGATATCAGGGATTAAGCAATTGTACCCACGATTGTGGACCACTTGTGGTGCGACCTTTAAAAGAGGTGAGTATTATCAACCGACAATTATTTGTCCATGGAGTTCAAGGCCTTTACTTTTGTCATAAAATGTATTTATACTCCCAACTTAAAGGAAGTTAGAACTTCAGATGAGTGTGAAGTACTTCGAGTACTTATTTGTGCAACATAAATTGAAAATCAGAAAACGAGCCAATTCAGAATTATTGACACTTAATTCGTGATACAGGCTCGAATTAATAAAAATGAGGAAAAGTCTTAGATTAACTTAAAATGCTCACGAAAATCTTTATATCAGTGCGGAACTCGAGTTGAAAACGATTTTACAACGACAAAGTTAAATATAATTTATCCAAAGATTTTTAAATTCGCGTTCGCTTAAATTTCGACGGACACAACGAAATATAACAATAATACGTATAACAAAGATTTATTATGATAATTTATACAGTCAGTCATGACTTACTTTTACATTTACTATAAGCTGTTAACACGCTCATGATTTGCATAACTTTGTTAGAATACATGATGTGTTGCGTGTTATTTCAATAGCATTTTATAGTTACAATTTAAGTTTATCCCATTTTTTTGTAAGTCAGAAGAATGCATAGATCAAGAGACATGTTATTATTTGAAGATGCTTTTGTAATCAGATTCGGAGCTTTAAGGAATTGATTAATCTTTAAATTGTACTTTAAACAAGAATGGACGGATTAGATTAAGTTGGTGGGTAGTAGTAGTACTTAAAATAAGATCGAGATCCTCGACTTTAGTAGTTTCAATCATAGTAAGAAATCATAGCTTTCACTACGAAATAAATGTTTTGATGCGCTCTTAATAAGATTGTGTAATATATATAGCTATAATAGCATATAAGATTTATCAAATATATTTTATAAATTACTTCTGCAGACCGATATAAATCTAAATCACGTATATAATTGATAAATAAAATAATATTTCTCCTTCTTTTTGATAGACGTGTTCCATCACTATTGTTGTTCTTATATATCTTATATACAATAGTCATGTAACTGGTTTAGTTAAATTAAATATTAACATATTTTAAATTGCATGAATAAAATCATTTCTTAGATATTTATTATTTGTCATATTTTTTATAATCGCTTATTGTTCTTAAAAGGAGATAAAAAGGAAATAACAACATTTATCGGACTTAACTATTTATAAAATATAATATAAATATGTGAATTTTTCATTTTGCCGTGTTCTTGACTAACTGTATATTGATTGCAGTCTTCTTTATACGTTTTCTTCCATAGACATATATGTCTGTTGATCTTGTTTGCTGTGAAGGCTACGATCGAGATGTTGAGAGGTAAGTGACCTTACACTACATATTTAACGATAGAGGTGATTCTTTAACGTGTTAACACTTTCAGCGGCGAGTGCTTACCGAAGTGTACAGATTGCGGAACAACCGGCAAGTGCATCTCGCCAGGATTGTGCCTCTGTGGCGATGGCTACAGTAATCAGAGGAATCGAAGTGTCTGCGAGTCCGTCTGCAGTGAAGCCTGCGTCAACGGACGTTGCAGTTCACCAGATGTCTGTCAGTGTCTGGAGGGCTTTCGATTTCGAAACGGTAGTCAAAGCATCTGTGAACCGCTCTGCAGCGTCGATTGCACCAATGGGCACTGCGTGGCGCCGCAGAAGTGTGAGTGTCACGTGGGCTACCTACGAAACGAGACGCTGAGCCAGTGCGTGCCCATCTGTGAGGAAAGCTGCGAGCATGGCGACTGCGTGGCGCCCAACGAGTGTCGCTGCCACGCCGGGTACGAGGCTCGTCTGGATCATCCCAATCGCTGTGATCCCATCTGCAGCAGTGGCTGCCGAAACGGACTGTGCCTTGAACCGGATCACTGCGCCTGCAATCTGGGCTTTGCCCACGTGGACGGTCGCACCTCCGCTGGATGTGAGCCCACCTGTCAGTCGGGTTGTGTGAACGGCACCTGTGTGGCGCCCAATCTCTGTCTCTGCCGCGAGGGACATGTGCCCCTCAACGGCTCCCACTCCGTCTGTGTGCCGAGTTGTCGCCATGGCTGTGAGAACGGCTTCTGCAATGCCCCTGGGCGCTGTGAGTGTCACGAGGGCTACATTCAACTATCGCCACACCGCTGCACACCTCTCTGCCACCCGTCGTGTGGCACAAATGCTCGATGCAACGCGCCCTTCATCTGCCAGTGCGACGAGGGCTACGTACCCATCAATGGCAGTCTCCGGGACTGCGAGCCCTACTGCCAGAAGACCTGCTTCAATGGCATCTGCAGTAGCCCGGGAGTTTGCTCCTGCCTCGCCGGCTATGAAGCACTGACCTCCTCCTACTGCGTGCCCAGCTGTAGTCGCTCCTGCGTCCACGGCAGCTGTGTGGCCCCGGACAGCTGTCGCTGCTTCACCGGCTACCGACCCAGCGAATCGGACCCGTATGTCTGTGAGCCCATCTGCACGGAGGACTGCGGGTTTGGTCACTGCATTGCCCCGGAGATCTGCAAGTGCGACATGGGCTACGCCAAGCGCTGGCCCAGCGGCGCCTGCGAGCCCTATTGTGCCCAGAAGTGCATTAATAGTCGGTGCGAGGGTGGCACCGGACGTTGTCGCTGCTATAAGGGGTACAGCATGCGTACGGGCTCCAATTCCATCTGTGATCCCGTCTGCACACCCGGCTGCATCAATAGTAGCTGCGTCGAGCCCAATCTCTGCAAGTGCTGGGAGGGCTACGAGGATACCAAGCATTCCTATCTGTGCGTGCCCAGCTGCAGGCCTGCCTGCGACAACGGGCGCTGTGTTGCGCCAGGTCGCTGTGAGTGCAACGCCGGCCATCAAGTTACCAACTCTAGCGAGCCGCACATGTGTCGAGCCCAGTGCAAGGAGCGCTGCATCAACGCCGAGTGTCTGCGTCCCGACGAGTGCTCCTGCCTCTTCGGCTACGATTTCATTGAAGACAGCACCTCTGAGTGTGCCCCTATCTGCAGCCAGGGGTGCGACCGCGACCGCGGCAGCCTCTGTGTGGCACCGGACATCTGTGACCAGCGTCCTTACCGTGCCCTCTCCACCGGAGGTGCTGGTGGCCTCTCCTCCTGGACCATGTTCGGTCTGGCTGTGCTTCTGTGCGTGGTGCTGATGATGTTGCCCCTCCTGCTAATGCGGCACATGCAACAGCGGCGCCGATTGTTAAACGATAAGCATCGGGTTCACCTCATCGAGAATCCTAGCTATGGTGTCTGCCTGGCGGCCAGCGATGAGCAGCCCAGCGAGAGTCAAGAGATTAGCCTGGACGATTAATGAACAGATAGGTATAAGCCTACAGCACTATCACACTAATCGATTTCGGAAAACTTGGAACCTCTAGGATTACGCCTCAGGATTTGTGACTATTAAATAATGTTAGGGAATAAGGACTTGGAGTTTTTAAAATTAAAACTTGCAACATACTTATAGGTTTATGTTATATATAGTTAAGTAAACTCTGGTAAAATATGTATTGAGTTTAGAAACTTTACAAGGATACAGTAAATAAAGTCAATCTATTAAAACTAATGATTTGCGGCCGTTAAATGGTGTTAGGAAATATGGACTTGGAGTTCTTAAAATTAGAGCTTATAATTTGATGAATTATCAATTAATTTTAGAAAACTTTTCAAGGTGACATGTGACTGTCAAATGATTTTAGGGAAAATGGGATTTGCGAATCTTAAAACTAAACCTTAAAGTCTTTAGGGTAAAACCTTATCGAACTAAATATAATCGAAATATATGTGTATTGATTTTAGAAAACAAAGTCTCATTAAAGGCGATTAACAATGAAGTAGATCTATTAAAACAAAATAATTTTTACTTTTTGGACTGCTAGGCATGCGTTTTTCTTAAAATTAAGAGACCATATAAAAGAAATTATGTAGTTTTAAAAATCAAGGAAGAATTGCGAACTTTTTTAATGCAAAAGACAAAAGAGTACTGTAAATAGATTAACTTTAATATATTTTATTTTATGGCTTGGTTTCGTTTCGTATCAATCGGTTTCTATATATTTATAGAATTATTTCCATACTTTCATCCAGTTGGTAACTAAGAAATGCTTAGCATTATCGGTATATCGATATATAGACATATAAACTATATTAAACTATACTAGGCATGTGGGGTATATTATACTATAAATACGGGACTAACCTAATGCGTACATCTAGTAATAAGTTACATACATTTATGTAGTACATAATACTCTTGTCGAAAAGCATTTGTTGAACTTTTTCTTAGACTATAGCAATAATCGGAGTAATTTTACAAAATGTGTCCACTTCCTCGCGCATGGTAATTGAAATTTAACCATCGCCTCGAACGCAACAAATTGACTACTTAATATTATTTGTGTATATGCATATTTGCAGTTCCGTTACGTGCCCTAAACCCACCAATACAATCTATGAACACAGTAAGCTTTCTGTTCCCCGTTGAGTTCCCCACTAGAGAAAGGTCTCCGCATGAGGAATCCCCCGATTCCTTCGCCAGCTGCCCCAAAATCCTTGACCACCATCTGGTCATGGTGGTGCATCATTCGGCGCGGGTGGCGGCTTCTCCGGTTGTAGTTGAGCTGGCGGCGTCACCAGAAATCCACTCGAGACTCCAGGTAGGGGCATACCCATTAATGCAGCTCCTCCCGCGGCAGCATTGGCCGAGTCGCCGTCCTCCATAATTACGGAGCTATCTGCTGCCGAGGGAATGGTGGGTAGAAAACGCACTCCGAGACGTGGTGGCGATGAATCCTCCTCCTCCTGCACAGCCTCCTGACGCACAAGGCGTGGTTTGTTCAGAGTCTCATGCTGTTGTTTGCCATTATGAGCTGCAAGCATATAACGAACTATTTATAAACATACGCAAATGGCTTACAAAGTTTAATAAATAATTGAAAAAATAAAGTATTAAATATGTTATTAATTTAGTTACTACCACTAATTATTTAACTTATTTAGCTTTATCTCATTATTTTTACCACGCTAATTTAACATTTTTCGATCATTATAAAACTGGCTCAGTTTGTCTACCGTTCTTTTTTGAACCTTTTCTTATTAAGAATTTTCTAACATTTATTTACACTCGCACTTAACTATAAGTTAAACTTAAATTAAATAGCTCTGCCAATTTACAGTATGTTTCTAAGTCTGCATCTATTTTACGTTTCTGTGCTAACTTTATTTTACATTTATTGTTTTTTGCCAAAGAATGTGTAACTTTAGCTACCTCTTTATATTTTTTGTACATTCTAAAAAAGATGTTGCGTTTTCAAGTACACACTATTAAAAAATCTTAAACAATGCAGAGAAAAACGGAATAAAGTACGAAAAATCAGAAAATGTGATAATGTTACATTAGAAAAATCCTTTTTTCTTAAAATTGCTGTATTTATATTTGCGTTATAACTGATATGTTCTTCGGCTGAACAAGTTTTAAAATGAGAGTTCTATCCAGAATATGGGTAACTCGGCAATATTACAGTGACACAGTCTTACCAATAATAGAGGGCAGCGGAGTGCTACTGCCGGCACTTGATCGGGACAAGCGGAATGTTGAGGTGCTGGCCGTTGTGGCCGATGCGGAGGAGTCGTTGCGCGAACTGGACAGGTTCGAGTCCTGCGAGGTCTTCCTGGTAATCAGCCAGGCAGAGTGGCGCCGGCGGCCATGAGTATGCCCCTGGCCGGGATCCATTAGCTTCAGGGGCATGCTGCAATTGGGCTGTGGCGCCGGCGTCGATGAGTTGGCGCCATGTCGCCAGCTGGAGCTGCGCGAGCTGCAGAAGTTCTCGCTGGAAATGGAACTGGCGCGATTCTTGCGCTGTTGCCTCAGTTCCGCGAATTGATATTGATAGGGATTGGCTGCGGCAGCTGTATAGGCACGCTGGCGTCGCTGCTGCGGCTGACGTCGCTGTTTGCGCCTTCGCTGGCCGCAGCAGAGGCGCTTCAGGCGCTGCCACAGTGTCGGCGTCTGCTCCATTTTGTGCCAATTGGGCATCTCGCTGGGCAGCATTCTCAGGCAGCGGCAACCGGGCGGATGGGCCACGCCAGTGGCAGGCAGCAAGGGGGGTGGCAGGTCGCCTCCACGCTTGCCACGCGCGGCACGTGCAGCGGTTGTGCCGCCAACTCGTGTCTCCTCGAAGTGCTTGCAGAGTGTCACGCAATCCTTCTTGAACTGCTTGGTCATGATGGCATAGAGAAACGGATTACAGCAGCTGTTCAGCGGCAGAACAAACACCGTGAAGATCTTGGCCTGCTCCAGGGAGATCAGATGCAGCCCGAAGATGGCCGTGATCGAGAAGAAGGCGATTGGCGACCAGCAGAGGAAATCCGTGAACACCAGCAGGGCCATCCGTTTGGCAATTCTCGAGTCATTCGTGTTCCAGGCCTGACTGCCTCTAATGGCCCAGTACATCTTTAGATAGCAGCCCATTAGGGTGAGGAAGGCGCAGCCGTTGATGAACATCAGGCTGATCACATAAGTCAAACTTGCCACGCCCGTCGTCGTCTCGAAGGGCAGGCACACCGCAAACTTGCGATAGTCGGAGACGCCCAGTAGCGGCAGCAGCGCCATGAGAAGCGCAAAGATCCAGCCAACACTCATGATGTATCCCGCCTGTCGCAGGGACAGACGCTTGTTCAGGTGAATGGCATGGGTGATGGCATAGTTGCGTTCCAGCGTAATCACCGCCAGCGTGTAGACCGATAACTCGGAGCTGAGAACCGCCAGAAATCCGGCCAATTGGCAGAGCAGCGACATCTGCCAGGGAATGGCAAACATCCGAAACTCACCCAATGTGGCAGCGTCCACAATGGCCAGAATGCCCAAATAGATCCCCATAAAAAAGTCCGCGGCAGCTAGATTACACACCAAAAATCTGGGTACATCCATCTTGGATCGGGAACAGACGAGCACGAACACAACGGTCCCATTGCCCAGCAGTGCTAGCAGAAAAACAATCCAAACTCCACATCGCAGTGTCCACCAGTCAAAGAGATCCGCACAAGGCAGAAACGGTCCCGGCATCGGCAAACATTGCACCGAACCCGGTTGCAGATCTTCCGCCGTAATGCCACTAAATAGACCCGTGCCAAAACCCGTTCCCGGTCCACTCAAATCGTGGTTCTCAAAGTAGTCCTCCATATAGCTGCTGGGCGATTGGCTCCCAGTGGGCAGCTGCTGTGAGTCCTCATATTTATAATTGGTCATGTAGTTGGGAGTGTCCCACAGATCGTGTGTTGCGGCGCCCAGTTGCTTGCTAAGATTATCTGGAATGATGTTAAAGAAATGAGAAAGAATAAAGAAGTATTAAATTATAAACAACAGTTAAAGTGTCCAAAATTAAGACAATTCAGAAGCAGCACTAATTTAAAAGAAATCGAAATCGGTTTACATATAACAAATTTATGAGAATTTAAAGTGTTTAAAAATATGCATTGGAATACTGTGAATAAAACTAGTATATTTTGGACAACATTTAAATAGGACAATTTAAATGTAGTAGTTTCAATAATTTTTTAAGAAAGTTAAAGGAGTTCTAAATATTGCAAATAATGTCATAAAATAAGTAAGAAGGCAATTATAAATTTAGGACAACATTTAAATTGCTCGAAATAAAGATACAGATGTTAAATAGATGCGGTATCAATTTTGAGTACAAACAACAATTTAAAACACATTGCTTCCATATTCGGATAATGATTTGGAAAGCCATGATAATTCGAAGTCTTCCAAAGAATAGAACAAGATATTGTGGAAAAATAATGAAACTTTTACCAAATCTAAATTATCTGACTAAATTTAAATTTAATAAGAAATTTAGAGGACAAAACAATCTCATCTCAATGTCAACGGAAGAAGGGTTTCTTTGGTGCTGAAACCCCTCCTCAATATCCAAGACCCTGAGCATGTCATAAGGTACTCACACATCTGAGGCCATATGTTCATCATGGTGGTGTTCCAGAGATTCATATCGAACTCGGCATCGGAGGGAAAGAGCACTGCCTCCTGGACTTGGGACGTCTTGCGCTGGGCGGACATGGCGACCAGTGGGAGGAAGGCGCAGCAATGATACGCATAGGAGAGAATCAGAGTCTGAATACGGGGAAATGTGTCAGGCGGTGGGAATTCGCGCAGTTTCGGGTTGTTAAAGGTCTTCAGATGAAGTAGAGCACCCAGGCCTGCCTTGGGCAGATTTGGAAAGATGTTGTTGCCCAAGTTGAGATCCTCTAGAGCTGTGAACGCAGCAAAAGCGTCCTTATGTATAAAGGCGATCTCATTGCCCTCCAGATCACTTTGTAGGATTAACCAAATATACGCAGTTAGTCAGAACTTTAGAAGAGATAGCTGGTCACACTTACAGTAGCTGCAATTTCGGTATGCCCTGAAAGGCGTCCTGGGGCAAGGACTTGATGCGATTGTAGGAGAGCAACAGATCGTTCAGCTGTTTCAGCCCATAGAACGGTCGTCCTTGCAGTGTTTCGATTTGATTACTTGATAGATCTCTAATGAATAAACCGATAATATCCTCATTATCTCGAAATAATGTAAGATTTTACACTTACAACAGCCTTAAGTCTCTGCAGCTACTTAAATTTGGGATGCTTTTCAGGGAATTAGTTTTAAGTTCTCTATAAATATTTAAGTTTTATATAAGACGGACATACAGATCTTAATAGATGCTTACAAACTCTTCAGTCTTGGCGTTTGACGACACAGTTTCGCTGGCACTTCCTGGATGCCGGCACGATCCAGTTTAAGTATTTCAAGAGCATGACAGGCCTCCAGTTCGGGAAAGTTTCTCAAAGTGCGCACATCAGATAATATACTATAGAAAGAAGTAATCAGAAAATGATAATAATACATCTACATTTCTCTTACAGTTTCCTTAGCTTGGACATGCCACGAAAAGCGCCATTTGTGATTGTGGACAATGGATTGGCTCTTAGGTCGAGAACTTGCATGCTCCTTGGTAGCTCCGTATCATTTATCCAGCGCAGGCGATTGCTAGTCATGGAACTATGACACAAACAGGGTTAACATTTAAACATATATCTAAGACATATATGTATCATTAAATTGCACTCTGCTTTCAAGTGCCACTCTGGTGCAGCTGCAGTTGCGATTCAAGTTGGCGAGTTACCAAGTCGGGGACATATGACAACTGCACGCATAAAATCAGTTTATATTTTTGGTCTAACATTTTGTTATCGTCTTTCGGTTTTTCTTGGCCAACATTCAGAAAATGTGGACAGTAGCCTGATCGGGGGCACTAAGAGCGTTTACTTTTGTGTGTCACAGTTTAAGGTAGCAAACTCGAAAAGCAGTTACGAGTAAAGAAATTCAAGATATGTCCTGACCAAAACTGGCATGTGGTATAAGCAGACTGAAAATTTTTACAAATTCACAATTTTGTACGAGCTAAATTAGATGCGTTTAAGTTACATTTGTCTCAAATAAAATAGGTGAAAATTAGTTGTTGTATGGCAAAATTACCAAATATAAGTGTCATTTAATCAAAATGAAGAGTAAGCTTACAGCAATAAAATATAACTGCTTTAGAATCTGATATATTTGTTATAATATTTCATTTCAAATAAACTCTTTTATTCTACATTAAAAGATGATTTGCAGTAATCTTTGTCTCTTTTTTCTTTACACAAGTGTGCAAGAAATCTCTCGATTTATCAGTTTAATTTGTTGCCTCGACTCTCTTTTTATTTCTGGCTGAATACCCACAAAGAAATAGTTAACTTGGTTGGCAATCAACAAACTTCCAACTGCCAGCATTACAAAATGTTTTTAATCCTTTTAAATTTGTTTTTCTGCCATTGGGAAAAACCGCATCATATGTGAACTAAGAAAAAAGTGCAAGATTTCCCCCGAATTTATTTGCTAGTTTAATTCCCCAATCATGGGATATGGAATGACTCGGCTGGATGGTGAGTGCAACGCAGCGTGGCTTTTATCGCAACATTTAACATGCTCATAATTATCCTGTTTACCAGAAATTGAATTTCCTTGGGGAGACATTTGAGAAACGTTGCAAGGCAAAAACTTGCAACGATGTCAACGATTGCAATGACAGTCGCCAGTTGCCACAGTTGCCACTCGCAGGAAGTGCGTGGCAAAAACAAAATGCAACCACGACTACTTAGATTGAAAATATCATTGCTAATATAACGAAATGCATATACTCTTTTAAAGTGTAAAAATTGTTATAACATTAATATATCTTATTCAAGCTATTTTCAATATAGTTTATAAAAATAAAATTACAAATATATTCCTATATGTTCAAAAGTATTAAAATCTGAAAGTTTTAACAAACGTGTATTTTTAGTATCTATTGTAGCTAATTAAATTGGTTTTTATTAGCAAACGATGATTAAAATAACATTTCCTGGTTGTTGTGAATTTTGGAAAGAACTTTTTCTATAGCTATGGAATGGGATGGGCATGTATACAAATGTATTTAAGTTTAACACCATGCTAAGTGACAAAACAACTGTAGCCCAAGCTAAGAAAATAAAAGGAGTTGCAGCTGCAATGGTTACAGGATGTGGCACAAGTCAAAGGCAACTGCAATCTCTCCGGATGGTGGGCGGACGGGGGGGGGGGGGGCTAAGCAGGCGAGTGTTGCAGGGTGTGTCGTAAATTCGCAAAGTAATGATGCGTTATGATTTTTGGTTTCCGCTTGTTTGCCGCCTGACAAAGTAGCAATTGTTGTGATGCCAACTATAACAAAGCGGCGAAAACGCTTTCCGCCTTCACTTCCTCCCTATCCCGTCTCACTGCGCTGTTGTTGCTAATCTTTGCGAAACACCTGTGAAATATAGAAGTACTTACAGCTCTTGCAACTGCGTCAATTTGCTGAATCCCTCCGGCAAGCTGCTTATCAAATTATCATCCAATTCACTACAAAAGAAATGAAGAAGAAACGAAGCAAATTTGAAAAAAATATATTATTGAAGCACATTTAAAAAATCGCTTATAAATATTGCGATTTTCCCTACGAGCTGCATAAGCAACTGAACGAGCACATTTGCATGTGACTCGCATTGCGGTTATTTCGAGGGTCAGTCCGTACGTGTTCGCACGTAGCCGGGTACATTCTGATTGGATCTGATTCTGGTACACCAACTGTGTGTGTCATGCAAATTTATACTTGAAAGTAAACTTTAGTTTCCAACAAAGTGCATTGATTTCAATTATACGTGAGGGTGTTCGATAATAAATTGAACACTATTTGAAGTGGTCCGCATTAAACTTTTCTGCTTGCATTTATTTTGATATGTTTTCAATAAATATTATTTGTGACTTAATTTAGAATAAAATATTAACAGATGTCTTTTTTTTACCGGTTTATTTAGTTTTATAATAAAATAATTTATTAAACTTTTCCGCTTGAATTTACTTTCCTATTTAAAACAAAAAATATTATTTCATATCTTTCTTTATTTACTGCTTTATTTATTTTTTTTCTAATAAATAAATGTATTACATTTTTCAGCTTGTATTTATTTATATATCTGTGTCAGTAAATATCATTTTAGATTTTATTTAAAATAATATATTGTTTCATATCTTTCTCTAATGCTTTATTTAGTATTCATATAAATAAAAAAAAATTAAACTTTTCTGCCTGTTTTTATTTTCCGATTTTTTCAGTAAGTATTATCGTAGACTTTATATAAATAAAATATTATTTCTTTTATTTTTCACTGCTTTATTTAGTTTTCTAATAAAAAAATGTATTAAACATTTTTGTATTCGATTTTTTCCCCATTTTTCAATAAATATTATTTAAGAATTTATTTCATATTTTTTAACTACTTTCACATTTTTGTGCTATGAATTTAGTGTTCACATTTATTCGTTTATGTTATTATGAATTATGAAATTGTACTTACAAGTCTTAGAGGTGTTTAATATTTTTACTTAATAAATATTTCTGGATTTTTATTTTTATTAGGATTCTCTTATGTATTAGAATTCGCAGTACCCGTAATAGATCAATTAAATAGTATATATAAGCCCTTAACAAAAATATTATTTTCCCTTTTCTATAATGTGCGTGTCTGGCATTAAACAAAACTTTTCCAACTTTCACTCGGAGTACACATTATAGACACGCCAAGTTGGAGAGGGATGATGGTAGTGGGAAGGAAAGCTCATAAATCTCCAGAGAATGCATACGGTAAATTTCTTTATACTTTTCAACACAGATTTACGCGGTGCACGGCGAAAGTTTTTCACTTTCACTTGGTGCATACTTCGTCTTCAGAGGTTGCACGATTGCTTATCCCCTGGTATCTTAAGGATTGTCTGTTTAGTTTGACTAACACGTCTGTCAGCCACCACATAAATTTGCATATTTGTCATCGTCTGCAGCCCTCGCAACTGAAGTTAACCGAATTTTATGCGCACGCCCCAAAGTATGCAACGAAAAAGCCAAAAATTTGTGGTAAACAGTGACAACGACAGCAACGACCGACTGCGACTGCGACGTCAGCAGCGGCGTCGCAACGACGACAGTTTAAGCTGTTGCAAAGCAAAGCGCAAAGAAAGAACAACTTTCCACGCTTTGTTGCAAAATTGAAATTTATTCGAGTCCTGTCCCGAAAAAAAAAAAGAAGCGGATAAACACCATTTCCACTTGCACTTCAACTTGCTTCTGTTTACTCCCTTAAAAAAAATTCTAGTATGAAAACTTTGCAAAAAAACCAGTCGGAAATGCTACAGTCGAAGTCGACTAAGAGAAACCCTTTACTTATTCTTCAAAATGAAAATAAGAGTAACGTTAATAGTACCCCATTATGCGTTGTAATGCCAATATGCTTTTCTTCTTCCTTTGGCCCGACACTGAGTAATATTGAAATTTGAATAGCTTCCGAGATTATAATCCGATCCGGTGAAAATTTAGGATACGTTGGGACCCTGATTCTCGTCCTGTTTGCCAAACTTCAGGACTCTAACTTTAATATTTTTCGTTTTATGGGATTTAAAAAATTTTGTTTTCGATTTACGGAGGCGGAAGGGGGCGTGTCAAAATTTTAACAGAAACTTGATCTGCTTAGCTCATAGACGAACCATCATACCTTTGGTGACTCTAGTTCTTATAGTCTCTGAGATCTAGGCTCATACAGACAGACGGACAGACGGACGGACGGACAGACGGACATGGCTATATCGACTCAGCTGTTGATGCTGATGAAGAATATGTATACTTTAAGGGGTCTGCCGGACTTCCTTCAACCTGTTACGCACATTTTGACAAACTTAATAGACCCTATTTACTTTTTTAAAGTAAAGGGCCTTAAAAGATTGTGGTGCAGCGTCACATCCAAAGTGTACCCTAAAGCTTAGGGGCCTAATTTTAAAACATCTACTGATTGTCTTGGTTATTCTGACTCTGTTTGATTTTTGTATAATTTTAGAAACATTTATCTAAATTAATTTAGCTTATATCATTTATTAAATAGTTTTAAGTATATTTTAATAATTTTATTATTAACCGCTAATGTTGGCTTATTCTGGCAATCTCATTTCTATTTTAATATATTTCAATATTAAAATTAATTTAAAAAAAATAATTAAAGCCCCTAAACTTAATAAATTAATTTTATGTTTAAATTATATATCCAAAGCACATTTGCTTTGATCCTTTCAGACTATTTCCAATCACTCAAGTCGCTTAACTATTTCTCTGGTTATAAGACAATTTTTAGGGTATTCAAAAGACATTGAAAAACGGAATTAAATTTCCTTTTGATATCAATTGCATTTTGAAGGTCGCACCGTGGGTTGTCTGTCCTGTTCTGTGCCATCCTGTCGTGTCCTGTCAAGTCATATGTGGGTGAATGTGTTTGTGTTTGAAGTTCTTAAAATATTTGTTTTTGTTGGAGTTACTTACAAAACTTTTAAAGCCGTTAAATTCTTGAGAGCGCCCGCGGAAATTTTCATGATTTGATTTCGCTTCAGTAAACTGCAAGCAATAGAAAAAATAACAGTTGGCATAATATTGACTTAATCGATGGATATCTATGAGCTACCACTTACAGCACGATCAAGTTTGGCATCCTCGGAAAGTCCTCGTCATTTATTATTGTCAACAAATTGCTGCCCAAATTGCTTTTGGTTTCCAATTGGTTAATGAGGTCGCATTATGGATAAATGCGGAGAAAACAAAAATTATGAGTAATCGGACCATTTTAATACAAACAGCTTCCGTTCTTTCATAATTCAGCTCTTTATGGAGTAGCATTAAATGAGCAATTACAAATTCTTGAATTATGAGTTGAAATTGTAAATGGAATTTTTGTTAAAGTTCAAAGGATGTTAAAAACATGCGCAATAAATTAATGTTGGTAAGTTTATCATACTAGAGTTATTGGCAAGCGATAATTTATATAGATTGCTGACAAACATAGTTTAAAGACAACTCCAAATGTTAGAAATTAATAGTTCTGGTTTTAATATCAGATTAGTGGGTAGAATATAGATAAAGTTATACAAGTATAGTTCATAGAAAATTACCATCCATTTAATAAACAAAATATGTTATGTATGTACCGAACTACTTCAATTTTAAGTTAATTTTAAGTTAAAGTATTTAATTAAAAGTTAATCTAATGCTAAATGCTTATTTAAAGCAATGAAATATTTAAAATACTTGTGGGAAAAGGGAGAACATTAATGATAATTTTAGCTAACTATAGCTATTATTTCAAAACAATTTATTTTTGTAATTATTTTATGTGTTACTGAGAGAAAATTAAATTGAACTAAAATTGAATTTGGACATACGATTGTAGGCAAATGTCACCCTCTTAACTTTAAACATTTCACATAATTTAATATGCTCATGCATTTCATTTGGACCCCAAACATTTGTAGCCCAACCGCACATAAAATACATACTTCAACACTAAAGCCAAATTTGCCAATTATACATGAAAAATTATGCAGAAAATAGGAAAATTTGTGTTTAAAATCGAGTTGAGTTAGCAAAAAATGCATATTTAAAGGACGATACATTTAGCAATCACAAGTTATAACAAAGCTTCGCCAATTTGTGGGAGGATTATTTGAATTTTTTTTAAGCATGCACAGTGTAATAAAAAAAGTGAAAAATAAAATGATAAAAGGAAAAACTCTCACAGTGCTTCAAGTGTTCTAAGTCCGGCCAAAGCGTTTGTTGGAATGCGATAGAAGAGATTCCCTTCAAGGCGCAAGGAGCGCAGTTTCTGCAGGTTGCCCAAACAATTGCCATCCAGGCTGACCAATGCGTTACCATTCAATTGACTGGTCAGTCGGGGTTTCAGGTATCAGGGTCGAGAGAAGGGTACGGTACAGTGGGGTCAAGTGTTGTATATTTTTTTCATATTTTTTTAAACGGTTGTAATTTGAAATGAGTAAAAGAAATGAAAAAGCGAAAAGTATGAGCAAAATAGCGTGTAATTGCTGGCAAGTGCTGGCAATACTCTTAAGTGTGCGTGTGCGTGTGCGTGTGTGTGTGTGGGTGCATATTCGTGTATGAGTATATGTGTAAAGGCAGCATACTAAATGGCAGCAAGCGTACTAATTGATCCTGC
This sequence comes from Drosophila histrio, assembly GCA_958299025.2. NCBI lineage: Eukaryota > Metazoa > Arthropoda > Insecta > Diptera > Drosophilidae > Drosophila > Drosophila histrio. The sequence continues at coordinate 31,204,659 of OY282580.2, read as the reverse complement.
AGGCGTCTGTTTCGACTCCGGGTGCATCCTTCGCTGCTGGTACGCTTAAAAGCAAACATTAAAACCCATTCACACACTCACACACCCACACAAACATACATACAGATATACAACAATTTGACTTGTATTGCATACTTACAGGCTGACAAGCTGGCCGAGTCCTTGAAATGAATGCGGAGCCAACGACTTAAGGCCGCAGTTTTGCAAACTTAAACGCTTCAATTTGACCAGACCATAAAACGTGTAAGGATCCATATTAATGATGCTATTGTCGGCCAAAGTTCTGCAAATAAAAACCTTCCCTTGGTCAACAGAAGTCAAAAGTCTCTAGCGCTTAGCTAAAGTGCAGGAAATTGCAAGGATAACAGTCTGAGTAATTAATCCTGCAAAGTCGCTGAAATATACAACGTAATCAAGTAATTTATATTGCCCCCGAACTACTGTTGCAGCTGTCCAGGCTACATTGTCTATCTCCTACCATTCACAGCTGACCGACCACTGTGATTTAATTTTTTTTATCTCATATTTTCGGCTGAGAGGGGTGTGTCAGAAGGTTGCTGTGAAATTGAATAATGAGTCGCAGCGCCCATGACAGGCAACAATGAAAGTTTTTTTGCATGTTGTCGCCATTGTTTTGCCTTTGTTTCGTTTTTCACATAACTTTGTGTTTTCAACAATCACTAGCTGCTTAGTATACAGATTAAAAACGGATAGAAAAGGGAAGGGAGTGGGCACAGATGAGGTTTGAGGTATGTAAAAACATAATATGGAGTGGGTAGCTTGAACAATACTGTGGTAAGGAGTTAAATAGCGAGGCTTGGTATTAATGCTCTGCTCATTAATTATATAGATTAAAGGACTTGCAGTTTTATATACGAGTATATTCTCGTACCGTAACTTTGGCTGATACGCCATACATACAAAAACTATAAAGATTTAATCTGAGGACATTTGGACGTAAGTTAACTATTTCTACCACCCATTCTTTTAAATGACAAGTGGTTTTTAAATACTCCACTTAATTTATTGATCTAGGAGCTGGCATAAAATTCAAAAAGATACACAGAAAACATATATGTATAGTAAAAATAAGATGCATTTAAAACTAGCCGTTTTGCTAATCTTTGACAATCAATTTATTTGATTTTATTCGTTTAAACTTTGCTACACTTACAGATTACTGGATTTTTAATTGCTTTTTCAAAGCCAGTAGGTATAAGTTATACTTACAGCTCCTCCAGATGTGGCACCATAAAAAATGAATTGGCCTCCAGTTTGGTTAAATTGTTGTTGCCCAAGTCTCTGTGAAGGAGTACAGTCAAGAAAAACAATAAGCTTAATAATATTAAGAAGTTTAGTTTGACACTGAATGTCATCTATTAAATTTAAAGTAAAAGATATTCCCTGAGTCGGGAATAGAAAATGAATCGTAAATGTTGCCAAACAAAGCTCAAGTTTCTGTTGGTTATCAATCAGAACGTAAATGGTATAAAAACATATTGAGCCAACCTTACAACTTGTGCTAAAGTGGAGGAAAATGGCATAACAATGAAGATGAACTGCGACATCAATTGAAAATAGAAAACCCTCGAATAATGGCGCCTATATTTTGCAGCTGGTCATAATTAAATTCGAGTTGATAGCTGATGACTTGTCTCTAGACAATGCGTTAATTAATAAATAATTTATTTATTTATTTATGGCCAGTTTGCTTTGGACATTAATCAATGGGTAACTTTGGCGCTGCTTGCGAACTAAAATGGGGACTGACTCCTTTGAGAGGTCTGGCGGCAAGAAAACGTGACTTACATACAAGAAAACTCCATTGACGGCAGAGATTGTGAAACCTCGCGCAACGTGGCGTATGTGTAATTAGATTAAACCGCATGCCAAAACTGAACCGAAAACAGATTCGAAACACTGCGAAATTGACTTGTAATTATACGAATGAGGAAAACGAGGAATTCACGCAACAAAATGCTCAATTATGCCAACTGATAATCGCTTAATAATGCAAACGATTAATCATTTAATACCGCTCGTATATGAATGGATTTGAATGTGGAATATTATCTCATATCCTTGAATAGAGAAAAGAGATAAGCCATAGAAAAATGCAAAGGATATAGATTGTCAAATTAATTCTTTTAATCGACACATCTTATGCAGGCCATGTGTTTAAATTTCACACTTTTTATAGAAAATTCACGTACAAAACACAAGTTCAATGCAAACGACGATGGACTATATTGATTATTGATACTAATAACTATTATTTAAAACAAAAGGTAATGACATATTTTTGAAAAAATTTCTTAACGAATGAAAGTATTGAAATCAATAGACTTATTAACTTGAGCTCAACGAAGTAAAAACCAAATATTTAAATAAAATAACTAAAAAGGTTAGTAAATAAATTTAATAATATGTCAGCTATTACACTCCATATTGCTCATTATTCAGAGTACTCAAGTTTTATTTATAGTACTTCAATGATCTTATACGTAAAATAAATGGGATATTCTTCAAGTATTATATTCAAGTATTATACAGACAGACGAACGTTTATTTATCCATTTTATTTTTAACTCTGATTAAGAAAATGTATACCATTTTATTCCCATTTCCCTTTTTGTCGAACATAGTAGACCTTTTTAGATTTTAAGTTTAGCATATAAAAAGAAGGGATAAAGATATAAGTATCTTATTATTATTTTACACAATTTTTCGGAATAATGTTTACCCTCAAAACTATACCAAAAATAATGCTGCCCTTCTTAGACTATGTTAAAAGATATAAGTTATAAAAGTTAATAAAGTAGATTATATTAAAAAGCTTTTAGAAACTTAGAAATAACAACAAATATTAATATTACTTAATAGTGAATTCAGTGTTTCCTATGATATTATGATTCAGTTTAGTCGAATATATGAAACTTATGCACATAAGCAGCAAACATCTAACACACATTATTTTGCATCGCCTCAGTGACTCAAAAAGTTGTCAAAGTATGTCGATAGTTGAAACTAGTATACGAGTAAATATGAATATTCAGGGGTACTCACAATTGCAACACTTCGCTGGGCAAGTTGACTGGTACCGCGAGGATCCCGATGCTGCGACAGCTCAATTTAAGATTCTCCAAGGTGCCGGTGCAATGGCAATGCTTCTGCAGCCACAGTTCGCAGACACTATGCAGTGTACGCTGTGCTGGGGTCTTGCTGCCATTGCCGCTGCCGCTGCCTCTGCCGCTGTCACTGTCAGCTTCGCTGCTGACGCCGCCAGTGTATGTGTCTGTTTCCGTAGCTCGCTGTGCGCCGTGATATTCCTGCAGTGACTTCTCGTAGAGAATTTGAGCCTCCCGCTCTGAATCCGCTGAGGACAACATCACATTCTCCCTAATGCCTGTGGGCGTGGCTGGGGGCGTGCTTGACAAAATATTGACACTAATTTCGCTAAGATTCTTCGCCGAGCTTCGATTTTCTTTGGTTTCATGATCGCTGTTCACGTTTGGCGTCGCATTCAAATGCATCGATGCTGATGGCGATGCTAACGTCGACTTCGACGTCGACATCGCTGTGGCCGGCACAGACAACGTTGCTAAAAGCAGCAGCAGAAGAAGCATATGTAACCCGGTTGACGCCGTTATTGAAGTTGCTGCTACTTCTGCTCTGCCGGCGTCGCTGTGCAGTTTGCGGCGGCGCCGGCATTGCGCTGCCATCGTCTCTGCTTCCGTCTCAGCCGCTGTCGCTGTCGCTGCTGCAGCAGTTGCTGATTGATGCTGTCAAGCATTTGTCATTTGATGACAGTTTTGTGCGCAATTCGTTTCTCGCTCATGATTTTCTGCTCTCCTTGTTGTTGTTGCTGTTGCTCGTAATAGTATTGTGGTTGTTGCTGTTGTCGGCGCTGTTTTCGTTACTTTGCACGACCGCTTTGCCGCCGTGTTTTCGCTCACTTTTTTGTTGTATTTGTTTTTTGCAATTTGTATTTATTTTATTTTATTTACATTCACTTTCTGCTTTAGTCGAGTTTCATTGTGTTTGCAATTTGTTGGTTGTATCGCTTCACTCTGTTGTCTTGCATGGAGTTTGTTTATGATTTTAAAGTTAAAGAATCTGTCAAAATTCCTGTATTTATCTGTGATTACTGTTGTTTGTCAGTTTGTAAAACAAAATTAGTAAGTAATGGAATTAGTAAGTATAAGTAATGGATTCATTTCGGCTCTTTCTTGTAAGTATATTAAGTATACATAAGTAGTTAAAGTAAAAGGTCTTAAATAGTAGGGATTATCCATCTTATAATATTTATATTAAAAAACAAGCCGAACAGTCGGGACCCCGACCGTAATATACCCTGTGGGTTTACAGGAACCCGCTTAAATTCACAACAGATGAAATTCTCTAGTAATTCGTTTTTTAATTTTTGTGGGCAAAGGGGGCGTGGCATCGTGATAAATTTTTCTGGACACATCAACCACAAAATATTCATCATGTGTGCCAAATCTCAAGTCTCCAGCTACAAAACTGCTTTTGTTATGAGGTTTTTGAGTGACAAAACTGCTTGCTTTATGAGGTTTTACTTAATTTGTGGGTGAAGGAGGCGTGGCATCGTGATACATTTTTCTGGACACATCAACCACAAAATATTCATCATGTGTGCCAAATCTCAAGTCTCCAGCTACAAAACTGCTTTTGTTATGAGGTTTTTGAGTGACAAAACTGCTTGCTTTATGAGGTTTTACTTAATTTGTGGGTGAAGGGGGCGTGGCATCGCGATACAATTTTCTGGACACATCGACCACAAAATATTCATCATGTGTCCCAAGTCTGAAGTCTCTAACTGTAATATTGCTCTTGTTATAAGCTTTTCCGAATTGTAGGCGAGGGGGGCGTGGCATCGTGATAATATTTTCTGGACATATTGACCACAAGATATTTATTATGTGTGCTAAATGTGAAGTCTTTAGCTGTTATATTGCTCTTGTTATGAGGGTTTAGAGCTACAAAACTGCTTGTTTCATACTTTTTTCTTGCTTAGTTTGTGGGCAAAGAGGGCGTGGCATCCAAAAAAAAAGATAAACTTGATCTGCCTGCAAAAATTACCAGTGCTGGGACACCAAGTTCAAGCTTCTAGCTCTTACCATCTCTGAGATCCTTTCGTTCATACGGACGGACCGACAGACCGACAGACCGACGGACAGACGGACATGGCTATATCGACTCGGCTATTGATGCTGATCAAGAATATAAATACTTTATGGGGTCGGCCATGCTTCCTTCTGCCCGTTACATATTTTTAACAAACTTAATATACCCCCACAGGGTATAACAAGTATAACATACAAACAGTCATATACCTATTATTAACTAACATTAAGTATACGCACTTGACAATTAGTTTAATCTATCAATATATATAAAACTCAGTGTGCTGACTGATTCACTGAGACATCACGCTGTAGTCCAAACGGGTTAAGATATCGAGCTGAAATTTGCCCAAAGCATAGCTGAGACATAATTATTGTGCAATAAGGGTGTTTTTTTATTCGATATTCCGACTGGAAGGGGTTAAAGTTCAAAGGTCAAAAGCGAAGCGAGGAGTTATTAATAAACTTGTATAAATTTTCATATGTTCATATTTAATTAATGCTGTTTGTTTATAAATAAAAATGTCACTTAAACACCACTAGGTCTACGCTGCCAAATTTAGGACAAACCACTTGAAAGGGTCACCAAAGGAACAGATTACCACACCGGTTACGATCCTGGCGCTCAGAAATAGAGAGACAAATAAAACATAGACATCCCTGCATGCTTAATACTTAGATATGTAGAAACATATGTAAATACATAAGTCGAAATGGCAATGAGAAGAAAAGAGTTAAAAAATACTTAACACTATCGTGATTTCGATTTAATTATTACATATCGCTATAGTGAAATCCGTCTTGCACTATGGCTAACTTTGTTTTAGTACAAACGATATTCTATAAAATATCATAGAAATTAATAAACGATGTTCAGTTCTTAAACACCAACATGAGAGTCTTCTTATTTAGGGATTGGCAATGTATTCCATGTGTGGCTTACTGGTTAGGTCATTAAGTTTACGTAGCTAAAGTTAACGTTTCTTCTAGGAATTTTGAATAATCTTTCTGATAATATTTAAATTTAGACTTAAGTAATAGTCATATACTTATTTTTCACGAAAATTAAGTATAAGCAATTGACAATTAGCTACATTTCAAATAAGTTTGTATATGGCTGGTCAAAGTAGGTGTGGCAGACTTCGTTCAGAATGTTTAGTCTTGTAGATATGTCAGCTTTCTAAGATGGTATGAGCTTGAAGCACAAAATTTATATTTGCAGTTAGATCAAGTAAATTTCCAATTCACAACGAGATATAAGTACAGTGAAAGGTTTGAATTTGACACGTTTAATATATAAGGATGTTCCGATGTTTTCTTAAAAATTAATAGGAATCGGATAATAAACTCGGAAGATAATGAATTATTCAAGGCATCGGTACAGATGAAGATGTTGGCGTGCGTTTTGTGTATGTGTTTAAATATGTGTTAGAATGAATAAGTGTTGGGTATCTAAAGTATTAGATACAGGGCATATTTTAGTCGTACAACCTCACTTTTACTATCTCACTTACAAAATATTTAAAGATGTTTCATTTCATCAAATTTTAGCTATAAAACTGGAATATTCATTTTGACTGTCAAATTTAGCAGGCACTTCAGAGACAATCCCAAAGAGCAGCCCCCTCTGAAACCACCAAGTGATCCAGTTAGCGACCCACTCGCATCCGGTGTTGTTGCTGTTGCTGATGATGTTGCTGTCAGAAACAAAGGGCGAAACGAACCGAGCTGATGAATGACAAATTTGACAGTTACCACGCCTATTTCTCAACACATACATGTAATTAATGAAGCCGTTGACAGCTTTTGAATTTTTGCAATGGTCTTTAAATTGTGCAAGAGTCGATGAAATTGACAACGACAATAGAGGAAGCGAGAAGGGATAAGAAGATGTCCAGTGATAGCAAAAGCAATTCCAGACTAGGCCAAAAGAAGTAGTATATATTTCACAAATGTCACGATAAATAAAAGACATTTCCTACTCATTTTTATTTGCCCTCGCATTCCCTGCACTTTCCCCTGACTTTAATCCTTAGCACGCGCCTCCATTCAACTCGCACATTTCACCGATGATTTATGACATGTTTATGTGCCGCTGACCTCTCCAATAGCAACCTTAACATCAACAATAAAAGCCCAATAAATATTTAAGGCTAGTTTGCCTTTGATATCATTCTTGTTGTTGGTTCCTGAATGAAGTTCCTGAAAGAATAATATCAATTGGCCTGCTAATCGATTTGACTGTGAATTGGTCTCATCGGTAAATCGAATTGAATCTGTTTAGTATTTATGAGAATTCATTCATAAATTATCTAGTGGTAGTTCTTAGATTTGTAAACAATAGTCTAGAGGCAGTTGTATATTTATTAGCTACGATTATTGATTATAAACAACAAACAAATATTTGCTTACGTTCGGTTAATGCGATTCTGAAAGAGTTTTCACAGATTGGCGACAAGCTGCTGAAAATTTCTATTCTCCTATTTAGTTTACCTACTTTTTCCAGAATTATGGAAATTTCCCAATTTCCCAAATATCAAATATGTGAAAATTTGTGCCTGGCAACATCTAAAAATAGAACAATATTTTTAGTTTCCTTTCAAGAATCAACTGCAAACGAAGCGAACCAATATGCAAATATTTACACTGAACTTCGGTTGAGTGGGTGTGAAATAAGGAAAAGGTATGAAAGAAACACATGGAGAACAAGAGGAAATACACAAATTTCAGATGCGTACACATGTGTCTGAGTTCGGGTTGGTTTTTTGTTGCCATTTGCCGGTTTGTGGCAGACACCGTCAAGCGGCGGCTGTGGCAAACTGTTTGTTATCTGCCGAGTGCTAATAATAACTGAAAGGATTGTGTTTGCTCTTAATAAAATATTCACAAGACTTGCCCAAGTTTTGAATTTGATGGGTTTATTATTTTAGCAAGTCCTTAGTCATTTCTGGAAATGTAGTAAATATGTCAATCAAAGTTATCTGACAGACAAAGAAATAGTCTCTCTTACTATGAAGTGTAAAAATAGATATAAGATATTATTCTGTATTGTAAATTGAATTGTAAATTGAAAATTGAAAATTCGACGATTAATTTCATTTATATTTGAAAATGAATTTGAGCCAAATTGAATAATATTCAAGTTTTACCAAACAGCTACTATTCCCCAAGATTTTAAACTTGTTTAAAAATCCTACTAGTGCGTATTATAAGTGAAAAGCTAATTAATTGAAAAGTTACACTTTATTTCCTTCTTTTATTTCTAATCAAATATTCCTCTTAATAATTCTTATATAACATTAAGCCTGTCAGTGAGTACTCTTGTAAAAGATAAATATCTTAATTGATGAAGCCAACATTATAAATGTTAGTAACTTACTAAATTGAATTCTAGGCTCTTTAACTAAGCCGCATTCATGGCAAATGCAAATGATTATAACTGAAGGCATGCCAATTTTTAATTGTCACTCGATTTGTTGTGACTGTAATTGATATATGACCACTTTACACTCAAACACACACACACATGTGCGTGGTAAATGAAAATTTATAGACACACGTGTTTCATTTTTTACGCACTTCAATGCTAAGCTCAAAATTTTGAGAGCAACCCACACATAACTCAAAAGGCATCAAAATTTCATGAAAATCTCATAAATTGTTGCACACACAGCGATTAATTACAAACTAACTTGCGAGACAGTGACACGCCCTAAAAAAACAACACTGTGTATGGAAAATTTGATATCCCCACGAGCTAAAAATAATATTAACTTTTTTACACAAAATTGCGCTAGAAATTGATGTTGACATAAAACAATAGATACAATATGATATGCTATAATATTATATGATGATCGAAAAGTTGGATGAAAATTGCAATAACAACAAAGTGCGACACTCAAGTCGAAGACTCCAAAAGGTGTCGAGCTATGCATTGCGGCTTCGCGCATTGATTAAATCATTTTACAATTCGTTCGCCAAAAGCAAAGAAAATGCCGCAAAGTCGGCAACTTAACATTTCAACAATGTGTATACCCTGTAATAATAATTGAATTATAAAATTTTAGTGCTGATTTTTGGTCTGTGCGTCTTTTAACTAAGATAATGTACACACAGTCAATTTTATAACAATTGCAACGTAAATACAAGATTTATTCGACATGTAAAGAAAGTTTAAGGATAAGCTTAGCACATAATTATATCTTGATTTCAATTGCATAGTAATTGAACTATGAATAAATACAAAAAGGAATTTAAAAAATCTAAAAACTTTCGCAGACGGAGAAATCAGCAAATTCTGCGTGAAGTGTTTGTACTAATAAGTCGAAATATTATTAACAGGGTATTTCTGTAGGGAATCTGCCGTTTACTTGCCGCTTTTTCACATATTTTTAAATTTTTATTTCAAGTGCAGCTCACCAAATACAAAACTGGTATTTCAACACAAAATGCAACTTTAATTTTGTTGCTGGTGTAGTTATTTTTGTTGTTGTTGCATTTATGCTGCTTTATGCTGACCTTCATTCATTGTGGGATTTTTTTCGCTCGACTTTATTAATGACAGTTGTTGCATAATTTATTTAATTTTTTTTTTGGCTCGCACAAATAACTTTTAGGAGCTAAATAATTAAATGTGATTTTCATTTTGGGGCTGCAATTTTATGGAAACTAATTAGTAATGTTAGAAAAATTGTAAGCAGGCGAGCATATTTCCACGGTTAATTGATAAAAAATGCAATGAAGCGACGCCAAAATTTAACTTTAAATCTTTTAATTAAGATTTTTATTTTATTTATTTAAAGTATTAAAAAGGAAGTTAAACTTGCCTGCTGAACCGAAGTGCGTCTTCTAATTTCTTCCTGAAGTATTCAACTTTATTTGCTAGTTACATACTAAGACAACCTTGAGAATATATTAGGGTATTCAGATATAAATATGAAGAATATAGATAATATTGATTTCTATATTTCTGTTATATATACAAAGACAACAATGCGGAAAGCAGTGCATGTAAATAAGTAGAATTGATTGATCAAATTTGTTTTGAATTTATTTCCAAAATAATAAAAATATATTTTGACTGAGAACAGATCTCTTTTGATTTAAGTGGCAAGATGCCACATCAAAGTTCACACCTTGCCGCTATTTAAAAACCAAATATCGTTGAGACTCTTTGATCTTTGATCTCGGTACTGAACTGTTACTTTTTTTCTCAGCTCGTCTACTATTTCTATTCCATTCTTTGGGTATGCCAACAATTGTTGTTAATAGTATTAATTTTTTTTCGTGTTTGCGTTGAATCGATTTCGTGTTCCGCCCGAGGCATTCGCATTATTCTGATTATTCAACTGTTTATTTTATGGCTTTCTCATTACATATATGTAGAACCTATGAAATTGGCAACGTCATCATCGAACTCATCATAATCGGGCTATTAGCGAAGCCTTCTTATTTACATTTCATGCTACTCAATTTTATTGGCAGTTTGGGTCAATTGTCTGCCAAATGAAATGTGTCTGAAATACTTTGGTTTGTTCGAGTTTCAAGTGAGCGAATCAAGAATGAGGTGAATTCTACAGAATCTATACTATTTGGAATACGGAACTGCAATTTTCATGCATATCTTCTTTACAAAAGTAAGACAAAGCTTTAGTGCTATAATATTTGAATTTGAGAGGTAGAAAAGCGAATTAAATAATAAAACTTAGTCAATGATCTATATACATAGCTTACACTTCTTAGCACATCTACTTGAGAATATACAAAAAATTCACGTGAAGAAACCTTGCAGAAAAATTTCTTATGGAAATATACTAGTAATAAGTATTTCTAATGCTAAAGACGCATTGTTCTTTATTCAAAGTTTGTTTACCTAACATAAGAGTATTTAAGCTTGGAATCTAAATAGTTAAACTTTAAAAATTCCCAAATGATTTTTGTTCAAATTCAATCTGGCAATGCAAATCTAAATCAAAAATTTTAAAGCAAATGCAATTTACATGCAACTCTAGAGTCTCTCATAATTTTGGATATATTACAAGAATTGTTTGTCTGTTGTTGCAACAATAAACAAGTAAATGGATTGAGAAAGAACTGAAATGTGTTTATTTGTCGAACACTTTTGCCAAACCGAATTGAGTGCAGCTTCGAGTGGCGACAGTTGGAAATCAATAGAAACTGAAAGGAATACAATAGCTGCCAACTGACCTGAAAATGTGCGCACAACTCGATTAAGCAAATTGTAATTGTGACAAAAGCGAAACAAAAAAAAAGTTAAATACATATATACAAGAAAATTTATAAAAGCAACGCAAATGAAGCGAAGCGAGAGCAGAAGCCAAAAATAATAGGCTATTCGACTCGCAGAGGGGTTTGAGTGGTTTGCCACCTAGTTGAACTGTGTGCTGAGGGTCAAGCATGCCACTGGACCAGCTGCAACAATTGATTGCGTATACGACACGACGCTATGTAGATAACAATTGTAATTCAGCAGAGAACTAAGAACTAAACGAGATGAACGTTTTGAACATTTCGTTTGTTGTTCTCTCGTTGTGCAGACATTTTTATGAGCCTGGACAATTGAGGACGAGGGGCTCAGTGTCAGCCACAGGACACCCCAAACAATTGTGTTGCCTCTCACTCTCGTTCTGTGTGAATATTTTTGGGTGTAATTGTTGTTGATGCCAGATTTTTGTGGTTTTGGTGCTGTCTGTGAAGTGTCTATGGGTTATTTCTCTGTGTGTGTGTGAGTGCTTGTGAAATTTGTAGACTCTCATTTGGGAGTGACATTTATTGCTGTCAGGATATTCACTAGGATTGCAAATGAGACTGAGTTGAAGCAAGCAACTTGACTACCTTTCAAATTGTGGCATCTTTTCATTTTTCCAATCAATCTGACACGAAACTACGCTTTCATCAATGCTGAGTAAAATTCACACATAGCTACGGATAATAGGATTTTCGCGGGAGCCCCATCACTTGTCTTCTCAGGCGAAGCAGAAAATTTTCCATTTGTGGCAACTGTCGCAAATTGCATTAACGCAAAAGTTTTGCGTTCAGCTTGAACGATTTTCCGTTTCCCCTTACACCTTGTTCCTTTTCTTGGCCCATTTGCCTAATTATGCCAAAGTGGCAACATCATTAAAAACTTGCAACTGCTCTGCTTTGATTAAAACCAAGGCAACACAAAAGATATATAAGTACCAACTGAAAATTGTCTGTGGATGCTAGTCTATATATTTGGGAAATCATGTCAATTGCGTTGCACTTTTTCCATTGGCAAATATAAAAATAATTTCCGCCGACGTCTCAGACGATGTGACGCCCACGTAATTTTTGCCTCCAGATATCGGTCGAGCCTATCGTCGCACCATATATCATATCAAAGAAATGTCGCCAGCCATTCAATAAATATAAAATTGTAATGAAAATGTTTATTTTTGCGCTACCAAAACCGTTCGTTTCCCCAATACTTGTTGGCAATTTAAATACACTTTCAATCGGATGAGTACAGTGATTTGCTTAACAAACTGTCAGCCATAAGATGACATAAAATCAACCGGATTATTATAGCTTATCCGCAAGATGAAGCTTTAATAGTTATGATTGGATTCACATGATATTATTAATTCACTTGTTGTGCTTTATGACAAACGCAGTCTTTCAGAATTATGTAAAAGCAAATATTTTAAAATATGTTATATCAACTTGGCAGCCTCAACAGTTAACATAGGGAAACGTTGTCAAGATATTAATCATTTAATGTAATCATGTTATAATGTAATGTAACCAGAAATCGTTGGATATGATTGTCTTGATATGAATGTCATTCAACACTTTTGATCGGACTAGAACAATTTTAAAGCCGCGTGAGCTTAACCAATATAGTTCTTATAATGATACCAAAGATCATACAAATCATTATTAACAAGACAGAGTATTCCAAAGTAGACTATAAAATAGTACTATAAAATATTCACTTGATTTTTATAATGAAAATAAGTTGACTGTGCGTAATTTTGAAAAACGGTCGTCATCGGTTCTCCCGCTAACCATAGCCATACCTCACTTACCGCAAAAGCACTCCTCTCCTAAAGCTCGTTAACAAATTCACATAGTCAACTCAGGTCCGGATCGCCTTGGAAATGCACTTAGGCTTTAATATTTCGTTCTACACTGCAATTTTTGCACTGACCGCAGCTGTTGAGCATTTCGATCAGTAACAAATTTGATGAAGCTCCAAGAAAATGGGAAAAAACGACGAACGCCAGAAAAAAGGTTTCTTGATGGATTACCAATGAAGACGTAATTGATATACTGCAGCCCAAAAGTCAAGTTAAAGTCTCTGAACGCTGTCAGGGTCTGATTAAATATGCAAGAAAGGTGCCTCAACAAAAGTTGGAGCCTAAATCAAAATCAAAACACGCGCCACTTAGTCAACACTTTTTGGCTGGTCGGTGGGTGGCTGGACTGAAGGTTTGAAGTTTTGTGGGAATGATTGGACAGTCGTCATGAGATTTCAGTAACTCTTACTCTATCTCTCTCCCTCTTTCATGTCTCTATTTTTTTTTTTACCACTAAAGTGTTATGTACATTCTGCTACCACATTGGCATACATAATTACTTGGTAAGCATTGCAATAAAGACGTATTCCTGAGTAGTTGGTCATTTTGTTACTTTTTTCTTTGGTTGTGTCTCAAGTCTGAACAAGAGTGCATTGACATCTTTGCGCTTATATTTAGTAGAGTTAAATATCAATAAATTAAGTAAGCTATGTTTAATTATAATTAAATTCACTTGAAGGCATTTGATAACAACTTTAAAAGCTGCAAATGAATTTTATAAATTTAAAATTAGTAAATATTTAATTGCTGTCTGTCTGTAAGTAATAGTAATTCATTGTTTAAACTTGGGTCATTCAAAATCGCTGTACTATATATAGAATATATTTTTAGTTTTTGAAAGTTTTTAAAATATCACCCACCATATTTTACCATCTAATTTTTAACATAATCAGTGGAGTCACAGAAATAAGTACCTTCCAAAAAAAGTGACAGCTCAAACTCAATTCTCGGTGTTATAGAAACTTATTCAGGTTGGAATGAACACATTTACTCGCTCGAACAAAATTTGTTCAATCAAATACATGTTTGGAATAAACAAAAAATTAATTTCTACCAACAAATAACCAATTGCTAACTACAACCAACCAATTTGCGATAAATATTCAGATACATTAAAACTCTCCTCTTTTTTTTCGATTTTGAACTACAATTTTGAAAACCAACCCAACCAAATTTCACAATTGTTTGCATTGGCACCTATGATTATTATATGATAAACAGAAAAAACATTGCCAATGAAATTAATGATATTTTGACATTTATTACATATATTTATGAAACTATATGATATTTTCTATTTGTTAATTATTTTATTTATTAGTTTATTAATTGTTCAACGATTTTAAATAATTGTAGAAAAATATAATTGTATTTCAAAATTATTTCAGTCCGACATTATCTCTCTGAATTATAATTATTTATTTAAAACTCACTTGAATCATTTCAACGGAATGTTAAAAAATGTACTTTTTTTTATGTAAATATTTGATATTATTTAATAATTTAATTTAATGCAATAATTGTGAAATTAATTGAGTATTGTGTGGAACACAGCTGAGATCTTCTTTCTGTCGTTATTGTTTGATATCAGTTCAAAAATGTTGATTATTTGCTTAGCACTTGCAAATTTAATTGCGCTAAATTTGCGTTTCAATTGAACAAATTAGAATTTCCATGAACATGCACACTTAAATTATAAATAATTAATTAAACAAACTCAAACAAATTTAATATTGTTATTTTTAACTTATTTACGCCAGAAATACTAAATTTGAATGTGGCACACAAAGTAACTCGTGACATAGATGTATTTATGAGTTTTTATATGACATATATAATATTTTTATAGACTATCGGAGTCATGATGTTAGGTATAATTTCGTCACGAGTAATACAAACAAATCGACGTCATCGATCAGCAGTCAAGCGCGCGAATTTTATTGAAAATTGAAAGTGTGTTTTAATATATGAGTGACAAAAACATACACACACACACCGTCGCACACTCGTTTACACGCACAACAGTGGCATACACATAACACAGGCAGATGAAAATCAAAACAACAACAAAAGTTGTTGATGCCGCCAAAAAGTAAACGACCTTTAACGCCAATAAAAACCGCAACAGCGACAGCAGCAACGGCAACAACAACAGCAACATACAGAGGAAAGCTGCAACAATGCTGGCTCCTTGCAACAAATTGCACGCAGCTGTTGTTGTTGTGCTGATCTGTTATAAAAAACTCGGTCAGAAAATTTAATTTATGCGTAACGAGCTCACGCGCCTACAAAACTTGCGGCACCTTTTCGCACACCAGCAGCAGCAATAATAACAAAACTGAAAACTTTGAGCCAAGCTATCCGTTATGGCCACGATTCTGTTGCCAATTGGCTGTATTTATCCAGTTATCCGTTTATATGAACCGCACGCGTCGAACGCACAAAGCGTACTGAACTCACAACTGTTTTGTTTTTTTCGAGGAACCTCACACAGCGGCAACAGCAGCAACATCCACGGCAGCAATAGCCAACGGCAGCAACAGCATCGTCAGCAACATATTTAAATGTTGCCAGCAACATCTTATGTTGATACGTTACTTTGTTGCTTTTGTGTGTTTCCTTTAGATTCCATTGAATAATTATTTACCTATTGGAAAGTTTCAAACCTAAAACATTAAAATTACTTATAATAATTTTAGACATTGGACTTCTTTCTTGTACCAAATTCATGGCACATAATTCGCTTGTAAATAATACCTGAAACAGCTATGTACATTTTCAACTATCTAATTTACTCTTTAATTTTTTGTTCAAATTCTTAATTTTTGATCTTATATATCTATCAAAGAAAGTAATAAACAGCGTGAGAAACTACGAATTTAATATACTCGAGAACAAATGTGAGAAGATATGTAGCATTGTGATTTTTCTTATTCCAAAAAAGGGCGATTAGTTTTATTTAAAAATCAAATCCACGATTCATTGTGAACTTTTGTTTTGGATTTGTGGTGCCGTTGATAGCATTAGTTACTCGTTATAAATGCGTCTATAACTAAGTCGACCATTACAGATATGTCTTCAAAATTATTTAAATAAATGTCATTCAATAACTGATAGGTCGACCATTGCATGTATTTCTCCCATTGATAGCTAAATTACAAAGTAGACCGATATAAATCCAAGGGAAGTAAAAAACCTAGCATGGCTTAAAGTACTTATTTTACTATAATAACTTTTAATAATTACTTTCGTTATTTAGAAATCTATTTTCTATGAGTACTATAAAAAGCACAAATCAAACTAACGCAATAAAGACAGTTTTTTTAGCTAGTTGCTTGCCACATGTTGCAGAGACTGCGCATTTATGTGCATATAAAGCCGGTAGCTTCTCTGTGTCGTAAATGTTTCAGGTCCTTTAACGAAGTGTGCTTAATGCAAGATTTACGCCTCCATTCATCGAATGACCGTGAACACCTGTTGAGGCTGTCCAAGCGGACCACCTTAGTCCCCCTAATCTTTGCTGATATTTTTGTAGCAACAATAAAAACTTTTTAAGACCCCCATACCCGGGGAAAAGTTTTCTTTCAGCTTTTCCGAACATTTTAATTTTTATATTTATTTATACATTTATTTTCTAGAATTGCGACCATTCAGAGGGAATTGCCATTCATTTCAAATGTATTTATCTAATTATATTTAAAATTACAGAACTAAATTGACAAAAGCATATTTCAATGTGAGAATTGTCGAATGAATGACAGCTGATAATTGAAACATATTATTTTTGTTTACTTAGTAATTGTTGCTATGTGGAAAATTAACATATGGAATATTTTGTCATAGAATGGAAATTATGAAAATTATATAAACAACGGTGACATTGACATAATTAGATGATGTCAGTGAGTAATTATTAATATTTATGTAGAATAACTCTAAAACTATTATTTGGTTCCAATACTATTAATATTATTTATTTTAAATTATAGATTAACTAATTTATTAAAGTTCTCAGTTATTAATTAGTTGGTATGTTTAAGAACATACTAAATATACATTCTGAGATATTTGAAGTTAGATTTTCGACCAATCAATTAATTCTTTACCAACCAAATTGAACTTTAACCATAGTTGGATAGAGATTGGAACTACATACTATGCAGTACGTCGTATAACTCAGGAATGCAGTTTAAAATGCATTTGTGTCTTTTTAACCTGTTCCCGATTACACTTTCAACTATATGGAGTACGATTCGCGAATGCTAAGTTCTATTACATAAACATTCGCTAAATAGAATCAATTTTTGGTTTTCCATTTTCGCATTTCGTCGACGGCACATAACTTGCAACACGACCCTGCATCAAATGGATGGCAGAGTTGGGGCGATGAATAGGTGGAGCATTATACATAAATTTCCGTTAATTAAAAGAGCCGGCACATTGCAAAGGATATTCGCTAGCTGCGATCTCTGAACTCGGGACTTTAATGCAGGTCCAATATAAAATATGCGTGTCGGTAATTTGAGGAATGCAGCATGTGGCATAATCGTAAATTTTCAGAAGCCTGCTATGCTGAGTAGTTTTGTGTAGTTACAATCACACACACACATGCAACAGGCCCCCACCCACGTAACGGAAACGGAAGTTGCAGCAAATGGCGCGCAATGGTCCGCACATTAGGGCGACAGAGCGAGAAGGGAAAAGACCGAGTCAGAGTTAACTGAGCGTCCTTGTAACATGAGTTCTGACCATGCAGCACAAAGGACAATTGCAACGACAACTAGGACCTCTCCATATTAAGGGTCTGCTTGCGGCTCGCCTTGCCAGGCATTTCGCCCTGGCCTGGAGTGCAAAATATTTACACATACTAAATCAGTTTTGTGACTGTGTGTATGTGTGATAACTTTAAATCTGTAAGGACACTTTCGTTTGCCTGTTTGCAGTCTGAAGCATTTTGTTCCAGTTTGTCCATCCTTTTGAAGAACCTGGCCACAACGGACCTGATGAAGCGGTAGAACCCCATTATTTCATGACCTTAAGCAGTTCTTAACCTTGTTAAACTTACAACTGACAATATTATACTTAATTTGAGTGCTTGAATTAGAATTAATCCCTGTTAGCGAATCAAACCGCAAAGCATGTCAGTTACCACTTTTCGTTCTCGGGTACAGGTTACGAAAAATCTATCTATAGCGGTTTCGAAACGTTTACCGATTTTTGTATGTTTTGTTATAGAAATATCTGTTTGATTTGGGTTATTAACAAGAACGAGCCGGGGAGGCGGGTCGGAAACGACAGTAGTGTGCCCAGAGCAAGTATTCTTTGTTATTTTTGCCACGTCAAAGAAATCTGATTCTAAGCAAATTTTCTCAGCATGTAAAAGACATCTCCTACCATACTGTCAGTCAGTTTGGTATGTTTAAATCAACCTTGGCCAGGATGTATAGGACATAATCTGTGAGATTGGTAGAGGTAAGTCGAAAACAAAATAGTTTCTATGGCAGCTATATGATATAATTTTCCGACCTTGTTGTATGAGTTCCACTATTCTCACAAAAGCTCCTTTTCTATAAGTTTGCATTTATCAATGAAACGGAACACATTAGCGAACAATCTTAGCAGCCTAGCATGCGATTAATAACTGTTGATCATTTCGATCTGTCTACCATTGCTGCTAGTCAAACACCAGATGCTGGTTAACCGGTCAGGATCCTTTTGGTCCTTCGAACCAAATCGACTCAATCAATTCGTCAACATTGCAGCCTCTCGAAACGATATCTGCTGGGTTTTGTCTTGTAGGTACATGTCGACATTCAGTGCTCTCTGTCCACTCTTGAGTCTCAGCTACACCATTCAAAACAAATGTTGCCAAGAGGGAAGGATGCGTTCAAATCCAATAAAACGTGCCTTTCGAATAAGACCAAAAAACATTCCGTTCTGATTCAGTGACAGAAATCTGCGAGAAGTCTCAAGTTTAGGAATTGTCTTAGCCTTGAGGGCTACTGCTTGATGATTGATCGCTGAAGTTGGCACAGTATGAACGTATCGTAGTATCTGGATTATTTGAATCCAGCTGCTGCCACGAGGTGTCCAAGCTCAGAGGAATGGATTCATATCAGTCTATCTTTTGAAGTCAGAGCTCTTTAATAATCATAGGGTTTATCAGCCCAACCGTATCAAGTAATCGCAATAATCTTCAGTTTGGTCGCTTGAAGGCACATTAATAAATGGAATGACGTTTTCACTTGGCATTTAAAACACGCCAAGTGTTTGGTTGTGTCAGACTCTGAAATCGTTATCGGCTTGGCGCCATTTGTTGCATAGAACTCAGTAATTTGAAAACCACTTGTTCAGTTCAAAACCACGTCAGAGTTAATCGTATGAATAAATAATCAGTCAATAAATCGTCGACGTATTGCCAAAAATGGGTGTTCAACCTAAAGGACCTCATAGAGTCAGATGGGTTTTTTGTCCACACTACGAGCTGAAAATTTTGATCTGCTTCGTTCACCATGACCTATCTGATCTAGCATGATTTATTTAGTAGCAACAATAAAGTGTAGAACCATTTCAGTGGTTATATTATGTTTAGGGCTTAATAGAACTGTGAAGATATAGTAAGACTTTCGGTGTAAAAACAAATTTTGATTTCCGCCAGACTTGTGGCCAGATAGTGAGCTTAGACTTATTAATTGAATATACTAAATTTACAATTTTTAAACGAATACTAAAACTCACAGAAATTCTAGTTATGAACACAAAATGAATGCGCAACTAAATGAGTTCGACACTGTGATGGAACAGATTGGTAAATACATACTTCTCTACTATAGGAAAGCCGCTAACAATAACTGTCTTTAGGTTTCGGAAAAGTTCACTGTTATGTTATGCTTACTCTAGGCTTGTTACAGATGTTAACCATTCATGAAACTATGGGAATGGGTATCATAGCGCCTGCGGCCGTGTGTGATCTACGCATGAGTCTTGTACAATTATCGTCAATTACCGCTGCTGCTTTCTTGGGTATCATATGTTCATCTTATTTTTGGGGTTATATCGCGGACAAAATGGGTCGTCGGTGGATATTATTACATACCATTTCAATAAGTAACCTATGCTCGATTATATCCATGTTTATGGTCAGTTTTACGAGCTTCTTTGTTATGCGCTTTCTTACAGGAATATTGTAAGGGCCTTATATATGTATATTTATACAGGAAATATTTATAGAGATATACTTTCTTTCTTTCTCCTGCAATTAGTGTTGCTGGTCCAAGCTTTGTTGCTGTCACTTACCTAAGCGAGTTTTGCAACAAGAGAATATTAGCCCGATCAGTAACCCATATGTACATGTTTACAGGCTTTGCAATGTTTTATTGTCCATCATGGGCCACTTTATTTCTATCTACTAGTTACTTCGATTTCGAGCTAAATGTTTTAGGTAGTTTAACACTTCGACCTTGGCGTCTTCTTGGCTGCTTGTTCATGCTGCCAGGTGTGGTCGCCTTCTTTCTCTTGCTACAAATGCCAGAGAGTCCAAAGTTTCTCTTTATGATTGGGGACACGCAGCAGGGTTTATCGGTAATGCAATGGATCAGTCTCAAGAACACAGGGCGTCCTCTCAGTTCGGAACAGGTGATGTTAATGAAAAAATTTCAGGAATCCACTGGGGTGGGACGACAGAAACGCGCAAATAACCAATTGGCTACTATGCTTAACGATGCTATGCCTCTGTTTCGTAAACCTTATGTCGGCTTCTATGTGGGTAGTTGCTCAGTTATGTTTAGCCTAGGCTTGGTGTAAGCTACAAATTATTTTTAAACCTACTATAAATCATAAAGTTTACTTTTCAATTAGACAGAGCTAATGGTTTGGGTATTTGGTTCACCGCAATGCGCAATCGATCAAACATGCGGCAGGATAACAGATCGGAAATGACTGTATGTAAGATACTGTTCAGTACGACAGCCAATGATATTCAAGAGAGTGAACAGGATCTTGTAGTCGTAAGTCATACGTGCTTTTCTTACTGTTTTAATTTTAACTTTAATGTCTACTTTTCCTTAAATACCAACAGGCATGTAATGACGGTTTTGCTGGTTTTAATGATTCCCTTATTTTGGGCCTCACTTATATTATTCTTTACAATATTTGCTGGTTTATGCTATTTTTCTTACCGCGCAAGGCCATGTTCATTGCATCTCTTGTTATCTCCTCCTCTTGTGGATTTGCTCTAATTTTTGTGACAGGTTATTGGTTGCAGCTGTTTAGTTTTATTTTTTTTATAGCATTACCGGGCGTGGTCATCAGTCTACTGGGCGGTGCACTCCTCGAGTTTGTCCCGACGTACCTACGCGCTAAGGCACTTTGTATTAGTTTAATGTGGTGTCGCTGGGGTGCTGTAGTTGGCACCACAATCGTTGGTATCTATGTTGAAAAAAGCTGTGAGATGACCATTTTAGTGATTGCAATCTTTCCCATGCGTATGGTCATGTTTACTGTCAGTAATTGTCAGCATGAGCTCATAATTCATATCATTACAGTTTCTGCCAGCATCGAGGGTTTCTTACCACTATAGCGATTAATCCCAATACCTGGCATTTAAGATCTCTAAATTGTTTTTCACTAAATTAAATGTATGTATATTAATAAAATAAAAACACTGTACAATACTAGATTCTAATATTACTAATTACTTTACTAATTTTAACTATCTTTCTATATTAAGAGAAATATGTTTAAAGTCTTCGGCCTTTATTATCCGATCAGGACACATCTTTTAAATGGTCATTAGATGGACATACAGGGTATCTGCTTGCATAGTTTTGAAAGGTGCAACCGAATATTCATGGTTAAGGTTTAGCGAGGATGCTTTGGCTTTAGTCATAGTTGTAGCAGCAAGCGAATACATATGTGTGCCGATATATCGATATAAATCGAGTATCCCTTGATCTTGATCTACAAATCGTAGAAGAAGGTTTTTTAACTTCTAGTATATAGCGAATCTGAGGGGGACAAAATAAACTTCATTATATAGAAAACTCGTAAAAAATAATTTTTTGGAAGAGTTGTGTTTCTATGTAGGCTACGTAATTAAACAACTCGATATTGCAATGATTAGTAATTTTTATTAACTGCAAGTTTAAGTTAAGGTATATTATTCAAGTGTTAGCTCTGGTTTTTATATTCAGATAAGTTTTACAGGCGTATAGCTTAAAGTGCCCTAGATAATTTAGTGTACATGTTACTTGTACAGTTTTATTTAAAATATTTGGTAATTTTTGTTTAGAATTCAACTGCTCAGCGTCTGCCTTTTTTAAAAGTTCTGCTTTCTGTTTCAAAATGGTTGAAAAACTGTTCAAAGAAATTCCAAACTGGGCGGAAATTTGTTTTTCTTTTTGTCACTTTCACTAATAATAAAAAGTTATTGTTTCAACGAAATGCAATTACACTATCTACGTCTACTGCAAACTGAGAACAGATTAAAACATTACCAGTGTCGACGTTCACAATACTTGTAAGTAAATTTATAATTTCGGATTATAAATACATTTTTACGTTTGTTTTGAGCAACAGCAACAACAAATCGAAATAAAACTCTCAATAAAAATACACAAAAATAATGATAACACGGAAAACTTTTTTTTTAATAGATAGATATATTTAAATAATTTTTATTTTTTGTACTTTTCAGGTATGTATCTAACGGTCGAACACGTGCTTGTTTATTTTTAAAAACACATTTAATATATCCCTGTTACAGGGTATTACAAATATACATATACATAAAATAGGTTTACATAGGTTTTTTCAGTAAACAATTTCCAACAGTTAATTACACGAGCTCTCAAAAAGCCGAACGCCTGAGAGAGAGAGATTTCAAAAAGAGCGTAAACATTTATGTAAATTACAAACCCTCTTTATACTCAGCAATATTTCTATGTATAGACTGACGTTTAATTTAACAAGAATTCACATTACTTTGATTACGAGTACAATATTTTGATCCATACCTACGATACAGATAACCACAGTTTAATCCCAAAAAGGCAACTGAAATAATTCCCATAATGACTTTTCTTGTACTATATTCTTTGGCAATGGGCTTAAATCCTGAGAATCCATCTGATACCCTGTTCTCCTTGCAGGTAACACACTCCTTTTTCTTGTTACGCCCGAAGCCGTCACTGCAGCTCGTACACCTTCCATACGGGTCTTTTACATACGCCTTTCCGCAATTGCACTCGTCTTTAAGTTTTTCTGTGGACGGAATTAAGCAGTGCGGTTTCTCTTCGAATTCCTTGGACGGTTGAAAGTCCTCATGATCTCCGCAAGCCTCAGGATATCCAGCTGCATATTGCTGAAGTGTTTCAAGCAATAACAGCAGGAACAAAACTCTCAGCTCCAGTTCATTTCTCATTACTACAAAGATCCAAGCTACAATAGTAGCATCAACAAAAAGGTCGACACTTCCAACGCAAGCAACTCACGAGTTTCTACTGACGACAGAAACGAGTAGTAGTGGAAAATATATATACAAAATCTAGACCCGAGAGCTTGTTCTCTTGATGATGACGAAATCAGCACACAAATGACGTCAACTTGGCTAGAGTGCGTGCTAAAGTTTCCCCACACTTTTTCTCTTCAACAGAACACAGCGAACATGTGCTTATTGAGCGTTTCTTGAATTTGTGCGTATACAAATAAAAATAGTCGAGCCTGCCGCACAGTATGATACCCTTAAATATCACGTTGACAATTAAATTGCTTGCATATATTCTTTTAAAATAATATTAGCTTATCAATGTGAGGAAGGAACACTCCATAAACCATTTAATTAATACTTTATTATAAATACTTTATAATTTATCATTATGTATATTGACGAATACCATAGCCGCACATAAACCCCAAAAAGGCCACGGCTACGAATCCAATAAAAGCAATACGGTGATCAATCTCTTTTGAAATTAATTGGCACATGCCGTTCTCATCTTCTCGATAGGAATCCTCACAGGCGCAATCATCAAAATTTTGTTTTTTGCGATTTGGTAAACAATCACACTCCTTGGATATTGGATTCCATATTTCAGTATCGTCGCAAGGTTCACAATCACCGAAAATATCACGTGAATACTCATTTATGCATTTACACGGAGAATGGCCATTGGATTCCTCATTGAGTCGGCATGGCAGACAAATTTCATTGTAGCGATAAAAGTTCCTTTGGCAAATACACTTCCTTAAAGATCGACACCATCTCTCATGCATATATGGACAGTAGTTCCAATAGTTGTCTTCATTTATGACTCTAGGCGGTTTAAGATCCTTATCTTCTTCGCAAAGATCAAATGGATTATTAGCTTTATATTGCGGAAGTCTCCCAAGCAATAAGAGTAGGAAAAACGCTTCGAGTCCCAGAACATGTGCCATCACAGAGCAGATTTTTGCAAGAGCATTTCTACAACTAGAACTTAGTCAAGCGACAATTTAAGACTGAAGAAAAATTCCCCAAGCAGTCGCGCGATTGCGCGTTCTCCCGTTTCTTTTTCTCTCTCTCGCGTTCTCTTATATCAGAACTGAAGCATATGTATGTACATCGAGCGAGTTCGACTGTTAGAGACCCTCTACTTATTTGCATAGAAGAAATTATTAATGTTTCCCTTGCGAAAATGAAAGGAAGTAGGATATACAAGAATCAACTTACCAAGTTTGGTGTCTCTAGCTCTTGTAATACCTGAGATCTACATGTTCATGCAGAGGGACATATGTTTAGTATATAGTATAATTCACGATTTTTTTCACCACAGTTTTGCACATTTCTCTTCTCACAAATTTAATAGACCCTCTTGGACATTTTAAGTACAGGCTGTCAAAAGATTTTACGAAAATGTTTATAAAATAAAATTTCAGAATATGGGGGTACAGTTAGTCATGTCATTGTTTTAACAACAAAATTGTAATTATTTGTCCAATGGATCTAATTATTTATTTATACTTATCTTGAACTAGGAATCATATTATTCCTATATACATATCATATATTTATTTATGATGATCATGGACTAGGAATAATATTATATATATATATATATATATATATATATATACATATGTACATATTTTGTATTTTGTCAAAACTTTTACTGGACCAACTGTTTATTGTGTGCCAGTTTCTATTTTAATACAACACTTATCGCCAAAATACCCAATCGAATGAAATTCCCACTTGAAGTAAACAAAACGGATGCATATAAAGGAAAAAATGCGAAAAATAATCAGCAAATACTCTGTACTGCGTGCAAAACAAGTCGAATAAGATGATGAAATTGTCATAAAAACCGATGTAATTATTGGTATATAGTATATCTATTAGATTCGGTGATGGTTACATATAGTTGTACCAGGTTAAAATCGATGTAAAAACCGATGTAATTATTGGTATATAGTATATCTATTAGATTCGGTGATGGTTACATATAGTTGTACCAGGTTAAAATCGTTAATGTAATGAAAAACAAACAACATTTTCTGAACTTATGTTACATTTTTTAGACCTTTTACTTTATTTTTTATTATTTCAGGTTCCACTTGGGAAATGTTGGTAATATATTGGTTTGTTTTAGTATTTTCAAAGTTACGCTTAAGTTTTTGATGAACATTAATTAAAAATATTATAAGCATGAAGAATAATACTGTATAGCCCACAGTAGATAAGGAATTTAGAAGATTATCTGTTCTATGTGAATTGCTTTTAATTAATTTTAAAAACTCTATAATAATGTAATCCAACATCGTTGTGTGCATTGAGTACGTGGAACAACTTAAAGTGTGGGTATTCGAGGAAAACTGCCAGTGTTCGTTTTCATCTGGGCAGGTGCCTTGAGGAGCACAAATCCATCCATTATTAATAGCACCTGGACACTCGCCGGTTTGATCATCGCAATGGGCTAATCGATTCTCATAACCATCCGGGCAATGGCAGTTATTTCCATAATAACAGATTAGCCCATCACCACACGCAATTCGGTCTGAGCATTCGAACGCTTCCAAGTATCCAAACAGTAGGAATGAAACTGCTATAAACAGCATTACGTTTCAATAAAGCGTCACAAGCAGCTATTGCGAATTATAAATGTATACTGCTTAAAATATTCGCTGTGAATTGTTGACAACACGATTTTGTATCTCCAAGCACGATCGGATGAGCACAACAACACGAAGAGACTGAATTCGTCGGCCGAGAACGCCGAGAGAGAATTAAGAGAGTCACCTCCATTTATTTCAAATGAACTTGAAACGTTCTAGATGAGACGACTGCGAGACAACCGCGTCCAGACCCTTAGACACCCTAAAACTTATACACAGATTTTCAGCCTGAGGTGGCTGCTCGGGATTTAGTTTTTCCCTGTGCTTTATTTGCTAGACTAAAATAGAGAAGCGAGTCTTGGCGTACGTGTTAATTCAATTGCGTCAATTTCGCAATCCTGTCGGTATCTTTTTAAAATTTGGTATACTGCTTATATAACGAAAGTGCAAATTTAAAGCAAAAATATTTTTTCTATCTTACCACAAAAAGTATTTCGTCAATATTGATGACATCGTCAGTATAATCGTTATATACTAATATCTAATTTAGATCAAAACATTGTATTTATTTAATGTCATTATTTTTAATGTGTACTTTTAGAATTATTAAAATATAAATTATAATATATTAATATACTAAATACTATAACCTTTAAAATAGCATTAACGATTTTTGTAGTATTTTCCTAACTGCACAATCGTATCTGCTCAATAATTGTTTCTTTCAACTATTCCAATATCTCAATTATAATTTTTGTGTGTCCTCAATATTATTTTCCTCAAAGTTCTATTGATTTTCTTCTTAATATTCAAGTTAAACTGAACTAAACTTAAACTAAACTACAAAATAGCTAAAATGGCCACACTGCTCGTCAGTTCTCTATTATACAGCAACCCCATACTCTCTTTCTCTCATTCTAACACTGATCCACACTGACGACTGCATATGATGTCGTCACACTCTTGAGGGATGTACAATATCAAAACGATTTCGCCTTTTGCTCCACTAATCAATTCGCCTTAAAAGTTGAGCGCGCAATGTAAATAATTTAACTTTCTTCGATAAGCACATTAAAACGAATACACACACGAGCAAACACGCCACAAGCTACGTACATTTCATTTTTCATGTTTCTAAAATTCTTTATTTCTTAACATCCTCTCAAACAAATAAACATATTACAAAACAGATTTACTAAATCATTTACAATCAATTGAAGCTGATTAACAACCGCTTAAAAGGTTACTACAGAATTGTTATGTTATTTGCTTAGCGAATTCATATGTATATGGGTGGATATGTGTGTAAATACGGAAAGTCTGAACTAGAGCATTCTTACTAATTATCACATGCTTGGTACGAGTATACTGAAATTTATTACTAAACAATAACTTTAAAGTGTATTTATAATTTAACTGTAGCTGTAGGACATCTGTAAGCCTAAGACCCCTCTTTATATATTTGTAAGACCTTTTAAAATATTTAATTTGTATTCAAACTAATTTTAATCATAATTGTCATCGACCTCTTAACGAGCCAAAACAACAACAACTCACACACTCATTGTCAACACTCAGTTAACAGCACGGATTGTATGTGTGTGTGTGTCAGTTATCACGACAAAAGTTGCCATTTGCTGACCTACTTGCTTATATGTATGTATGTATATAAACCCAGGTCAGATTGATAGTTGGGTGGGACGTTCAGTGGATGGCTCCTGGAAGATATATCGATATGGCATTGCCTCTGCCAACGGCATAAGTTGCGGCAACAAATGACAGCGATGGGGGAGGAAAGCAGGAGAAACCGAGAACATAAGAACTGTAAGTAAAAACGATCCGACCACAAGAAGTCGCACACAAAATTGCATGTCGAGTGCTGCATAAAACTCAAATTACAGCTAAATTCATGGATGTAGCGCAACAAGGGGCAAAGGGCTGAAGCAATGGGTGGTTATGGCAGTCTGACTGCAGTTTGCATTTATTTGACAAATATTATATGATCCTGATTGAAGTCAGCCAGTGAAATGTGAAAGTCAACGAATAATGAAAACATATAAAATGGGAATGCTTTTGCTATAATCAAATCAAAGAATATAAAATGTAGGATTATAATGCATGTAATCAACATATTTATTTAACTATTTGGAACTCGTATTCGTATCAGAGAAAATATTGCTTTGAGTCGGAAAATCTATTCTAGAGACCTCTAAAGTTAAAACATAGGTTTAAGCTTCAAGCCACAGCTTACTTTAAAATAACTTTTTGAGCCAAACGGGTTTTTAGAAAATGCGTTTCAATGCGGTTCAGTTTTTGAGTTCCAACGTAAGTGTCAGAGCTGCAGCTGAATATTGGAAGCAATATTATTTGAATCAAGTATTAATACCAAGGCGAAAATCGAATGTTTCGGTAACAAGTGACATTTTGGTCTTGTCCTTTTGGTTCCGGTATCACTACCAATACGTACCGGTAAAATGGAATTTTTTAAGAATTTAAAAATGTTGGGGACACAAAATTATTAATACTTATCGTAATATGCCGTACTTAAAATTTAAATACATTTTTAATATTACGCAAAATAAAAATAGAGAGAAAAGCAAAAGAAACAATATACCGAAACTATATTTCTAGTATTCGGTTCTTCAAAAAGAATTTGTTTCGGTTTGGGTACTAAATTTGAGTAGGTCGATTTCCCGATTTTAAAATTTGAATCGGAGAATAGGATTCAGATAATAACATGTCAGTTAATGGTGCAAAATAACATGTTATTATTCGTTTTCTTGATCTTGCATATTATGCAAGAGTTTTTCAATGATTAGTTCTGATCAGTGTCACAAATTGCCACAGACTACTGACTCCCAATGTGAATCTAGCTTTATTTAAATCTTATCTCAATCTTTAGATTCTGCAACATTAAGTATTGAATATACTCTGTTTAACGTATTGAGTTTCCAACTAAAAATAAAAGCACTCGAAGTAGTGGTTACCCAGAACTCTGGATACATAAATTAAGTGCATAGCACACCATCCATCAGTCACATTCTGTTGACCTTTCCCCTCCTCCATTCATTGTCTTTCTTCTCCATGTCACAGTACATTTCGGGCAAACAGATAAACAAGTGCGATGTCAGGGACAATTAAAAACTGTAAAGCGATACGACTCCCGTTGTTGTGCACATTCACGTTCATATTGTCGTCCTCGTCCTGTCTGATGCTGTTGCCTGTTTGGTGTTCATAATATTTTTGACATTTTAATTGCCCGACAGCGTGTGAAGAAGTTGGTAAGGATACTCGTAAAAGGACATCAGTTGCAAACTCAAATGACGTATGATATTCGCTCCAATTCTTGGCTTGGCTTTAATTGCATTTTTTTTCAAAGTTCTTATTTTGTTCTTTACTTAATTTAAACAATTACTGCGCGCAGTCCGAAGTGTGTTTGTATATGCAGGGAAGAGTTGGGGGAAGGGAGGTTATGTTGGTGCATTCGCAGACGCCATAAAATGTAAATTCCTGTTGATCCTGTTTGCCAATGCCAGTGCATGTGCCTGGGCTGCCCTGCCATTTAAAAGACGGGTTGCCGCCTTCACTCACCCCCTTCTAGCTTGTCATGTCTGTTGTGTGCCAATTTCTTGTACCACGTTCCGGGCGCGATGCAGCACAAACCAATCTAAGGATATTGTCGCTGCAATCCCCAAAGCACTGCCAACTGCCTCTGGCCCCTCTCTGCCCCTGCAACAGCCGACGCCCTGAGAAGCGTTGCACAAATATTTGATTTGAACATTTGCTGCTTTCACACTGCAAGAAAAAATATACTAGAATTGATATAGAAACAAATTATGGATACAAAAATAAAATCAGCATTTCAAACATGATTTTATTAGCATAAACACGTTTGAGAGTTGGGCGCGCACGACATATTGGTACCCTGTTAGAAAGAAAGGATATTTTTGAAAGCCAGCGATTTTAATTCCATTGCAGAGCCCTGTATTCAAAATTAGAGCGATCGTTCCCATGACAACTATATAATTAGTGACGTAATAAATACATTGAAGCATCGATGAATAGGTATTTGCATAAAGCTATCAAAATCGATTTGAATTCGGTTATTTTGCCAATGAAACGAGAAATTTAAATCAATTTTCACCAAAAAATCAGTCAGTTTTGCAATTATTATTTCACGAATTTGTTCTCAATCTGAACATATTTCTTAAGGCATACCACAACTTATTAAAATAAATTATGTAATATGAATAAAATACGTTATTTTATCTTTGGTTTTCTATATTTGTCTGTTGTACAAATTGTTTCAACGTAAAACAAAACAAAATCGAAGACTTTAATCCATTCCTTAAATTGCATAAAAAGAATGTCCACAAATGAACGCATGAATTGAGAACTACAGGCTGGAGCAAAAAATGGAAACAGTTATTTCGGGTTCTTGCGGAGTGAACCGATTCATGACTTGTCAATTTTATATTCTGCGTTTGTTTGTCAAAACCGAGTTCACATTTGGCCCCATGCAAAAGGTTAAGCGTTTTCCAATAGGGTGATTACTTTTGCCCAAGCCTGTACATAATTATTATTCAAATTTGAAAAATTTGTATGAAAATCGATGAATCTTTGCTCAATTTACCGATCAATCAGCAAGAACATTATTTTTAACACCGAAATCAATTCTAAGCTCGATGTTTAGTTTGTATTTATATCAATTTATATTTATTTATTTTGGTTCGACTAAAAGCAGTCGACAAGAAATTATTGAACAATTTTTAAATTAATATTTGAAAATGTGCTTTTAAATTAGCAATAAAAATTATAATTATTATTAAATATTAGTTTATATTAATACTGAAAGGAAGATAATTAAGAAAGTTGTAAAGTTGTCTATATGACATGGTGGTCAGATTTTAGCTAAATATCTTCAAAATGTACATATAATTAATTCAGCGAATTTTTTATAAGCAATGTACGTGTTACCTTTGTTAGACTTCACAAATTAAAACAAATTTACCAAAGTCATCCAAAGTTTTTATAATAAATAAATCGACAAATTTATGGCCATCAAAAACGTCTCGTTTAAAGTATTAATATATATATTTGCTTAGCCTATTAACATATATATTCTCAGAATATTAATTCTCTCAACCATATAAATATTTGTTTAATAACAATAATTTCAGTTCCTCAATTTACATGGGATATACAATTATGATTCTCTCAGTGTATTCTTGTTTAAGTACTCCGGTTCAGTTAGCAACTACACGAAGCCAGCGCGGTCTAATCCTCGCCTATTTTCACGCCGGTATTGCACCTCTGACTCTGCATAGACCCTCGGTCCCCTCACCAACAACACCCCCAAGCCAGGCAACACATCAAACTGCCATTACTTTGCCCCATAGCAAATCCGACAAGGACGGCTTCCCTGTCGCCAGCTGTTGCTGCTATTTCTGCTGCTCCTGTTGCCTGGCCAAGTTAACGGTATTAGATAAATATGCAAATAAAGCGCAAGTCAGTATCCATTGGTGGGGCACGATAAGTATACGACATGTTATTTACGGACAACTTGCGATTAGCAGGAGCTTTAAATTAAGTAACTCAATTCATAGACCGAACTCAATAGAAAGAAACAAAAAATTGGATAGTTCATAAATCATCAAGTGCCTTCGATTGTCCAACACTGGGCTCATTAATGGGGTTCATTGACCGAAAACTTGCTCACGCCCAACTTTTACAGTAGTTTCACCAACATGCCAACCCTTTTCGAAACCTAGATACAATTTTTATCAGAAAACACGCATGTCAAGTTTGACCTCCTCCAACCACAAGCAAGGTTTTTCTACTGTGGTTTATTCTCATTTTATATTTTACTTTTTTTAAATAACTTCTCTGTGGCAATTTTGTTGGCTCATAATTCAAAACGAGAATAAATAGAAACTGTTGCAAAGAAAAACTCATTCGAATCGAGATAACTATTAGAAAGGTCCTAAAACATTTTACATATAAATTGCCTACGCCTGCAAAAAGTGAAACCAACGAAGATTTATATATTTAATAAACTCGTAAAGTTTTATATATGGTCTAGGTACAAATTGAAGAAACTTTCATATGTAATTCATATCGAAATATCTGGAATTAAGCATTTTCCTTGGCATAAGCATATGAAATATGTCATGTTGTCTGTTTGTTAGCCTTAAATTAAATAGATATGTAATGTTCCTATGATGTGAGTGACAAATCTAGTGGATACACAAGGGATTGTTTTGAGAAGATATATTCAATGATTCATCGTTGCATCAATGCAGTTGAAATATATCAGTTCCCTGTGTACCACTCCATTGAAAAAATAGGCACTAAATTATAATACTCCCGTACCCTTTGGGCAATGAGTATACAAATTAGATTACGTTAAGTTCCAACTATTTTTACCATGACACGAAAAGAAAGGGAGCTGTCAGTGTGCTTAGAACGTTTTTCGTTGACTTTGAGGACCTTTTCAACTAGACTCAGTTCAGGCATGAAATTTCTGTTAATTCATAGACCATTTCAAGTTAAATGTCCCCCACAAAGAAGGCAAACTTGGCTATTCAGCAGTGCCTTTCCCCTGTTTGGAATCCAATGGTTAATGTGCTTCCTGTTGACGAAGCCGCAAGGAAACGTGGCCTGTGTTTGTCCAGTCGGCGTCGAATGACATGTCAAACACGCAACTGCTCCGATTTACTCTACTCTCCCCTAATACTCTTTCCGTGCCCTCACTTTGTTGTCTTTCAGCTGCCAGGACGAATATTGATTATTGTTGTTGTGGGCAAAGCTTTCCGCGGATTTGGAGCAGCTTAGAGCGTTGGGACAATTTTGTTTCTGTTTAACCAGTGGCAATGGGCCATTGACCTTGTGCCTTGCCACAGGCACTAAATATTATGACATTGTCCAAAATGATACGTCAACCTTATTTTTTTCGCTCTTTGGGTGTTAATTTTTTGATAAATTTGATACACTTACTTAAAATGAAAAAATATCCTCTTAAATTTTTTGGACAATGTCAGTTGCCAATTTGACGTTATCCTGGCAATAAATTTGTTACGCTGATTATCTAGAGTCTTGAGTTAATTAATTTCATTTGTGCCCCGACCTTTGATGCTGACATCTTTAGTACATGATTCAACGATACCAGAAGACAGAAGGAAATTAAAATAAAGACAAAATGTAAGATTATATTGCTCTGTAATAGGTTTATATGTGTGACTAAAATAAATACAAGAAGGGGAAGAGGAGAAATATATTCTAAAGTTACCTCAAATCTTTTTTAAAAGAAACTTAAGATCAATGTGCTAAAACGATTCATATATATTTCCCCTTCAATCAACATTAATGAGTGTCCCTTACCAAATTTTATACTGTCTATAAGTATTCATAAAGCTGCCTGTGCAAGCAATCAAAGTTCGCTGTCCAACAATTTGCATAAAAAATCGCACAAATATTTATTCATATGCATTCACTTACATGCACTCAAAGTGCCAACCAACAAAACCGAAAAAAATTGTTTTTGGCGTTCATTTTTTATTGGCACACTGAAAGCAGTAAAAAAAGGAAAATATGACAAAAATGTATATTTTTGTACTTTTTTTTTTGTTTTTAATATTGCTGTTGGTATTGACTTTTGTTTGGGAACTTTTTCTCACCCATTTCGTGTTTGTTTGGATTCGCTTCATAAAGAAAATCTCAACGATTTATCAATTTAAAATACGAAACACAGAAAAAAGAAAACTGGAATTTATCTGGTCCAGCATTACGAGGCACTCGGACAATTGCAGCACTTCAATGTTTTCTTTATGCAAAGCAAATGTAAAAGTTGCTTCTCGTAACATTTGATAACGAGACATTTGTAGACGAAGGGTATCGACATTTTTAATAGTCAACGATTGGTCCTCTTTGACATTGATAGCAACGAGAGTCAGTCATATAAGTATTTATCCCACTGTTCTTACTAATAGTTTAAGAATGCAAGTAAAAGTACCATTTTATTTAAAAATTATTATTTAATTTTACTATTCCGAACCTTAGTCGATTTACCATTGTGAAGAACAATTCATGTTAAGTGAGTAACTATTAGTGGAAATATTTCCGCAGCAGCTTTTGGTTATATTTTAATGTAGACTTGCAAGTTTTATTTAATATCGATTTTGTACAAATTACAGGACGCTTTTAGTCTCTCATGCTCATATAAAATATATTTGCAGAATTTGTTTTCGTTGCCAATGTTGACTAAAGGTTATCAGAACAACAGTAAATATAGGAACAACTTTTCAAATATATTAAACTCCAGATAATGTCAATGAATTTCCAAGAGAAAATATTACGTCCTAAAAATTACTTCAACTGAAGTACTAAGTAGGTATTGAAATTCTATTTTGTAGAGCTGAATAAAAATATATCGTAGAATGTTTATTCCGAACACCAACCTGAAACTGCTAGGAGCAGATCAAAAATTTATTTTTAATTTTATATTTTTAAATCGCGTTTGAAATTTACTTGCTTCAAAATTAAATGTTTGTGCTATATTTTTAATGGTTTTTCCCTTGTTTTTTTTTTTATTTAACTTGAATAAATGAATTGTGATAATGGCTTCAGCATTCAGCAATCCGACATATCAACACATGGTGAATACAAATAAGATCGCGTATTATAATGTGCAGAATGAGCTGACCAATCAAATGGACTATACACTTTCGGGCAAATCGGTGTACATATCTGATATTATGAAACGCATGTCTCCGGAGGTTAGTAAGCAACTATTGAGTGCCAAGTCGCCAAAGCCTATTATCGATTGGTCGCTAATTCTCGAAGAGTTTTTACCTCGAAACGAAGCTAGCATTAGCCGAGCAGTGAGAAGACGTAAAAGTTGCCAATATAAACCTGTGGTTTTACGGAACAAGACTCCGTTTGCACAATTGAACCCGGAAATATTGTCGTCACAGCACTATCTTTCTGGAGAGGAGACAAACACTCTTCGCTTAAGCAGAGCATACACTTTGCCGCATAATAAGAACACCGATATCCTGGAAATATTGCCCACCGGAGATTCGTCCATGAATGGCTCTGATGAGGAACAGAATATACCGCCGCCTCTTTCACATATTATGCTAAATTTGCTGAACAGAATCTATCGACAATCTTGCCTCAGGGGTTTCATTGCCTCCTTGGAGCCAATGGGTAGCTTAATACCCGCTTCTGGGCCCATACGGCTTATAACTAGAGCGTGTTGTTTTCTTTATGACTTTCTCGTGGATATGGGAATATCAAATAATACCGTGACCAGGCTTAAACAAGTATTTTTTGTTAAGCCCATCGCATTTACAAGAAGATGTTTACTGAATGCATATTCATACGTATTTTACTACGACTCACCTCTAAACATGCCATTGCTTCATGAAGTGCGAGTAAACCCATTGCAGCCGAACTCCGTATATTTGGTTATAAAGCGGCCAAGTGAGCGAAGTCTGCAATGTCATCCCATAAAGGAATCATTGTCAAGAGCAGCTACTGTGAGCTTCGGCAGCTACTGCAATATTGAGTCTTTAAAAACTGTCAAATAAAATTGCTGATGAGAAATCTGCTTGACATTTTACAGTCCAAATTATTTGTTTAATTAAAATGTGAATAAATTTTAATAGTTGTCGTATAAAAGTGGCAATTTATCCGTTTCAGAATTCTTACCATTATTGGACATTATCTCGATAAGAACATCATTCCAAAATCACACTGCTAGCTTTAAATCCTCATTTCAATATATTTAATTGATGAATGCCACTAAATTTGATTCAAACTTGCCACACGTCATTTAAAATTATCTTTTTATACTCATCTAGTAAGCGGATTCCCATGTCTTCTCTCATTCTATTAGTTCACAAGTTAAGACACTTGTGATTATATTTAATACCACCCCTATGATGTTTGAGCTATTCTATCCTTAATACTATACACTTATACTGATGCTCGAGCGCGGATTTTTATTGCATATATAAATATGTTGTGTTACAAGTAGGGTTGCCATAACAGTTTACCTCGATGTCACCTCTGCGGCAAAGCAAATGATACAAGTTGAGTTTTATAGGAGAAACCAACGAGGCACATTAAATAAACGCTACGAGACGAATCTCATTTAATTTTACGTTGACAATTTCAGCACTCCCCAACAATAGACAAAACTAAATAATGGAAATGCAATCTGGCCAATACCGACAACTGAAATACTCTTTCACATCGGAAATTGAATGCGTAGAAATACATTTTAAAGGCAGCGAACTTTTTAAATGATTATTGTATCCAATATTGTATTGTATTTTCAATTATATAAATAAAAGTAAATTTGATTTAAAATAAATGTCTAGTTCATACAGCTCGTAGCTCATGAAAATGTCGAGGAGAAAATGAATTATAATAATGGACTGAAGTACTAAAGATTTTCCAGAGATACTTTCAACATATTAGCTTGAAGGTTATAATATTTATGTATACTACTGTTAAAATAGTTTGTAAAGTGAACATGGTCGAAAACATTTGATACTCTTGTCTAAGGGTTAGCCAAATTTGTTGCCAAATGTTGTTTCGTTGTCTTTGTTGCTCGTCTGGCTTATCGCTGACAGCTTCTGTCTGGACAAATTCGTGTGCTAAATTATTGAAATTTGACAAGTGAACTGAGTACTGAACCGACACTGAGATAGCTAAAGAGATTTTCATGCAAGACTGGTCAAGTAACCAGCTGCAGTTTCGGTTTCAGTTTAAGTCCCAGTCCGAGTTAACAAATTCAATTAATTAGCTTTGACATTGCGACACTCAAGGCATGAAATTAAAGTCAAGCGGTTTCTTACTCGTAAGTGTTATTTAATTTGGCAAGTGTTTCTATAATTAGCTTCTAGCAAGCATCTCTTGGGAGAGGTTGGTTTCTTGATGGTGTGAGGACATGAGTTCAAAGGTCGCAAAACATAGATAGACAGATATACAGCGGAAAGCCACAGATACTGCAAAGAATTCGCAAATAATTCGATACAGTTGTTAATTTGTATTTATATGAAGATACAGACTTAGACATCTGTCCGCTTACAGATAAGTGTATAGCAAAATAGTCATCTTTCAGCTTAGCTTGAAGCTTTAAAAACCTGTTGCATTTGCCAACACTGGTCAGCTTAGTGTCGGATAAATTCGAAGAGCAATCGCATCCAGTATCTTACAGATACATTTGAAAGCTAATAGGGTTTTGTGCCAAATTAATCAAAACAATGTTGTGGCAAATGCCACAAACAAATTGGCTAATGATATTGCACAGATTTCTGCTGCTTTATGGCACTTTCTCACTAACTCTTCATTCGCTTTCTCTTGCCTTTCGTTCAACCCGTTTTTATGGCCAATGCCATTTTATTAGAACCAACAAACTATGTGCTGTAGTGCAGTTGTGTACGTATGTTTGTGTGCATATGTGTATGTTGTAAAATAGAAATAGGAATTTCTAGCGCAGCTTTAGAACTGCTGGCTGATTGCGAGGATAACGAAAGTCGTTCGCTGTTGTTGTTTCGGATTCATTTTGCCATTGCTGCAGTTCGAGCAGCTTTCAATTTATGCTCCAACTAATTGCTCTGCCAAGTTAAGAAACCATTTAAATATTCAGAAAAACAATAGAATTTTAAAATTAAAAACAACAAAAAACATAGGAACAATCAGGTTCTACCGAGATTTGAACTCGGATCGCTGGATTCAGAGTCCAAAGTGCTAACCATTACACCATAGAACCGGTTAGCACATCAATACCTTTTTAAAGGGCTTAGGCCAAGAAATATTTTAAATGTATTTATTGTCAACAATTTCTTCTTTTTATTTTTAATTTCGTCTAGACATAATTTGCAGTTCATCAGTATGTTAAGAAAATGCAGGGAAAATTTTGCTTATCCAAGCATATAAGTATATAAATAGCAAATTATTTATAAGTATGTCTATAAAATTAAATTTGTATACATATATTAAATTTCATAAGTTTGAATATACTTCGTAAGCAAAATTTACATATTGGATTTTTTTATCATTAATAGTAAGTATAATATAATATAAATAGTTTACTCAAACTAAAAGCAATTAATATAATTTTGTTTTGTTTTGATTTGGGGCTGTAAACTTAAGAACTGGAGCTTACTTATTCATATATCCGTTGCGTGTTGTAATCTCTTAATAATCAAATAATGTCTAATGACGAGTATGTAAAATGTGGCTATTTTTAGTTGATTTTAAACCAACGTAAAAATACGCGAGCATCACAAATAAAACACTGATCAACTATAAATATCAATAAAACTTCGAATACATTTTAAACTAATTTATTTCTTGTGTAAGTGTTGGTGTTGTGTTGGTGATTTCTTTGCTGCCTATTGTTGTGTTACCAAAATATGTGCAATAAATTAAATCACTAAGAAACACAACCTTTTCATTTGATTATTTTTAAAATAAATTTTCATATGTATATTTTCCGATTTGTGAAACATCCGGATATTCTGAGGGAAAAGTTATCCATTTTTGTGTGTGTGTGTGTCAACTTTGGCATGCTTTGATTTGTAAACTTCTGCTCAAACTGAATTATACTTGGGCTTCTTGGAAAGGTGGGATAGGTCGATTAAACATTGTCTAATTTAATCATAAGGGATAGAATTCCATCCTTGGCCAAAAGTAATGAAGTCGATGAATTAGCTGAAGCGGTAGTCAAACCAGGACTAACAGCCAGGAAGGCTATGTTGTGCGTTTGGTGGTATTAAAAGGGAATCATCGACCATGAGCTGCTTTTATATGGGCAAACAATCAAGTCGAACATCTATTGGCAACAATAAGACCGTTTGAAGCGACAAGAAAAAATAAAATTTTCCTCAAAATTGCATCAAGTCATTGAAGAAAACGGGATATATTTGACATAAAACAGGCTAAAACAGATTGTAATAAATTAATTAATAAATAGGGTAAAACAAAATGGATTTATTTTTCCCAAAAATGCTAATACTAAGCTTTAATTTTATTCTACAAGATTTTCTGAATCATCTAATTTGTTGTTATTTTAATATTTATTTCTTAAGATAGCACAAAGAAGTTAATTATTAATGTGAAGTTCACAAACAATTATTGTAAAATATGTGTCAAGTCGAGTGTAATTGTCACAAAATACTTCTATTTAAGATTTTACAAATTTTTTTTAAGTTATCATTTTGAGAGATATATAAATATTGTAGTTATTACAGTTTCGAAAATATTTCTGAAAATTGTTACAGAGATTAATGAGAGCTTCGTCTTATGAGAGATTCTATACTTGATTTTCCGTAAGTTTTCGTTTTCTATAAATTTACGCACAATTTTCTTTCTTAAAGTATAAGGTTGGAATATACCACTCAAATGAGGTCAAATCACATCTGAGGCATCACATAAACTCTGATCTTTTACGGTCAATTATAAACAGTTGAACTTTACTTTCATCCGTTGATATGCTGCCCATGTAGCTGGTGTGGGAGTGGAAAGTCAATTACATGCAGTTCGGTCTCTCATTGTCTAGCTTTGAGTGTCGCGCTGTATTCAACTTAGCTAATTAGCCAAACACTTGTTATCCTAGCAGGTTCTATTCAACCTACACCACATTCACTCCAACCCCAATTTCCGCCACACCCCCTTAAGTACTATGAACTTGTTCAAAAAGCCAGGACACGTTCAATGCTTTTCTAACCGGTGTTTAAATGGTTTCAGAGTTTATTTTTAACTCACCTTCCCCAACTACTCGAAACGCCCACATTATTATCATCACATCATTTGCATGCGTTTAGTGTTTGGACATGGAGGCGTGGAGGTGTAGAGGCGTGGCAGACGTAAAAGTCCGCTTTGGCGTAAATAACAGCAACTTTGTGCCAGTAATTTGATTCGCTTGGCGACAACTTTTGACGACAATCTCATTAACATGATATGACATTAAAATCAGCATCGGAATCGACATCGAAATGATTGCTCCGTATTCATATCATCCTCCTGACAGGATTCACTTCTCATATAAACAGCTCTAAGGACACAAACGGATAAATGATGACTACCCCTTTCTTTTGTTATGTGCACTATTTGCAGTTGGCGAACTCTACCCCTTATCATTCAAACCCATTGTTGTTTCCAGTCGATGATAAAAAGTTAACCACTACGTACATTGCAAATTGATGTATCAGTACAACAAACATACATACATATACACATACAGACACACACATTCTTATACACAAACACTTATATCCCTCACTTTGTTGTTGGTGAATTTTTCGGAAAAGCTTTAGTTTATTCAGCGCACATTTTCTATAGGTTGCAAAATTGACTGTTTGCCAAAAGCTTTTAATAAAGCTTAAACACTGCGCAAAATAAGTATGCGTATAAATCTGTCGACTATTTAACGTTTTAATTTAATATAAATTTAATATAATTTATAATCAATTTATTATTATGTGTTGTGTCTCCTATTTTACTTAAACGTTGTAAAAAGAAATTATTTAGTTGCCTAATAATTTAAATACCTATAATATAAAGATAAAGCTATCTTCAGCACGACAAAGTTTTGCCTTGTCTTCTAGATTTCAGATATACATTTTATCTTCCTAGTATTAAATATTCGATATCCCGAAGATATAGTATTTTCCTTCGTGTGGAAGGGGTTTCGTATTTTATAAATAGTGA
This sequence comes from Drosophila histrio, assembly GCA_958299025.2. Lineage (NCBI taxonomy): Eukaryota > Metazoa > Arthropoda > Insecta > Diptera > Drosophilidae > Drosophila > Drosophila histrio. Next base: position 31,163,573 of record OY282580.2, on the reverse strand, counting down.
CAATTATTGAAAAACTCAAAAATAAATCAATTATTTTAGTCAATTTAATAATTACTATAACTTTGATCCCTTATTCAGTTCATTTATTGATGATTAATAAAGCATTTATTTTCTCTTATCATGATGACAAGTTTTCTGGGATTTCTTCAAAGAAATGTTGTCTCCAAGCTACGTATGTATATGAAAAACTCAAGTACTTGAGAACTTTTCGTAGTAATAGCAATATTCGCCCCTAATCTGCTTAGTACGAAACACGCGTGCTTCATGCACTGATAAGAACAAACACAATTTAAATACCAACTTTTCAAAAAATAACTAATACTAAAATAATAATGCTTGTACTTGTATTATTTATGATCAAACAATTTATTGCACATTATGCCTGGACTGGAGATTAGCCATAGCACCTAAAAAAAACTTAGAAATTAAATGCTTTCTCGGTGTGTGTCAAAGATTCAGTTTCTTTGCATCTGCTGGCATAGCATCCATATCTGGCTATACAATAACTAACCTATTAAATCTATACATTTCAAACTTATCAAAATTACTTACCATTGATGAATATCTCAGTTTTAATTGGTAGTTTTAAAAATGAGATTAATACATAATTAATTTCGTGTATGACAAGTAAAATGTATGTGATTTATTTACTTTTTGGACTCTTGAGATAATCAGCACTATCTGGAGTTTCTATAGCTATAAAGATGCTAATTTGTGATTTATATGCGAGTACACCATTGGCTATATCTTATCACTGGCACTTCGATTAAGGCAGCTGCATACAAGGTTGTTAACGCGTCATGGGGCGGCAGTTGATCCTAATGCCAGCTATTGAACCTTTGGCCTGGCAAGTTGCTGTCCAAGATTACGGTATCGCGGAAGTGTGACCAAGCTGGGCATAAATTTTAAAAGAACTGCCGACTCTGGTATGTATCGCTATAGGTAAGTACTTACCTATCTATATATACTGCATTTTATGGGCTCAAACTACTGCTAGGTTCATGTTTATCAAATCATAAACTTGTATAATTTGATAAGCGGTGAACAAAACAATTGGCAACAGCCAAAAATTGTGTTATGAATCGGTCATTCGATATGGTATTTTCGCTTGCCTTATACACACGAGGGCAATCTGAAAAGTAAGTATCCCACTTAAACAATAAAACAATTTAGTAGTGGTGTATTTTACTTAAAATTAGTATTCAAATTAGTATAGTCAGTTAATTAAGGAAATATTTTGTATAGTGCGGGTTAGGGGATTATTTAAAAGGGCAGAAGATCAGTATCAATACCGTAGATGCATTGGCTTCTTGTTCTTTCTTCCACAAGCCGATAACATTTTAGCATACCCTCTTATGGTATACATGTAGATACAAACATACACAGGTAAAGTCGGAGTCAATTGATCAAATGGAACCGTAAATTAATTTTCTTTTGGAATTCCAACTAGATAATAATTGAAATTTGTTCAAGTTCATTAAATTTAATTTATTAATAAAATTGTATCTAGTAGGTGCGATGAGTAAGAAATTTATTGGAATTCTGATTAATGCATCAGGTGTTTGGCCTGAACAGATAATCTTAATCTCTTTGTTTATTAAATGAGACTCAATTTAAATATAGATTTTTTTTATCAGTCAATAAAACGAACCATTTACAGGTGAAAATACTTTCGAAATATATTGCATCGATTATTTGTTAGACATGGCAGATGACAGATTATTTAAATTTGTTAATACTTATATTCTAAATTTAGAAATATTCAATTAACTTAAATTAGTTTTATTCATAAATAATTTCAAAAAAATTAATAGAGTAATAATTATCAAGCTGTGTCAAGTTCATGAATTGTCTCAAGGCCCAGCATAATAATAATTATAATGAAAACAAACTACGCACACATACTTTATATACAGATATGTTTACAATCATATCAAATATAGTAAATGTATTCTCTATACGACGAAATATAGATTTATATGCCTATTTCAAGCTTATCTGAGCTGATTACAAGTAATTCAATATGTTAAGATTATTATTGGATTTACCTCTTGTTATTGTTACTATTTTAATTTCATTAAGATAATTAGTTAATTTCATTAGCTATAAAGACGCGATTCACGTCAAACTTAAACATATTATATATGTTTAATTATTATAAGGTTAAAGTGTTCTTTATATAAGTATGTAAACAAATATTAATCTAATCTAAATAAACAGAATTCACTTATATGAAAGTAAAGTAAGTAAACTAAGGAACTTATAAACAGTTCGAAACGGAATTTAAGGCAATGTATCAAATGTATCTAGAAAGCTTATTTTTAACGCTGTACGCAAATTTAAATAAAAAATATATCACATAATTAATTTTTTCAATTTTCTGACAAATGCATTAATATTAAATGTTTTTCTAATTAAAGCTTGCAAAATTTTAAAACTACAAATTTGTTTTAGGAGATGTAAGAAACTCCGATTTGAAATATTGTACCTATTACAATTTTGTCAGTAAACAGTTTTAAATATATTTTGATGAAACTTGGTACAGATCGGCCAGATCGGATCATTATATCAAGAAACAATAGGTCAAAAAATCAACCCGTAGTAAGAAAAACTTTGATGTTTCTTGTGATAAATTAGCTAATCTGATATTGTGTATTTGGTATTATCTAATAAACAAACTACAGTCAAAGGAACGTTTAGTTTAGCCGATAAGAACCTTTTTATACACTGTGGGGGTATATTAAGTTTCTCGACTCGATATAGCCTTGTCCGTCGGTCCGTCTGTCTGTCTGTCCGTCTGTCTGTCTGTCCATCCATCTGTCTGAACGAAGGGATCTCAGGGATCGTAAGAGATAGAAGCTTGAATTTGTTCTTCCAGCACTTCTTATATTTGCAGCCAAATCATGTATATTTTAAATTTTTGATACCAAGACCTCTTTGCTTTAAAATCAGAAAAAACACCATATGAGATTTGCCACATGTAATAAGTAACTTGGGTTTTATGTGAAAATTTCAGCGTGATACCGCGTCCCCTTTGCCCGTAAATCGGAAATTGCTCATAACAAGAGCAATTTTATAAGAGCAATTACACATGATAAGTATCATCGGGAGCGAATTTGAGCGGGACCCGACTGTTCGGCTTATTTGATATTGCATTACAAGTCATAGGGTTGAACAATGTCTAAACCAAATAAAACCTAAAAATAGAAAAGAAAAACACCTGATAATATTGAATTTAAAGTGTGGAAGCGTTATTTATTCAATTCGATTCTCAATCTGCAGAACGTACTGCGATAACAGCAGACTAAATAAACTACATTATATTCTCCCGTATTTCCAACATTTACCATTTAGGGCACAACCTCTCACTAAAGTCACCTAGCTGATAAGCAAATAATAAAGCTATTCCTCCTCTTCGCATTCTAAAAAGATCAACAGATTTTGATATGTGGGGTGATCATTCGCCTAGCTCGAATTATGAATTTCATTTCGATTTCTAATCAGTGACAAGCAATAGGTGCGAGCGAGTGCGCAATGTGGGCGACCAACTGATAACAGCGTACAGCGCCAGCAGGTAGCTCTCTAATTCCGTCATACTCATAGCGATCGACAGCAACAGCAACAGCAACAACAAAAGCGGCGGCGGCGGCAGCAGCGACAAAAGCAGCAACAGCAACAGCGACAGCAATGATCGACGATTTCTATAGCATCCGATCCTGTTCTGCTTTCAGTTTGCGCTTTGGCTTCGCTGCGTGCGGTCGTCTGCGTTTGTCGTGCTTCAAGCTAAGAAAACGAAAAGAAAAACCATAAAAAACCTATTGTTAAGCTATACAAGTGTCGTGCTGAATAAAAGAAACCATATTCAAATAAATTATGTAAGTTTGTTTAACTAAATAGTAAATATAATACCAATAATATGAGAATATTATGTGCGCGACTTCCTCATTCAAGAACTCCCCCCAAAAATGAAAAACACGTGTGAGCTTTTCAAAATACATTTTCCCACTTTGACCGGCTGTTTTGTGTTTTTATTCCGTTTTATCTCAGTTTTCTTTTAGTTTTCTCTTCATTTTTAGTGGGTCAGTGCACTGTTCTTGGGTTCATTGTCACCTTGACGTCAGTTGTTTCTTTCATTTTTTCTTTTTCTAAATTTCGCTTGATTTTTTTCATTTCTTGCTTTGATCGCATTTCTTATATTTACCAAACTCTTAGCCCAGCTCTTTTCTCATTCCACTTTCGAAAACAACAACGACAACGACAACAAAAATATAATAAAAATCTTCAGTTATGTGACAAGCCATTCTCTTTTCATTTTTCGTCTGTTTCGTTGTCCCCAAAAAATATAAGAAAAAGAAAAGAATAAAAATAACATACACATGGCAAATATTTTTAGATCAGCTCCCATTATCGGTTTTTGTTTTCATACGCAGCTTCTTGGTTCTCATGTAATTTATACTTATGTTAAGAGATTAAACTTTTGAGATAAGTATGTATGTATGTATGATTAAATGTCTTAGTCATTACATACTACTTTTAAATTTAAGTCAAAACTAGCGGGAACTATTCACAGTGGAAATCGTACGACCAGCAAATGTATAGACTTATATTCTTATCAAAAAGCCGGTTTCCTCCTCCATGCTCAGTTTGAGTTTCTCGACACATTAAAACTACGCAAACTACTGTACGTATTCACATTTATGTATAAATACAAACATACATATATTTATATATACACATTTTAAGCTTAGACAAATATGTATGTAGATGTGTATTTGTTTCTTATGGCCATAACTGTGAAGTGTTTTCGATTATTTCTCTTTGGTCTGACATAGGCAGTCAGACTCTAGTATTAATTAACAATGCTTATATAAGCACAAACTGCTTGGAATCTAATAATGATCAATATGTATATACATTCATCACAAAGTAGCTGTCTATCGTGAAGAATTTTGTGCTTATCAATTCAAATTATTGTTTAAAATTATAATTACTGTTACAGCTATTCACGCTCATTATTTTTTAATGTAGTAACAGTTTGAAAACAAGCCGATCAGTCGGGACCCCAACCGTAATATACCCTGTGACACTACAGGAACCCGCTCAAATTCACTCCCGAAATAATTTTCTTGTTATTGTAATCAAGAATATACACAATTTATGGGGTTTGCCAGTTTTCCTTAGACCTGTTACATACTTTTAACAAACTTAATATACCCCCACAGGGTCTAATTAATTGTAAAATACATTTTCGATATCCATACGTTTTTTAGACCCTTTATTTCTATTAGTTTTATCTAACTACCAATTTGAGAAACATTTGAAAATCAGTTTCTTTAAATAAATAAAAATAACATCAACTGTCACAGTGAATTGTAATCATTTTTAAATTACATTGAAGCCTTCAGCCACTCCTAATAATTTTATCGTAACTCAGGAATTTTGTATCATTTTATAATTTTAATTATAATTAGTTGCTTAATTAAAAGGCTATAGTATAAAATTATTTTTTTTTGTTAATGGAATGTCTTGTGAAAGCCGTACGGGCACAAGACAATTATACGCTTTTAAATTGTTTATTTTTTTTAACTGAAGTTTTGTTTTATAGACATTTGTGCATTAGGTGAATGTCAATCATTTAATTTGTTAATTGCATGGCTTGAAGCCTTCATCAATCAATCAGATCTAATCATTGGCGGAACTTTAGCTAATAAATAACCAACTGCAAGGAAACTGGACATTTTTCCAACTAAACATGAAAAATCAGCTGGCTAACCTTGTCAATAAACTTTGGACTCATTCAGTTGACTTTTTGCCTTTTCCATTCTTAACTAAAAAATATCGGTTTTGGTTGTTTATTTTGGCTATTTGTTCTTATCATTTAAAAACTCTGAAATGGTTTGCCTGTTTTTTTATTGATTAATAAAAACTTATGAACGTTTTGTAGCTACACATTCATATGTATGTATAGGTAGATATCGGTCTGTATGTACATACAACGGGTTGTAGCCCTTTGTACCCAAAACTTAACTCGTATGTTAACTATGGTAAGCCAAGACTTCTGTAGTTTGGCATTATCATACAAAATTTGTAGATAAGACTATAAAAGTACTGAATGCTTACACAACTAATGACATGTCAGGGTAATGGGAAATACAAATATCCATGTTGATAAATTATATGATTTTCTGAGGAATACAATTTTAAAGAATATTTTATCTTCACAGCTTTTTTTAATTTCTCCGTATATATATATTTAGAATTTTTCTCTTGATAATTTTGTCACCATTAATGCAATAAATATATACGTTAAAAATTTAATTTTAGAATTTATAAATATTTATTTATAAGGTTGTCGCTAATTAAGTAATATATAATTATTTTTCATGCAATTATGAATGCAATTTTTCTATAAATTAGTATAACATTTTTATTTATTTTAACTTATTTAGAACAATTTTCTCAATGTCCAATTAGAATCTCAGTTATCCCAACTGAAAGATACAACATTGACATAACATGTTAAGAAATTAATGTCAAATTTAAAAATAACTCATAGTTTATATCAAGTAAAATATACATAAAACAACGGGCCTTAAATGTTTATTTTTTATTTCTATACTTTCTCATAAATGTTTTTATTTATATAAAATAGATTAATTAGAAAACAGCGTTAAGTATGAACAATTATAATTTATTGTTTTACTATTGACTATAATTTATAGCGAAATTCTAAAGGAGTTGTGCAATAAATGTTTAAATTTTTCAATTATAGTATAATTGTTTACTGTTATATAGCGCCGCCTCTAATCAGGTGTTAAGTCATAATTTAATCATCACGATAAGAAGCTGAAAGTTGTGTGGTGATAACCTTGACACTGCTTCCCTTACTTAGGTCCTCTTATCTGATGGGAGAAAACTTTTGTACTTTAGTCATAGGTCATACGATTATGCTAGAATGTCACATGCTGAATTTAGTTAACTCTCATACGATTAAGCCGAATTTACTTAAACTAATGGTTTCCTAACTCGATTTCAGTTGCTGTCAGACTAAGAAATGGCCACGAATCCAAACGAAGCGCTCTTTAATCGCCCAGGCCCGAATCGCCTTAGGCCCTCGGAGGTCTATCGGACCACCAATATTGAGGAGGCAGTTAAGATTCGTATGCACAAAGAGGGTCTTGGCGCAGAGGAGCCCATCTCCATTCCCGGCCTACTCAAGCGAAGTGTCAACAATTATCCCGACTATCCGGCGCTGCGTACCAAGAATGGTAAAAATGGCTACACCACAGTCACCTACAAGTAAGGACCAAAGGGTTAATACAATTAGCGTTCGTTTAATATTCAATCTCTACCATCCGGCAGGCAATACGAGGAAAAGGTTCATCAGACGGCCAAGGCCTTCATCAAACTGGGCTTGCAGGAGCACCATGCGGTGGGTGTGTTGGCCTTCAACTGCGCCGAGTGGTTCTACTCAGCGATGGGTGCCATTCACTCCAGGGGCGTCATTGCGGGAATCTACACCACCAATTCGGCCGAGGCTGTGCAGTTTGTTCTGCAGGATTCCCGGGCACAGATTGTCGTTGTGGATGATGCTAAGCAAATGGACAAGATTAAATCCATACGCGACAAGCTGCCCAATCTTAAGGCGGCCATACAAATACAGGAACCCTATCCGGAATATCTCAAGAAGGAGGACGGATACTACAGGGTGAGTTTAACTTTCGCTTTCCTTCGCTTTTATACCCTGGCTTTTATATGACCGACGCTCAACTGAATAGGTTCACGATCTCTATCAAAGTAAATGGGTTGTATCTTTTAATAAATTATATTATTTAGAATATTTGATCGTTAATAAGACACAAAAATAACTGCCATAGGATCGACCGATCGGAAATTAAGGTTTAGTGTTAAAATCTCAGTTGTTACTCATGATTTTAGTATTGTATTCTATATGCTAATTAAGTTTGACTAAGATCCGACAACTATATCATGTAGTTGACATAAGAACAATCGATGAAAAATTAGTTGATTATTTTAAAGTCTCTGTAGTTTCCCAAGATGTCATAACTATATTGACAGATTGTGTATTTAGTATTGTCCTCTACATCTTGAAGAAATTTAGCTACAACCAGTCGGAAAGGCTACAGTCGAAGTCGACTATCAGAGATCCTTTACTTATTCTTCAAAATGGAAATAAGAGTAACACTAAAAGTTCCCATAACGCGTTGTAACATCACTATGCTCTTCTTCTTCATTTGGCCCGACACTAAGTAATATTAAGTGTTGAATAACTCCCGAGTTTATTATCTGATCGCGATGAAATTTTCAGGATACATTGACCATTATATGGGATTTTAAGTTTGAATAACTTCCGAGATTATTATCCGATCGCGATGAAATGGGATACGTGTTGATGAATCAGGATACGTTGGTACCCTGATACTCGTCCTGTGCCAAAATACACGACTCTAGCTTTAATATATTTCGGTTTATGGGACTTCAAAAATTTTGTTTTCGATTTACGAAGGCGGAAGGGGGCGTGTCAAAATTTTAAGATAAACTTGATCTGCTTAGCCCATAGACGAACCACCATACCAAATTTGGTGACTCTAGCTCTTATAGTCTCTGAGATCTAAGCGCTGATACAGACAGGCGGACATGGCTATATCGACTCGACTGGTGATGCTGATCAAGAATATATATACTTTATGTGGTCTGCCGGACTTCCTTCGACCTGTTACGCACATTTTTTTTTGACAAACTTATTATACCCTATTTACTTTTTTAAAGTAATCGGTCTTAAAATTATCTTATATCATTATACGAGTATTGCCATAGTATCGATCAGATAAAAATTTAATACATTGGTCTGCAGGCGTATAAAAACTTTGTCTTTCCTTCTGCTTTCTGTCTGGTTTCAATCTTCTTTAATGATTGCTCTTGTTTGACAGTGGTCTGAGATTGAAGCGATGAATGTCACCGATGTGGAGGAGGAATTCAAACGCCGCCTGGAGAATATTGCCATCAATGAGTGCTGTTCCCTGGTCTACACCTCCGGCACAGTGGGCATGCCCAAAGGCGTGATGCTCTCACATGACAACATTGCCTTCGATACACGCGGCATTTCCAAAAGTCTGGAGAAGGTTGTGATGGGAGCGGAGAATATGGTATCCTATCTGCCTTTGTCCCATGTGGCTGCCCAGACGGTGGACATCTATACAGTTGCCTCAATGGCTGGTTGCATCTGGTTTGCCGATAAGGACGCGCTGAAGGGGACACTGGTCAAGTCCCTGCAGGATGCTCATCCCACACGATTCATGGGCGTGCCGCGAGTCTTTGAGAAATTCCAGGAGCGCATGGTTGCCGTCGCCAGCTCCAGTGGAAGCTTTAGTAAAATGATTGCCGGCTGGGCCAAGGGCATCACACTGAAGCACTATATGGAGAATCAAGGGTAAGTTGCCACAATTTCTCGCCACAGGACACCAAAAACATGCTTCAACTTTAACTTTTGTGTGCGCATAAATTATGCAAAATGGATGCACAGTTAAAGTGGCTGCAACGGCTTAAAACATCCACCATACAACATCAGCCTTCCAACATTCCCCATCCACCACTCACAAAGTGCCTTCACTTATGGCTATCCTAGCTGAAAGCAATCCCTCTGAGGCACTGCCGCGTTTCGTTCGCTAAATTATGCAAGAGAAGCGGCCAAAGGCAGCCAGCGGCATGCACTGGTTTAAGCCAAAATCACAGGCAACAACATTACTCATACGTTAGGTTGTACACGATGCTACCGGCAGAAGCAGCAACAACAGAAGCATGCGGGCACGTCCTTCGACTGGAGGCATGAGAATGAGACAGTCTTTGTCTATGCTCTCCTGCAGCTCCTGAAAATTCGTGCCAGCTATTTGCAGAGCTTCAATGTTGCCAGTGATTAGTGCAATTTTAGCATGCTAAAGCTATTTAGCCGAGGCTAACTTATTTATTGCATATCTCTAAAAATGCATAAAGAATTAAAAATTAACAAAAATCGAGAATACTTCTTGGTTTTAAGACCACATACTTTTGTCTTGCAGTTGTTTTTTGTTACATTTTATGTATGTACTTTTTTAACGTAGACTTAAAGCAGTCGACAACAATTTTTTAAAAATTAAAAAGACTGTAAATTTAAATAAATTATGACAGATTTTTAAAAATATAACTGAAGCGATAAGGAAATTGTAAAACTTTGGTGTAATTAATCCAATATTTGTTTCAAGGATTGCAGTAAACCCAGAAATCCTAATCAGAGCAATAAGTGTTGGTTGTGTTAAATTGTTATTTAAAAAAAGATTCCTAATATTAAGAAATGAGAACTTTGAGTTGAAAATTCGTTAAAGTCTGTTGAAATAAGGATCTTACAAAAATTAGTTAATAGTACATAAGTTTAAAGTTAATGGCATCAAGATACGAGTAGGCCAGGAAGAAACAGAGAAATAATTCTAAAGTTGAAGTTAATTTCGCAATTAATTAATTTAAGAAAACACACAAAATATAGATGAAGATTCATTATTAAAAGTCAGTACCAAAATAACATTTGAGTCGCGCGCAATGAAAGTAAAAACTTCAATTGCACAAACTTAATTCAAAACTCATTTAAAGAAATAATTAGATTATTCAACTGCATTTGGGCTTAATTTAAAGTAACTCTCTAAATATACTTGTTCCCATATACCCTAATGATCATATAGCTTCAATATTCATCTAATCTGCCTGCAGCAGCATTTTCAAGTCCGACCGTTCTTGTCTTGGCTGTCAAGTCCATTATCCTTGGCCCATGCAATTATCAAGTTGCCAGCAAACTAATCAACAATTCCAATTAAACTTTTTCCCAACTTTTGTTGCAGCAAGAGCAGCGGAGGATTCCGCTACAAGATTGCCAAATCGCTCGTGATGTCCAAGGTGAAGGCAGCTTTGGGCTTTGATCGTGTGGTCAGCCTGGTAAGTGCCGCTGCTCCCATGTCGCCGGAGACTAAGAAGTACTTCCTGAGCTTGGACTTGAAGATATTGGATGCCTTTGGCATGTCCGAGACTGCCGGTTGTCATACACTTTGTCAGGCGGATTGTACGCTTTTGAACAGCATCGGAAAATCAATGCCGGGCAGTGAGTCGAAGATTATTAACCAGGATGAGAATGGACACGGTGAATTGTGCATCCGGGGTCGTCATGTATTTATGGGCTATGTATCCAATAAAGAGAAGACAGAGGAATCGCTGGACGATGACTGTTGGCTACATTCCGGTGACTTGGGCTTTATCGATGACAAGGGATACGTTTGTCTGACGGGTCGTTCCAAGGAACTCATCATTACCGCTGGAGGCGAGAATATTCCTCCCGTGCACATTGAAAATATTATCAAAAAGGAGCTGGACGGCCTTTCCAATGCCTTCCTAGTCGGTGAACAGCGCAAATATCTTACAGTGCTCGTCTCCATCAAGGTATGTTTAATAGTAAATGTTTAAATAGGAGCTTTAGTAATATTGATTTTGAATTCATTACAGACCGAGGTCGATAAGGATACGGGTGCACCGTTGGATGAGTTAACGCACGAGTCTTCGGTCTGGATGAAGTCGCTGGGAGTTGAGCATAAGACACTCACGGATATACTCAATGCTGGACCCTGTCCAAAGGTCTGGAAGTCCATCGAGGATGGCATTAAGCGTGCCAACAAACACTCCATCTCGAATGCCCAAAAGGTCCAGAAATTCGCCATCTTGCCCCATGATTTCTCCATTGTTACCGGTGAATTGGGGCCCACTCTGAAGGTCAAGCGCAATGTGGTTAACAAAATGTATGCCGATATCATTGATAAGCTATATGTCTAGATTGAATCTAGTGAAACCAAAACGAAACCAAAATTACCAGAGCAATGGGAACATAAGCTTTAAAATGAAATGAATTTAACGGACTTACATGCCACTGAGTGCCAGCTAACACTACTTAATAATTCTACCTGTATGTCTAGAGAGAGAGAGACGGTAATTCACTCAATTTGTATGAGTGCCAATGATAATGATGTTGAATGTTGATGGTGATGATGTTGTTGATTATGATGATGAAGTTAACAATTATTATTTTAAATGCGTCCTGGTAGCTTGTCTACAGCTTTCCCCATCAAAACTGTATAGATATTTAGTTGATAAGTCTTAATTTTATGTTAATTTGTTTTATTTACTGAAACGCAAGGAGAAATTATATTATCCTATGGCTTGAATTATTACAATAAATTTGCATATTAATTTCTAATGTTTAATGTTTTTTTTGGTTACTGGAAATAATTGACAGTTAAAAGCGAGTTAAGCGTAGGACAATTTTAGACTACTTTCAGAAAGTATATTTATCTGAGATCACCTCAGATCTGGGACACCTCATGTTTAGTTTGAGTTCCCAATGAATATTTTAAGAAGTTAAAACATTAATTAATAACGAAACAAAGCTTCACAAATTTAATTATTCACGGATAAAGAGTAACTTTCAATTTAAAATGTTTGTTAAAACAAGCCGTAGAGTCGAGTCAGTCTTCTTTGTTATTTTTGGCACGCCAATGATTTCATACCCTTGCAGAGCCCTGGTATACTTTTCAACAGATGTTTCCATTGGCAGCTTTATATGATATAATGTTCAGATATAAAGCAAATTTGGTCAGCATATATAAGACCTGACCAAATGCATAATCGCTAAGTTTGGTTGAAGTGTGTCGAATAATAAAAAAGTTTGTCATACAAAAGTATGATTTTTTACCGATAGTTCCTATAGAAGCTATTTGATATAGGGATCCGCCCGATCCGGTCGGTTCCGACACTGCCTACAGCAAATAGACTGATCTGAACCAAGTTTCATCAAGATAACTTCAAAGCTGTTGATGCTGATCAAGAATATATAGTGTACTTTATAGATCCTATGTATGCCTTAACGCGTTACACATTTCGGGGCAAAATTATAATATCATAAAAAATGTTCTTAACAGGTCTAAGAAAGTCTGACAAACTTATCTATAACTTAAGAATATGTATCTTGATCAGCATCAACAGCCTAGTCGATATAGCGATGTCCGTCTGTAACTCTGTCCGTCCGTCTGTATGTCTGTAGTGTGTTAAAAAAATTTTTAAAAATTTGGTCCTCTATAAATTTTGCCATACAGGACAAGTATCAAGGTTCCAATGTATCCTGAAAATTTAATCGCAATCGGTAAATAAACTCGAAAGAAGGAAGAAGAAGAGAAAAAAAATTAGCTAAAACCTTTAGAACTAAACAAGATATTTGGATCTAGTTTTTGTATTGGTTATATTAATATTTCTTAATACTATACTATGTATCATATGAAACTAAGGAATAGTCGAGAGTTTTAAAGAATAAATAAAGGGTCTCTCATGGTCGTCTCTGACTCAATTATATCGTTTTTCGGTTTACTTTGATCAATTTAGTTGAATTACCTTTATAAACGAAATGGAATAATATAAAAATTGACTTTTTGACCGATCGTTCAGCTATATGATAAAGTAATTGAATTTTAATCGAATTTTGTCAAAGTTAATAGGACAATACCAAATACGCAACATGTTAGACTGGTTAAAATATCTCAAGAAACAACAGATGATTTTGGTACATCATGTTCCATATATCTGGCCTATTTTTATACCCCGTGGCAAAAGCGGTATAATGAATTCGTGTGAATGTATGTAACAGACAGAAGGAAGCATCTTCGACCCTATAAAGTATATATAGTCTTGATCAGTATCAATATCCGAGTCGATTGACACCTGTCCGTCTGTCTGTCCGTCCGTCTATCTCTTCGTCTGCATGAACGCGTGGATCTCAGCAACTATAAGAGCTAGAGACTTCAAATTTGGAATGTAGGTTCTTGAATACCATACGCAGATCAAGTTTCAATTTTCGAAAGTTTCATAGCGATCGACCCTTCAATGAAGGAGATATTAAGGAATTTCTTTTATTGACATTATTTCATTATAATTGGCCAGTTGTCCAACACTGACAAACTGAATAATTACTATTATTATATTAATTTATAATTGCGATTGCTATGGTTGACAATTCTAAGTTTCTATCATAGTATTAAGATAACTACATTTTTCTGCATTCCCAAAACCCATATATATATAAACATTTCCTAAAATTTAAAAAATTTTGTTTGTTGCAATTCTGGACGCACACAACATCGATTTCGAGCGATTCCGATAACGATCTTCGATTTACTCGTTCTTATTTAAATAATTTAAATAAGTTGGAAAAGTGTCCCCTTTACAATTCTATTGGCCTCCCCGTGCAGTTCCCTGGGAACCGGTTACATTAAACCGGAAGCGAATTCGAGCGGCGATATATTTAAATGTATATGTAGACATAAATAAAAGCAATTCAACTATAATTAAAATACTTTTTCTAAAATATTTTTATTTTTCGACCTGCACAAGGTATCGTACTGTCTTGCCCGCTCGACTGATCGGCTTGTTTTTGTTTATTTTTTTAAACGGATTGCATTTTTATTGAACTAGCGTACTGTTGCTAGTGTGCAACTTGTACAGAGTAAATTAATGATATGTTACTAGGCACAGGAGTTCTCGAAATGTGGCTCATTTAGTTACACATAAAGACGCATTTTCCAAATTATCGTAAGTCTGGAGGTCTGAAGTCTCTGCTTGGAAAGATAATATGAGCACAATTGTAATAAATTGTTGGTGGAATCATATATTATTGTGACGAATAACGAGATATAAAATAATTTACAATTTGGCATCTTGATTTATATACTTACTTACACATTTCGTTTGTAAGTTATAATACCCTCTGAAATTGTTGTAGATAAGCTTTGGTCTCCTTTGATATCTTCTCACTCACTATATATAACTCTTTAAATCTATCTCTCTGCCTTTTATATTCTTTGCTTCGTTTCACAGATCAAAAGCTTTAGCATTCTCATTTCCCCGCCCAATTGCAATCAATGTATTGGCTCTTTATTAAACCCATAAATATGAAATTAAAAATCTATGAAAGCTTATTAGTAAATAATCCAGCTTTAATCCAGCTGGTGATCGTCTGCTGGCTGCTCAGTGTCGGCCTCCAGCCCCTTCTCCAGACGTTCGGCGACGCGTTGCATTAACTCCTCCATGCTCATCTCGATCTTGACACAGGCTCGCCGATGGATGTCATAACGCTGCTCCAGGCCGCAGTGGATGCGCTCACAGCTGAGACTAAGACTGAACCAGCTGCTGACATCCTTGTAGCCAGGTCGACACTCGCACTCGTTGTGGGCAATGCAATGACTGTGCTCCGGACATCCGCCCTGGCAGATGGGACGACAGATGATCTGATGCTGTTTATTGGGATGGTGCGAGTGCTCATAGCCCCGCATGCAACGACACTTGTTCGGCTCCAGGCAGTAACTGTGCCCGGGACAGGGATCTTGGCAGATGGGCTCACAGAAGCCGAAGATGATCGTGCGGTAGCCGGGACAGCACATCTGCACTGTGTCCCATCTGACCCGCTCCTCATACACAATATACATTTCCTCCTCATCCGCATTGCTGGCATTGGCATTGGCTACGACCGTTCTCGTCCTTGTCACAGGCACCTGATACTTTACACTTATGTTCTTCTGGCATTGACCATTCGTTATGGCCATGCTCTGTGTCCGATCCAGCATCAGTATTAGCATCAGCGGTATTGCCATCATCATCAGTGCCAGCATATTTCTTCCACAATGGCCTTATGGGGGCAAATGCGGATTGTGCCGATCAAGACTCGTTGCAGTATTCACTGGCACGCTACGAATGTGGCACTAAACGCAGTTCCACCCGCTGATTAAAGTGAAAGCACAATTCTTTTGTTTCCACATTGCAGTCTCATGATAACTCCCTGTTTTGCACTTCCTTATCGCTTTGCCCCGTCACAACATTGGAAATCTACCCGGAGTCGGCGACTGTGACCGAGAATGTGACGGAGACGGAGACGGAGACGCAGAGTCAGCATCGAACTATGTCGGATGCTGGGACTGAGACAGCGGCTACGACTGAGTCTGAGACCGACTGAATCGAGCATATTCGGTAAGGTCAAAGGGTTGGGGTTGTGCATAAATGAAAAATGAGGTATTTTTTTGATCCGCAGTGAGTATTTCCCTGTACTGAATTTATTATTTACGCATTGCATATTTTTATATATTTATATTCCTATCCGACTTAATCGAGTATGTTTGATAAGGCCAATTACTCAATTACTCAACTAATTGGTAAATGAAGTACATATATCTTTGGTCTGCAATGCGTACTTCTCTCAACTAAATTTATTCTTTATGCATAGTATATTTTTATATTTTTATTTTCCAATCCCACTGGATCCAGCATGTTTAATAAGGTCAACGGTTGAGGTCTCAACTAAATGCCAAAGGACCTATGTATATCCTTGATTCGCAATGAGTATTTCCCTGTACTGAATTTGTTATTTATGCATTGCATATTTTTATTCAATTTTCGAGTCGATGGCCATAGTTGCTAGCACTCTTTATATATACTCCTATTATATTGTAAATTATTATGTTGTAATTATTATATAGTAAGTACCATCATGTGTAATAGTTAATGTAATAAATAAATATAAATTTTATTTCGATCTCAGTGGATCGAGCATGTTCGATAAGGTCAAAGGGAGTTGGGGACTTAAATAAATGTTAAATGAAGTATATCTTTGATTCGCAAAGAGTATTTCCATGTACTGAATTTATTCTTTATGCATAGTGTATTTACATATATTTATCCACCAATCTTTCTAGATGGACTATTTAATTTAACAAGATTATTTACAAGATCATAGAGTTGGCAGAAAGAGCGAAAAAATCATGTATTTTGTACTTGAAAATACGATTTAACTCATATGATCATCGATCGAAAAAATTAAGTATTTTGTTATTGAAACCACACGTTTTAAGCTCAAACTTTCCCTTGTTCATGCCCGAATATAAAGGTAATTTAATATTTCTTAAACATAAAATTAAGTTTAAAACGTATTCGTAATAAGATGTATATTCTTAACTTAAGTACTTGTATAACGTATTTCAAACTATGTACCTAATTACAAGAATGTCTTAAAGTAATAACTGTTAACAAACCATTTCTCATAGAAGACAAGTAAGGACTATTTGAGAATTTTAAACAAACGCATGCTAAAAGATTATACATTTAAATGTCGTGATTTTGGATCTATCAAACTTGTTCTGTGGGTAAGAATATTTTATATTATGTTGTAATTAATTAAAGTTGGTTAAAGTAGTGTTACGATGTATTTTTGAGTCTTGAGATGTCATTCGAATTTAACATTGAAGATAGATTTAAATATGTGATAGGTAAATTACTAAAAAGTGCATGTGGAAAATAATGTCTCGTCCCTAAGCTATAGAAGAAGTTATTACAATTACCATTAAACATTTTTTAATGCATTCACATAGATTTCTTCTGACTAACTTGACGTTTGAAAATAACCGACTGTACTTTAAAAAGGAAATATAACTCCATACCCGTATCCAACCGTCTTATCGAGAGCACTTGACCATAATATTAATTATACACAATCGCTTTGCCAATCCCCTTAACTCTACTTACAAAATGCAGTCTATATTTAGAATTAAGAATTTAAAGAGGCTGAAAAAAATAAACATTCTTATCAAATGAAATATGATAATAAGCGAGTTCAGCTGTGCGTAGTCAAAACTTCGTTATACCCTTTAATATAGAGTATACCAAGTATAGCCTCCATATTATAACTTATTACACAACCATCAGAATTGAGTCGTTCATTCGAAGTAATTTTAGTGCCTAAAGAGTTTATAAAAGCTGCTGAATGCCCACAGAAATCTTAGTTTAGTCTGAAACTGTGAACAAGAGTATTTATTAAATGCATCGGATTAATAGTATGGGGGGTCTACTAGCCCTTAGCATTGGATGGATCGCAAGTCTTCAATTAAGCAACGGAGCTGAAAACACACAAGTGAGATACATTAAATACTAAAATTGGTTTTAAGAAAGTGTAAATGTTTGTTTCCATCGAAATAGATTAATACCAATCTGTGTGAAACGGGATTTAACTGGGATCAGGAAATCCAAAAATGTAGAGCTATATGTATACCAAGTTGTGGATTTAATGCACGCTGCGTTAGCCGTGATACTTGTCAATGTAATCCTGGCTATAACGAAGAAAATGGGGTTTGTCAACCGATGTGTACATTAGGATGTGGTGATCATGGTAGATGTATAGCTCCTGAGAAGTGTGAATGTCAGGCAAACTACGCGTGGGATCGGAAGATTAGGAAATGTCAAGCAATATGTAACCCACAATGTGGACAAAATGCATTTTGCAGTGAACCTGATATGTGTGCTTGTAATAAGGGCTACACAGAAGAGAATGCAGTCTGCCATCCAATGTGTACACAAGGGTGTGGTGCTCACGGTCATTGTGTAGGACCCGAAAAATGTGACTGCTCGACGGGCTATGAATGGAACCCGAAAAGTGCGAAATGCATTCCGAAATGTGTGCCTAAATGCGGTTCGCACAGCTTCTGTCACAGATCGAATGAGTGCAAATGTATCAAGGGTTATAAGCCCAACGATATTCACAGTCTGAGCTGTTCCTGGCCCCTCCATTGGTGGGTCTATCTCCTCATTGCGATTATCACAATTGTAATTCTTTGCTCTGTCGCTGGAATAATATACTATTTTGTAGCACGTACTCGTAATGTCAGTTATTATCCCAATACGAATTTCTCAGATAGCACACAAATTGTACAATAAAATATGTTTTTAAATTTATATGAAAAGATTTTGACATTTGCCTTATCCATTTTAACATAATTCAATGTATACTAGAAGTACATACAAGAATTTGATCGTAAATAAATATATATTTCTATTGCAAGCGATAAAATGTGGTTTAATATTTTTATAAATCATCCTATTGACGCATTGATTGAGCTGACAAATAACTGAAATGCAATTTTAGAACTCTTTCCATAAGTTCGTTTTTGTTTGTTTCATTATGACGAATGAACTCATTGAGATTGTATTTATCAGTCTCCTTTTAGACATATTGGATTTCCTATTTTCATATTCTTATTCTACTGTGTTTAGGAGTTTTAAAGATGTGAAGACATTAACTTTAAAATATATCAATTATTCACAAATTTTTAATATTAACTAATGTTTTGCAAATAAATTTTCATCTAATAAAACACTTAATATACTCTGGTATTTTCATAATAAACTTTTTTATTTAATAATTACCTACTTGTTTGATTTATAATCCCATACAATACTTTTCCTAAGCTGTCGATT
This sequence comes from Drosophila histrio, assembly GCA_958299025.2. Taxonomy (NCBI): domain Eukaryota; kingdom Metazoa; phylum Arthropoda; class Insecta; order Diptera; family Drosophilidae; genus Drosophila; species Drosophila histrio. Next base: position 31,144,202 of record OY282580.2, on the reverse strand, counting down.
TTGTAATTTCTTTCAATTCTTTGACTTTGAATGAATTAATTTGTTTGAAATGGACAATCTTAAGCCCGTTTCACGACAATTATTCCGTATAAATTTGAAGTGATATCCCCCCAGAGTCTGGCAGTATTCCATGAGTTATTCATGGCTCTCTGTGCTCTGTCTTGCCTGCTGCCTGTGGATGTGGGCTTATAGTAAAGAGATCTGTAGGGAATGGATACCGAAACCACACAGTAAACTGGACTCTTCCAGCGATCAATTGAATTTGTCGGAGGTAAATTTAAGCAGACATCTATAACATGTAATTACACAAACCTCAGTCTCTTAGAAGTGGATATTACGGGAGGCCTGCTGCAAGGGCTATTTAGGATCTCCGGGAAACTGCCGACCCATCTGCAAGCCACAATGCGTTAATGCCCTGTGTACCGCACCTCAGCAGTGCACCTGTAACGCGGGCTACGAGACGGTAAATGGCCAGGGTTGCCAGCCCATCTGCACTGGCTGTCGTTTCGGGGATTGCGTTGCACCTCACGTCTGTCTCTGTTGGTCGGCGTATGCCCTGCAACCGGGAAAAGGCTGTCAACCCAGTGGTAACTTGTTACTTCCAGCAAAAAATATACACGGGAATTGCTCTTGCTGGCAAAAATACTCGAAGACAACGCTACTCACTTCCAAGTGTATTAAAACTTGTCACACTGACATGTCACAGCCCTGTCTGCATCTTAGTCAATGTCTCTTCAACACTTTAAACCATTTCTTGATTTGCAACAACCATAAAATGCCCCAGCAATATATGTGTCAACGATATCCAAAAGTTTTGAGAGATGTGACAGGACATGCAGAAACAGAAAAATCAGTGCAGAAGGATCGCACAATTCAAACAACTCGGACATATCGATCAGATCAGACACTTTGGACAACTTGGACGGTTTCGAAGGATCGAACAGATCATACAATTTCAACAACTTGGAGCGTAGGGATGTATAAAACAAAACAATCGGATAATGAGGAAAAAACAGATCGAACATTTCATACTAATCGCGAAAATATAACACACCAGATACTTTGGAAAACTCGGACTGTTTCGACAGATCAAACAATTACAACTCAGAGCATAAGCCCGTATAAAACAATGAAAACAAAAAATACATATCAAATAGATCAGACGATTCGAACTGATCGAGAAAATATATCAGATCCAACAGTTCGGACAACTCGATCTGTGCGAATATATCAGACAAAGGGAGTAGATGTGTTACACCAAAAAGTTCATGCAATTCAAAGAGATCGAACATTTCGAGCAACTCATCAAACGATTGGGATAGAACGGGATAGTCAGAAAACTCGGACTGTTCGTACAACTCCGACCGTTCGGACAACTCAGGATGTTTGGATATATCAGACCGATCAAGCAACTTCGTCTGATCAAGCAAATCAGGCAAATAGTAAAACAATTCAAGCTGACCACCAAGATCGACAATATGAGACAGATCAACAAACACCAGCTGATCTGACAAATAAAATACATTTGAGGGAAAGTCATCATGATGAGAAGACTTCAGATCAGCGGTTTCCCCAGTGGCCCATAATTGTAGTTAGTGTTTTAGTTGTTGTTGTCGTTTTAGCCATCTTAGCTGTCTATTTACAAAACCGAAGTCCAATTTACGATTATCCAACAAATGGTAGACAAGGGAGAAGATTCTTATAATAAAAATTAAGGTTAATTGCTTAATGAAATTTGTTGCTACTAAATTATATTGGTTTAGGACACGAGTGAGGTGTATGATAGACATCCTTAAGATTGCAGTCTATCGCTTGCCTGATATGCTTTATATATTGCCAAATTAATATTAAATTAGAAAAAAATAATAAATGTATTTAAAATTGCTTTAATTTTGTGCACAATAATACAAACATAATAATATAAAAACTATTGCATATATTTAGGCGCTTTAGTTCCTTAAAATCTTAAATAGGCATAACTATCGATATTTTCAAACGATTTTGATGCGATTATGTGAGATGATCGATAATACGAGGGGTACTATTTATATTTCGAGATTAGCAAATAATAATAAATATTTTTAATTAAAATGGCTTTATTGTTTTATTTTTTCAAAATATTCCCCTTGATGATCAATAAACTTTTGCATTCGTTCAAATCATTTGTCATAGTAGCTTTTCCATTCCTCTTGAGACACCTCCAAACATGGCACGTAAATGGTTGGCCACGCAGTTTACCCCTGATATTCGGCAACAAGAAGAATTCATTAGGTGCCAATTGGGGACTGTACGGAGGATGAGTCATCAATTCAAAGTTTTGACTGCTCAAAAATTCACCTGTATGACGAAATGTGGGAGAGCTCGCATTGTTATGATTTAGAATGATTCGTCTTTGACAGTTGGTTTTGCGAATTTCACCGAAGACTTCCGGAAATCAAATGTTCGTGTACCACTAAGAATTGACCGTCCTGCGGAACAGTGACCACATGACAGGCGGAAGAAGAAACTGCGTCCATTTGCTTCGCTGTGCTTCTTCCACGAACAATTTTTGTTGGATTTGGCTCGGCTTGGAATAGCCATACGGTCGATTGCAGTTTTGTTTCCGGCTCATACTCATATATCCATGATTCGTCACTTATCACGATTTTATACACTTCTTTTGAAGCAGTACGGTCGAACATCTTAATCATTTCCTTACACCAATAGACGCGAGCCTTTTTTGAGTGATTGATAAATTATGGGTTATCCAACGAGAACAAATTTGTTTTACAACTAAGTGCAGATGCAAAATCGAATGTATTGAATTTTGAACTAATATGCAAGGATGCCTCTATGTCACGATATGTCACATGACGATCTCTAGAATGATCTCTTATAGAATGAATGATAAACGTTTTTTATTAAATTGTGAAGGCGAAAAGGCGCGTGGAATAGTTTAAACAAATCTTACAGCGCTGTTTTATTTAACAGCACGTTAACATGTACGTCTAAAATTCGAAAAGTTATCAATGTATTATCCATTCACGTAGAACGTAGAGAATTTCCGCCAATCTGTAAGTAAGGTAAATACCATGATTTTATTTTAAGCATACTATGTACATACATAAAGATGTACATATGTATGTATGCATGTACATACATGCATTCTTATTCGAATGTCAATCACTGTACATGATTTCCTGGTACGTAACACAACAGAAGAAAATTGAAAGACCTTCAAAACAGACTGTAAACGGTAAACAGGTAGAATGTACACGTGTATGTATGCACTGTATGTACATATGTACATACGTATGTATGTACGTTAATACTCAAAACATTATTGTATCGCGTATCTACACTCGTACCCACCATGCATAAATATGTACACTCACACACTCAGATATGGGTGTATTTGTATGATTAGTGATGTGTGTAGGCATGTGTACTTGTTGTGTGTATGTTGTTGTTGTATGTACGAGCGCTTTTTGCATATGAGTTTTGTGCGTTTGTGTTGCTCGATATATACAAATAAACATGAGCACAAAGCAGGCGCACAGCAATGATTAGCAAGTGAGCGTAGCCATGTAGGCAGTGTGTGTGTGCGTGTGTGTAGTGTTGTTGGATGTTGTTGTTGTTTGTCATGTAGTACGAGTCGAAGTAGCTTTCGCTGCTGCCGCAACAGCTAAAACGGTAACAGCGACGTCAACGTCGGCGTCGGGGATTTTCAAATTGTGTTTATGTTTGTATGTAGTCTGTATGTTAATGCATGTGTGCATGTACATATGTATGTAAGTTTGTAATGAACGAGAGCGGCAAGTCAATGCAAAAACCAGAAATGGCATGAAAATTAAATGTAATGGGTAACAACAATAACAACAACAACAAGCACGTGGTGAGCGACAACATTCAAATATGTTAGTATGTACATAAATACATATGTATATATGTACGTAACTGCATATATGTATGTATGTACTTGTAACTGAATGCCGGTCTCAAGTTGCTTTCGCTGTCGTCTTAATGACGTAGGCAAAAACAATGAACGCCGTCGAGTTGCCAAGGGAAAGCTTCGCAGTCAGCGTCAACGCCGACGTCAACGACACTCTCATCGCCTCTCTTAACGCAGCCGGCAGAGGCCAGCAACAATAACAGCAACAACTTAATTTGTATGATTATCGTCGCTTTACAAAAGAAACAATTAGTGATTTGTTTACAGTGGCGCCCAGACAAATGTGCAGACAACAACTTGAACAGTTGCGGCAAGATAAATTAGTCACAGTAATATACGGCTAGTCAAAGAGGAAAACAAGCGGGTCTGTCGCGCGTGTACGTCAGTAGGATACGCTGGATCAGTCTTCGCAAACTAGTATTTTGATTGTAGCATTAGTGTTCTTTATTTTTGTCTGATTACAATTACTTCTTAAATATCTTTTAAGTTTATTATTCGAAAGTGATGAACACATATACATAGACCACAATTCTTATCAAGTGTACAAAAACTCAAGTCGATAACATTGAAATTGACCTAGATGTGGGTTTCTTTCGATTTAGGGGCGAAGGGGGTTGGCAACGAATTATAAAAGAAAACTTTAACAGTGCTTTGTATTTAGGAACCTACATACCAAATTCCAAGTTTCTAGCTCTTATATTTGCTCAGTTAGAAGCATTCATACAGCGGACAGACGGACAGACAGGCGTCAATAAACTTGTCTAATCAAAAATATATAATATGTAAAAAAAGGGTCGGAGATGCCTTATTTCAGTTACATACAATTACGCAAATCCATTATAGTCCATTTATACAGGGTATTAAAAGATATCATGACGAGACAAGGGCGTATCTAGCTTTTTTCAAAGGGTAACTCAAATTATTTTTGGTATTAAACATATGTATGTATTATTATTATTATTAGTTTTCATCTAAGAAAAGATTATTTAAGTCAACCTTTTTTAAAAGTCTAGCCTAATTGTTTCAACAAAAAGTGCCGGTAAAAAATAGCTAAAGAGATTAGAGGTAATTAATAACAAAAGTTTATGACATTTTTATGCTGATTAATGAGGTATAATATACATATTAATTCAATTTATTTATTAATTTTAATATATATTAATCGTTAATAATTTTGTTAAAATATTAAATAAATTGATGGTAACCGTTTTTTTTTGCCTCCAAAAATATGTCCGAAAAATAAGATCCCTGACTAAATATCACTGAGCAATCAATTGTCATTAATATCTAAATTGAAACTTATTTGTATAAATTGAACTTTATTTATTACCTAATCAATATTTATACCCTGTGCCCATTAAAAATGGGCAAAAAAGGGTATAATGAATTTGTGTGAATAGATATAACAGGCAGAAGGAAGCATCTCCGACCCTATAAAGTATATATATTCTTGATCAGTATCAATATCCGAGTCGATTGACACCTGTCCGTCTATCTGTCCGTCCGTCTATCTCTTCGTCTGTATGATCGTGGATTTCAACAACTATAAGAGCTAGAGACTTAAAATTTGGAATGTAGGTTCTTGAATACCATACGCAGATCAAGTTAATTTTCAATTTTCGATATCTCACCCCCGCCCACGGTAATAGCAGAAAACCTCATTTTAAGATTACTCAGCCTAACATAACTAACAGTTGAAGTATAACTCACGCTGGGCAATTTGCTGCAAGTTTCATGGCGATCGACCCATAAATAAGGGAGATATTAAGGAATTGGTTTTCATTCCACTTTTTGGCCAAAGCGAGAGAGCATATGAAAATTCAATTTGCGCAAACGAGAAAGCATATGATAATCCGATGATTAACGCTGTCGGCCGCTGTGTGGCGTTATACATTGTTCCAGTGTGGCGCTTTACATGGAGTCAGTGCAAAATACTGACGTCCACACTCAGAACTATGCATTGTAACGTTAAATAATATTTACGATTGCTTACATGCATGTTTGTTAAGATAACACAGCTTAAATTAACAGAAAAACAACACTAAGCAATTTGCTGCAAGTTTCATAGCGATCGATCTACAAATAAAGGAGATATTAAGAAATTTCTTTTATTGACATAATTTCATTATAGTTTTTCAGTTGTCCAACACTGTCCAACAACAGTTTAAGAGTTGTCCAGCACTGACAAACTGAATAATTACAATTATTATATTAATTTATATTTGCGATTGCTATAATTGACAATTCAACGATTCTATCATAATATTAAAATAACTACATTTTTCTGCATTACCAAAACTCATATATAAATAAACATTTCCTTAAATTTAAAAAATAAATGGTTTGACGCGCAATAAAATAACAGCTGTGTGTAAGAGAGAAAAACATGTGGTGTTGCCAGACTGCATGCATCGCAAACAATTTAATTTGTTGCAATTTTGGGCGCAAGCAACATCGATTTCAAGCGATTTCGATAACGATCTTCGATTTATTCGTTGTTATTTAAATAATTCAAATAAGTTGGAAAAGTGTCCCCTTTACAATTGTATTGACCTCCCCGTGCAGTTCCCTGGGAACCGGTTACATTAAACCAGAAGCTAATTCAAGCGGCGAAATATTTAAATGTATATGTAGACATAAATAAAAGCAATTCCACTATAATTAAAATACTTTTCTAAAAAACTTTAATTTTAAGACCTGCACAGGGTATCCTACTGTCGCGCCCGCTCGACTGATCGGCTTGCTAGTCATTGAGGATCTCATTTATTTTCTATTTACTCTTTTAATTGCGCTAAACGATCGTTGCACTGTGGCACTTGTTTATGGCCTTGCAAGGGGCGTGGCCTCCTTCCCTGCAACGAGATCAATAAGCTTGAGAATTTTCCATTGTTAGGCAGCAAAAAGTGCAACATCATCTATAATAAAACTACTGTTGAAATGTCTCTTTATATGCAAATGTCAATCGGTTATGTAATTTGATTTTTACTCAATTGCTTTGAATTTAATTGATTTATTCATTGCTCTTCACGTTAATGTATCCATTTCAGTTTAGAATCATTGGATCTCAGTTAAGGTTCACACGTCAAAAATAATCAAATTATTGCATTGTTTATTACGTCCTAAAAATTCCATCTGTTTCTGTTTGTAAGTAAATTAATTTATTTTGCAAGTCATTTTATACCCCTTAAAAATTAGCCAAAACGAGGGTATAATGGAGTTGAGCAAGTGTATGTAACAGGTATGTGAACTGTCGAGTCGGTTGATGCTATCCCGTCAGTCAGTCCGACTGTAAGAATGCGTCGTTCTCAGCAACTATAAGAACTAGAGACCTTAAACTTGGTCTGATAATCAAAATACTTTTTATATGTAGACTAGCACAGGGTATCTCTTTGTCGGCCGCACTCGACTGACTGTTTTCTATTGACATTCTTGAGGACTGTTGCTTAGTGGAGTTTGTTCGCTTTTGAGTTCGTCGTGTGTTAATGATGGGATTGAAAGCAATTTTAAATACCGGTTGTTATTGTAATTGCTATTTATGTGACTGACTTGTCGAACATGGAGAGACTAGCGAGCAACGGCAGTAAACAAATACTACATACATACATATGTATGAATGTATGTATGTATGCATATACATATTGTTGATTTGCTTTCCCGTAACGATTCTGCCGCTGCTGTTGATATGCTACTGCTCAGTTTGGCGTCGACGTTGGCGTCGCTGTTCTCATGAGTGTAGAAATGAGTTTGAATGAGTTGCGAAGGGGAGCGCAAAGGGAGACGCTCAGTGCGGTGGATGAATCGTGAGCAGTGCAATGCATATACACATACATACATACATATGTATGTATGTTCAACTGTATGTTTGCTTGTTTGTCAATATGTACACATGTTATTTGATTTTCGTTTTTTTTTTGCTTGCTTCGTTTATGTTTGTGTGCGTTTAAGCGTATGTGTGCCACACTTCTTATGTTGTTGTTCTTGTTACTGGCGGGTACATGAATATAAATGTTGTTTATCTGTTGTCGTCGTCGTCGTCTCGGGTGTCCGTCGGGCTCGTCTCTGCCTCTTTTAGTAGTTTTGTGTATGTATCGTTGTTGCTGTCGTTTTTGTTATGCACGAATGTGTGTTTCTTTATTGTTGTGTGGACTTGTTGCTGTTGTTGTTGCTGCTGTTGTTGCCTGCCGGCTGCTCGCTCACTTGCTCGCTTGAACTTTTTGCTTTGACTTTGGCCGCCTGCTAATCAATGCTGTGCGCCTGGTTATTTTGCTATATCTATATGTACACAAACAAATCTACAAAAGTCACAGACATGCACATGCATGTCCCACCCATACCCGCTCCCACATTACCGTCACGAATCGTGCGTGTAAATAGCATGTACAACACATGTTGCTACACGTACTATACGATTGCGACGAAGAGTAATGGGAAAAATACACAAGAGCAAGAGTATGCATATCGGTTCCGTTATAGTAGTGACTGATTGTGAATACATATATGCACATACATATATGTATATACATACATAGTATGTATGTGGTATGTACATACATAATTCATCTGTAATATCCTATATACTACAAACGAATATACTACGAAGAGGAATTCAGTGTAAGTGCTCGACAATTGAATGGACGGTTGCTAAAGCTTTGCTGATGGTTTAGATTACGGATGAGGATAGACGAGTCTGAAAATCAGTTCCTCTTTAAAATATACTGAACATTTAGAAAATAGTTTAGACTTAAAATTTGTACAGTGGCCACTGTGCAATAAAAATTAATGCAAATTTATTATTATACATATATTATTTTCTTGTCATTTGCGATTTAACCTGACCGTAATATACCCTGTGGCTGTACAGAAAACAGCTCAAATTCACTCCCGATGTAATACTCAATTCTCATTTTGTGGGCGAAGGGGGCGTGACATCGTAATGAAATTTTCTGGACACATCGACCCGAAAATATTCATCATGTGTGCCAAATCTCAAGTCCCTAGCTACAAAACTCTTTTTGTTATGAGCTATCTCTTGATTTTTGTGCGCAAATATTACCAGTGCTGGGTGACCCAGTTCAAGCTTCTAGCTCTTACTATCTCTGAGATCCGACGGACATGACTATAACGACTTGGTTATTGATGCTGATCAGGAATGTATATACTTTATGGGGTCGGTCACGCTTATTTTAGGTTAAATATCTATCTATAAATGAACCTTCTCGTGGTTTATTCATTTGGAACAGTTAAAAAAAATAATAATAACAAGCTCAATTAGATTAACCTATGTTGTTTTTAATTATTAAATATTTGTGCATTTTATATTTTGTCAAAAGAATTACTGTACCTGTATTAACCAAAGAGAGTCGAGAGATCGATGAGATTATGAAAAACGAAACTTATTAATACTCAAGTGTGCCAATAATTTTGTTACTGCTTAATTCAGTATTAAATTAGGCATTAAATTTGTTCGAACTGTATTATTCTATCTGGAAAAAATGTTTGGTTATTTTCACAGTGGTAAAGTTGAAATGGCTGGCTGTGCCAATAGTTTAATTTGTCAGTGTATATTGTTCGCTTGATTGTATGATTCGTCCCACTGTACACTCTCTCTCTCTCAATTCACTTACTTATCTTTTGTGTACCGTTACCCATCGGACACTTCTCTATGTACACATGTTGCTCGCTTGAAACACAAATACAAAGGAAAAACAAACGCAATATGCAACTATTTGTATTTGTTGTTTTAGTGCCACACCTCTGCTCCCCCCTTCACCCCGACGACCCATTGCACTACATTTTTATACTCAGGGGGCGTTTTTTTTATTTGACGGAAACGACATGTTTACACTTGTTTGTATTCATGGGCTGCTGTTCATTGGTAAATAATTTCATAATAATGTTGTTGTTGCGGCCTGACAAATGATAAGCCGCAGTTACAAATTGCAACAATTACAATTGGGTTAATAATACATCATAATCGTTGTTGTTCTTGTTGTTGTTGTTGCATTAACGCAACAAACATCTGTATATGCATACATATGTATGTGTGTGTGTGTGTGCGTGGCAATGCGGTTTGACATTTTGCAATAAAATAAATTAAACAATAAATTATAAATTTGTACAAAAAATGACTGTTGCTCGAACAGGCGCACATGAATGCACAGTCAGCGAATTCTGCTGCCGTCGACAGCAACAGCAACAGCAACACCGACTGCGACGGTGACTTTTCTGCTGCTGCTTCTTCATCTACTTTTGCTGTTGTTGCTGCTGATTGTTGTTGCTGAGACGAGCCCACTGTATGCCACTTTTTTTCTGCTTCTATTTCATTGCTTTGTACTGTGTGCCATATACATACATACATATGTATGTTACATAAATAAATATGTATGTGCATACATACGTGCACACATTTTTATGCATGCCAGAGAGTGTGTGCGTGTGCTTATTATGTTTGAGCACCAGGCGCTTGTAAAGTGAGAGCGACGTGGAGCTAAGTGACCAGCCCGAAGGTGGGCAGCAAAATCAAAATCAAACTGTTACGAAGTCATGTACAGCAGCAGCAGCAACAGCAGCAGCAGCAGCGGCAGTGAATCGTGCGTATGCTTTGTTCTTTCCCTCCCTATCCCACTCGTCATCCCTTTCTCTAGTGCAGTAAATCAAATGACAGACCTTTTCAGGCAGTTCGTAGTTCAATAGTCCAGCTGGGCTGCTCGATCAGTTGCAGGTGTTTGCCTAAGGTTAAGTAATGTAACAAGCCGGATAGTCGATTGCGTGCGACAGTGGAATACCCTGTGCAGGTCTTAAGAAACGTATTTTGTTAATAATGGAATTGCTTTTATTTATTAATACATACATATGTAAATATATTTAAATATATACTACTAGCTTGCGATAGTCTGGCCACAGTGTACCTGAATAATTATTAAAAGACTGCTTAATAAAACTGCATTTAAATTGTTTTGATATCTCAATTAGTTTAGCACACGAAATAATCTGTGATCCACTGTATATTATAACAGTCAGCTAGAGTTTTCACTGCTCATATGCGCAATTGATTAAGAACAAATTCCTTAATATATCTTCTTAAAGTATGGGTCAATCTTTATAAACCTTGCAGTAAATTGTTATATTTTAATACACTGTTAAGTTAATCTGTGTTATCTTAACAAACCTATATTTCAAATTTGAAGTCTCTAGCTTTTGTAGTTGCTGAGATCCACGCGTTCATACAGACGGACGGACAGTCGGACAGACACAAGGACGGACAGGTGTTAATCGCGATTTGGCTATTGACACTGATAAGGAATATATTTTATAGTGTCGGAGATGACTCCTGCCTATTACATACATTCCATAAATGCATTATACCCATTTTTAATGGGCACAGGGTATAAGAATCGATTGTACATCAATTTCGAGTATTATAAATTGGAATTCTTAACGGAAGCTTTGGTTTTTTTGTAGTTTTATTATTTGTTGTCATTTAAATGTTCAATTTAATTTAAATTTTATGTTATATTCAATTTATTTATGTGTTGTATTAATTATTTTTCGATAGTGATTAATATCCGATTTTTTTTATTTTTTTATAAGGATATGTAAAATATGTTATAAACGTGAAAGGTGTGAAGAAAAAACTAAGAAGAAATTTAATAAATTCAAAGATCACCGTAAAAACCATGGATTCGTGATGTTATCTACCAAAATATTGTGAATGAAAACAGTGGGCAATTTAAACCTGCGACATCTGGCGACCCTATAACTTTCTGTTTTGTTTACCGATCGGTCGATAGTAAAGCTTGAGATTTTGACATGGAACAGTACACGAATTCTCAACGCGTTGATAAGTTGTGTTCAAAACACGTTCTCAATACGTGATGTGGATTATTTTTCATTAAATATTGCAGAGAAAAATCAAAATGGTCGGTTCTACGATAATAAAAACTCACAATTAATCCTTTATCTGAAATTTGTACGAAAAGGATCATTGAACCGTTCCGCTTCGAAGAGGAAGCTAGCGCAGTCATATCCATCAATGTAGAGCTTTATCGAACCTGATAACCAATTTTTTTTCTGTAGATCTTAAGGCTAGTGATTAATACAACAACCTTTATTTTAAACATTTATTGCAAGTCGTTAAAGAATACACCGCCCAATATACGTTAATTACTAAAAAAAATCTCTAATGAAAAAAACATTATCGTATCGGAGTGAGACTTTACATTTTATCGTTTAATATCAAATCTACTATTAAGAATATTTACTACGGCATTTGTATATTGAATAACTTTGCGTATTTATGAGTGGAAACCCATAAAACCATTATATTATATTATAGAATTGGTCAGCATCGTGCGATTTTTAAGTAAACCTTGAACATGCAATTTCAAGATTTTAGATATCATAGATTAGCAAAAAAGATGCTTGTAGTTATCCACAATTTGGACCCCCAGATTATGGTATTTTCAAATAAAATTGTTGTGCCTATGTTTTTTAGTTCTAATGATTGCAGCTGTCCGTTTATTCACAATCTTTGCGTCCGTCAGTTCGCACATATTTCTTTAGATAACCTCAATACCATCAGATCTACACCGAATTTTAGTTTCGTTCAGAATATTTTGAGATTTGTTTATATTTTTTTTAAAAGTCGGATGTTTTGTTGCAAATCCGATTCCCTAAGAATTCTTTGTTTTCTTGTGTTTATGTAAAATGATAGATACCTTGAATTATTTCTTTTGGACTTGGCTCTCTCTTATCTCTAAGGACTTCTGCGAGTTGTCGGCTTTGTTTATAATTTGCAGTCATTTGACGCATGTAAGCTATAAGATTATCATTGAAATAAAAAGAAAAGTAAGGTTCGTACTTTTAATTACATTAAGCATGACTTGACTGAAATTGATTGCTGCGATTGGATTTGTAATGATTAGTAAAACTTGCAATTGAAGTTATTGTGTTACTGCGTTGATAAGATCATGCTCGGAGTTTCGAAATTTTGGAATCCTTATCTTGAAACCCTTAGCGACCGTTCGGCATTAAAAGGCGGATTCGAGATTGTGAATAATTTTCGAGCCTGGTTCTATCGGAGACTCGTGGCGATAAGATGTCTAAAGGTCAGTCAATGGTACTGTAGATCATGGCATACTTAGAACGAGACATGGGCTCTTTAAGAGATTACGAAAACCGCTTAATGATTGGGTCGCGTCACTGCCCCTCTTATCAAACGCAGCTGAGTCTCGGAAAGAATTGCCTTAAATAGAGGGCTGTCATTTGCCCGACTATTTATTCGTTTCTACACTTTCAACATGAACGACGTGGTTCTGGAGCGAAATAACGCTGGTGGCAAACTAAAGCCTGCTACGAGCTATACGAGCACCACGGTCAATGAGGCCGTCAAGCTGCGCAGGGCTGAGAACGATCCCATAGAACCGCAGACTATTCCTTCATACTTCCGCGAGATCTGCCAGAAGTATGCGACTCTGCCGGCATTGGTCTGGGAAACGCCAGAGGTGGGAAAGGATGTGTGGAAAACAGCAACGTATGCCGAGTACGAACGGAGTGTGGAGCAGGCCGCGTTGATGTTGATCCATGTGGGACTGGAGGAGCGCAGTTCCTTGGGCATACTTGCCTTCAACTGTCCCGAGTGGTTCTACGCCGAGCTGGGAGCATTGCGCGCTGGCGGCATTGTTGCTGGCATTTATCCCAGCAACTCTGCAGAGGCAGTGCATCATTCGCTGGAGACCAGCGATGCGACAGTCTGCATTGTGGACGATGACAAGCAAATGGCCAAACTGAGAGCCATCAAGCACAGGTTGCCACGTCTAAAGGCGGTCATTCAGTTCCATGGACCCTTTGAGCCCTTTGTGAACCAAGAGACAGGCTACTACAGCTGGCAACATCTGCAGGATCTGCAGGACACCTACGGCGATGGTCTGAAGCAGGAGCTGCTGCGGCGGGAAGACGCCATCTATGCGAATGAGTGCTCCATGATGATCTTCACCTCCGGCACCGTCGGCATGCCAAAGGCCGTGATGCTCTCCCACGACAGTGTCGTCTACGATACAAAGATTGTGTCTGCGAGCACGGACAATGCCATTGAAGGTGGTGAGCGTCTGGTCAGCTATTTGCCGCTAAGTCACATTGCAGCCCAGATCTTCGACATATACCTGGCCATGTCGCACGGCGGTTGCGTCTACTTTGCGGACAAGGATGCCCTTAAGGGAACTGTGGTACGCACCTTCCAGAAGGCCAGACCCACTCGTATGTTTGGTGTGCCGCGTGTCTTTGAGAAGTTCCAGGAGCGTCTGGTGGCCGCCGAGGCCAAGGCCAAGCCGTATTCTCGCATGCTCTTGGCCAAAGCAAGGGATGTAGTTGCCGAGCATCAACTTAGAACAATTGCTGGGTAAGTCTAAGCATAATAAAAAGAAAATAAAATAAAACAGAGATATCAGTGGTACGCCAAAGATTTTATAACTGCGCAGAAACCCTGTAATTAATACTCGACCAATCGTTAATAGGTATGACAGCTATATGATATGGCACTCAGATTTTAATTATAATTGATCAGTATACAGAAAACAATACCAAATCCACAATCTGTGAGTTTGGTTGAGAAATCTTGAGAGATAACAAAAATGTGCATACTAAACTTAAATTTTCGATCGATCTTTTATATGGTAGCTACATAGAGACCCTTTTTTAACCAAATTGAGTTAGAATGTATAAGGTAATTCCAAATACACTGTCTTTAAGTTTTGATTAGTTATATAATAAATTGATAATTGATTGAGTTATATAATAAAGTCGTCCGTTTTTAATAAAATTTAGTTAGGATGTATAAGAAAATTCCAAACACAGAATCAGTGAGTTTGGTTGAGAAATTTTGAGAAACTTTAAATATATTCATACTTTACCATAATATTCAACCGACTGTTCCTATATTAGTATAGTAGTCCGATTGTATCCAAACTCGATCAGTATGTCAAAGACAATTCCAAGCATACAATCTGTGATTTTCATACTTAACCTTAATTTTTTACCTATATCAACTAATGATATTGTAATACGATTTTACATTAAAAGTGATATTCATGATAAAGGTTGAATTTTGATGGACTATATTATGTATTCCACAAATCTGATCGGTTCCGATTTTGAAACTGTCTGCAGCAACAATACATAACTGTATAAATATTTATTCAGATAGCAGAAAACAGAGAGATTATTTTGCATAGAAACAAACAGACCGACGGAAATAGAAGTATCAAGTCGGCTGTTGATGCTATTGAAGAATATAGTATATATATGTAGAACCCATTTCGTGACTCAATTATAATACAATCTGCGTTTGTCTTTTGACAGGAAACAATCTTCGATTTACGGCATGGCCAAGTATTGGTTGGCTTCTCGCCTGATCCGTCCGATACAACAGATGCTGGGCCTGGATCAGTGCAACACTTTCTTCACAGGCGGTGCTCCAGTCTCGACAGACCTGAAGCATTTCTTTCTGGGCCTGGACATGCCGTTGGGTGATCTCTATGGGATGTCGGAGACGGCCGGCGCCATAACACTGCATTTGCACATCAGCAATCTGTATAGCTCCGGTCCGCCAATTCCTGGAACGGAGGTGAAGATCCATGAACCAGATGTAAACGGTCAGGGGGAGATATTGATTCGTGGACGTTCCAATTTCATGGGCTACCTGAACGAACCTGGAAAAACCGAGGAGATTATCAAGGAGGACGGTTGGCTGCACAGTGGCGATTTGGGCACCATCGATGAATTTGGAAATATAGTCATTTCGGGCCGACTGAAGGAACTGATCATTACGGCCGGAGGGGAAAACATTCCGCCCGTTCACATCGAGGAGTTGATCAAGCGTGAGCTGCCCTGTGTTAGCAATGTCATATTGATTGGCGATCATCGAAAGTATTTGACGGTGCTGTTGGCCCTCAAGACAAAGTCAGATCCCGAGACGGGCAAACCACTGGATGCGTTGCGAGAGGAGACCATTGAGTGGCTCCATGGCATTGGTCTCAATCAAACGCATCTTTCCGAACTCCTCAATATTCCCGCTGACCTGCAACTGCCCAACGATGCGAATGCTCTATCCGCTGCCCTGCAAATCGAGGCAGAGCCCAAGCTCTTCGAGGCTCTCGAAGCTGGCATTAAGCGGGCCAATAAGGAATCCATTTCCAATGCTCAGCGGGTGCAAAAGTTTGCTCTAATTCCCCATGAATTCTCACTGATGACTGGCGAAATCGGACCCACCCTGAAGATCAGACGCAATATTGTCCATGCCAAGTATGCCCAACTGATTGAGCGACTCTACAAATGAGATCTTCAATTTTACTATTATTTAGATTTAAGTTTTAATAAATCACCATCGATTTTACACTTTTGTTTAAACATGACAGATATTTACTTATAAAGTATGTACAAGAAACCAGGAGTTCCACGTTGTTTCCTTATTATTATCGCTCACGTTCGTTTCTCAGGCATTGTGACTCCCCATCCAATTTAATAGTATGCTGTAATTGGAATAAAAAATATGAGAAAACTTTAAGATAAACCAATAAATATCTTGAATCATATGTTGAATTTGTTCAACATTTAATGCATGAGATGCTTTTATTATAGGGGAATAGAACCTCTAAAAACGTTTTGCAAATTTATATACCATATGTTGCACACAGAAAATAAAAATTCCCATATTTAAATTAAAAATCGATTCTTACTTAATTTAAGAATACTATAACACATTAATGTCAAGCAGGTATTTATACTCAACAATTAATTTATTTGGATTACTACTTTTGAAAAGGTTCACTTCATTAAACGATTCCGGCTTCGGATTCAATTTTATTTGATTTAAATTGAAGCACGGATATATTGACATTTGTCTTAATTTAGAAAGTTCAAATCAAGATAATTCCTCCCACATTTTTCCTTGTTTAACATAATTTTTCATAAAACAGTAATAAAAAATATTTCAGTTGAAAAGCCATTTTCCAAATGGCAAATGTATAAATTGACTATATAAATTGACAACAATACTAATGTAGACAGTTATATTTTATTTAAGTATACATATATAAATACATACAGGTCTATGCCTTCGACTAGAGCATTTCTAATAGCTTCTGTGCTGAGTAAAATTGTTTAATTATCGCAATTGAAACGTTGACAGAGTGTGAACACTTCACTCGAATTATTCTATTACATTACGAATACTCTCACAAAACTTACCACTTCATTTGCATTCTTTCGTGTCTTGCTGTGCTCCTTGCGATCCATAAAACGTCGTCCCCAACGTAGTCCTGCAAATGCCAAAGCAATAGCCACCAACATCCAAATAATCACCGATCTCGAATCGAAGCGATCTGTACGTATTTTAGGCCAAGTTAAGGGCGGTGTCAAAGGGCTTATATCGTCGACAGTTGTCTGAAATCATTGTATTGGAAAAATTGCAGTTACAAGGAAACTAAATATATTAAGTACTTTATATTACTGAAATTATTTCACCAACTACATAAATCTTTATTACAACGAAAATTATTTTGAATGAAGTACAACTTTAGATTAGCTAGAAGTGAGCTCGACAATTCTTTATGTAAGTTCAAAATCAGGGCTTAATCTGGGTTCTCACAGCGAAAACTCACAGAACACGTTCGTGAAATTTTAAATAAAGATTATTAAATCAAAAATGTTTTTTGCGTCCATTTTCTTTCAGACTATATTTAACTGGATAATTTCTGTAGTCAGTCTTAACTTCCTTTTTCACTAGCTGAACGACTGTAACACACGATGTATATTATAATTTTATTAGGCAGTGCGATGGTTCTAATAGGCATATCAAGAACACTCTCTAGTTACAAATTAAGTTTACACGATTTGAATTTAAGTCTGCAGTATGTATAGATCATGCTATAGAGTTTAAAGGTATTGATTTAAGGGAAAAGTCAATATAACGGTTGAGACTAATATATAATCTAAAATAAATAAACTTACTACTAAGTTAATTGTATTTGATATATGAATTAAATCCATGATCCATTTTCTGCTTGAGTCTGACAAGTCTGAGTTCCGAGGTTTTAAGTACGAAATATCTGACTAATTCTCTTTGTGTATATTCCAAAGTTATTGACTCACCTCACAATCACAGTCTTGCACCTGCTGTTGTCGGTCCATACCGACGTCCAGTAAAACAATGGATCGATTCCGTTGTCCATCGAAGCAATCGACTCCACGGATATTCAGCAAATCCTCCCGCCAGGCGCTCAACATGGGCCAAGAACGCTCGAAGCTTAACGTGGCTGGTGGCGTTCTCAGCATATGCCTGATCAGCCAGGTGCAATCCCAGAGATTGTCCGCCAGATTCACATGCTCGAATAAGAGCAAATTGCTTAAATTGAGCGACCTTATGTGGTTTGATCCGAGGTCAACCCGCAGAGCCAAACGGTTCAAGGCCGGTGCCAAATGCTGTAGCCAGGAGGCATCCTCCAGTTGATTCCCAGCTAAAAGCAACTGATTTAACTTAATCAAGTGCTTTAAAAATTTAGGTGCCAGCTTCTCGAGTTTATTATGGGCGAGGTCAATGACCTTGAGTTGAGTTGTTGAATGAAAAAGTTCCTCTGGCAGCGAAAGGAGACGGTTAAAGCTGATATCCACCTGCTGTAGAGAGCTGAGCAGCTGTAGACTGTCTACATTAATGTGGACTATGCTGTTATGGCTGACATTGAGACGCTGTGGGTTATAGATAAGATAAGATACTCGTAGTTGAGTACTGAGTTATGGTGTCGTAGCTTAAAGTCTAATCTAATACATGCAGAAAGTTGATCTTCATTCATTAATATTTTTAAAAGCCACAGCAAATTAAGTATGGAAATTTAAAGTGAGCAGTTTCCATTTGCCATTTTAGTTTTACAAAGAAAATATAGCAATGTATGATGGCTTACCAAATTCCGTTCCGAAAATTCTAAGATTAAACATGTACCATAATTTAATTCAATCAATTATTAATGAACACGGCCGTTATTGAACACGGCAGACCCCCGAAAAGCTTATCGTTAAATATGCAAAGGTAGAAAATCAAATAAGAAATCTAGTAGACGTAAAGAAGCTCAATATTTGTGTATAATATGATTTAACGGAAATTCACCTGACTAAAAAAGACCGAATATGTCTTTGGTAGCACGTCAAAAATAATCGGAGCTGACTTGAAAAGTTATGACCAGGAATTCAAATCCTAACCGTAATTTGATGGGTAAAATTTCTCAGAACACTCGGTCTATACATAAATTGATCAAAGTATATTCTGTATTAGAAACAAAATCAACGTAAAATTTAATTATTTTCAGCAGTATCTGTATTAATATCTGCTTGTAAATCATCTTCTGCAAGTTTCTTATTTCTCTAGTATTATTTCTTACCTCTAACGATATCAAACCAATATAGCTATCGTTATCGAGTTGCTTCAATGCATTATAACTCAAATCCAAGTGTTGCAGCTCGACATTTTTAGAAAATGCCATGGGTTCCAATGTCGATATCGAATTTCTAGACAGATTCAAGTGTACCAGACGTCCCAGTCCGACGTTCTGGAGGAATTGAATGCTACTAATATGATTGTATTCCAACCGCAGGATACGTAGAAGTGTGTTACTCTCGAAGGATGCGGATTCCAGCTGATTAATCTGATTATGCTGCAGAGCTAGAGTGTGGAGACGGTGCAGATTTTGAAAGTAGCTGCTTCCAATCAGCTGGAGGTGATTCCCATTGAGCTGCAAGTGTTTCAAATGGGACAACCCATAGAAGGAGTCCAGCTCCAATCGCTCGATGAGATTGTGACTCAAATAAAGCTCTTGTAGCTGAGGATATCGCTCAAAGCACTTCGCGGGCAGCTGTGTTAATAGATTATATCTGATATCCAGTATATTAAGCGCTGCAAGCGGTTCCTTTGACCAGGACCTAAGCTCCCGAATATGGTTGTGGCCCAGGGAGAGGGATTGCAGACGTGCCAAACCATGCAGTGCGTAGTCCTCCAATCCAGTGAGAGAGCAATGTTGCAGCTCAAGGACTAACAACTGGCTATAGCGCAGAAAGAATGCGTTCTTCAACTGTGGCAGGCTGCAATTGCTTAGGATCAACGAGGATAGCGACTCCACATTATCCAAATCGCTCAACTGCGTTGTGTTGCAGTTGCTCAGCCTCAGATGGGTGGGATGCGACCTGCTTGCCGAACAACACAGAAGTGTCCCCAACAGAAGCAGCAAGAACCTTCGGTGCCACATTTCAACTAAGACTGAAGCTCCTCATCTACCCGTTCTGATGCTGTAACTGGAAGTGGGCCTTATCTCAATGCAGCTGCTCTAGGCGCCTGTCAACACGTCAAGATAATTAATCAGTTGACGTTTGTCTTGACCAAATATTTGCTGAAAAAAGTGTAAGCAGAACAGCAGAAGTCGCGACTACCGTTTTGAACAGATAACCCATCCCCATCCATGGTTTCTCCTAACAAACATGCAACTCACCCTTAACGAGTCGTTTAAGAATTGACCAGGTTTACACTTGGCAATGTCTGTGTATATTATCTGGGAACAAGTGCTCGTATTTGTTGCCCAAGAGGACAATTGGGAGTTAAGAAAACATATACTGAAGACACATTAATATTAGGGCTGCAAAAGCATCGATAGTACGTACATCGATGTTTTCGGCATTGAAGTAGTTAACATAACAAATAAATTGCTGAAAATTATAATAAAATAATTGTTTTATATTACTAAAATACACATCCGTAATTATTAATATAAAACCAGTCGGAAAGGCTAAAGTCGAAGTCGACTATGAGAGACCCTTTACTTATTCTTCTAAATGGAAATAAGAGTAACACTAATAGTTCCACATAGCGCGTTGTTACGTCAACATGCTCTTCTTCTTCCTTTAGTCCGACACTGAGTAATTTTAAGTCTTGAATAACTCCCGTGATTATTGTCCGATCGTGATGAAATTTTCAGAATAAATTAGGACCCTGATACCCGTCCTGTGTGCCAAAATTCAGGACTCTAGCTTTAATATTTTTCTGGAATTTCAAAAATTTTGTTCTCGATTTACGGAGGCGGATGGGGGCGTGTCAAAATTTTAAGATAAACTTGATCTGCTCAGCCCATAGACGAACCACCATACCAAATTTGGTGACTCTAGCTCTTATAGTCTCTGAGATCTGGGTGTTCATACAGACAGACGGACATGGCTATATCGACTCGGCTGGTGATGCTGATCAAGAATATATATACTTTATGGGGTCTGCCGGACTTCCTTCGACCTATAACGCACATTTTTTTTTTGACAAACTTAATAGACCCGTTTTACTTTTTTAAAGTAAAGGGTCTAAAAACTGAATAGACCCTCTTTACTTTTTAAAGTAAAGGGTCTAAGACACAAGGACTTCTTGTTAAAAAAAAACAACAAAACTAAAATATAAATAAGACACTTTCAGCAGCATAAGGAAAAAACTGCTGAGACTCTTACTTGGTATGCGCTAGATCCTGTAAATATGTGAATAAAAAAGATAAACATATGCGCAATTTATTTAAAGTACTTTTTCTTTAGCGTCTCACCATGCAGTGAAACATCGATATTCACAACCAAACATCGATATATCGCATTATTCACAAAACATCGATATTATCGAAAATGCCATCGATGTTTTTGCAGCCCTAATTAATTTGCTTGCGATTAATTTAAATAAAAGCTTAAATAAAAGCATCAACTTCTTTATAACGTTCAGCTTACTGGTGATAATTCAATTCATATTATTTTATTAATATATTCCAAGTTAATTGTAAGGGTATAAATTAAGGTAATAATCATAATATTACATTAATAATAGCAAACAGCTTTATTGACTCTTACAACTTTAATTGTTTAAGTTATGCAACTAACTAGATTATATTATATGCTAAATTTAATTATTTATGTATTTATTTAATTATTAAATTTTATAATTATATATTTAGTTAATATAATTTTTAATTTCATTTTTTTTTAAATTTATTTTATTATATTAACTACATATTATATCATAAGAATTTAGTATATTATTTAGTATTGTTAAATATAATTTTTTAATTCTTTAATAAAATACATTGCCATAATTATATTCTACGGCTATGAGGCAGTTGATAAATATTCTCATGTCTATTATAATAATTGAGATTGAAATGAGGGCATTTCCAGAGAAAGATCATCCGCTGACCAACAACTTAAAGTTAACTAGAAATTAATTTCTTTCTGAAATTATCTAGCAGATACATATTAACTTTACTAATTAGAGCAATTTAATGATGAGTAAGCCGACTGAACTGTTTCAGAACTGATGTATGTTATAATGCATAAAAAACACTTTGATCTTATCAAATAATAATCAAGCTTTTTTAAAAAAGTTTATAATGTAATATATAATATATTTTAACATGACAACTTGTTAGGGCTGCATCGAAGCTTAAGAGCGCAAAAATATTGCTCTTTGTTATTGGCGGAGCGCACAGCTTTAAAGAGATCGAACGGCGCGAGCGAGAGAGATCGAGCGCCCACATACAAACATATTTACACAACTAATGCGCTCACTGGAGATGCGCCGTTAGTTATTATTCTTTTGAAACAGTTATTTTAGTTTGCATTGGAATTGCATGGATTTGTATGTTCTTTTGAAGGCGTGTTGCTTTCAGTGATTGAGTCTTAAAGCTGGAAAACAATCGATGTTTGGGGCATCGATGTTTGCTGCTTGATTCATCGATGTTTCCGGATAAATCAACATGAAAAACGATTTTAATAGATTATTTATTTGAGACAATTGTTTTTGGTTTTTGTTTAAAAACAAAAACTTATCCACTATGTTCGACTTTAATGTGCTTCTCCTGTCAGACACAATTTGTCCAGCTTTGCTGAACGCGCGCTCCGACAAGTAGGATGAGACTTCAAGTTCCAAGGCGTTTGCTGTCTGCTCAGCGTTTGACGGTTGCAGGAATCCGTCCTTTTTGCACCGAGGGTCCAGAATGATTGCGAGCCTTGTAACTGTTCGCGTTTCGTATTGATTAAATCGTTCTGGCAGTCGGACCTTTAGGTACTCAACGACATGTTTAGCCTCTGGTGATACGAGGGAGTCTATATCCATTATTTTTTTGCGCAACTCGCAGCATAGGGGAATAATCATAGATATGGTATCTTTTGTGTCTGCAGAAATGAATACGGTCGCATCTTGAAAGTGGTTAAGTATCTCAACCAGTTCCCTCACAATTGTGATTTCTTCAGCGGTAAACGGCGGCAAAGATTTTGGGGTTCTCAATAGAACATGTGAAATGGCTTCATTTGTTTTCAAAATACGCTGCATCATAAAGAGAACACTGTTCCAGCGAGTGGGTACCTTCTGTATCAAACTGTAAGGCTTATCAACGCTTTGTGCCTCTTTAAATTTAGCATATGATGGTATGCGCAAAACATGGAATATGCGTGATTTTGAGAAGCTCACACGCTTTCTTCATTGAAGCATCGTTGTCCGTTACCAAACAATCCACTTTGCCTAGCAATCCCCATTCAGCGATTACACTGCTGATCTTATCAGCAATGTTACTAGCTGAGTGGTTAGTAGGGGTTATAAGTTGATTTGCAGATAAAATTTTTGAAGACAGTTCAAAACAGTCATTAACGAAATGACATGTTACAGTTAAATAGCCCTCATTGGCTCTTGATGACCAGCCATCGGTCGTTAAAGCAACATAATCCACATTCTTAATCTCTGCCTTTAATTTTTCTCTCAGATCGTTATACTTATTTTTGAGTAACACGTTGCGCAGGTGGGTTTTGCTAGGCATTTTGTAACGCGGATCCAGTTCATGGATCAACTTGGTTAATCCCACATTGTTTACTGCATTTAACGGCATAGCATCAGTCGCGATCATATTTACCTAAGCTCTAAGATTTTGGTCAGACAAGCTGGCTTTCCTGTGGACTTCTCATTTAAAACCGAAGGATGAATGCGCTTCAAGTGGTCCATAAGATTGGTTGTGTTTCCACCCGTTATGTAATTTTTTCCGCACTGAGTGCATATGGCCGTATTGTTTTCCTTTCCTTTTTTAAATATCTGCCAAACCAGCGACGTTTCCCTTTTGCGCTTGGGAACCTGTAATTCTTTCTCGGCAGCACCAGCCGATGTGGATGTTACTTAGGGTGACCACCTGGGGCTCAGGGCATTCCGGGACGGTTGACAGCCCCCCCCCCCCCCATTGGAAATAGCATTACGACAATTACAAATATAAACAAATTTAATACAAAGTAAATACATATTTATTCATTCATTACATTCATTATAAATTAAAAAAATTTAATTCTTATATTTTTGTATTCATTACAAACTACTTACTTATTACTTAATAACATTCTTTTTGTCCATTAACTTTTTATAAAAATCCAAACAAGTTATGTCAACAAAATTAAATTGAACAATCATTAGGTTCTTCAAATTCTCTACCAGTAACCTATTCCTTTCGTCAGACCACTGCGTATTTATTAACGAAAAAACCCTTTCGCAATTTGCATTGTGCGGAGGAATTGCATAGAAGTATAGTGCTATTTTCAATACTTCCGAGTAGCAACTCGGGTTTACGTTTGCTGCAAAAAACTGTACTAGCCTATCTGCGGAGCCTTTCTCAAAAAACGTCTTCACTTGTCTCGACAAAAACTTCAAGCTTGCAACTTACAATTTTAAACAATTGGACAAATTCTTTAGAAGTACGCGACGCTTTGTTCACTCTTTCACTTCTGACAAAATGGCGGGAAAGTTTACTAGTAAATCAGTTCACCAATTAGACTCAAAATTGCGAACTTGTTCTTTTGAGTTGCTTTTTATCGCTTGTTGTCAAAATGACGATATTTTTATCGAAACAATAGAAAACCGGGACAATTTCGTGTCGGGCCGGGACACCGGGACATTACCTGAAAAAGCGGGACATGTCCCGGAATTACAGGACGGATGGCAACCCTAATTTTACAACTTTAATTATACAAATATAACCTTTTTAATATTTTTGCACACCAAAAATATTCATTTATATGCATACTATTTAGAAATAATACTTACTCTTCACAAATTTGTCCATTATTAACCGCATAGATCCAACACCACCGTTCGCTTCCGAGATATTTAAAATTCCCTTTAAATGGAAAACGAACAGCCGCCAAACAATCGATAGTGACAAAAACATCGATTTTTTGAAAAAAATTAAACCATCGATAGTATCGATAGTGCTATCGATTGTTTTCCAGCTCTAATACATATACATATACATCTACATATACGCGACTCAATGAGTCTGCGAGCATCAGCTATCGAGTCAACAAGCGAACCCTTTTGTCTTTTGAACACGCTATATAACCTCTTTTAATAAAAGTAAGTTATTCCTAAAAACGCGATTTGCATTCGGGTTTATTTTTCAAAAGCAATTGTCTGCAACGATAATATCAGGTGTTGGAGAACCTCAAAGCCGCCCCGGATGGATACGCATGCCGAGGGCCGCATCACAACTTTCGAGCAGTCTTGAGCTCCGCATTGGCGCAGCTAAGAGCCAGCACACAACTACCTATGGAAATCTTCATAATTAATTCTATCGAAGAATAAAAAGAAATTAAATATATCATTATTCAATTTTAATTATTTCATTAACTTTATAGCCGTACGAATGTCGCATTTGCAATCCTGCAAATAACCATGTGAATATAAATTTGAGAGAGCTGGTCACACTGACGTTAACACGCTTAAATTGATTAAGCTATTCTTGTATTAATAATAAGGAACAAGTCCACATATATGCAAAATGTTAATGTTTCAAGGAGCGCTATACTTAAAGCTTTTTCTTAGCTTTTTCAAAAGCTCACTACAAGCAATAATCGGAAGCTTTAAGTCGATTACTGATTCTGATCAATCATGATTATTAGTTCACATGAAATCGTGTAGCGTAGCACATGAATTACAATTGCGATATAAAAACTATTCTCGAAGTTTCCTTAATTGTGTTTTAGCTATTGTGACTTTAGAAATATTCGATAATGATTAAATATATTACGAGTTGTGCCAAATATGCGGGTGTGACGTTGCTTCTATATTTACTTGTCATACGATCTACAAACGGCGAAGGCATATGCAGTAAATTGAAATATGGAACCCTTAAAGTATGTGTGTTGATAAATAGTCATTAATATAGTTCAGTAAAAATGAATAAGTGATATTTGTCATTGTTATAGGATGATTATATGCCCGTGTTTGTCAAGTACTGTTGTCCAGGATATGGAGGAGTTAATACCGATCAGTGTCTGCCCAGATGTGATATGGGGTGTCCCCCAAACAGCCACTGTGTGACTCCTAATGTGTGTGATTGTGATACGGGCTACGAAGCCAGTGAAACATACCTCTATTATGGACTAAAGGCAGTAAAAAGCTGTCGATTAAAAGTTTTAACAGTAGCTATTATCAGCATTGTTATTTCTGGTCTTAGTATATTTGTTATTGCCATTGCACTTATTGTTCTCATAAAATATCATCGTAAAAGACAAAACGAATCTCAAGAGTGCTGTGAAATAGACCAAATGCAAGAGATTGGCCCAAGGCATACAGTAGTATAATCATCGAATTGTAATCAGACAATGTCAATAACTTTTACTCTGAAATACAAAAATATTTAAAAAAAAATATTGTTCATTATAATAAAATATATAATATTATATTACGGATATAAAGCAAGTCGAGTTTGTATATGGCTTTTTTTCATAAAAGATTTACATGCAAAAAAATGTGAATGATTTGTTTAGAGATACATATAGGTTTTCTTCTCTTGGAGCTTTGTCTAGTGGTTTGGTTCAATCTGGTATATAAGTGATGATTCAATAACTCAAAGGTATAACATTATAATGCGGTCATATCGAAGCTAATTTAGTACATTGCTGACCATCGTACGAGCAAGTTGTGATAAACTTAAGATGTTGGAATACTTGAGGTTGTTTCTTACCTTGGTGCTTGTCGCAGGACTAGGCTTGTGTGAGGAATTCAACTGCATTACCTATTTATATAAGGTTTGACTATTCAAACAATATTAAAGGTATCCAAGGTAAAGCTGGAGATCATTTCTCTTTCTAGAATTCTGGTATGTCGATCATATGTAGAGAAGGTTGCACTGGCATAGTGCCAAACTGTGTGCCCCATTGTGATAATAGCTGTCCTAGGAACAGTAAGTGTACGAAACCAAATATATGTGAATGTGACTCCGGATATAGAAATACGAAGGAAACCGATCCCAACACAATGGCAAGTCAAAAGTTTACAGAGTTACCGAGTTGCGAACCCATTTGCAAACAGGGTTGCTCCAAAAACACTTACTGCGCCTCTCCAAATGTTTGTGAATGCCTCAAGGGTTACACAGCAGTTACAAATAGCGCTGGTGTTGTGGAGAATTGTTCAGAGATAAAAAAAGATAATTTTACTGGAGTTCATATCGTTATCTACAGTCTTTTGATTTGTTCTTTAATATTATTAACGATAGCTGTTGTTTCTATGGTTATCGTCTGGTTAAAGAATCGTAAACCATTAATCCATCAAAATAATAAACATAATTCTTGGCGCACTTCCTTTGCGTCGTATACGGCATATGAAGTAAAGTAAAGTACGCAAAAATCATGGGAATTGATTAAGAATAATAAACAATTAATTTCAATTTATATATAGTGAATTTAGTTTTCATTCTAAAATTGTATCTTTAGTATTTTATAAATGTTTCATAGTTAATAAATCTATTAATATATTTATAATGTAGAAGATTAACAAAGCTTTTTTCTTTCTTTCTTACTGAATTTACATATGTATATTCACACATATTTCTTAGGTTTCATTTAAAATTAAACTGAAGTTCTGAATTCAATTCAATTCAATCAATTAATTAATCAGTTGGCCAAATATTTTACGGAAAGAAAACTCTTTAGGGTAGATAATTTGAATTAACTTTAATATTGAAACCTAGATCTCTTCCTGTATTTAATGGAATTAAAACTTAATAAAACCAGTCGGAAAGGCTACAGTCGAAGTCGACTATGAGAGACCCTTTACTTATTCTTCTAAACGGAAATAAGAGTGACACTAATAGATAGTACCCCATAGCGCGTTGTTACGTCAACATGCTCTTCTTCTTCCTTTGGTCCGACACTCAGTAATATTGGGTTTTGAATAACTCCCGAGTTTATTGTCCGATCGTGATGAAACTTTCAGGATACATTAGGACCCCGATGCTTGTCCAGTGTGCCAAAATTCAAGGCTCCAGTTTTAAAATTGACCATTATATGGGATTTTAAAATTCAGGACTCTAGCTTTAATATTTTTCGTTTTATGGGCTTTCAAAAATTTTGTTCTCGATTTACGGAGGCGGAAGGGGGCGTGTCAAAATTTTAAGATAAACTTGATCTGCTTAGCCCATAGACGAATCACCATACCAAATTTGGTGACTCTAGCTCTTATAGTCTCTGAGATCTAGGTGTTCATACAGACAGACGGACAGACGGACAGACGGACATGGCTATATCGACTCGGCTGGTGATGCTGATCAAGAATATATATACTTTATGGGGTCTGCCGGACTTCCTTCGACCTGTTACGCACATTTTGACAAACTTAATAGACCCTTTTTTACTTTTTTTTCAAAAAGTAAAGGGTCTAAAAATCTTACCGAATGATCAATTGTATACATCCTTAGATCTCAATAAACTTGATTTTTAAAATGTACCTTGAAAATTACACAGATTGTCCCATCGATTCAGTTGCTATTGAATTAAAAACCTTTTTTCTGCGTTTATAACGATATATAGTAAGTAATTCACTTGTTTTGTGGTTTTTATATTCCCTTTAATCTGATTCATAGCTTTGGTCTACAGACTTATCAACTCTTGTGGTAGTTATACTTATAAATATAAAGTGTCAGGAAAAATCGAAGTCAGTGCCTTTGTTAACTTTCAATGTGCTGGAATTATTTACATAAATATGGATCGGGAGCATAACTACAAGACACCACTATATATTGTTGCTTATAGCCTTTTGTTGTGTCTCTTGTTTTTTGCACTATTGGCCGTTGTATTTATTATACGTTTCAGAATATTAAAAAGAAGACAACGCCAAAGTGGAAGAAATACGGCTGTATCTGTTGAATCGCTCAACCTGTAATACTGATTTATGATTTTTATTAGTAATAAATGATATTAATTAAATATTAGTCAATTCGTTTGATTTTACTCTACATTATTTTAAGATAATTATTAAGTGAGCTTTAATTAAGTTTGCTTTACTTCCATCAAAGAATAAGTGTTTATTTGAGAAATATACAGAGATGTTCATTATTTATTTAAATAAAATAATCTAACGCATGTAGAGTTGCTTTGAGATATTAGTAATTACAAATTAACACACTGCGTGTGTGTTTATTATTCCCTGTAGTATGAAGATGGTCAGAAGTGAAGTTATATGAATATTGGAATGCGTTGGAAAATGCTATCTTCAACAAATTATTAATCAAGAGTATAATAAAATAAACAAATAAATTGTATACATACATTTCTTAATATAAATGCAATTGACTATTGAAAGTGAACATTGAAATAATTATTGATTATTATATATTATGTATTTAGCAATATATTCCATTTATAATTTTTATCAATTGTATTTTTTGGTCAAACATTATATTGCATTAAGTATTTATTAGTATTTCAATAAGTATTTATAAAATGACAGAACATATCCATATTTTTAATTGACCTGCGCATTGGGTATTCCTTAGTCGTGCTTTTCACTTATTTAACTGTTTATTTTCTACAGTTTGTGTGTTTGGATTTTACCTGCATTTAAACTTTTACTACAGCATATGGGTTGCCACAGGATTAGTTGAAAAGCCACAGACTTAAATGCACTCAGCCAACGCTAGGGGCAATGGCTCAAAATTAAGTTGAGATTGAGAAGGACAGTTGGACAGACGAAGCGGTTATGACCATACAAATTTGCTTGTTCCCGCAATTGTAATGTTTATTAATTTGGATTTTGAAACAGTGCCAAATATTCAGTATGCCACTACTGAGCCCGGAGCCCAGGCAGAAACTACGCCACAGACAAATTGAAATTGATATAAATTGGCCGTAAAAACAAACGCTTATTCAATCTGAAGCCATGGTGTGAGTGCGAAAATGCGCCTTGTGGTTTCAGTCCATAAGCCG
The DNA here is from genome assembly GCA_958299025.2 of Drosophila histrio. Lineage (NCBI taxonomy): Eukaryota > Metazoa > Arthropoda > Insecta > Diptera > Drosophilidae > Drosophila > Drosophila histrio. The sequence continues at coordinate 31,113,982 of OY282580.2, read as the reverse complement.
AAACATTCAAATACATTTTCATATGTGTTGAAGGATATGAAGGCAATTGAATGAAAATATTTTATCAATATTTCATTGTGAGTTAAGCTTACAATTGTATTCGAATTTAACGCAATCCATGGAACTTTAGCTTTCTTTTAATATGTTTTGTCCAATTTCACACAACGCCGATGGTTGTGGTATTTTTAGTTAACATTTTACCTACTTCGAATATGCTTAAGGAAAATAAAAAAAGGATCCACATGAAATTGCTCAAATTATATAAAACTTACATATCAGATATCATAGTTTAACTTTAATTCGTGTAGTTGATCAGAAAATATACAACATTGAAGTTAAAGAAAGTTAAAGTTTCTGTTATTTTAGATTTCGTATACTCATGGTATCAATGATCAATTTACATGGCATTTTGTTAAATATTATTATAAAAATTTACACTAATTTCCATTAACATCGACATGTAAAGCATTATAGTATAATTAATCAGTCTCTAAGCTTTTACCATTTTCAAGTCAGTGGCTTAGGATAGATAGGGAAAAATTAGCTGTAGCAATTGAACTTGCATAGAGCGATATTATACTTGAAGGACTATTCAATAAACAAGGAAAGAAGGAAGAAAGAGCACATTGAAGTTACATCTTACTATAGGGTATTATTATTAAACAAGATATTTGGATTAGGTTTTTCTTGCATTCTTTACCATTCTAAGTTTGTTACTCGACTTTGATTTTTGCCTTTCCGACTGGTTTAAATTATTTTAAAGATTAAAGTTATTAAACAAATTTCAAATCAAATAAGTGTGGGTCTAACTTATTTAACAGCAGGGTACATAGACTACCAAATTTCAGTAATAGAGTAACATACGATTAAACGCTTTTCTATTTGCTTGCATTCAGAAACTGTTTTATCAGGTATTTGCTTTTATTTTAACGCATTTAATAAATAATATTTTTTCACTGTGCATTAAGGCAAAGTAATATACAAAGTATTGTTGTTGACTTTATCGGATTAAAATTCACCAACTGAGTGGAATTAAATCTGCAAAATCTTGTCGAATGTGCAAATCGGATCAAGTAAAAGATATTCGCATCCGAAATAAAATGGTAGAAATTAAATTCCGGAACAGGTTTGTGAATTTTATTATAGTCGAATTGCTATATAATTGTACCAATTATTATATTTTCATTAAAATATACAGTTACACCAGTTTTAATAACTCGATAAAATTGGCAGGGATATAGTTTGTTGAACAGTTTCAGCTTTATTATTTACCAGCTCTTCGGATTCGGCTCAATCGATTTTTCATTGCTGCATTGCAAAAGAGGCATTCGTCAAACAGAAACAACCGAGTTTTGTTGCAATTACGTATATGCCGCATTGGAAACCACACTTTGTTTGCGGCAGTCTTGTTGTTGTTTTTGCAGCTGCATCTGCTGCATCTGTTGCTGAATAATATTTTATTATTGTGACTGCCCGGCGAATTATAATTCAATTTTCATGGCCAACGAATGCGAAATGCGTTTTTAAATTGCACTGCAATTGACAGGGAAAACAGGCAACAGCTAAAAGAAATTGGCCTCACTTCGCGTTTGGCTTCATCTTGAGCAAAAAGTGACAAATTTAATATGTCGTTCTTCGTTGCAGTTGTCTGTTTCTGTTGCAAGTTGCGTCTTGCAATAAATAATAAAAACTTGGCCAAATGCCAGGCAGAAAGCCAACATAACTTCAGTGGGAAACTACTGCGGGAATTTGCACACTTATAAACCCGGGTTTTATTTGACTGCCGAGGTTCTGTCTGTCTGCATTCTCCGCGTTAGCGTTTACATTTGTCTGTGTTTGGCTCCATGTCTGTGCTCTGGTATTAAAATATTTCTTGTGCATATTTCAGCTGCCAAAAATATTTCAATTTAGTTCCGCAAAATATATTTGCTTTCTCCTGTTTTTTTTGCCCTTTCTGTAAGTTTTTTACTATTATCTGAGAATACTTCCTTCTTAGCTGTGTAATGAAGATAAAGTGCAATTCTCGTAATATTTACTTATGTATGTTGTCTTGTGTATGAGAATAAGAATTGAAACAGTTTCACACAGCTGTCAAGACTTTATATCGTTTTGATTCTGCCATAAAGCGGGGTAATGTATTGAAATTATGATTTAGAAGTATTTGGAGCGTCTAAAAAAAAGACTGTTGATTGGGGTAAAATAGTATATAATTATTTGCATATATAGGCAAACATATATGAGCACATTAAACCACATACACAAACGAACAAACACGCCGCAAGCAAGTACGTCCTACGTAGGAGCATCATGATTCTCTTCTTTTTGATTGGCCTGATACAGTTTTAAATTGTGTCTTGCATGACCTCCAAGAATTATTCGATCCTTAAAAAGAATGTTCTAATTTATTCATTGTTTAAATTCATAATGTTTGGGCTTCACATTAATGCAATGGGCGGGAGCGACAGTATCGTGCTCTGAGTCAGTCTTCTTTGTTATTTTTGGCACGCCAAAAATTTCATACCATTGCAGAGCCCTGATGCACTTGTTAACCGATCTTTCCTATATAAGCTATATGATGTAATGTTAAAGGTATGTCGAATAATATAAAAAATTTCTCATACTTATGATGATTTTCATACTAAGAATGATTTTCGCCCGATTGTTCCTATGGCAGATATAGTGACGGTTCCGATATATGCACTGCTTGCAGTAAAAAGACGGACCTGTACCAATTTTCATTCAGATAGCTTTAAAACTGGCAGACTATTTTGCATAGAAACAGACAGACTGATATGGCTGTATCGATTCGGCTGTTGATGCTGATCAAACATTTATATATACTTCATGCGGTCAGACATGCCTTTTTGCAGAAGTCAACTTATAACTGTATAAAAAATGGAAACAATTATTCCGCGTTCTTGCGGAGTACACCGGTTCAGGGCTGGTTGCGTTTCTTTACTTCACAAATGTCTAAACCGAATTGACATTTGGCCCCATTTGCAAAAGTTATAGCGTTTTCTAATAGGGTGATTACTCTTGCCCCACCTTTACTTTATAGGTTCGGACTTGCCTCCATCCATCGGTTCACATTTCGGGACAAAATTACCTTCTGCAAGGGTAAACAAATTTGAAGATCCTGTTCTTAAAATAAGTGATTATCAAGGTTCCATTAAGTTTGTAAAAAAAAGGAAGTCTGGCAGACCCCATAAGGTGTATGAATATCCTTGATTAACACCAACAGCAGAACCGATCCCAAATTATAAACGAGTTTTTAGAATCCAAATTAAAAACGCAATTTAAAAGCTGTAGAATTGAGTTTTGGCATACAATTTTGTGTGTGCGTTTTACTGCACATTGAATTTATTAAAATACATAAATCCAAATCACATATCATTATGCTTAGAGGTAATAAATAGTTTATAGATCCAATGCACATTTTAGGTCAAAATAATACACTCTGCAACCCCTGCGACCATTTCATGTGAACACTCATCAGCATTTGTTTACTATTAGCAGAAAACCGTGTCAGTTTATTTATTTTTCTTGTTTTATTGTTTTCTTTTGCGCTACCAAGATTTCATTACCTTTCCTTGAGTTTTTGTTGCTGCTCTTGCTTTTTCCACATTAATATCTAGCTTTATAATAGACTTCAGCCTCAGCTTCAGCTTTAGAGTGCTTACACTCGAGTGTTTGCGCTTTCAATGAATTTTTTAATATGCGCATTGTCCTTTTTCTGGGGGGGGGGTCACTTTTATCCCCCTCTGCATTCAAGTACAAGTTGTTTCATGTTGCTTTAACCTCTAATTGCAACACTGGCCATTGCGCCCTTGGCAAATCCAACTGAAAAGGGCAGTCTCTGCTTTTGCTTTTGTTCCTACAGGATCTTTGCTTTAGCTTTTCAATTTTAATAGAATTTTTGGTTTATTTACTGCAACAACAATATAAAAAATAGAGCAATGCTTGAATTGTAATACAGTTGTGGTACGTACATACATCATGTCAGTGGGGTAGATTATTTGGCTGCTGTTTTTTAGACGTACTCTAATAAATTAACTAACAACTTGAATTAAATATATACATATATATTTTTCTGAAATAAATAACGTTGCCAGTTCATCTTCATTTAATCTATTGCAAACAATAGTATAATAAATAAAAATTCCAAGAAAAAGTTTAGTTTCTTTTATATGATTACTAATAAATTAACAGACCATTTGCAATGTGTGCACACTGTATTCAAATTATACTGCGTATCTGATAGTCGAGTCGTTTATAGTAACTATTTTAAAGCTCTTTTTCCATTTTAGTTTTTCATTTCTTATTTGACGTCTTGCAGCAACAACATTTCTAAAGTTTTCATTACAGGAAACACAGGACTGCGTTTAGTTTGTGTTTCCTTTTTGCTAGCTATTTGTCCATGTGTGTGTGTGTGTGTGTGTGTGCTTGCGATTGTGAATTTTGTGTGTATGTGTGTGTGTATGTTTATTTATTTGGTGTGCTACAAAAATTCGGCATGTGAACAATGAACGAAATACAGGCAAAGAGCCGGACTTCAACTAAGAGGATGAGCATGAGGACGCGTACGGGGAACTATGGTCTCTCTGACTAACCGGATGACTGCCTGACTTGTTCGTACTGCATAGAACTAGTTGACCGTCCGGCGCTGCTGACGTTTTTCCGCCCACCAGATTTTAATACCCTTGCATGGGGAATTACACTTTTGTCACGAGTTGTGTATCGCACTAAAGGATATTAATACAAAACAAGCCGAACAGTCGGTACCCCGATCGCAATATACCCTGTGGCTCTACAGAAACCCGCTCAAATTCACTCCCGTTGTAATGCTCATGTAATTGTTTTTTTTTAATTTGTGGGCAAAGGAGGCGTTGCATCGTAATGAAGTTTTCTAGACACATCCACCCCAAAATATCCATCGTGTCGAGCCCTTCCCGCAAAAATAACGTAAGCGCCAAAAATCAAATTTTACAGGAGAAGGCTTTTTATAGTTTACATTGACGTTGATTGCAGGCTTGTGTGTCGCTTACATTATAATTGTCAGGCGGATATCTATGTTATTATACTGAATTGGTTTTTGAAATTTTTACTGTAGATGCGTTTGGTAATAGTCAACATAATTGCATTAAAAAAAAGTTCGACAAAATGGCGCTTACGTTATTTTCGCGGGAAGGGCGATGTGTGTCAATTCTGAAGTCTCTGCTCTTGGTATGAGGTTTTCTGATTTGTGGTCCTGCAAATCTTAGCAGTGCTGGGGGAATAACTTCAAGCTTCTAGCTCTTAACGGACACACGGACATGGCTATATCGACCGGCTATTGATGTTGATCAGGAATTTATATAGTTTATGGGGCCGTCCACGCCGTCCATTGCAAATTACATATTCTTAACAAGCTTAATACACCCCGGCACGGTATAAAAATAGTGTAGTATAAAAATATATGCTAACTACATTTGGTTAAATTCGGACTTCAGCTGTCATAGAAACATCTGGTCATTAATTGAATACAGGGTTCTTTTCTTGCAGAGAATTAATTCTTCGGTGTGCTGAACCTTTCTTTCTATAGTCACTTCATTTAATTTAATTTTCCAGGCTTATATACCCTGTAAACATTCAAAACTGCTATGAAATGTTGACTGAAGAAAAAGGCGGAAAAAGGTAAGATCTTCGACTACAAAGCTTAACAAATTTTAATAATATAATTGAGATTGTTTACCCATCAGAATAATATTTTTGACGGCGGTGGGATATTTACAAGAGCTTTTAACCATAACATCTATGCATACTTAAATCTTTAAGAAGACAACCTTTTCCAAAACAATCCTTTCTTTTAGTACTTTTCACAGTGGAGTTGAGTTCTTTGGACTAAAGTTAGTCTGAGTACCCAAGGATTATAGTTTAGTGCAAATGTATTAAATAGACTGGAGATAGTTCTTCCACTCAATAAATAATTATGACATTTTACGCATATTAAATATTTTAACATGTTTAATATTACGATAAATTGAAGAGTTGTAGCCTGGATTACATTTCTGTCTCTGTAAACTTTAAAAATATCATCACAATCGAATAATAAAGAAAAATGTTATGCATGAATTTTAATACATAATGTTTTAAATAAATACGTATTGACATATATGTATGTGTAAAGTTCGGGTAAGAAGAATCGTAATTTACTTAAGTTGCATGTGAGTGTGTGATTTTTGTCTGCGAATATATATTAGGGTATCTCGTAGTAAATCACTATCGACTATAACGTTATTTTCTATATTTGTAGCGAGGCTTCATTTCGCTTTATTGTTGTACAAGAAAATCCTGTGAAATTTTGGGTGTTGGTTTAATTGCTGACAACGAAACTTTCAACAAACCAGAGTCATGTTTCCACAACTCTGATACAGTCAGGAAAACCATTTAAATTCATGTTTTCCAACTGATTGAATAATCGACATCATTTAAAGGCTTTAATTGTGGGCAAAGATTATTAAATGGTGTGCAATCTGTAACATTATTTTGCATTAGCAATACTGTATTTATACACACGGTCACTTAAAAACAAAGCAATGAAAATATAAGAAATAATTTGAAATAGTAGGGAAAATTTATGTTACTTTACGAGAAAACTAATGAATCAAACAAACATGATACATAGGTCCTTTTTTTTTGCGAATTGTTCACAATATGATTAAGAATTTATCTGTCTTTATGTTTCTAATGACTCCTTTCTAAATCTAAATTAAAGTGATGATGTTCTATGATGTTACATAACAAAAAAAAAATGCAGTGACTGATGAATTTTATATATTAAAATCATTAATAGTTGTTGTTCTTGGACAAATAGAAGTATAATCAAACTAAAATAAAGGTGTGAAAAGAACCGCATTGATGGTGAATGTATGGATGAGTGTACTCACTAAATTATACAACCTTTAAGTTTAATTCCCTGTTATTTACTGAAACGCGACTTAAATCGTTGTTAGTAATTCACTTTAAGGTATTTATGAAATGTTTTATTTACTTAACTATTGGAATTCGTATGTGTATTAATTATACATATAAAATACTGAATTGCTTGTCATGGTATATACTGGCTTTCAAAGTGAATTCCTTGTAAAATGAGCATGCAAATTGAAGCTATACAATATCCTCATACGCTTTTCAGCTGCTTTTTCTGTCGCGGAATTAATTAAAATTCACGGCAAACGTTTTCCACTTCACTCAATGGGAAATGTGATAAGAGGAATTGGGCATAATGTTTATGCTCAGGCACGCGGCGATTCAATGCACGCTATTGATAAGCGGCCAACAGGACCAAGCATCGGGCATCAAGGACCAACTCGTTTCTCAACACTTTGTCGACTTTAATCCACAGCTCACGTAGTGACAGGCGAAAGGTGAATCAAGGAGTAGGGATGGTGGCTTGACGGGGGCTTGAGAGGAGGAGGGTCCGACAGGATGTGCAGCTTGCTGCGCTGTCATGTTATAAGTGGTGGCTTGATTCAGTGGGCGTGGCAACTGTACATTTTCCATTACAGAGCCAACTTTAATGCAATAATCCTCAACGTCGAACGCACGGACGAGTTGATAACAATTTCAATTTTTATGACAAGTCAACTTGCAACGGAACAACGCCATGCGAAATGCATCCAATGGCCGATGCTCCGCAATAACAGCAACAATAATAACAACAAAAATAACAACAACAGCAATAACAAAAACACACAATAATAACAAGACCGATTGCACCATTACCGTTGCCGTTGTCGTAGTCGTAGCCAACACTCGACTCCGAGTCTCTGAGTGAGCCGGCGCAATATGATTTATTGCCGTGCAACACGAAAAACGCCGTATGATATATATATATGTGTATGTCTGCCTCTGACTGTGTGTGACTGAATGTGATTGTGTGTGCAGTCAGCCAATTTTAAGAGTGTTGGAGCGAGTGTGGAGAATTGTTGCTGCCCCAGCTGGGGCATCATTTTTGTGGAAACCATTTTTGGATAATGGCCAGGATATTATACATACTAGAAAAATTCCCTGCACGCCATTGGGAGGCATTTAATTGCCAGGAGCAACAGGACGGAAGATGATGTTAAATATATCTATATCTATATCTATATCTATATCTATATCTATATCTATATCTATATCTATATCTATATCTATATCTATATCTATATCTATATCTATATCTATATCTATATCTATATCTATATCTATATCTATATCTATATCTATATCTATATCTATATCTATATCTATATCTATATCTATATCTATATCTATATCTATATCTATATCTATATCTATATCTATATCTATATCTATATCTATATCTATATCTATATCTATATCTATATCTATATCTATATCTATATCTATATCTATATCTATATCTATATCTATATCTATATCTATATCTATATCTATATCTATATCTATATCTATATCTATATCTATATCTATATCTATATCTATATCTATATCTATATCTATATCTATATCTATATCTATATCTATATCTATATCTATATCTATATCTATATCTATATCTATATCTATATCTATATCTATATCTATATCTATATCTATATCTATATCTATATCTTTATCTATATCTATATCTATATCTATATCTATATCTATATCTATATCTATATCTATATCTATATCTATATCTATATCTATATCTATATCTATATCTATATCTATATCTATATCTATATCTATATCTATATCTATATCTATATCTATATCTATATCTATATCTATATATATATCTGTATCTATATCTATATCTATATCTATATCTATATCTATATCTATATCTATATCTATATCTATATCTATATCTATATCTATATCTATATCTATATCTATATCTATATCTATATCTATATCTATATCTATATCTATATCTATATCTATATCTATATCTATATCTATATCTATATCTATATCTATATCTATATCTATATCTATATCTATATCTATATCTATATCTATATCTATATCTATATCTATATCTATATCTATATCTATATCTATATCTATATCTATATCTATATCTATATCTATATCTATATCTATATCTATATCTATATCTATATCTATATCTATATCTATATCTATATCTATATCTATATCTATATCTATATATATATCTATATCTATATCTATATCTATATCTATATCTATATCTATATATATATCTATATCTATATCTATATCTATATCTATATCTATATCTATATCTATATCTATATCTATATCTATATCTATATCTATATCTATATCTATATCTATATATATATATCTATATCTATATATATATATATATTTATAGCTAAATCTATCTCTAAATTTCTATAAATAAATAAATAATTATTTAAATTTAAATTCACAATTGAGTTTGCAGTTTATTTAAATCCTAATAGAACTGACCATGGAAGCTAATTTTAAGCGTCAGTGTCCTCGACACACTTTTCGGTTCAAATTTCGGTCGACAGTCACGAAACCAATTGGCAAAGTGAATAAGCAAAAGTGAGAAGAGGCAAATTGTTTGGAATTTGCATAAATTATCAGCTGGCAATTGGAAGGCGAAATGCACAAATTGAAACAATGAACAGACCGTTTGTCGAGCTCTCAACAACTGACAGGATCTCTGCCAAAAAAAGGTCCCCTGGTAGCTTATAGCAAGCTTCAATAAAATGTCGCCGACTTTGGTTCAATTTGCGGCAATTTTCGCGCCGTTGCAGCGATTGCATCCTTTAGAATTCTTTAGGTTCAGTCGCTGCATTCTGTGTGAAGGACTCATGCAAATGGTTCGTGAAATCAGAACAGTCACGCCCGCCCAAAAAAGAGCTACCCAAAAGGGGATGCCTTCGACGGCGGCATATTGACAAAAAGGAAAGCAAAACCCAAACGAAAGTCTGAAATAAAACGCAAAGACTTTTGTTTTTTTTTTGCTTTTCCTAGTGCCGGAGTCTGCTCTAAATTGCAATTTATTTGCGGTTTGTTGATTTTATTGCACAACTTTGTTTACAATTCTGCTTAAATTTCATTACACGATCCCAGTGAAACCAACCAAATGAAACGGCTATTCGAGCTGAGTTTAAGCAGAGCTCGACCGACGGACATTCAAAATGAATGACGAAACCTTGATACGAGTATGAATTGATATTTGAGCAGTGCTGACTCCAATTGCCAAGTGGAGCAAATTCTGTACCATTTTGACAGGGGTAAATATATTTGAAATGGGTCGATGCAAATCAGTTTGGAACTGACCCTTTAATGGATGTTGACAATATTTAAAAATATTTTTTTTTAAACTAAACTATAGTTCAGATGCAAAAAGGTATAAATGTATTTAAGCTAAAAGGCATTCGTTAAACTGAAGTATAAGGGCTAAATGTATTCGTTGCCATGTATGGTGTAGAAGGAGGTTTGGCAGTATTATAAAGAATATATGTTACTGATTAGCATTAACAGTCGAGTTGATCTTGTCAGTTCCATCTGTCTATAAAATAAAGCAAGCCAAATTTGGCACATAAACTATAAAAAATGCGTTTAGAATCGAATGTAAGCCAAATAAAAAATCTATTATCCAAATCATATTGTTATTGATGGATTAGGATCTTGAAATAAATCTGTATAAACATAATAGCTTAATTTCTGTCTCACACCTCTTATTAGTATAAAGCAAGTAAGAAAGCTATTGTCGAGTTCCCAACTATTAGAAACCCGATAGTTAATTTATAAATTGTATCTAAGAATTTATTCTTGAATGGCATAAGAATTATCGTATATTATTAAGGAGATTTCCTAAATAAACAACTTAAAACATTTATAACTACCAGTACATATATTTGATTATGCGCTTTAGTTGGATAATTGATAGTAAACAAAATTTCAAAGTCAAAAATTGAGCAACTTTTTAAAAATGGGTGTGTTGCAGCTTTTCTCGATCTGTTAGGGGTAGATGAAGAGTACTTAAATTCAGAATATCCATGGGAATAATATGCGTCTGTAGGAACTTCTGATAATACGCATCTGTTCCATAAATTTCAAGACTCTGCTGTTAATCGGCTGTAAATCGGTTGTGAGTTCTCCATTTTAACTTGTTTTATTTTAAATACACGTTTGTTTATTGTGCTAATATGACTGTGTGTTGGGCAGTTATCTTTGACGACTTTGATATTTGACTGCTATATTTCTATAGCATGCTATGGGTCAAATCTTGCAGGGAAAAGGTCAAACACACTTGAGCAACACAGCATGCTCGGTAATGTCACCAAGACAACCACCGACAAAAGCGAGATTCGTGCAGAAAAATGTTCAACACCAACGAAAACAAAAACAAACAGAATACGAAACATGAAAAATCAAAACAAATAAGAAAACAGGCGGGCAAACAAAGTGCCGAGAAAATTAAATAAAATGCACATTCACAAACAGAGTAAAACGGACAAATGTATCGTAGGCACAAGGTAGATACAGACACAAAGATACAGATACAGACCACTTTTACTGCGGTTTACGTCCTCTGTGTGTGTCTGAAAGTAAGGAAAATTAAGCGATTGAGCAGCCAGCGATACAGGAAAATCCGGAAAGAGCAAACAGCAAGAGAAACAGCAAATTGTAAGGAGATAAGCAGAATTGGGAGAATGCTTATGGAAATAAATATTAGGTATATTCGCAAATTTGTATTCGATTCTTAATTAAACAAACTCCCCCAAAAGTATACTATACAAGTTTAAAAGAACTATATAAAAAATTTATTATAGATAAAAATCTGTTGCATTTTTAATACAAAAAAATTAAGTAGTGTTAATTATGGAACCACACATTTATTAAACAATTATATAAATCCTGTGTGGAGCAGATCCTTGTTCAACAACTGAGGTTGTTATCATGTAGCTATGCATTATAACTTTGGGCAAATAAGCCTCATAGTTTTTGTCAACACCGTAACAAAGTTATTAACCTTCTTCGACCGCACACACACACAGGCAAGCAAAAGCGCAAGCAAAAACAAAGGCAAATAAGCAAAGACAATAAAAAAAGAAATGCCGCAAAGTATGCTGAAAAAAGTTGTTTATTTATGTGTGTGTGTGTGTGTGTGTGTGTGTGTGTGTGTGTGCAAGCGTATCCAAGGACACAGGCCAAAATAACCAAAAATGCAAATATATTTGCAAGATCCCAGAACAATTCGCAGCATCGCTGTGTCCTTTAAAGAACATCGGCCATGTTTACAGAGCGGTGCGTCAGTCGCAAATGCTGCGCCAACTGCTATTATCAGCCTCCATTCATGGATACCAACCGATTCGGAAAAGCCGAAGCGAGTCGACGAAGCTGCACGAACGAAAATAGCAACTGGAGCTGGAGCAGACTGCCATGTCGTTCGTGTGCGCGTGAAAAGTTTGACAGCCACTGGAAGTGCAAACAGGGATAAACACAATGGAAGTCAAAGCGCCAGCGAGAGAGAGAGAGAGCTTAAAGCTCAATTTAAGAGAATGCAAACAGCCTACAAGTGGCTTGAAAGAGAGGAGGCATAAATGGACCTAGCTTCCATTACTTCGTACTCAACTCAGCTACTACATCCCATGCCACTCTCTATCTTTCGCTCTATTTGGCTCTCTTTTAAACAATTACTTGAATTTCACTCTCTCGCACTCTTTGTAGGCGCCCTGTAGTTTTCCGTTTGTAAAAGCCATTTTTCATTCATGCGAATTTACTTTAAATTAATTTTTTTGGGGGTCATAAATCATTTTTGGCTCTGGACCTACGCATCGGATGGCTTCCAATGCGTCTGTGTGAGTATGTATGTGTGCGAGAGTAAGTGCGTAGGTATTGGAGTAGGTGTCTGTATGTGCTCTTGTGCATGAATGAACATGCGTGAAATTTATAATAACTTGAGCTAGTTGTGATTGCATTGAAGGATTCGCAACATTTGGGTCAAGTGAGCGCTATTGACAATCAGCTACAATTGAATCTATACAAATCATATATTACTTTTGGGAAATTCAATATAATTTCCTAGGAAATTAAATTAAAGATTAAACTTTACTCCAAAATTCGTAATGCATTATTATCATTAAATTTAAACTAATTGAATTTGTTTCATTTTAAATAAATATATTTTAGTTTCCAAGAATATATATATATATACAGTAAATTCATTTAATCAAACAAGCTAAATATACCCTTGAACTTTTATAGAGTATGGGGCTTAAAATCTCGACAAACTCTATATTTTATTAAATTATATATTAATAATTTTGTATGATAAATTGTTTAGAAGTCTCGAACTTATAAGTCTTTGAAATTATACTGATTTAACTTAGTTTTTAATGACCTCATGCAGATTTCGAACCAACACGCATTCAAAAACCAACTCATTATGAATTGAGTGAGCCACAGTGAAAGCTTAAAGCTTGCAGCCCGTCTGAAGGCTGCTCATAACTACTATGCAACTACCTCAAGCAAAGCTCCATGGAGTTCTCTTACGCAGCTTCCCGAAATTCACGCATAATGAGGGGAAAAAAAGCAACAGCCAAAGCTTTCGGGCTGCTGCCTAAGCCAACATGCGAGCGGTAAAGTCATTTTCTCTTTCACTCTGCCAATGGCTCGTGTGTTGGTTCCAGACACGAACAGACTCAGCTCGTCCATCACTTTCCCACCACAGCTGGGCATCCAATCGGTCCTCAGCAAAAGAGATGTTCGTACGCGAGCTCTGGCTGTTAGCTCGGGTTTATTCCTGCAGTCACTTCCAGCGTCGCCTGGCTGCCAATTGCGGGCTGTCAGCGTATTCAGTTGGTGTTCCGGTTTCGGGTTGTGCTGTTAGTTGCCTTTTCCTGCACAGTGCTAAGCAGAGTCCAGCGGAGTCTCGCGTCTCGGTCGTGCTGTGCCTGTGCCTATGCCTATGCCTATGCCTGTGCTTGGGACTGTGACTCTGTGACAGTGAGTGGCATTGGCATGTGAGTGTGCGTGCTTTTTCTATCTGTATGTGTGTGAGTGTGTGAGTGTTGTCTGTCGCTAACGGTGCGCGCGCGTTTGAGACGGTCTTTGTGTGCGTGCGTGTATGCGTGTCTGTGTGTGGGAGCCAGTGTGACCATATGTGTGTGAGTGAGTGTGTGCGTTTATTGAGCACCACAATACTACACTAATACTAATACAAATGCATTAACACACACTCTAAATGGCAACATTTAAGCGCACTTCAGGATGCTCAAACGGCAGATATAACCCACTAGCAGGTAAATCGAACATATTAAACAAATTAATCAGAAACGCCATTTATATATATATATATATATATATATATATATATATATGTATAAATATGTATATATCTATATATGTATATATCTATATATGTGGGATATCTAGCTATCGACTGGGTCTTCAAAGTGCGTGCGTATGCGTGTGACACTGTGTGTGTGTGTGTGCGCGTGGAATTGAACATTTTTGCCATTGTGTGTGTGTGTGTGGTGCGCTTTCCAACTGGAGGAAATTGATATTCTTATTTCTTCTTGTGCTTTTTTGCAAAAAATAACGGCACGAGGCTCTCGCTCTCAGCTTCAACGAGTGCGTATGTGTGTGTGTGCGCGTGTGTTTGTGAAAATTCCATCATCATCATCATCATCGTTCTCGGTGGCAACATTGTTGTACACATATTTCTTCTTCTGTCCTGCCTCCGACCACTCTCTTGACTGTCTCTTCCTGCCCAACTCTCTATCTCATCATCTATGTATTTTATTTACTGGTTGCTTTTCTTTTTTTATTGCTGCGGAAAAACGAAATGCGAAAAACGAATTGCAAATGGCAGGCAAATTTCTAATTGACCATCAAATAAATGTTCCAAATTGCAGTAGCTTCAGCGACCCAAGCCAAAAAAAAAAGAATCAGCTCAATGGGTTTCTTTCAGATACATGTCAAGTGCAAGGTTGTATGGGATGCTATGCATATATTCTTTAAATGTGTGTATATGTAAAAAAGGAGCAAAAGAAAATATTTTAAAAATAATACGCAATTTTATAATAAAGCTTAGAGATTGTTCTGTTCTGTTCTGTTGTGTTGGTAACATCTCTTACCAACTGTTTTAGCAAAACATAACTATAGTATATAGTTTAGCTTAGAGTTCTATCTGAGTTTTCGAAAGGCAGCATGGGAGCTTTTAGCTGAGAGCTTTAATAGAAAGGAAATAAATTGATAAATTTTATTTGCAAACATATATATAATATATGTATGTTTTAAGTTATTTTAAATATTGTATTACATATAAATATTCCGCCTAATTGAAAGTTTATTTGTTGATCTCTTTGCAGTCTAATTGTTAAAGCTCCAGCACAACCGCAAACACTGGATGTCAGTTCGAAATAAAATACGAAATAATCAACTCTAATAAAATACTTATTAAATACTAAGCAATATTTTGATGATTGAGTGAGAAGCAGTAAAGTAATTAATAATCCGACAATTCGGACCAGTGCTTGTGAAACTTAACGAAAGAGAACCAAAGATTATCTTAAGAAGTGTGTGAAAAACTCGAAGAAAAACTGTTACTGAAGCAATTGAAAAAGGCTTAATACAAAACAAATTTATAGGCAGCACAAACTATCGAAAAAAAAACTATACACAATTTGTTTAAATCTACAAAATGAAAAAGATAATTTTGAAAATTATTGTAAATATGATACAAGATACTAAAACCATTTACAATTAATACATATACAAAAAACTAATAATTAATAAATAATGACGACGAGGATGGCGGACACATTTTTCGCTGAATAAGAAACGTTTTTAATATTAATTGTAATACAACATTTTCTATTATATAGAATATTAGTATAAACAACGGTAAATAATCTCAATAAGCAACTAAAACACGCACAAGATTGAACGAAATATAATAAATGAAATAATATTAATTTTAAAAGTATTTAATAAATTGGCTGCATTTGATGTTTTGCATTGGTGCATTAATTTACTAAAGATAGTGGCAACAAATTCAATGCAAATTTATTCATTATTCAATTATAAAAGACCGACAAGTTTTCAATCATTCGAGACGAACATATACATATTTTATAATCGCAACAACCTAAACTTAACTAAAAACAAATTGATACAAATATTAATATTAGTAATAATACAAAATAATAACTAATAATAATCACAATTGAGCTACAATTAATTCATTAAATCACCTACTGCTGTATGAATACATAACTATTTATACGATTCATAATTATATTACAAATGCGCATAACGGAGCTGCAGACAATTTGATAAATTATTTAATATAATAAACAAACAATAAATGGGATATTTATAGTGTTCAACTAGATCAACTAAATATTTATACATATACACAACACCCAACCAATTGGAAAGTGAAATATTTCAATTATTTTGAAATAAAAGGTGAGTCAAATATTGCGTATACTTCATTTTAATCTGATGAATTTGTGAAAATGTATGTAACAGGCATAAGGAGGTATCTCCGACCATATAAAATATAGATGTTCCTGTTCAGTATCAATAGCCGATTCGATTGTATGTACGTCTGTCCGTCCGTCAGTCCGTTCGTCTGTATGAACGCATGGATCTCAGCAACTATAAGGGCTAGCGACTTCAAATTTGGAGTGTAGTTTCCTGAAATCACACAAATCAAGTATATTTTTCATTTTAGATTTATCCTTACGATTTTTGTTAATATTTAAATCGTAAATTCATTTGACTAGTTTATTGACATCACCTTAGAAACTCTTAAGAAAATAGAAAATATGTTGAAATACAGATATAATTTATAATTACAAGTTGATTGTTTGTAAACAATTTAATCTGTTTCAAATTCCTTACAAAAATATCAATTACAACTTTGTTCTATTTGTATATTCTTCAGAGCTGCTCTGACATTGTTATTTTAATATATTATATTCAATTGTTGTGTTTTCCTTGATTTAAATTTTGATTCAGCAACTGTATTTCATAGTAATGGAAAGCGAAGAAGCACTGTATTAAAACCATAACTACAGGCAATTTTGGCAGCGCATAATTTTACAAAATGCTTCGTTCCCAACATTAATGCCCCAGGTGCAGTGTGTCCCCAAGTAACTTCAGCTTCGGCTTCGGCATCGGCTTTGGTTTTCTTTCTTTTGTTAGCTTGGGTCTTGCTTCATGGGTGAGCAGTTCAAAAGTGTTCCATTGACCTTTGGCGACTACGTAGTGGAGCATTGGGCATGGGACATTCAAAGTGAGTAGGATGGTTGATTGGGATGGTTGGACAATGCCCATAAGCAAACAGCAGCCACCACAGCTCTGACGACAATAAAAGCAACGAACAATTGCCAAATAAATAACTTGACGCTCGCTCGCTCAGCGCGTTTATTTGCTTTTGTGACGAGGCCTGGGCTTGATTTTCATTTTCATTTCGCAAACACACACATACTACATACAGATAGAGCACACCCACTTATATTCAAATAGTGAGACAGCCAGTGGTATAGGGAGAGTGGACATACATTCAGTCACTAGACTGTTGCATATTAAAAGTACCTCAGCTTCCTGTTGTTTTTTTTTTTGCTGTTTTCATTCTTGTTTTTATTTTGCAGCCGCTGCTCATTTGGCTGCCTAAAATCTGGATCTACATACTCTCTCATCTCATCGCTGTCGTCGCAAACTTAGTACTTGCTTTTCTTTTGGCTTTTTTTTCATTAATAATATGACACAATTCCTACAGCATTGTCCTGGCCAGCTGCGCCTGAGAGCACTTTTGGCTTTGACGCCTCCTTATGCTCATTATTCTCATTTGAGGCTTTGTCTTCAAGTCCCGCAATGGCAGCAAACGTCTTTTGCCTTTTCTTTCATCATTCATTCATGCAACATTTAAACATACTCACACACACTGATGCATGTACACCAGTTGGGATACATCAGCAAATCCAAATGCAAACAGAGGCAGCGAAAGGACCGACAAAACAAAAGTGCAATATTCGTGTGTTTGTTGTGAGTAAAAATTTCAGATACCCTTCCAAATATTTCGGAATTCATAAAAAAAACTTCAAACTTAAGATCATATTTCTTAATGTTAAACAAATTAAATTGTATTAATAATAAATGCATTAATCCAATTAATTTTTGTATATGTTACTAGACTTTGTTAAGTAGCTTTTACTTTATTTCTGTAATAAGTATAGAAAAGTTAGTGAAGTTGATGAGGTGGAGTAACTCGGATTTCCTTTATTTATTTTATAATATTTATTTATATAATTTATACATTTTGATCTTAGACAGAAGACCGAATATATCAAATATATTCGCGGCTTCATACTATAAATATGTTTGTTGCACTTTTGTATGCATTAATGGAAAATAACTTTTGCAAATTTTTTGGGGCAAAATGCTTTTGGGAAAATTTAACTTTATTATTATAAATGTAATTTGAATTTATTCATATTTAGATTGGAAATAAGTTGAAAAACAATTAAAACCATTTGTTTTACTCGATTTAAATCTAATACCCTGCACTTAACTAAATTGTGTTCTGGTAAAGTGTATTGGAGCATCGGCATAAAGTTTTGCTTTTACTTTTATTTGTTGACTGTTGTTGGTCGACATCCTTAATTATGTGCTAGCCATGACTGACTGTCACAGTGCCACAGTGACTGAAAGGACGCACGCACACATTGGCACACTCGTAGGCACAACGGCGTTCGCGACTCATCGTCATCGTCGTTCTGATGTGTCATGTCGGAGAGACTCGAGACTAAAGTCCTTGTTGCGCTTGTTTTTATAGCTTGTGTTTGGCCGTTGTTGATGAGTGTTGTCGCCTTGTTGCTGTTGTTGTTATTACTGTTGTTTTTGTTGTTGTTGTTTTTGTTTTTGTTGCTGGTCGTTTTTGAAGTGCTCCGTTGTAGTGGGTGTCATGTCCGTTTAGTTGTTGTTGTTGATGTTTGCCTGGCACTTTGAGGCGACGCCGCCTGCTTACTGCTTATTTATGTATGAAGGACCTTAAACTTTCTTGCAAATGAAAATGGCCGAGCACTGAGATGAAGAAGAACAAGAAGAAATATGTGATGAAGGCGGAGTCAAAAATGTTTAGAATTGAGCATCTTCGAGATACTCTGTAACTATAAATTCCTTCGTAATTGCGTGTCTTTGATATGAATTATGTGTTAATTGATAATTTCAAAACTAAGAAGTACATAGTTGTCACAAATCAACATTATATATTAATATATTTATTGTTATGTAAATATATGGTATATCTAGTTTAATTACCTAATTGTTCAGCTGTTAATGTTGATCAAATATGCTAAGATATGACATATACGCTTTGTATATTGTAGTTGAGTTCCTCAGTCTATTTCTTACATTTTCATTAGCCTATGTTGCCCATTTGCCATACACTTAGTACGAGGTACAAACAGCTACGAAATGGCGTAGCCACTTTTTAATCACAGACGGCGACGCAGTTTCCTACCTAACATTTGCAAAGTTTCTCACGTGTGCCAACATCCTAACTACTGCTATTGTTGTTGATTTTGCAAACGTGGCAGCAACAAAATGCTTAGAGACAATGCGAACATTTTTGTAGCTTGACGGCGTTTTTATAACCTTCGCTGCGCAAAATGAAAAAAAATTTAAGGTTGAAAATATCGTTATATTATTGTTGTGCCACTTAGTTTAAAACTAGGCCAGCGTTGAGCTTGTCCCTAGCTAAAATAGAGAAAAGGTCACAGAAATACTATCAGAAATCGTGGACAAGCTAAAATGCTTTTATCTGTGTGCTAAAAAATATGACATTAATTTAAAACGATTCGTCTTTCTACATTTAAATGAATATTTGAAATAGGCAAGATTCATTTGCGTCAGATTATATATTATATATTTATTATATATTATTTTATATATTATTAATATAATATATTAATATATTATATATGTATATATATATATATATATATAAATATATATATTATTAATATAAATTGCATTGTTATATATATTTAGATCAATATATTTATATTTAATGCATAAGAAGAATCTTATTCTAAACCTAATTCATCATAATATAATATTTTATTTTTGACCCCGTTGGGTTTTTTTTTGGGTTTTTGCCAATTCTTGCCACAAATGTTGGTTCAATTCAACTACTTTGGTATAGCACCGGTCTTAATTTAACTTTTTTCTCTTAAGTTATAAATTTTAGATTGTACCTAATTTTCTACTTATATTTTTAATTCCAATTAATTTATTATAGCGGACGTTAAATAATTAAATAAAAATCCCATAAAACTTTATTGAAACGCTTTTTAGTCAGTGAGTGAATCTAGAAGATTTAATCTAGTATGTTTTAATTTTCTAATGACTTTCAGATTTTGTAATCAAAGAAAACTTATATTTCAGCATTGAACAAGAGTACCTTCATTTTATTAATTAAATTTAATCTTTAAAATAATTATATACATTGTCTACATTATTATTGTGTGCTTTATATTTGCAGTGCTCATTATCTTGACTTATTTTTGACTTTTTACTGCTTACTTGGGAATTTGAGCCAATTTATAATTTAAACGATTGCCTAATCATTTGGGAACTACTTACATTGTGCTCTATCTTGGCTAGGACTCGGACTTTGATTGTGAGACACCTCAACACTTTGGTAGTTAAACTGTCTGTTCACATCCACAATCTATTCCCCTCCCACCTCTCGTTTCCCACTACATACAAAGACCCATAGAATCCCTTGGACCAGCCCGTTACGTGTCTGTGCATTGAGTACCAGATGTCACATGGGGTTGGTAAAAGTTTTCGACGCTCGCAACTTGGATAATTTAACAGTTAAGCAGAGGGACACAAATAAAGATAGGGTGGAAGGGAGAGGGAAGGATAAATGTGGGTATGTGGTAGGGGGTGGCGGGTAGGTGGTAGGACGTAGGAGATAGAAGGTAGCGGGGTTATAAAGGATGTACCTTCCGCTTTCTACGTGAGATAATGCAAATTTATGGCTAGCAATTAGCGGGTCGCGAATCGTAACCAAAGCCAAGGTAATAACTCAAGCGAACGAACTTGGACTAGCCCAAAGTTTTAGCCTAATTGCAGTTGGCGAACGTGCAAAATCTCAACCAAAAGAGAGCAAAATGTGCAGGGGTTGTTCAAGCAGACAATGACAAAACCAAAATTCAGTTAGCGAGTCCTCCAACCATTAATTATCAAAGGCGGCGTGTCGCATATGTGAGCTAACTGGAGCATAAGCTACAGATACAAATATACTTGTAGTACAGACACATACATGTAGATACAAATATAGCTATAGATACAGATATAGTTGCAGATACAAAACAAAGCAAATGCTGTGGATGCGGGCGTGGAAAAAACACAATCGCCGACTGAGGCGATAACTGTTGGTGGCACATGCCCCAAGGAAAAGCCTACCACTGAAAATGTATCTAACAGCTACACTTTTCGCACGCAGTCACAAAGGCAACGTGCTGTATCTGTATTTGTATTTGTAGCTGTAGCTGTGGCTGTATGTGAATATGTATCTGTTAGCTTCACAGCGCAAGGCATCAGTTGCAATCTGACTTCAATTCAATTATTTTAGATTAGAATGTGACTGTGTCACAAACACAAACACACACCCGCACATATACACTCTCTCACACACACATACGCAGTGTTGTTGTTTCTATGTCAGCTGTCATTCATCCGTTCATATGTTCATTTTGTTGGCTCGCCGGAGAGACAGGCAGATTGGAAGACAGAACGCAGGATACGTGCCCCGAGACGCCTGTTTTTGCATTGACAGTTGATGCCTTATGTCCGTCAGCTGTGTGAGCTTGCGTAGGTGTGTGTGTAAATGTGTGAATGGTAAATGGTAAATGGAGAGTTATTGCCTTTTCATTTTTAAATATATCAACTAAAGAAATAACTAAAAATTATTAAGAATACTATGAAAGAAAATTGAGTCATGCTAGATATAAATAACTTATATTATTATCAATATAGAACGGAAAATTGCGTTGTCAAATAACTACAATGTTACTCATAGCTCTGTAGAATAACTAAATGTTTATACTTAATACTATATATAACTATATATTTATATGCAATTTTATGTGCTTGGCATTTGATTAAAAGTCTATCTTCTGTAACTTTTGCCACTGCATTCTGCATACTCGTTAAGTAAACTACCTCTCTTTATCTTCTCTCCCCTTTTTCGCTTTTCTTCTGACCTCGGTATCTGCTTTTCCAAGCAGGTTGAGGTGTGAGCAGCAGGTAGATACCGTTGCTGCCCAAAAGTACTAAGTGAATATTTCTATTTTAATACCATGAGCCCCTTATATTTGTTTATTTTCAAACCGGTTCCGCAGAGTACAACCTTAATAGAGAACCATGAGACTTGTTTCCTATAATAAAATGTTTGAGCTTGACTTCAACCTTATCGAATCATAATAAATCCGCAAGAATAAGTATTATGAATTAAGTTCCGCTCTGACGCCTCTTTGTGACTC
Source organism: Drosophila histrio (assembly GCA_958299025.2). Classification (NCBI taxonomy): domain Eukaryota; kingdom Metazoa; phylum Arthropoda; class Insecta; order Diptera; family Drosophilidae; genus Drosophila; species Drosophila histrio. Next base: position 31,091,444 of record OY282580.2, on the reverse strand, counting down.
AGAAAACAACGCAGTTGAAATACAAATGTATCTTTTCGTTAATGCCGATGCAGCTATTTTCCAGCTTATCAGCATCTTAAATGCGGGCAACTTGAGCGCGACTTGTTAAGCGGGTATTATGATAAACTGAAACACCAGACCAGCATTCAGTATTCATTGTCTGTTGAAGCAGCAACAACAGCTGATTGACCCTTGGCAGCATCGCTGCTTACACTGTGCTACAAGACATGTGAAGTTTAGTTAGCTAAAAGTTATCGTGATAATAAGAGATTTATTATTATTTCTTAATCTAACTAAATTATATTATATAAAATTGTAAATTTAAAACTGAAAAGGTTAGAAACAAATTAGATAAGTCTTGAATTCCCTTGAGCTGAATGCTGCAAAATCTGCTTTTGTCCATGTTACCAACTCTGTTTACTTATCAATCGGACGCAGAATATTAACATGTCTAACAGCTTAGTTTTCTTCCATATAAGAACTAATTGTTGGGATGAAACAAAACTTGCAAACTATTAAAAACAATATTTTGCATATTATTTTAGGCTTGCAATATCATCTTACATCTCAAAATAATCAGAGGCATATCACAGTTTAACAAAAAGCCTAAAACTGAGAAGACTGTTCCTCAATTTAAAAATATAAATTAACTCAACACAAGAAAATAAATAATATAGTGTTAATATAACAGTAACATATATTGTTATTGTATAATCTTAGTATATTAGAGTGTAGAGGTAGGATAAGTAAGACAAGATACAAATAAATTAGTAATATAGTATTAATACATGTAATACTTAGTATTTAGTTGTACGATTAGGAGATGACAATAACTCAAATGAAACGATAAAATAAATAAATAAAATATTGTGTTAATATAATATTTATAATAATATAATTTAAAATTATTCACTTGTGGAGCTTGAAAGAAAAAAACAAATAATATTAAAGCTAAATTAACAATGTAATGTCAACATCTTATAATGTTTAAAATTAGCTTCCATGGCTAGGAGAAAACCATAACTATAATATCAATAATGTTCAGATATAATGCTGAGATAACACAATATCGCAAATTAATAGTAAATATAAATGAGATAAATATAACGCCAATTAAAAAATATGTTTTGTTGTCTGCTGCATGAATATTACGATTGGTTTGCTGCCTGCCTGCCTGCCTGCCTGCTTTCCTCTACCTCCTGGCGATGCGTAGCAACCCTCGGTTATCAGAGGCAACCGAATAGAGCAAGGGTCGGTCTCAGTCTCTGTGTCGGCCTGGGACTTATCTAGCTGGCGGATGTTGTTGACATCTGAGGGATTTGGGCAGCTCTCGAGCGGGCGTCGTTTGCCTGCACAGTTCAGTTGTCGAGTGAACCTCAACTAGAACAGTTCAGTTCTGTTTAACGAAGTGCAGTCGAAGCAAATATACATATAAATGAAGCAAGCTAGTTTTTCTGCGTGTCTCTGTGTGTGGTTGTGCCTCTTGGGCAGCAGCGTGGCACTCCGAGAGCACTACTGTGAACGGAATGTCACAGTCAGCCGCGTGGTGCCAGTGACTAAGGAACGTACGCTGACAAAATATCCCTCCAAGTGGACGTTTTGGAGGAAACCGAAGCAGACAAAAGAGACCTTTGAGACGCTGGAGGAGCAGATTAGCTATAAGGTGATCTCCGAGTGCTGTCCGGGATATCTGCAGGTGGAGTCCGGACTCTGTGAGCCCGTCTGCGAGCGTGGTTGTCCCGCCTTTGCCAGCTGTGTGGCGCCCCAGCGTTGCCAGTGCACTTCAGGCTATGTCTCGGCTCTCGATCATCGCGATGGAAGCCATTACTGTGAGCCGATCTGCGAACGCAGCTGCCCAAGTGGCTCCCAGTGCGTGGCGCCCAATACATGTGCCTGCAAAGAAAGCTACAAGGCTCGACAGCCCACCGGCGATGCTGTAAGTGCACCCTGTGAACCCACCTGCCAACTGGGCGATGGCTGTGCCAACGGAGAGTGCATCGATGTGGAGCGCTGCGTCTGCAATGAAGGCTATTCGTGGAGCATGCTGGTGCACAGTTGCCTGTCGCTGAGCGAGGAAGATATCTCCAGGCTGGAGGAGATTCAGCAACTGAGGTCCAGTACGGCTACGACAACAGCGGAGACTGCAGAGGCTGCCGTTGCTGCCGATTGTCCCGAGGGCTTTGTCCTCTATGTGGGCGAATGTCGTGCCGAATTCTTTGAGAGCAATGAGTCAACAGCCAAGGATTGCCGCAAGACTCCCTGTGGTCTACATCAAACCTGCAACGATCTGGGAAACTGCAGCTGCAACGCGGGCTATGTTGAGGATGACAAGAAGGAGGAGATCTCGACGCTTTCGTGTCATCGCAGTGTGCTCGGCGATATTCTGAGCATCGATCAGGCCGCCGATGATGAAAATGAGCTGAATATGTTCACCATTCCCATTCTGGGCGTCGCCTCCGGGGCATTGTTCGTTCTGTTTGTGGCAGGACTGATTACACGGCTGCGTCGAGGTCGTGGAGGTGGCGGAGATGAGGAATCTCATCCTAAGGAGGCGGTCCTGCAATGCGAATTTACGCAGAAATCCTACGATGTGGATGAATGGGTGCCATAAGCAGTTTATGCTAACTCAATGGGCTGTGCTAATTAAACGTTGATTGCTAGTTGATAAGATTGTAAGAAATACATTTTATACAGTTTATAGAAAGAGTTTGTGGTTCATTTATTGGAGATTGTTTTGAATTCTTCCCCTGCAGAGAATAACTAGATGTTGTTAGTTTTCACTTTCCACGTCGTGTTAATTTTCTTTAAAAAGAATTTTTGTGTATTGAAGAGAGCGAGACATCGAAAGAGGTAGAGGAACAGGCAGGAAAAGAGAACGAAAGATATTTTATCTAGCTACCTATTCTATTTTCATCTCTTTTATGAGTTTCCCTTCGTCTCTTTTCTAACTCCCTGATGGGACTCTAAAACATATTCCATTGGTCGCATGCTTACCTGGATTTCGGTTAAAATCAATGCATCGCTTCTTAAGAAATGGCATGAACATAGATATGACAACTATGTCAACGTTTTTAAATTATTAAAATTATTTTAATTAAATGTTCTGGAACAGAGTAAAGGATGAAGCGTTAAAGGAGTGTCGACGCGTTGTTCTTATTAAAGTGGGGGAATTCTTTTGACAACCGAGAAACGAATTTGAATCCTTAGTAATGATATGCAAGTGTTATTAGAAGAGATTCATTGATGATCCGTGTGCATACTCTCCAGGGAATTTAAAACAATTTGTTTACCAAAAAAACAATAACTGTATATGCTTTTAAAATTTGTATGAAATATTTCTGCCTACAATAATGAATAAAAAGATGTATAAATTGCTGCAATTTCTCATGCTGATATAATACTTCTTCAATTCATTCAACGCTTGAAGAGAAATGGAATTTAACACAGACACCAGAAGATATGAGTTCATTTTCAAGGGCAAGTTGATAGTAATGAGAGAGTAGATAAATGAAATTCATCGGTGGGTTCAAAGAGACAATGTCAATTATCTTCCATATGCTTTTGAAAACAACAATAAAATGTGATAATTGCTGCTTTATCTTTGCGTAAAGAAATGTATTTTCTCTTTATTATACGTCATTACATATATTTATCTAACATATGATTTATCATAATTTTGCAATCAGAACGACGTAAACCTTTTTAAGGCGCTTCATTTAGTTTAAGACTTATTCCAGATAATTTAGCAACATTCTAAAAATATGTTAAAATTTATTAATGCAACTATGCACAGTAAGGAATTTCGTTCCTAAAAAGCCACATTTCAAATTTGATTTCTCACTAGGAATAAAATCACAAGTATGATTTCTTATGTCCGAAAATTTAAATATTTTATGAAAATGGGTGCTAGCCGACTCGTGGTCAATTTATTGTGGATATGACAGATATATATACTTGTCAAAAGGAAAGGAGTTAGACTTGATATACAGCTGTTTCAGCAGATGACAGTTTCCCTCATCAGTACTATTTGGGATAGCTTACCCAACGATCCAAGCTTGTTTCCTATGTTGTGCTGCTAGAACCAGCTGAGAACTCTAAGGGAACAACATAGAAAAAACGACTGAAAGTTGAGCTCGCCTTTTGTGTGTGTTGTTGTAGTTCCCGTAACTAAGTTAGCTGAGTGTCGGTCTATTACACATGGGCAAATCTTGCCCGTGCTTTTCGCATATATAACTATTTTATTATTTTTAAATAGTTTAAATAATTAATTAGTTTATTCACTAAAAGTAAGTATATTTATTCTTGTTATCCGTACAATCTTTAAGTGCAAAAGGATCTTGAAATAACACTGCCTATTTAAATTATCGGCGTGGATGTTAAAGGATTTCAGATAGTGTTAAAATACGTAAAGATTGCCTTCCTCATAGCAGATAAGCAAGAACCCTTTAGGAATTCTAGGCAAGCAAATGCAAAAAAGATTTAAGATTTAAAAATGTTGTTTTAAGATTTCACCAACTTATGTTGTTAGTATTCGACGTAAAAACCCGTTTCGAGTGCAAGTTTAGAACTTATATCAAAAAATTTTCATAATCAATTCTAGTAAGTCTAGAGTTATACTTTATTAAAGTTGGTTTTTTCTTGTACCTAGATTGTGTGTACTTGGTTTGTGAGGTCATTCGAACTTAATTTTAGTACGGTTTACTCCACTTTGTGTATTGCTCAATAAATGCCATCGCCTGAAGTCTCCGAGCAGTCGTATGCACTCATCTGACGATTACAGTCATATTATTAAAAATGTATAAAAAAAGGCAAAAAATCAACTTAAAAAAATATCTAAAAATATGCCAGCACACACACAGACACACACACATACATATATACAGTACCTGCCACTCTCAATAATGTGTGTGAGTTTTCAAAGCCAACGCTTTAATATCCATGGCAATTTTTATCAGCTGCAGATATACATATGTATGTATTTGTGTAAATGTGTATCTGTGTGTATATGTGTTTGTAGCTATATTTTCAGCTGTATCTATAGCTGTGACAGTGACACAAAGATCTTTTAGCCATAATCGCTGCACATTTATATATTTTTCGCACTAAGCCAAATGCCAAACAAGGAAACGCACACATACACGCACAAAAGCCCATACGGGAGCTTTAAAAGAGAGATAGTGAGAGAGAGTAAGAGAGAGAGACAGAAAGAAAGCGCGTAAGAGAGTGCGTAAGAGTGCGTAAACTTTGGCAGGCATGCAGAATCTTAGAAAAAAGAAATAAAAATATAGAAAACAAAAAACAGCAAGAACAGCATGAACAGGGAGACATCCAATTTCTGACAGCCCCCTCTCAGCTACCCTTCCGTTTGGCCCCACACCACTTCTTACCCTCCCCTTTCCACGCCAGCACATTTTCTGTGGCGTTGGCGTTCTCCTCAGAGCAGCAACAAGGAAACTTAAAGCTTCTTTAATTTGTATGTTGTTTTCTCTTCTCTTTGTCGGCGCGTTGACTACGCGTGTGTGTTTGTGTGTGCCTCACCCAGTCTCTTTGATTTCTTCTGTGCGTGTGTGTGTGTGTGTGTGTTTCATGTGTATTTGTATTGGTAACCTTTGCTGGCTATGCCAACATTTTGCGTGGGACGTTGCCCAAGGACATGGACTCATTGCCCCGTTAGCCCCGTTTGCCATTTCACTTCTCTATTCACTTCTCTGCCTCTTCGTCTGCTTCATCTTACAACTTCGCTTGTTCTCTCCTTATATATATGTATACAAATATTTCTTTGTCGTATTTCTTGCTGCTTACTTAGTTATTTATTTATTATGGGTTGTTTGTTAAGTTTATTTTTGGCCAAGCTCTAAAAACGTGCCAAACTGCATCAAATTGAATTGAACATTGAGCACGACTGCAAGTGGTCGCATCTTTATACCCTTCCAGAGGGTAGTCTCTCAGTTTAAGAGCTATCTAGATGAAACTTACAGATCAGTCTTTTTGCTACAGGCAGTACATAAGTCGGAACAGGCCGGATCGGATCACTATATCATATAGCTGTCATAGCAACTATGGGTTGAAAATCATACTTTTGTATGACAAACTTTTTTACGTACTTTTTCGATGTACTTCAACCAAATTCACAGATAATGCATCATGTCTTATACATCCTGACCAAATTTAGTTTAAATCGGATAACTATATCTTAGAGCTGCCATAGTAAAGATCGGTTGAAAAGTGCATAGGGCTTCTGCAAGAGTATGAAATCTTTGACGTGCCAAAAATCACAAAGAAGATCGGCTCAGGACGTCATAATGTCGTTCCCGCTCCGACTCTCCGAATCGTTTATTTTTATAAAATTAAATAACGTTTCTCACATTTAAAAATACATTGTTTCCTACTTGCAGCGAAAATCGAAACATTAAAAAATCAATTTTTATAATAACATATGTCTAGATTTGTGTGCTTATCGAAACCCAACAAATTCATCATCCAAAACCAACGCTAATAAAACTCTTTAAGCGGGATATCTGCTCGTACATTTGTAAATATATATATTCTTTAATAACATTAACCATGCTGTTTATTCATCCTAGTTTTAACTACTCTATTTTCTCACATAGTGTATCTTTCAGTTAAAGGATGGGGCAAAAGCGATTAACCTATTGAAAAACGCTATAACTTTTGCATGGGTCCAAATGTCAATTTAGTTTATTGACATTTCTGAAGTAAACAAGCGCAGAATACAAAATCGACAAGCCATGAATCGGTTTACTCTTCAATAACACGGAATAATTGTTTAAATTTTTTTTCGCTACATTTGCAAAATATATGGCATTTTCTAATATAACTTTTAATAACTTTTGCCCCGCCCTGTATAAGTCATTCAGGTACCAGATTAGAAATATTTGTATATCAATTGGAATCTGTACGGCGAAGTTTCAGCAAAGACAGCATCAACAATCGAAGCGTTATTGTCATGTGTGTTTCACTTTCGATTTTTAGACCCTTTACCTTAAAAAAGTAAAAAGGGTCTATTAAGTTTGTCAAAATGTGCGTAACAGGTTGAAGGAAGTCCGGCAGACCCCATAATGTCTATATATTCTTGATCAGCATCACCAGCCGAGTCGATATAGCCATGTCCGTCTGTCTGTCCGTCCGTCTGTCCGTCTGTCCTGCTGTATGAACACCTAGATCTCAGAGACTATAAGAGCTAGGGTCACCAAATTTGGTGACAATACTCCTGCGACCTCCGAAAAGGTCAATTTTTTTTTATAATTTTGCCACGTCCAGTTTCGCCCCCAAGAATCGCAAACAAAATTTTTAAAATAAAGCCAAAAATGTTAAGGCTAGAGTCATGAATTTTGGCACACAGGACGAGTATCAAAGTCCCAACGTATCCTGAAAATTTCATCGCGATCGGATAATAATCTCGGAAGTTATTAAAAAAAAACTTAAAATCCCATATAATGGTCAATTTGAAAACTGGAGCCTGTATTTTGGCACACAGGACATCGGGGTCCTAATATATCCTGAAAATTTCATCGCGATCGGATAATAAACTCGGAAGTTATTCAAGACTTAATATTACTCAGTGCCGGGCCAAATGAAAAAGAAGAACATATTGACGTTACAACGCGTTATGGGAACTATTAGTGTTACTTTTATTTTCATTTTGAAGAATATGTAATGGGTCTCACATAGTCGACTTCGACTGTAGCATTTCCGACTGGTTTACACTGGGGAGGGAAATTGGATTCGGATTATAAATAGCATACCGAGTTGACAATATGTGCTAAAAATTGCATTGCGATTGAATACTATGCCTAAGAATATTAAGTACACGTTTGTCAACAAAGTTTCAATGTGTTAGCATTCCCGTTGATTGAAAAAATTGAATCAATTGTAAAAATCTATCCGTCTTGTTTTTGATTGGGAAAGCTTTGAGGGGGTACTCTATCTATTATTATGATGTTAAATCCATCATAATTGTTATTCAAAAAGTAAAGCAATGATCGTTAGAAATATGCAAGGATTTAATTAGATGATACTGCATTGTTCATACTTTTTTAAGTAATATAAAAAATGACAATATTATTTAAATTTTCTAACTATTATAGAACACAGTAGACAAATGAGTGTGTAGGTTAGGGATAAATGAATCTTCAGTAATATTGTGGACTTTTTAGCTGTAATATCAGGAGATAAATCTATCGATTATTATAGTTCCCACCGGTTCCCCACATCGGTCTATGCAATTGAACAGTTTTGCAAATAGTGATGCTTTCTTCCAAGGGCGTCGGCACCCTTTTAGTAAGAGGGGAGGGGGATTTCCCTGAGCAAACATAAAGTTATTAAATAAAAATGAATACTAAGAGTAATTGTTTTTTTTTTTTTTAAATTCAAGTTTTAATAAAAGCAATTTTATGCAAAATTTGGATCGTAAATAATATAATGTTATAAGTGTAGGGGGCATGGCCCCCAACCCCACTACCGACACCCTTGCTGACTTCACTATTTGTGAATCGGTCTATTAGTGTCAATTCATTTGTTAACAGATAATAATCGATAAATATATATTTTTCTTGCCTCAGTTGTTCTGGCTAAATTATTGTACTATATAATTAATTCTAAGCTACAATTAAAATAAATAAATATACTTTCTTTTGGTTGCCTACCTTTATAATTTAATATTCATATATTTATATTTCAATAATATTTTCTTTGCCTATCAATCTATATAATGAACTAAGTATTTAGCTTAATTTTAACAACTTAACCAGTTCGCACATATGCGCTATATGATTTCCTTTGTGTTATGTTTACTATGTTGCCTGCTAGTGAACAGATAGTAAAATGAATTTGTTTTATGACTTTTAAATTGATTGATACACACTCTCTAGTAACAAATAGCTAGATTGATTTTATTTTTCGCTTTCATAAATATTAATTTGATTTATTTACTTCAGAAAATCTGGCTAGAAAAATAAATACTACTTTTCACAAAATTCCCCAAAGTTGTACCTTTTTTCGGCATTTTTCTCAGTATCTATTTTCCCATTCTTTATCATTGTTCTTATTATTGCTTTTATGATGGCTGCAGGACTTTAAATTGAAGTTGCACTAACAAAGATGAGATGATAAAAGCAACGCCCAGTTTCGTGTTGGGGAATAGCTGTGTGTACTTGTTGATGCAGCACACACATACACACACTCTATTACACTTAGTTGCATCTGCAAAAATGCATTGTCAGAATGTAGGTCGCTGCAGTTGTTGTTGTTGTTGTTGCAGCTCTAAAAGGGAAAAATGCAAAACAGCAGCAGCCATCAAATATTAACCACTAGTTGCGCATGGCATGAAGCAGAGGCATGCCACGCCCACCGACGCCCAATTAACTTGGCGAGTTTTGGTAGCTATTTTATGCGTTGAAGTTTCCGCCCTTGCACAGATAAAGGGGAAGAGGGGAAATGGCAGGTTGTGGCTGCAACTTCAGTTTGCCACTTCGCCGTCACGCCCAGTTTAACAGCAGCCTCAGCAGCGACAACTCAGCTGACCTATTTCTGCAACACGCATACTCAAATTCACACACACACACACTCTTACACATTTTCAAATTACTTACAGCAAGTGAGAGATGCACACAGATATACGCAGCGAGCAGAGCGCTGAGTGCATTGCGTATACACCGTGTGCTGCACAGTTGTATATGTATATGCTTGTATGTACGTATATATTCTCAGGTGTGTGTGTGCATTTCAATAACCATGGCAAACGGTGCTGGCGTTTTTCATAATTTGCAAGCCATGTATCCTGAATTTTATTGTCAAGCTGTGGCAAGGCTACGCCCACCAGGCGCAGCTGCAATTAAACACACACACACCTGCATATACTAGAAGCACGGTGAAAAGGGACAGAGTAAGGTGTAGTAGGCATTCTAATGCATGCGCCCTGAAGTATGTTAATAAGTTTCGCATTACAAATATGCGCGGACGAGTTGAGTTTGGGTTTTTATTTTCCCAACTGTTTCTTACAGGAAATGCTCATAAACTGCACTTTATATTAGGCTCCATATGTGTTGTATATAGTGTATGCGACTGTTTGTCGTGTGTGTATGACTGTGTGTGTGTGTATGCTGACATTCATAAACTGCCGCGGGTAAGTCAGAAAAATATTCACATTTTTATGCTAAAATATTTTTGCAGCCTGACCTAAAAAAATCGTTAAATGTTTGAAAAGCGGTTTCGCTTTGCTCTACCTTTTCCCCCTTTTCACACCCCCTCTCATCTGGTTTGCTCGGTGTGTTTCCTTTTAGAGACGAAAGTGCCCAACCCACAAAGCATTTAACTTAATGCACGTGGCACTCGCACACACACAACCATACATACATACATATTTCTCAAAATGTGGTTTGACAGGTTAAAATGCTTTTGGATGGGTAGAGTGCTCTGACGGCGAGTAAAAGGGGAGGGAGGGGCAAAGGAGGGGTAGGGAGAGGGAACCGTGGCATCTTGTTTGAGTTCAGCGAAACTTTGTGGTTGCTTTAACTTTTTTCGTATACACATTATGTTCTAATATATATCTCTACACTAACTAAAATAGCTATTAAAAGCAGACAAATAGTTGTTCGACCAAAAAGTTGCAACACATTTTCGGCAAACATTTGAAATTTAACAAGACAATCCACAAAACCATCAAATTCAAGTAGAAAACAGAATTTGCTACCCAAAAAATAGCTGGCATTATTACATATAGCCGTATTATTAATATTGTTAGCCATTTGCACATTTTCAAAGTAGAAACTAGAGTTTAGCTACTCAAAAAATTGTTGACATTATTACATATTGCATTATTATTAATATATTTTGCCCTAATATAAGAAGCCTATTTCTAACAGTAGCTTATATTAAAAACCAGTCGGAAAGGCTACAGTCGAAGTCGACTATGAGAGACCCTTTACTTATTCTTCTAAACGGAAATAAGAGTAACACTAATAGATAGTAACCCATACCGGGTTGTAACGTCAATATGCTCTTCTTCATCCGCTGGTCCGACACTGAGTAATATTGAGTTTTGAATAACTCCCGAGTTTATTATCCGATCGCGATGAAATTTTCAGGATACATTAGGACCCCGATGCTTGTCCTGTGTGCCAAAATTAAAGGCTCCATCTTTAAATTTGACCATTATATAGGATTCTAAGTTTTTTTTGAATAACTTCCGAGATTATTATCCGATCGTGATGAAATTTTAAGGATACGTTAGGACCCTGATCCCCGTCCTGTGTTCCAAAATTCAGGACTCTAGCTTAAATATTTTTCATTTTATGGGATTTCAAAATTTTTGTTCTGGATTTACGGAGGCGGAAGGGGGCGTGTCAAAATTTTAAGATAAACTTGATCTGCTTAGCCCATAGACGAACCACCATACCAAATTTGGTGACTGTAGCTCTTATAGTCTCTGAGATCTAGGCGCTCATACAGACAGACGGACGGACAGACGGACATGGCTATATCGACTCGGCTGGTGATGCTGATCAAGAATATATAGACATTATAGGGTCTGCCGGACTTCCTTCGACCTGTTACGCACATTTTTTTTTTTGACAAACTTAATAGACCCTATTTACTTTTTTAAAGTAAAGGGTCTAACAAGCCGAACAGTCGGGACCCCGACCGTAATATACCCTGTGGGTTTACAGGAACCCGCTCAAATTCACTCCAGATGAAATTCTCTAGTAATTCGTTTTTTAATTTTTGTGGGCGAAGGGGGCGGGCATCGAGATACAATTTTCTGGACACGTCAAGTCTTTAGCTACAAAACTGCTTTTGTTATGAGGTTTTTGAGTTACAAAACTTCTTGCTTTATGAGGTTTTACTTAATTTGTGGGCGACGGGGGCGTGGCATCGCGATAAAATCTTCTGGACACATCGACCACAAAATATGCTTTTCCGTTTTGTAGGCGAGGGGGGCGTGGCATCGTGATAACATTTTCTGGACACATTGACCACAAAATATTTATCATGTGTGCTAAATGTGAAGTCTTTAGCTGTTATATTGGTCTTGCTATGAGGGTTTTGAGCTACAAACTGCTTGTTTTATACTTTTACTTTTACTTAATTTGTGGGCAAAGAGGGCGTGGCATCCAAAAAAAAGAAGAGATAAACGGACGGACCGACAGACCGACAGACCGACGGACATGGCTATATCGACTCGGCTATTGATGCTGATCAAGAATATATATACTTTATGGGGTCGGCCATGCTTCCTTTTGCCCGTTACATACTTTTAACAAACTTAATATACCCCCACAGGGTATAAAAATATAGAAATCGGTTAAATTATTATATTTAAAATGATCTACAAGGTGAAAATAGTTTAAATATTGAAGCTTATGCACCTCTACGCAGATCTATCCCTTGTTATACTATCGTATAGAAACATATTAATGTTACAAAATTTAACAATTTAAAAATTTAAAAGTGAGCAGCTCAGTTTTTCCCGCATTATGGCTTGTTTTCAGTATAATTTGTATTTTTTTTCTTAAGAGTATAATGCATCATCCTCTAACGATTACACTACTTAATAATTTTACGGTAGCAATAAGCTGAAAAAAGATAAATAATTAATCTGGTTTTTAATTTTTGAGAAGGATTATATGCATTTATTTATTCATATATGATTACCCAACTCATCATAATGGAACAAGCCAATCAGTCGAGCAGGCCCGACAGTAGGATACCCTGTGAAGGTCTTAAAATAATAGTTTTTTAGAAAAAGTATTTTACCTGTAGTGGAATTTATTTTTGTCTACATATTCATTTAGATATATCGCCGCTCGAATTAGCTTCCGGTTTAATTTAACTGGTTCCCAGGGAACACCACGGGGAGGTCAATAAAATTGTAAAGGGGTCACTTTCCAACTTATTTGAATTATTTAAACAATAATGAATAAATCGAAGATCGTTATCGGAATCGCTCGAAATCTATGTTGCATGCGTCTAGAATTGCAACTAACTAAAATAAAACCATTTATTTTTTAAATTTACGGAAAAGTTAATATATATGGGTTTTGATAATGCTGAAAAATTTAATTATTTTAATACTATGATAGAAACGTAGAATTGTCAATTGTTATATAATAATAGTAATTATTCTGTTTGTCAGTGCTGGACAACTCTTAAACTGTTGTTGGACAGTGTTGGACTACTCGCCAATTATAATAAAATAATGTCAATAAAAGAAATTCCTTAATATCTCCTTTATTGGTGGGTCGATCGTTATGAAACTTTCAGCAAATTGCTTAGTGTTGTTATTCTGTTAATTTAAGCTGTGTGATCTTAACGATCATGCTTGTAAACAATCGCTAAAATTAATTTACGTTACAATGTATAGTTCTGAGTGTGGCCGTCAGTATTTTTCACTGACTCCATGTAAAGCGCCACACTGACACAATGTAATGCGCCACACAGCGGCCGACAGCGCAAATCATCAGATTATCATATGCTTTCTCGTTTGCGCAAATAAAATAAAATCGCTTTGGCCAAAACATGTAATTTAAACAAGCCGATCAGTCAAGCGGGCGCGACAGTAGGATACCCTGTGCAGGTCTTCAAAGAAAATTATTTTCAATATAATGAGATTTAAATATATCGCTTGAAGTCGATTTTGCTTGCATCGATAGCTTTTCCGAATTATGGGCGAAGGGGGCGGGGCATCGCGATGAAATTCAGGACACATTAAGCCCAAGCTTTTTATCATGTGTGCCAAATCTTAAGTCTCTACCTTTAACATTGCTTATGTTATGGTGATTTTTAGACCCTTTACTTTAAAAAAGTAAAACGGGTCTATTAAGTTTGTCAAAAAAAATGTGCGTAACAGGTCGAAGGAAGTCCGGCAGACCCCATAAAGTATATATTCTTGATCAGCATCACCAGCCGAGTCGATATAGCCATGTCCGTCTGTCTGTCCGTCCGTCTGTCCGTCTGTGCTGCTGTATGAGCGCCTAGATCTCAGAGACTATAAGAGCTAGGGTCACCAAATTTGGTGAGAATACTCCTAAGGGCTGCACAAAGGTCAAGTTTGTTTTAGAATTTTGCCACGCCCCCTTCCGCCCCCAAAAATCGACAACAAAATTTTTGAAATCCCATAAAACGAAAAATATTAGCTAGAGCTAAGCTAGAGTCCTTTGGTACACAAGACGAGTATCAGAGTCCTAATGTATCCTGAAAATTTCATTGCGATCGGATAATAATCTCGGAAGTTATTCAAGACTTAATATTACTCAGTGTCGGACCAAAGGAAGAAGAAGAGCATATTGACGTTAAAACGCTTTATAGGAACTGTTAGTGTTGCTCTTATTTTCATTTTGAAGAATAAGTAAAGGGTCTCTCATAGCCGACTTCGACTGTTGCCTTTCCGACATGTTTTTATTTTAAAACCAACGGGACTTGATATCGAAAATGGAAAATAAACTTGATATGCGTATGGTAATCAGGAACCTACATTTCAAATTTGAAGTCTCTAGCTCTTATAGTTGCTGAGATCCACGCGTTCATACAGACGGACGGACAGACTGACAGACGGACGCACAGACAGACGGCCAGGTGTCAATCGACTTGGCTATTGATACTGATCATGAATATATATACTTTATAGGGTCGGAGATGCCTCCTTCTACCTGTTACATACATTCACACAAATTCATTATACCGCTTTTGCCCATTTTCAATGGGCACAGGGTATAAAAATATGTCGCGTACTAAATATGCTGAAGTATTATTGAAAATCACACTTGCATATATTTTAACATGACAAATATCAACACAAAGCAAAATTATTATATTTCAGTCTAAAATTAATTGTTATTGACGGTTATGTTCGCAGAATTTTTCTGTAGATTCAAGTTTAAAACCCTTTTTTGCCGTGTTGTCATGTTTAAATATTGATAATATATTGATAATCTAAATTTCACAGAACTTATTATATGCACTAAGATTATTGCTGGTAAAATACTGTCAAATATAAAAAAAAAACAAAATAATTATTTTTGTGTTTTACTAAATTGTAAAAGCGCTTACGAATGACAGTCATATACAGTTTAAACTTTAAACTTTATTTTCTTTTAATTCCAATTCATTGTTTTTTCCCAAATTTATAGTTTTTCTAATTTTTAATGAATTACCTCTATCACTTGAAGACATTAAACATTGTCGACACTCAATTGACAACGATTCGACAACCGCGTGGCACATCACTGCTTTCTATGTAGCATCTTTAAGTTGTCGAAGACTGTCCATGGCTCGAACTGATGACCCTGTTAGTTGTTCCGTGCTTGGACTTAGTCTTGGTCTGGGTTATTGAGGTAAAAAGCTTTCAGCCTGGCTGCAATTCCCAATCGAGACGGGGAGACTGTGTTAAGTGAATGTTTAATGCGGACATAATGGTTGAATGTGTGCCTTTAACACCTGTCATAAAGTTAAAGCTCAACTGCATTTACAGTGTGGTACAAAAAGGTAACTCCTGAGTCCCATTCTCATTCTCTGGAATGCGTCCCCGCACTCAAATTAACAATTTGCTCTGCGACTGCCTCAATTAGAAGATAAATGTTTGTGTATACCAAGAAAATCGCTAAGCAAAAAAGGTTACAGAGTCCCTCACACACGCACACATACGAGTATGCATATAAAATTATGCTGCAATATTTTGTAGAGCAGCCTGAGAAGGTTATGGAGGGAGGTGAAGGAAAGCAAGCTAAGCTGCCGGGCTGCCGGGTTGCCATGCTGTTGCGGCTTTGGCCAACAGCTGCGCGTCAAATAACTCAACTGTGCGTTGAGGCGAGCTGAAGGTAGGAAAGGGGGAGTGGAAAGGGGGAGGGGCTGTGGCAGGGAGGGCGGCAATAACTTGCCTCTGTAAATGTTTGTGCAGCCAACGGAAAGGATGTGGGGCATGTCGCGCATTTACACGGCACGACAACCTCACCTCTCGCCTCTCCTTGTCACGTCTATACGTTGCCTGATTATTGGAGCAAAAATTAATTGAAAATGTTGGTCAATTGCCTCGCAGGAAGCGCTGCCACAAGACAAACCTTCCCTGCCACTGACTCTACTTTCCCCTCGTCAATCCCCGCCAGTGGCAACCTACGCAACCTTACCCTGTGTGTTTATTCTGTGCAACAAAATGTTGTTTATTACTTTATATTATTTATCCAACGCTGAAACCAACTTTACTTTATACCTCGTTGCAAGCAGAAAGCTACAACAACAAGTTTTTTTTTATAAATCATCCCCCGGCACAGAATTAATTAGTTTTAATAGAGTTTGGGGCAAGCCGCTTATTATTGGAAAAATAGATAATGGATAATGTTGCAGCTGCAGTTGCCCCATTCAATAGTTAAACGTCTTATCCTTTTTTTCTTTAGTTCAACAGTATTACAAGAAATTTAACTATTGAAGAAATTTGTTGCAAGCTCTTGGGCTTGGGGCAAGCTGTTCGAGTTGCTTTTCAAGTGCTTTCTTTTGTTGTATGCTATTCTACATTATCCATTTTATTCAATGGATTATGTAGCTTATTTTGTTAGCTCATTCCACAAATTACATTAATTACATTTTATGGATATTTTAATAGGGCTTAAATGTGCTTAAATTAAAGCCTTTAATTTGTAATTTAATGCATTGTAAAGGTTGTCTTATTTGTCTAAAAAGTGAATCAATTATTTATATTTAATTAAAGTTGCTGTTGAATATGTACATAGATGGAAATTTCGTTTGTGGCAGATTAATTGAATAACATGGCGAAAATCTCTGAAGAAGTACAAGGAATTCATCAAGAGAATCAAGGCATTAATTTAATATTAAAGCCCATATAAAAAAGGGGTGACAGAATCGGTACAAAAATATTTTGCCAACCAGTTCTGCTAGGCGGTATGGGTAGTAGAAATATTATGGAGTTGCCAGACTATTGACAGGCGTTGTTCAACACTGTTTCTCAAACAACTGATGATAATCAAGTAGGCTAGAACAACTTTGAATATTCAGTGTTTTGCTAGAAGAAATTGCTCAAAAGTGAAGTTACCGCTACCAAAAACAAAAGTTGCCTTGACTCAATTTTCAATTTGTTATTTGTTTTGATTAAATTGTGCACAACTGACGCATCAGTGTTACCACTCAACTTTTCTGGGATTATTTGGGATTTTTTTTGGTTAGTTTAAGTGCTATGCTGTGACACTGCCGTTTTCTAGCAGGCTGTAAGAATATTGACTACTTTCTTCTAGCATAATATTCTGAGCAAATTATATTCAGACAAATTTTTTGGCGACTAATATATATCAGTAAAGAGAACACATTATTAAATTATAAAAAAAAAAACATTTAAATACATATGATACACGTTAACATTTTATATTTGCCTTATAAATATATTGTTTAATTTGTTACTTATGTATTTATTGTTGATATGTAGCTAAACCACTGTCAAAAATAGTAAAAGAAATTGGCAACATTGTGCTCTCGGTCTGTTGTATAATAAAATAACAGCCGAACAGTCGGGACTCCGACCGTAGTGTACCTTGTGGGTCTACAGGGCTACGCTTAAAATCAGAAGTGGCTATATCGACTCGGCTATTGATGCTGATCAGGAATATGTATACATTTTCTATTTTATAGTAGCCGTAGACAAATTATCCTTTTGAATTGATGACTTTAAATAAGTAAATCAGTAAGGGCATTTAGATGTGTATCTCCTAAATACAATATTGTTTTTTTTATACCCAGAACTTGTGAATAAATATCGTATATACGTTTGTTAAAAAAAAATGAAATATGCGGCAGACCACATTAGGTGTATGTATTGTTGATCAGTAGAATATCCGAATCGATTGGGTCATGTTCGTCTATCTGTCTGCATAAATACAATAGTACGTATACACAAGTCGTGAATATCTTACATTATACATGTTTGTATGTTCATTTACATATTTCAGTATATTAATTACTATATAATATATATATATATATGCAATCATATAGTTATATATATATATATATATATATATATATATATGTATATGTATATAAAAACCGCAATTACAAAAGCAATCAAAATCAAAATGAAATTGCGTGCAGCTTCCAGCAACGTGTGGAGCACAGACACTAACACACATACGTACATACATACATACGTACTGCTGCCCTCGAAACTCAACACGGAGGACAAGCATTAACATTTCTATGCGTGCCACAGCCTATAAGTAGGCAACAGAAAAATAAAACGAAACAACTCGCAGGCAACGAAAGGAATTTCCAGCAGCATCCAGGGATAATACCAGAGTCGAGCTTTTGCCAGACTCGTGACAGAACAGAAAGTTCAAGAGAGCGGCAGAAAGAGAGGAAAATACAGAGATAGAGACAGAGAGAGCGCTCTCTTTGATGTAAAAAGACACCAACACTAATTCGATTTGTTGTTAGCAGGCCTTATGAGTGTGTGTGTGTGTGTATGAATGTTGTGCTCGCTCTTTAAGTGTTTGTTTATGCGTGTGTTTTTTGGCTTTGGGCCAGCCTAATAAATCTCATTAAAAACGCAGCACAGCACCCACGCGCGTGGCGACTAAAGAGTCGGTGAAACCCACGCGGCGTATGTGGAATATTTTTATAGCTCTTTTCTAGGCCTTTTGCTGCTGCTGCTACGGCTCCTGATAGTATTTCTAGTTTTGTTGTTTCTGCTACATTTTAATGTTGCTGTAGCTGTTGTATATTTCGCATCGTGACATTTATTTGAACTTAATTTATTTTTGCGCTGTCGCAAAATTTGCAAAATTTCCACACAGTCTCGTTTTTCCCCATTTCCTGCGCATCTTCCTCCTTTTGCCTTTTTCGGCTTTCGCTTTCGCTGTCGCTTTTACGTTTCGTTCATTTCGTTTATTTGTGTACATACATATTTATTTAGCAGCATCTCCCACCTACTATCCCTCCCCTAGTTATTCTCTTCTTCCCCGATTCCTTCGCTTCGATACACGCTTCCAGCTCATTTGCCGCTTCGACGACAAAATTTCAGTTTTCAGAGCTCTGGCTCTGTTAATGTGCGCTGCATGCCTTCGTTTTTGTTGGGGGAGGGCGGAGCAGTGGGCGGAGTGGAGACAGAGGTGTACAAATATTGGGTACAGTGATTGCTTTGGAATAGGAAGGCGGGTGGAGGGGGAATGGTTGCTCTGAAGTGTTTGTATGTGAGCAGCTTTAAGTGGCAGCAGCAGAGCGGGGAAAGCAGTGCGAACTGTGTGCGCTGCTTGTCAGCCACTGAAAATATGGGTCAAGTTGTTGCCGCCTGTGCTAAAAATTAAGTCGTCGCTGTTGCTGTCGCAGTCGTAGTCGGCGTCGGCGTCAGTGTTGCCGTTGACGCTGCCGTCATGGCAATTATTGCCGTTGCGCATTAAGGGTTAATCCTATTGCCTTATATAGTACAGAAATAAATTTCTGATTATGTGTGTATGTGCATATGTTGTGCCAGCATCCAAATGGTTTACTCTCGTCTAATTTCTTGTTCTTCATGTTGTTTTTGCCCTTTTTTGTTACCTATTTTGTGGCTATTTAATGGCCATCAAAATATTCTTATTTATGATTGCAGCTGCCAAATTTCATTTATCCCTCTTAAATTTCACTCTAAGGGGTATTTGGGTTCAGTAGTCGGAATTGAAAATTAAATACAATAATTCTTAACATATTTTGAAATGTAATTTAAAAGTATTTATTATATTCCTGGATTAGGGATTATTTATATAATTGAGTAAATACAATATGTTAATATAGAAACTTAGTAATTTTCATTCGTCGTTTGAACTGATGGTCTCGCAACCTTCCACGTCCGAGGCCGAACTACAACTCGCTCGCCTCGGTCTCCGATCTTCTTGGGCCGTTCGGTTACGCTGATGCGAATTCGCCTGCGAGTGAATTCGCCTACGTTGCTAAACTCGTTGATGCTATCTCTGTTCGTTGTTGTTATCTTTGCCCGTTGTTGTTGTCGTTGCTCGTTGTTGTTGTCTAGGTATTCAAGTACATGGGGATTGATGTACACAGTGATTGACTTACACCCATTTTTATGTTTTGTGTTTATATATATAATACAGAATTGAGATTAATTATTGTAATTTCGTTTTAATCAGAACTCAACATAAACGATATTTTGCTTTAAATTCCCCAAGAAATACATTTTCAGCTACGCAGTCTCTAATTTCCGAAATAGTTCTTATTTCTAGGAGAGATATAGAAGAACTGTAGTATTTTATTAATATTGTCGGAGTCTTTCCAAATGCCTAACCGAAAGGTAGAGCATACTTTTAGGGTCGCTATAAAATAAATAATATAGAAGTAAAACTCCAATAAATATATTCTCATCTAATTATGCCTGTGCCTATATTTAATTTATTAATTAACATGTCCAACTTTGTTTTTATGGTAATATTTATTAAATATGGCAAAGGTAAAAAATTTTTTTTAGATAATTTCATTTGGTTTAAACGCCTTTGGTTTCTCATCTGAATTATACATAATATCAATGTTTGTATTCGAAATGCAAGACTCTCATTGTGTTCGGTAATTGACTGTGTCCTTGTTGCTATTAATGGCTTAAATATCTGTTCATACTTTACAGTTTCAGCGCCCTCGTGGCATATGCAATAATCAATTGTCAAGCAAAACCGAGAACCTCAAAGAGCCACAAAAACCAAGAATCACTGAAAATGATAATGCATTCCTGGCATATTCATTATTTATGCGATGGCTTTCAAATGATTTATGTCGGTTTACTTGGCGACAAGCGACAAGGGAACAGTTGGAGTTGGCGTAGAGGGAGGGACAAGAGGAAAGGAACAGGCGATAGGCAGGCGGCAGGCTATACATACAATGCAATTACAGGCGTGGTAGAGTGTCAGGGCAAGGCTGGATAACTGGGCAAAAGTGTCACCAGTTTTTAATATATGTGTACATATACGTATGTACAACAACAACATGCCCGATGACAACCACAACGAACAGTAGGAGGGCAACTTGACAGAAATTCCCGGCAAACATCGACAACGACAACTGGCAAATATTCATGAGCTTGTCATGTTGCAGCCTCATAGATATCAGCATACCACTCAGAGCTATACTGCATCCCTACCCCATCCAGACTCCCTCACGTCCACAACTCGTTACTAAAAACAACAATTACTATAACATCAACAGCAACGACAACTTGAATGTCTGCCCATAAATTGTTTCTTTGCCACATGCGCTGAAAAATAATTTATTTACATTTGAAATTCAAAAAGAGATGCCAACCAATTGTTTTACGACCAGAAGTCAGAAACTTGCCATAACAATTTTAAGTTCAATGCACCTTTTAAAGGAATTGCACATCTTAAAAGATAATAGGAAATTGAAAGGCATTGAATAATTGAACTGAAAAATATAGATAAATAGAGGAAAAGAGCAGTTAGTCAAAGTCAATTGAGATATTTCCTAGAAAGCCTTAATTGATGAGAATAATTTGCGAAAGCGAAAGACAGAGAAGCCGTAATATACTTAAGATTATGAAAAGGCAATAATGAATAAATACTCGCTGTTAGAGTGATAAATACAACGTCAACTTTTTTATTAAATACTAAATGTAAATGTTTTCTTTCATAATAATTTCAAATGAGTACTTTTACTATGTATTTATTTGGAAATATCCCAATCAGAGCGCTAACGATTTAACAAATGTGTTTCAAGTACATATGCGACAATTCATCATTTACATACATACGATAATACTAACTTTTATTAAAAATAATTTGTATACTTTGATAATATCATTAGTTGGAAAAACTTTGATAAATAAAGCAATGTTTAATTTTTGTTGGTTTCGTTTAGCTAATTATAATTTATTTTCATTCAGCTATATACATTTTTAGTTAATAGGAGTATGATTTACGGAATTCCGAGAAGAATTCGTGTTTGACCGCGACTTAAACATCCGAAACTAAACGTTAAAGCAAAATTTTAAGGAGACGATAATTTGGGAAATCGCAACCACATTCCCTTTTCCAACAACAAATATGGAGAGAATCCAAGTCCAAAAATAAATTGCATGCCATAATCCAGAGTCCGAGTTATTTTTTAGATACACACACACCCACACATTTACACATAAAAAACACATTCAAAGTGACACACTGGCGCATTTGTTGACTGTGGAAAGATGCTATCAGGAATTGGATATGCCACAGGGCTCTCAGGAAACGTTCCTTTGTTCCCCGTCAATTGACTGCCCGCGTCCTCACACGCAGCAAAATTAGTGAGGGATCCAGTTGGTGGCCGTTAAGAAATCCCATAAAATATTGCTAATATAATCCTTTATAGTTAATTCGACAGAACGATAGCAGCAGAAAAGGGTTTTGCCTATTGTTATTTCTGTTGGTTTTGCTTTTGTGTCTTCTTTTAAAACGTTGACATTTTTTTTTTTATATATGATCTATCCCATTGTGGGAATGGAGAAAAGGGAAGCAAAATGGACAGCACTGTGTTAACAGTTGGCAGCTGAGGCCAAGATACCAAGAGTTGAGAAATGTGTTGAACATTTGGAATGGTCGAGAATGATTGCGTGTTTATGATTCGATAGTTAAGGGCGGTCATATAAATTTCTATAGAAATGTGTTAAACATTGGAATTGAAAGACTTAAATATTTACCGAATTATGCTGAAGTCAATTTTTTATTATTATTTATTTAGTTATATTTCAAAAACAGTCTGGGCCTTTGTCGATTGTATATCGATCATAACTTTCATCTGGCATAATTTCAAGTCTATTCTTGCCGCATAAATATTACTATACCTTCTGCAGAATCTTGTTCGTATACCAATGCAGACAAGATAACAGACAAAATAGACAACAATGCACCTTAACAGCTTTTAAGCTGCAATTGAACTTGACCAAAAAAAAAACAAAGAAGGGAAAAGAATTGTAAGTCAAGATGACAACGAAGCAGAACACTTGCAACTATTGGAAAATTGGCTACTACTGGTAGCAATTGGTGGAAACGCGACTTGCATCTGGCGGAAACTTTATGGTTCACTTAGCTTTTATTTAGTTGGCAAATTATATATTTAATTTTGAGAACAGGTGAAAATACCACACTGTTATTGTCTTTATTGGCTGCTTGCCCAATATCTAAAAATATTACACATACGCCGCATGCTTCAATGCATCTACAAATAATTTTATTGCAATATTTTGAGTTCGTGTCAAGAGTTTACCTCTCTCTCTCTCTCTAACCACTCTCTGTTACTCTGTTTACTGTCTAATCAGCTGAAGTGCCAACCGCAGGCTGTATTAAAAATAAAAGAAAGAGCAAAATGAAAAACATTGGCTCATTTTCGGTATTCGAGCAGCATAATATTGATGTATGGAATTTCATGTAATTTCATGAAATTTATGCGATGGCCGTCGCTCAAATTTAGTGTGCATAAAATGGACGCCATTTTCGCACACTCAAAGCAAAGAGTAAAGACAGAGCAAGATAGATACATATAGAGATAAAAAGAGAAAAAGCGAGTGAAAATGCTGTGGGTAACTGACCGCGTCGCATTGCAGATGAAACCATTTTTGAAGGCAACAACTGCGGGCCGACTCCCGACAGACGCGTGACCAAATTAATTTTCATCGTTGAAAACAAAAAATAAAAATAACGGGGTATAAATTAGAAGCGCATAAAGTTCGCCTAATATATACTGGTGCTCTTTTAAACGTACAGGGTCTTTAACAAATATGCCTACCTTATAATACGATAGATGATATTTTTAGACATATGACAATATTATTATAATTTTTTATTATTATAAGCAACAAAAAACTATGATTAGTATAGTTTAGTTGCTTTTGTAGGCTGTTGATTTGCAGAGTACCAACAAATTTAAAGTCTCACTCCAAATGGGTTAGCTACATGATGTAAATGATACGGAAGATAGTAGAACTCTTAGCAATGGCCTCAGGCCAGAGGCTTCTTCCTGCTTTTTGGCTCT
Source organism: Drosophila histrio (assembly GCA_958299025.2). NCBI lineage: Eukaryota > Metazoa > Arthropoda > Insecta > Diptera > Drosophilidae > Drosophila > Drosophila histrio. The sequence continues at coordinate 31,067,426 of OY282580.2, read as the reverse complement.
CTGAATGAATTATGAATCCGTTTTGTGTACAGCAGCGGAAAAACTTTTTTCAGTCACTGCCTCCCTCTTATTTTCGGATTTTCTGTTTTTATACCCTGTAAGAGTATAATAAGTTTTTTAAAAGCTTAGCTGTTAAATTGCGATTAGAATTATTAATCAAAAGACTATAAAATGTATGATTATTTAATGATTACGATTACAACAAAACAAAAATAATCTAAAGTTACCACAATTATTCAAAAATATTTATAAATAATCGAAAATGATCTAGAAATCCGAGCCGTAAAAGAGCCATTATTAATTTGGTTGCTCGTTTTTATTTTGCAGCGAGCAAAAATTATGTTCAAAATGTTGTTAGCCATGTTTGGCTTTGAATTTGTTTCTCTTGCTACTGGTTTTTTAACCTGTGACAGTGATTCATTTAGTGCTAAAAGCTTAAGTTTATTATTTATTGCCCTATTACAAAATGATATTAGAGAATGTTATCAACATTTAATATTTGCTCTTTGCTAAATAAATTACAATTCCATTGAAATATCAAATTCTAACTTATATTCAAAAAACAGCCTTTGATTTCGAAATTTTATTATTTCAATAACAGGCATAAGAAAGTATCTTCAACCAACATTAGTTATATATACTCTACAAGAAATGGAGATAAAAGCCAATTACAAATACATACCCTTTTGGTAAATGTGAGAGATATGTACGCGTTAGGGTATCTTAAGGATTGGATACAATTCAGCACTTTCAACTTGAGCGTTCTTATTTTCTGTTAGTGGCGACAGTGCCGGAAAATTAATATTTGTTCAAGTGGATTTTTGGTGTTTTTTTCTTTTAGTTTTGCGGGAATTTCACCGAAAAAATGCTCGATGATAAACTGTGCGAATCTTGTAGTATTCATTTTGTTAAATTTCTCGCAAAGTTTGAAGCTCTGTTTTTATGTTCACAAGCAAATTAAAGTAAGTTAAATGCGAAATATAGTGCTGCTAATTTTAATAAATATATATAATTTTGTTAATTCGACATATGTGTATTATTCATAATACTATAAAGCACTTATTCTCTATCCTGCAAATGCATTGCATTGTATATCAATTCCATATATAAGTATATCTCTTTCTATAACTACGCTTAGTGATAAAAAGAGATAGACATATATATAAGAGAAATGCCATTTTCATTTCTTATCCTATCCTAAATGCAACTGACAGCTGAAAAACTAAACTTTGACAGAAGCTGGTTATCTCACACTCACATTATTTATTTCGTTTCATTTGTAGCTATAGCTTCAAAAGCTTTCGATATTCAAGAACAATTGACAGTGAGGACATTTGTACTTTGGCAACTTAACCACAAACTCTTTCCATCGCTTTGTTGTTGCAAATCCGACCATTGCATATAGCAATAGCATTGTTTTTAGTCGGCACAAGTAACAAGTTTTGCCATAAATATGCATAAGCCGATGTCAAGTGTCCTGCCCAAATAGGAGATGTCAGAAATGCCCCGCACATGTCCATCAACGTCAATGTTTGTCCTGCACAGTAAAACCATTTCAAAAATGTACTATTTGCATTTGTTGCACGGCATTGCTTGGGATTCTGCAGCTGCTACTTGGCCATTTGACTGGCCACAAATAGGCAGTCATAGACAATACACAATACACACAAGGATGCAAAAGGCGTCCAGGATACACTTGTGTATTTATCGTTTTGCATTCGCATTATTTATGAATGCCGGGAGCAAAGACTTATTTGCATGCAGCATTAAGGAGGCCTCTAGACTGAGCGTCCTGTCAAATAACAACCGCCCGGAACTCTATATCCCTCTCTCTCTTTCTACCTACTACAAGTGCTCTCTCTTTCTGCCTTGCAACAGCTGCAGAAATTCTTATGAGTGATTAGCATGCAAAATGTTTGGGTTTATTGTTTTAGCAAAACTAATTAGTTTGAGCAGTAATTGAAACTCAAATTCATCCCTCTTCTGCCTTCCAACCCCTATCAAGTATATATTCAATTTGAGGCAACTGAAATGATTTTCACTAGCTTTGCAACAATTTACATTCCCATTTGTAATGGTTTAAGCTTTGATTTAGTTGCCTGTCTCAAATTCGGCAATTTAACCAACATCAAATGCAATTGTTGTAAAACAGAAACTGCCAATGACGACATACACCTTCTCAAATACGAAGATAGTAGCCTGACAGGGGTCTATAGATCTTAGATTAGACTGCCAACTAAAAGCCTTCTGGTGTTTTGGTCAACTTAGACAAAAACAAATCTATTTTAAGCATTGCTAGAGGCAAGATATTCTGATAAGTACTGTGGGCTCTATTTGTAATTTATTGCTAATAAGGCCGAGAATCTGAAGCTATGCAAATGCGATGAGAATAGTTCCATATAGCTCAACTTCTACTATAGAATAACATTATTGCATCTCTTAGAAAGTTTATATAAGGATATATACATAAATGAAAAATTAACGATAATGTTTTTTGTTTTCTCAAACTATTAACAATCGAATATCATATGTGTTTATGTAATTACTAATCACAAACTATTTTAAACTCTTTACAGGCTCTTTACGGCAATAAAAGCAACAATAGCAAAGGGCTACAAAGCACTGCCATCTAAAACTGCATACAACAAATTGAACAATACCCACAGCAACAAATGCAAATTACAAAATCAAGAGTAACTAACTGTTTAATTGAAAGTATGAATAAATAATATATTTGTATATATACAATAAATACAACTAGAGAAAGCAAATTTTACAAAAGCTAACCTATGTGGCAAATCATTGTAACAACTGAGAACTTTTTAAAAGAAAAAAAAAAAAAAATAATTAAATTGATTTACAAGTCTCTCTAACTAGCACATGGACAGATGAAGTGGAAACTTAAACTATAAGAGAAAACCAAGAAAAAAAGAAAAACACTCTTTGGGTTGTAAAGAAAACGCAAAGAAACCAAAGTAAGAAGGAAAACTAAACAAAGTAAAACACATAATAATATTTCAGCTAAAGGCAAACAATAAAACATATACTCGCCATATTGAATAAAAGAAAACAAACAGAAAAAGTTGAAACATTTTGTAAAATTAAGAGCTATTAAGAGAAGTTGTCAGAGTGTAAAAAAACAGAGGAAGCGAGTGAGGCAGAGAGAGAGAGAGAGAGAGAAAGACAATGTAAGCCACAAAGAAATTTGAAGAAGAGAAAAAACAGACAAAAGAAACTGGAAGCAGCTGCAGCAGAAAACGGGAAGTAAAAATAAATATACGCAACGTCAGCAGCAAGCACCGAAGAGACTATGAAAAATGCGCAACTGAAGCTGAGTGAAGTTGATGATGATGAGCTGTGGCTACAACAACAATACCAACAACAACAACAACATCAGCAACAACAAACGTTTAGATTAGAACACAACAGAAACAAGAGCAACCAAACAACTCAACAGCAACTAAAGAGCTTAAGTACAAAATACCACAGCCAAAATTCAGTAGAAGCAGCAGCAACCGTAATAACAGCAACAACAGCAGCAACAACCGCATCAACAGCAAATAGAACAACAACAGCACAGCATGTAGTCAGCGTGTTAAGCGACAGTGGCCAGCAATATGTTGAACGGGCCTTGCAACAGCAGCAGCAGCAACAGCATTTAGACAGGAACATGTTGAACCCGGCCAGGGCCGGTAGCAATCAAGCAACACAAACAAACATAAGACTGTGCGTACGCAAGCGACAAAGATTACGTCGGCGGCGAAAAAGAAAACCAACAGCAGGATCAGCAGCAGCAGCAACAACATTTAGCAATAGCAACAACAGCAACAGCAATCAAAGCACTACCACAACAGCAGCAACAACAACAGCAACATATTGGTTAGCCCGCAGCAATGACAACAGCTTAAACATATTTAATGGGATTTGGTCTATCAGTGCTGACATTATTCTGCATATGTTGCTGACGGCACTGAGGTTGTGTCAACTGCAGCTGCAACTACAACAGCAAGCAGCAACAGTGTTCAGAGCCATTTCTAAAAGCACCACCGCCATCATTTCCTACGCAAATGCCATTGCTCTGCTACTACAGAGATGTAGGCGCAGCAACAACAGCAGCAGCATCAGCAACAGCAGCAGTAGCAACAGCAACAGCAGTAGCACACATATAATCAACGGACTTAATAAACACTCATGGATATTTTTATTGATATATTTGAATTTATCTGCTAAAGGTAAGTGGTGCTCAACAATTATCCGATTATCAGATCTACAAGAAGTGCAACACTTAAGTGGCAGCAAAAGCAACTGCAACAACAGCCGTCTGTCGCTGTGGTGAGTGTTGCGATTATTGTTGGCACAACCACTTCTCAGCAACAGTTGCTTCGCAAGTCCTCATATTGTTTAACTGCACGCCAACAGCAACTTCATAATGCACGCCGCCAACATATTGTCACTTTGACACATAAAACCACTCAAGGGTGGGACAACATTCTTTTTTTTTTCTGTTTGTTAGTTGTGACATTTACGACAGCTTCAAGTGAAGCATGTCGACAACAACAACATTATATACAGCAGCAACAACAACCACGACAACAGCAGCAGCAACAAACACGACCTCAGTCTCAGACGCAACCTCAACCACAACCTCTGTCTCTTCCTTTGCCTCTGCCACTGCCTATGCCTGACTGTCTATGGCACTTGAAAGCGTCTGCGCCTAGGGCTTGTTTTTGTTGCTATAGTCCTTTTTGTTGTTGTTATTTTTATTGAGGGAACTAAAATGAGGCAAGCCGCATAAAGAAGGCGGTTGAGCGGCTGTTACCTGAATGAATTGTGTAGACAGTTTAAAATGCTTAAAAGTTTAAAATAAAATACTTTACATAACGGAAATCCCCCCAGGTCGATGTCAACTAGATTCACAACTGCAGTTGCGATTAACAAATATATAAGGACACAACGATTGAAGAGAAAAACGAGCGCGCGCGACAGTAGGAAACCCTGTGCAGGTCTTCAAAGACAAGTATTTTCATTATAATAGGAATTAAATATATCGCTTGAAGTCGATTTTGCTGTTATCGAGTGTAGGTAGCTTGCAATAGTCTGGCAACACTGGACTGCGGCTGTTGATTTTTTATGTTTAGTTCGTTATATCGTCGCCGCGGCGCAGCGACTGTGCATCGGTGCAAATGTTCTAAAAGTCTGACAGGTATCTCTTAATAGTAATTTTGTGAGATAAGAATTTTTGTAAACGTGCGCTTATTTCTATTCATGTCAGATTTTCTAAAATATATTTTATTATTTTTTCCATTCTGGCGTACTTTCTAAAATTCAGACAGATATGTAGTAGGACGAGTGCCTACACATACACACACATTACGCTCTCTCGGTTACTCAGACGATTGCTCTCTTGATGCTGGTTGCTGTCTCATTCTTTCATTATCTCTCTTTCGCGAATTGCGACTCTAATTGTACATACTCTAGTTTATAAGAAAAGAGCTGCAGTTCAGTCTTGATCGAGTGGCCAAATAAATAAGACGTGTTGTAATATATTCCGAGCTTGTTTCATTTTCCTTCCACAAATTCAGAAGTGGCAAAATACAAGCCTACTATAATGAATAAAGACACTTTTGATAAATTTAAAACGGCCAAGTTAAAGAATTGGGTAGCAGTGCTAAAGTTGTCTACAAAAGGGAGCAAGACAGAATTGATAGCCCGCTTAATGGAAGTTCCCTCAGACAGACTTGTCGATATCCCGAGTTTAAACACCGATCAACTCGATGAGACAAACAGTTTAATCATCGAACAACAACAACAAATTTTAAACAGCAGTGCATTTCACAACGCTGTGGAAAGTGCTTCCGAAAATGCCACTGTGTCAGAAAGAGTGTACCGAGAATTGCTAAGCACCGTTAGACAGCTGCAAGACGAATTACATGCACGCAAAGAGCAGTTGAAAACACTTCAAGGCAGTGCAGCTACACACCATTCGTCTACTGCAGAAGTCGACAGGAGCGACAACGACAACGGCGACTCACAGTTGTTAAATTTTTGCGCAGCTTCACAACTTCCGTCTGCAGCAGAAATCGACACAAGCGACAATATCGGCGGCGACAATAACGGCAGTAGCATAGGCGACATCATAAGCGACAACGTCGGCAGCTTCGTCGCACATGAGATGGGCAGCACTAGAGGCGTAAACGGCAGTGACAGCAGTGAACGGGTAAAAAGAGAGGACAGAGAGCCGCAAAGAGAAACCAGTCGGAAAGGCTACAGTCGAAGTCGACTATGAGAGACCCTTTACTTATTCTTCTAAATGGAAATAAGAGTAACACTAATAAATCTCCATAACGCGTTGCAACGTCAATGTGCTCTTCTTCTTCTTCCTTTGGCCCGACACTGAGTAATATTGAGTTTGAATAACTCCCGAGTTTATTGTCCGATCGTGATGAAATTTTCAGGATAAATTAGGACCCCGATGCTTGTCCTGTGTGCCAAAATTCAAGGCTCTAGTTTTAAAATTTAAAGTTTTTTATTGAATAACATCCGAGATTATTATCCTTTCGCGATCAAATTTCAGGATACGTTGGGACCCTGATATTCGTCCTGTGTGCCAAAATTCAAGACTCTAGCTTTTATATTTTTTGTTTTATGGGATTTAAAAAAATTTATTTTTAATTTACGGAGGCGGAAGGGGGCGTGTCAAAATTTTAAGATAAACTTGATCTGCTTAGCCCATAGACGAACTACCATACCAAATTTGGTGACTCCAGCTCTTATAGTCTCTGAGATCTAGGCGCTCATACAGACCGACGGACAGACGGACGGACGGACAGACGGATATGGCTATATCGACTCTGCTGGTGATACTGATCAGGAATATATATACTTTATGGGGTCTGCCGGACTTCCTTCGACCTGTTACGCACATTTTTTTGTTGACAAACTTAATAGACCCTATTTACTTTTTTAAAGTAAGGGGTCTAAAAACTGTTAGGAGAAAGGGATTTTAGATCACAACTGTCAGACTATGAACCTGTTAAGAATCAGGGATCAGTTTGAATGTCTAGGCATGAGAAAACTGAGCTGTGCATCAACGAACGGTCGACTGTATCGATTTTCGAAAATTAAATAAAGTTTTAATAAAGGACAACTACCCGTTGCCATTGATTGACGACTTGTTAGACAAATTAGTTAACAAAGCGGTGTTCACAAAGTTAGATTTAAAAATGGATACTTCCATGTTTACGTAGAGGAATCATCGGTAAAATGTACATAATTTGTTACTTCGTTAGGACAATTCGAATTTGTAAGGATGTCCATGGGAATAAAAAATGCATTAGCAGTTTTTTAAAGGTTTATGAATAAAATTTTCGACGACTTTATAAGGCAGGACAATGTGATAATATGCATGGATGACATAATGATTGCGAGTGAAGACATGGAAGAACATTTAAGTACGTTAAGAGAAGTTTTGCTAAGGCTAGTTCACAACAAATTATAATTACGAATGGATAAGTGCGAATTTTTAAGATCTAGTTATTAGTAATAAGTATTTAGGATTTTTTATATATAGTATAGAAGCAGATGATAAGGGTATAGACGCAATAAAGAAGTATCCGATTCCAGATAAGGTTCAGGCAGTTCATAGTTTTCTGGGTTTGTGTTCCTATATTCGGCGCTTCATCAAAGATTTTTTAACCCTAGCTAAGCCTCTTTATGATCTGCTCAGAAAGGACACTGTGTTCGTTTTTGGAGAAAAGGAATTGGAATGTTTTGCAATGCTCAAAAAAAAGATGATACAATCACCGATATTAGCCACTTATAGTCATAGAGACGATTGTAAACTACATTGTGATGCAAGCTTCCACGGGTTTGGAGCTGTTTTGTTACAAAAGAAAAAAGACGGTAAATTACACCCGATATTTTATTTTTCAAAAAGAACCCCAGAGACAGAGGCCAGGAAATTGTCTCAAGTGCATTGAGTTTTCACCGAAGTCGGTTCTGGTTCTCCACAGGCATATGGTCAAGTAGAACGAATAAATAGGAATATTGGTCCAATGATAGCCAAGCTCACAGAGCCGTAAAAAGGACTATACTGAGATTCTGTTATAGAAACGGTTGAATATACTTTAAACAACACTATACACCGAAGCATCAAACAAGCTCCCAGTAAAATGCTATTTGGGGTAATTCAGAAAGGAGAAATTAAAGATGAACTTAGAGAAAAACTAGAAGACATAAATACACAAATTGGTACAGAAAAAGGCACAGGCATACAAAGAGTCGTATTACAACAAAAGCAAAAAACAAAGTAGAAACCATAAGAAGTTATGCGAAAATTTCCAAGTACCTCGTAACCCCTACGAAGGCGTCTGGAGTGTTCAAACATAAGGCTTGGAAATAAGGTATAATTAAAATGAAAAAGTACATAATAATTTCTAAGTATGAAAGATAAAGAGAACAAAATCTAGATCTAGATCGCAGGATGGCCGAGTTGTAGTAGGACGAGTGCCTACACATACACACACATTACGCTCTCTCGGTTATTCTGACGATCATTTTCATTCTTTCATAATCGCTCTTTCGCTAATGGCGGCTCTAATTGTACATACTCTAGTTCATAAGAAAAGAGCTGCATATTAGTCTTGATCGAGTGGCCAAATAAATAAGACGTGTTGTAATATATTCCGAGGTCGTTTCAATTGCCTTCCACAGATATATTTAAATAAGCTAAGTAAATTCTTTTTAGTCCCAAATCTCAGAGACTATATAAAATCAGAGACTTTTCTAGTGTGCAAACAAAACAATAAATAAAATTGCGTAACATTTAATTGAGAATTAAATTTACAATAGATAACGTTAGGTTATTTTCTAAGAGAGAATCTATTTTTGATGTCGGAGCTTAATTATCTAATGCTAAACGCAATTTAAAGTGGATAACTTTTATAGAATTATTGGTAAAATCAAGTTTTCTTTGCAACTCACCAACAAACTCATCTCACTGTCAAGCTCACTGACATGAAACTATACAATTTGGTTAGTCATTGCAGTGTCACTTCAACTAAAAACTCAGAGACTAAAAAGTGTTTCAAACTGAGCTTTTTGTTATTCAATACTCTAAAATAGCACATGAAAATATGTTTTATTGCAGAATGTTGGTTGTCGTTTACCAATTTTCTTGTCAGTGCAAAAATGTAGATACAGTCTAGTTTCTTTATTTTTCGTGCAATTTTATGTGCATTTGGTTAAAAATCCTTTTAATGGCTTTTTAGCAGCTTACAAATTCTTTGCCATGACAACAATATTTTTAGAGGCGCGAGACTTGTTGGCTAGAATATAAATGTAATGGCTGAGAGCACACCTGACGTCGATGCCGCCTGCCACTTACACATATTGGGTTTATTTACGAACACATGCATGGTTCGTGGGAGTGAAGACTAAAAGAGGAAGGGGGAAGTGCTGCCTTGTTGATTTGCCTCCCCCTCTCTTTTCTAACCCCACTGTGCATTGGCGTTGAATAAGTCGTCGGGCTTTGCGTGACGTGGTTGTTGCCAGCTTTGAAAACATATGACCGCATATACACTCGCACACACTCATTATGCACACGTATGTGTGTGTGTGAGGGGGCAAAATCTTTGTCTCTACAGTCGAAGTCGTCGTCCTTTCGTCCCGACCTCCATTCTGTCGCTTGGCCGAGTTCATGTTTCATGCAGGCAACGTCGCTGTCCATGTGCGTGTGTGCATGTTTATGATTTTATGGCAACACTTCCGTTTCCGTTATGCCATATTGTACTATATATGTAACTACCCCTGTAAATACATACCCCTCCCGCATTCAGTGTTGCCAACGATAATCAGATTTAAACTTTACACAACGTCAACGTCGCTTACATCGCTGCATATGCATAAAACCGTGTGTGTGTCTGTGTGTATATGTGTGTGTGAGTGTATGAGTGCGTTTGTGTTTCAGCTGCCCTATGACATCGTTCATACGCCCCGTTGGCTAGCCAAGTGCCCCTGTTATGACGTTTATTGCTTCGGAAAGCTGTTTGGCATGCTTGAAGACATCAAGACTTCAAGACTTTGGCCATTTGACAGCCAAATAAAGCGACCAAGTTGATTTTAATGTTTTTTGTTTGTGCCACCGACTAACGAGCTGAATGTGTCAAAGGAGCAGGTTGAGTGTGGAAGTAAAGGAAATTGTTAGCTTTTCAAAATATAATTTCTGATGTACATACATTATGACATGTGTGAGGGGAAAACGGGGTTAGCTTTATGGAAATCTAAGAAAAACGTCGTAACGACTTAAGTTTATAAATGTGTATTAACTGCATTTGGTAATTGAGTTCGGGAAAGTGAACATATTTCAATGTGTCTGTGAATGCGAAAAGGTGAATTTCAATATTTTATACATTTTTAAAAACTATGTAGTCATAAATTGTACTCAACGTGTTTTAAACAGTTTTCCGTGGGTGTGCATTTATTATAGTACTTGGAAAAAATGTACTTGATTAATTTAAAAAATTACAAGAATGAAGTGTTAGCTTTGGTTTGCTGCTAATTTGATAATCTTGCACGAGATTGGTTTAAATGTAAATCGCAGTAAATCACAACGTTTTTCGAAGAATAGATTGATTTTTGACCGATTAGTGCCTGCAGCAACAGCTGAGACATTAGTTTGTGAAGAGACAGACGGACAAAGTGACTTCCTTTTGGACCGCTACTGAGCAAAATTGCTTTAAAATTAATCTTTTTATTGTTGGGATCTGTCCTGAAAATTTCAACACGATCGGATAGTAAACTCGATAGTTAGTCAAAATGCAATATTACAGAGTGGCGGGCCTATTTACCAAGGCCACGGTCTCTTACAGTCGAGTTTGTTCGACTGTAGTCTATGGTACTAGTTTTACTTTCCAGATCAATACACACATTCTACAACTTGGTTATTGATTCTTCCGTTACATAACCCTACAATATATCATGATTTCTGGCATATGCTCATTCATTTTTGAAGCTCTAAAGCTACATACGTTTTCCAAATGCCAGCGTGACTCTCTATCAATCTATATTCGTCGTGTCTCTCCCTCTGAATGTCATATGTTTTTTCATCATTAGCTAAAGGGTTACACAAGAAAGAAAAACAGAATGTCATGCCTGCCATTTGCATTAGTACACACATATGTACACACACAAAGCTATACGCCCATCATGCTGCATAAACAACCTACACATACACATACGCCTATTCGTACCCTCCTCTCCTCCGTTATTGCCAACTGCCATAAAATGGAAACAGCAGCGGCAACTTTTATGTGCTGAAATCAATCATTAAATATGATGGCATTCATAATTTCAATAGTGGCATTTGATTGATAGCCTGCCCAGGAAGTTTTCCAACCTCCAGGTTATTCACCCAACTCTTTGCAGCATCTGCTCCACAGTCCTGCTGTCCCCTGCTGTCTATCGATTTGTATCTATTTTTTGGCTTTGTTTCATATCAGTTAATCAGAAAAATAGCAGAAAAAATTTAAAGAAAAACCACTGATATAGTCATAAACATTTAAATACTTAGCCAAGTTTTATACAATTACGGTACGTATGCTTGTATGATCTGTCTGAGTATGTATTTGTGTAAAACCCTTAGATGTCTGTTGGTATTTTTACTACTTAAATTAAGCTTTGAATGGTTAAGCGTCACCTTGGCGCTATTAAAGTGCTCAGCTTCAGCTCGCCGTCTCTCTCAGCCATTAGCAGGTGCTCCCCGTCGAGCTGAGTGGAGGTCAGCAGCCACATGGCCTCTCAAACAGCCCATCAAGACTAACGAGTCGAGCTGTGACCATCCACTACCTATCTCCCCCCTACCTGCCTGTCCCACACTTTATAACTCTGCTCACTCCTTTGTATCGGTTTTAGCTGCTTAAGTGGTTTGGCGCCGTGTCGGTTTTCATTTCGCTTTTCATTTTTAATATCGACGGACAGCACGAGCGCCAAATGGCGAAGCTTTCGGAGCTCGTTCAATGTATAGAGTATTCTTAGGGGCATTACGGCCATTTTATAAGACATGGCTTTATAGCAAACTATGACAATAAATGGGCAATTATCTGGAAAATTTTATATTATTAAATGCTTAAACTTTAAAGAATATAAACTATAATAGTATTATTTATACTATTATTTAGTTTGATAAATTGCATACCGAAAATTATTATTGTATCTCCACTTATTTTAAAAGGACTAACAATAATTGACTAAACCTTATTTTAATATATTTTTAAATAAATTTTATTGATATATACTTACTTGGCACTTGTATTCGCTAAGTACCGAGATCGATTTATTTAGAACAAAAAACACGAACACGTTTTAAGTGTAGATAAGTTTTTATTCAGTTGTTCTGTATGAGCTTAAGAATAAATTAAGACTAACTCGATCTTCGATCGTAATGTATAAAGAAACCTCAAAAGTTATGTTTACAATTGATTTTCAGCTGCGGCCTACGTGACCATTGTCGCGAGGCGCATATGTTGGAGAAATTATGCTGTCGATGCAAATTATTTGTTTATAAGTTGAATCGGCGGCTGCGGCTCTTATCAAGATATTTTATGTTTACATTTGGCTTATGTGATCTGCCTGTGAACCGTTCTGTTTCTTAATTGTTATATTTTGAATTGGAGCTTCCTGAGAAGTGTTTATGTTATGAATCGAATCTGGCTGTGATTCTGTTTGTTTAGTTATGTTTGTGGTTGTACATGTATCTAGTTCTATAACTACGTTACTCCCCCTTTCCTTGTTCGAATTACGTCCTCGAATTCGCAAATATACGTATAAAATGGCAATGGAGATGATAACAATAATGATAATGTATAAAATTATTTCTTGCCGATTCGATTTTTTTACATAGTATTTCATTTCTTTGCTTATGTGTTCTATTGGTTCAAAGTTAGTCGTTTCACTTAATATTATTTCCGTTTTGTACGGGTGAATTTCTTCTACTTTTATTGTAACATCATTAATTTGAATGCCGCATTGATTTACTTGAATTAACTGATTCCCTGTAACCGAATATGGTGCTGATTTGCAATCTGTAAATAATGGTGTTGGATTTAATTTGTAAGTAATTAAAATATTGGGATATACATATTGGATCAAAGGTACTTGTCCTTGTTTTGTTTTACATTGTAGTTTTGATTTCTTAATAATAGATATTATACATTCATCGGTTATTAATGTTTTAGTTTTAAAATCTATGACATTGTCTTTATATAAGTAGGCTGATACAATATTTGTTATTAATGTGTGTTCAATAAGGTTTTCATTATTATTCGGATAAGGTACCACTGTATACACTGGGATTTCAACAGATTTTAATGGAATTTGTAAAATTATGTATAAGTTATTATCTACCGATACCCAAACTGATGTTTCAATATGTAGGAGTTGGTCTTGGTTTAAATGAATTGCTGTTTCGTGGTTTAAAAGTTTTGGATCTAGTAGGCCGTGCCTTGCCAATTGCAAGCCCATTTGAATGTCATCAATATACTCTAACAGTCTCTCTATTTGCTGGCGGGCCAAATTTACTGTGTTTGCATCTTTTTTAGTTGCGTGAATTTTTTTTAGAGCCATATTTATTTGGTCGATAACTTCATTAATTTGGTCATTACTGACTAAATTTTTCCGAATATCGTTAATGTTTTCATTTAAGTCTTCTAAGTCATCTGCATCTAAAGTCCCATACAAATATTTGAAAGTTTTGCCCATAAAATTCATTAATCCTCTTTTGTGTCTTCCTGTGTTGGTAATAAGTTTTACTTGTAAATCTAGTTTATGTAGCTCCCAATCTAAATCTTTTATTTTTGTTTTATTGATCAACGTGATTATGTTGCTATAGGTTTCCAAAATAGATGTCTTATTAATACGAATAAAGTGGTACGAATAGTTATATGGTAATTTAATTTTATCCACTTCAAGTAAGATAAATCCGTTATTAGTTTTTATTTCCGTTTTCTGTATTGTCTGGCTCCCGATTGATCGTATTATTAACAGGATTATTGTCATCTGCAACATGTTCTGGAATATTTTCGTCGGGTTCCCTGGAATATTTAGATTTATTAATTCTCTTTTTTTTCTGAAAAGCTGTCTTGTAGTGTACTGTCTTATGTCTTCGGTTTTGTATTTCGTACCGTTTGCTGTCTATTTGTACAACGTTAGTATTTTTTCTAAATGGGTTGTGTGATTTCTGTGTCTTTTGTAAATTCTTTGAAATTTCTGGATCAATCTCATGTTCTTTCCTGTTTTCATTTATTTTATCGATTTTATATTTCTTATTGTCCTGCACATTTTTTATTGGTTGTTTATTGTACAAAAATATATCAGCGGGTGTTCTACCGGTAGTTCCGTGTATTATTTTATGATTATAAGTGTAAGCTATTTCCTGCATTTCTGTACCTGTTTGTTCAATATTCTTGGTAGTCAATATAACTCTCATTTTTTCATTAATAGTTTTATGAATTCTTTCAATGTCTGCAACTCCAGTTTTATTTGTATTGTATTCTATGGATCCGTTTTCACTTTCTAACCAGTTTCGAAGGCTTAAGCTGTTCATTCCTGTATCTCTATCTGATTTAATTAATTTTGGTTTCCCCATTGTGTTGAATATTGTAAGTAAAGCCCCTTTTACATCGAACCATGTTCTTGATTCTGTTTCTACGGCCATCATGAATTTAGAATATACGTCAATACAAGTCAGATAGTTTCGTCTATTATTTATGTAATAATCTATCATGTACTTTTCTCTAATTTTATTTAGTTTTGGTGTAATTTCCATAGGTAATTTGGTAAATCTGTGTTCTGCTTTAACAAGTTTGCAAATTTCGCATTTATTAATTATGTTCTGTATTAAATTATGGTAGTCGGGGAAGTAAAAATTTGATGCCTTAAATTCGTTTACAACTTTTTCTATACCTTGATGTAATTTGTCTTCATGTAATTTTAAAATCATTTCCTTGAAATCTGCATAATTTTGTATATTTTCCTTTAGTTCTGTGGATTTTGTCATTTTTCCTCTAATTCTGGGATTTAAAAAGGTCATGTATGTTCTTTGTATCAGAGCGAAGTCCTGATCGTCAGTACAGTAAATTGTTGTATTTTTGGTTCCTACGACATTTTCTAGTATGTCTTTCACTTCGGTTTCATTGATTGGTGATAAATATTCTATTTCCGTTATGTTTTTATTGAAATATTTTTCTGTTCTCACTTTATACTCAGTTCCTTTAATCATTATTATTTGCCTATTGTAATGATTTATTGGTCTTTCTGTTATCTGAATATACTGACTGCCATCCTCTGTTGCACTGTGTATTGTTGCTAGGGTCGTGTCAGCCTGACTATCGTTGTCTTCGCTATGCGCGTCTCCTATAAATGTTTCATTGATTTTTATTCTGGACAAAGCATCTGCTACATGATTTTCTTTTCCTTGTATGTGTATTATTTCAAAGTCATATTCGTTGAGCTTTATTTTCCACCTTTGAAGTTTCATGTTGGGTTCTTTAAGAGATTCCAACCAAACTAAAGGTTTGTGATCTGTCTGTACTGTAAATCGGCGTCCATATAAATAAGGTCGAAAGTATTTAGTTGCCCATACTATCGCTAATAGCTCTTTTTCAATTGCTGAATATCTGGTTTCATGTTCATTTAGCGTTCGACTGGCAAAACATATTGGTTTATTTTCTTGTGCCAAAACTGCACCTAATGCATAATTACTTGCATCAGTAGTGAGGGTGAATTTTTTATTAAAATTTGGTCGTATCAAAATGGGATCGCTGGCTATTAAGATTTTTAATTTATTAAACGCATTTTTATATCCTTCATTGTTTACGTCAATGGTTTGTTCTTTTTTTAGATAATTTGTCATTGGTTTTGCTATTTTTGCGAAGTCTTTTATGAATTTTCGGTAATATCCTGCCAAACCTAGGAATGATTTTATTTCTTTTGGATTCTTTGGGATCGGATAACGTTGGATTGTTTCTACTTTTTGTGGTTCTGGCTTGATGCCGTCGGGAGTCACGATATGTCCTAGAAATGATGTCTCTCTTTGCATAAATGTGCATTTACTTAATTGTAGTTTAAGATTGTGTTCTTTTAAACAATCTAACACTTTTCTTATTGAAATCTCATGTTCTTGAAGTGAAGTTGAAAAGATGATGATATCATCAAGATAAACAAGACAATGTTTTCCAATAATACCATTTAAAACATGGTTCATGCAACGTTGAAATGTTGCGGGTGCATTTTTTAAGCCAAATGGCATACGAGTGTAGTCGTAATGTCCATGTTTTGTTGAGAAAGCTGTCTTTTTAATGGAATTTGAATGCATTTGGATTTGGTGAAACCCTTTTGCCAGGTCAAGTGTGGTGAAATATTGGCATCTGCCGAGTTTGTCTAGTATCTCGTCGATATTTGGGATTGGAAATCTGTCATCTACAGTAACTTCGTTTAACTTTCTATAGTCTATTACTAAACGAAATTTACCGTCTTTTTTTCCTACCACTAGTAGAGGGCTGTTATATGGTGAGTTCGAATGTCTGATTATTCCCTGTTTTAACATGTCATTAATTTGTTCGTTTACTTCATTTTCGTGAATTTGTGCATATGGGTATGATTTTCTATAAATTGGCTCTTCTGTTTTTGTTTTAATTTCGTGCTTAACGCTATTTGTGAAGGTTAATACGTCGCCGTCGCTATATTGAATGTCCCTATAATCACTAAGAATTTTCTGTAGTACGTTTTGTTCTTCTGTATTTAGTTCGTTTATTGTTTTATTTTCTTTTACTTCTACGATATTACCTAACCATTCGTGTGGGTGTGTGAGTTCGTATTCTTCATTAGCTTCAGGTGTTGGTTCTGGGTTTGGGCTTAGGAATGCAAATTCTGTGTTATTGAGAGTTACTGATCCTTTTATAAAATCTATGCTTGCGTGCAATTGCTCTAGTAAGTCTCTGCCTATCAATACGTCGTGGTTATCAGAAAAGTGATGAACATACATTTTCGCTGTTGTGTTCAGTATACTTGGTAACTTGACATATTTCATGTGTGGTATATTAATTGTTCCTGCCAACGTTGTGACTTTCAATGGATTCGTTAATATAATGGCTACTACGTGTTTCCAAATATTTGGGGTACAAAAACTAATATTTGATCCTGTATCAATTAAACATTTGCAACGCTGCCTTTCGATAATCAATTCTATTGTTGCTGTTGTAAATTTGGCTGGTATTGGTCGTACTCCTCCGGAGTTATATAGTTCTGCTCCTGGGCTACAAATTCCTGATCCTCTTGATATATCTCCTGACCTATTTGATTGAACATTGGTGAACACTCTTGTTCCTGTTGGTATTCTTCCTGTCCCGTCTGGTTCTGTGATTGTTCCTGTTCTGCATATTCCTGCTGATTGTCCGAGGCTTGTAGCCGAAAATTTTCTACAATTTCCATTGGTTCTATGCGTCTTTGTTGCGTACTTTCTCTTTGTCTTTTTAATGGGACTTTAAACTCTGGCTGTTGCTGAGTTTGAATATTTTGCGTTGGGTGAAACTGTGGTCTTGGTTGATATTGGGTTATTCTGGGTAAAGTGTGTTGATTTTGAACCAGTGGTTGATTTTGGACAAAATATGGTCGCGGTAGATAATTGGGATTGAAGCTATACCTTGGTGTGTACAGTGGAACGGGGTTTTGTGGGATTGGTTGAAAAGTATAGTTTGGTCTAAAATTTGTTTGGTTGTATTTAATTTTATTCGCTTGGTCATTTTTATTATATTCGTTACTTGTTTGCGGACAATTGTTTAAAAAGCCTTTTTCCATAGCTATTTGTCTTAACTTCATAGGTGAACTTATATCAAATCTGCTTAGCCTAAACAAAATTCTTTCTGGTAATTCTTCATAGATACAATCGCTTAAAAAGTCATCAAGGGATGACGAGTACATTAATTTTTCACTAGGGGTCCCGCTTAAATTTAATCTGTTGAGGACCCGATTTGATGTGAATTCAAGATCGTTTATAAACTTACTAAGATCTCCTTTAAATTTAATAGTCCTGATGCTTGCTATCAGTTGATGTAATGGTGCTCGGTCTTCAAAGTGTTGTAATAGGGCTCCCCTCAAGGTGGACCATGTCTCGTAGTTCGCCTTCATCAGCACCCGCATAGCGTCGCCGACTAGAAGCCCCTTCACTGCATTCAGCTGGAGTGTCATCTGGATAGACTTTGTAGTGTAAAACAACGAAAATGCTGAGTCGATGCTTTTCGCGAACAAACATAGGTGCGTTGGATTGCCATCAAATTTTCGTAGGCTGTTGATATATTTTAGACACATTCCCATTTGTTCCACGCTAAGCTCAACGCCAGCGCTGTTGAGTTGGGTTGAATCTAGTGACATTTTTATTCACTGTTTCACTGATTTTCACAAAAAGCTTCGTTCGAGCTTTGATTGCTTTAGGTTTTCACTAACCGAATTTTGTAATTAACGTGGTTTTGGAAATTTGGGGTTTTTTTTTTTTTTTATTATTTTTTACAAAAAGCTTCGTTCGAGCTTTGATTGCTTTAGGTTTTCACTAACCGAATGTTGTAATTAACGCGGATTAGGAAATGTAGTTCTTTTGCGGATAGAAACTTTATCGTATTCGTCAATAAATATTTTCTATCCTACCGGCTGCGCCACTTACTTGGCACTTGTATTCGCTAAGTACCGAGATCGATTTATTTAGAACAAAAAACACGAACACGTTTTAAGTGTAGATAAGTTTTTATTCAGTTGTTCTGTATGAGCTTAAGAATAAATTAAGACTAACTCGATCTTCGATCGTAATGTATAAAGAAACCTCAAAAGTTATGTTTACAATTGATTTTCAGCTGCGGCCTACGTGACCATTGTCGCGAGGCGCATATGTTGGAGAAATTATGCTGTCGATGCAAATTATTTGTTTATAAGTTGAATCGGCGGCTGCGGCTCTTATCAAGATATTTTATGTTTACATTTGGCTTATGTGATCTGCCTGTGAACCGTTCTGTTTCTTAATTGTTATATTTTGAATTGGAGCTTCCTGAGAAGTGTTTATGTTATGAATCGAATCTGGCTGTGATTCTGTTTGTTTAGTTATGTTTGTGGTTGTACATGTATCTAGTTCTATAACTACGTTACTATATATATTGATATGTAGACTGTTTCCACGACAACACATTTGGCACATTCGACGCTATTTCCAATATTCGGATGAATGTTAAGTTCAGACCTGTACAAAAACCTAGTAGTTCCGAATGTCTTTTTCACCATTATTCATTCCAAATGTTGACAACCGATGTCATTCGTCCAATCGGGTATTTTAGGGTTTTAAAAATTAAAGTACGAGTAAAGACTATGATATGTTTATCAAATCATAGCTTGTTTACAGACCAAGCAACTGTTAAGATGAATAGTTTTGCAAAAAGCAAGAATAATATTCCTTTAAAATTGAACCTATTTGTTAGATTTATATTTTAGCAAATGTTAATTTGACATTTGATATTTGATCGGGAAAAACCAGAAATTTATTTATTTTTTATGATTTATATCGAAACAACAATAATATAATATATTTATGAATATGTATATATAATATCTGTATGCCAGGGTACCTTAAGTTCGACTTCTATAAATTATTTATTACTCATCCTTACTTTCTACAGTTGTTGTTATTATTGTGTCAGCCTTTTGTAGGCGCCTGCATTTTCCAGCCAAATTTGTTGCTTTTTATTTTGTGCACATTAAATTGGCTTCTGCTGTGCGGTCGTTCTATGCAACTGACTTTGTTTTATCCTAATGCCAAGGCACGGTCACGTTCTGGCAGTTGTCTGCTGT
This sequence comes from Drosophila histrio, assembly GCA_958299025.2. Classification (NCBI taxonomy): domain Eukaryota; kingdom Metazoa; phylum Arthropoda; class Insecta; order Diptera; family Drosophilidae; genus Drosophila; species Drosophila histrio. The sequence continues at coordinate 31,047,545 of OY282580.2, read as the reverse complement.
CCAATATCGCAGCTGTTGCCGAAATTTGTTGGTATGCTGTTGTTGGTGCTGTGCGCGGCAGCGCTGACTTTGTGAAATAGCAATTACTTTTTCATGCTTCACTGCAATAAAATTGCAATTTAATGTGGCCCGCCGCAAAGCAAGCGAGGCCAAACAACAAGAATGAAGCCAAAAGTCTCGGGGAATAAGTAGAGAGGCCCAACGGAAGTGTAACCATTGAAAGGGCATTTCCAAAATGAACGCAATTTATGGTGGCTGCCACCAAAAGTAAAGGCTGCAAAACAGGCCTTGATTACAAAATCTGTCTCTTCATGTAAGACATTGCTGAGTGTCGACTCTGAAGAGAATAAAGCTTAGTAAATATATTTAACAGCTTTATAAAGGATGTATTTTCATTGCATCTGCATTTCAGTTCAAGTAAAGCTATTTGTATTCAAGCGTTGGCCTGCATATTCATTAGTTGAGATTCCTGTTATAGCTGAGCCCGAAAAAGGATGCAACACTTTTTATCTGCCTTGTGTTGCAGCTAAACAATGCGAATAAAAAGTGTAACACACAAAAGTCTTAGCAGTTAAAGTATATTTTAAAATAAACAATGTTTTATCCATCTCCCTCCCTCTATGTTACCCTGTATCTTTTTCACCGCTTGAAGTATTTGTTTTATTATTACATTCATTTTGACACTTCATCAGACGTTGGCCCTGTTTTTTGTTTCATTTTTTTTCCTGCTCCTGTTTGCTTTGTGCTCTGATGTCAATGCTTTGCCTTAAAGGCTTAGTGCTGTCGTTCCCCTCCCTCAGCAGTCTACCCACCCTACATTGTCAGCCAGCTCTGCTCGTTAGCTGCGACGCTTGTGTCCTCTGCATTGTGTTTAAGAATTTTTAATTTTAAATGCAACGCAAACGCGCGAAAAGAGAATGAAATATGCAAACGTGCAAGAAATTGCAATAAAAGAATTTTCCTCATTTTCCACATCTCAGCTAGTGCTCGGCAAAAAGTCTGCGAGTTGCCAGGAAAATTACTAAGGGCGAATTAAAACTAAGCAAAAAATTTATGTGCATAATATTTGAGATGTTCATTTTGTATGTAAATCCTCTGGCACAACATTTAGCAAGTGGAAATAAGCGAAAGTGAGTTTTTATCTTCATCATAGGAGCACAAGAACGTTAAGATAAATGAAAAATTTAGAAAATAGTTTCATTTATTAACAACTTTTCTCTAAAATTATAACAATAACTATTTCAATATCTCAAATACTGATAATAGAAAGAAAGTTAATTAGTGAATTTATAAGATATATAATGCAATTTTTACATAAACTTAATTTAAATACTTTAAAATGATTATGTTGTAAGGGATTATTGTTAAAGGGATTTAAATTCAGATATTTAGATCTATTTCTTAAAGTCGATGATAAATAGCAATCTCTTATTTGTAATAATAACTTGCAAAATTTTAAAAAGTGTAGAGCTACAGGATACTCTGCGTTCGTCTTTTTCAATACCCTAAACTGTTTTTCACACACGTACATACTCGTTTATATGTTAATTAATAATACATAATAGTATATACTTTATATTGTCTCGTTATTTCTGTTACATACAAAACAATTATGCAATTCTCCACAATTTCAGTGGGGTCAGAGTGTGAATATAAATGACTAACAAGCACACCTAATTGAAATTTAAGTAACAATCTCCTTTGCAGACATCAGTACTATTAATATCTCTCAATATTCTCAAGAGCCAGTCAAGTTTGCAAATGCATTATAATCGAAAGTAATTAAAGTGCACTTTCAAAATACGTCAGCAACGAGATCAATAAGCAATTAATCTCCATTTCTGCAGAAAATAAATTCTCATAAAAATGCATCACAGAAAAGAGACCTTTCCTATATTACAGTCTGTGTGCTTTCTCAATAACTTCATGCAAATTCAGCTCAAAAGTGCTTTCCTCTCTTCACTCTCTCATTTCTTAACTTATTTTTCCATTCACGCGCCACAAGTGGCGAATTATTAAAAACGAATCCTTCTGCAATTTCCTGTATTTTTCGTGCCGCCCGCTGCACGCTACTTCACTGAATAAATCCGACACTTACTGCTACTTACGAGCTAGATTTTTGGTATTCTTACTGCAGATTGGGTATGCCACAAAAGAAACTTGCCGCACTGAAGCGCACTCGTGATCCTGGCACGAAATTGTCTGCCCCAAATCTGAAAACTCTTAAAAAATTATCAAATTGAAAGATATAGGGAGAAAAGGAAAGAATATGCTTCACATGGCTGCCATTCTTAGTTTTTCTTTGTCATTTTCGTTGCATGCATAAATAAGTCGACGATAACGATTCAACAATTGGCAGACAAATAGGCGTATGAGCGTTTTTTGTTCCCTCTCTGCTATGAGGTGTGTGCGAGTGTGTGTGCTTGTGTGTGTGCCTCTGGAAGAGCCAATTTATTATCGCCAAGAAAACGAGCAGTTCAGCCCAAGAAGAAAGCAAGAAAGTTTGTATGTTCAAACTTTTGGTTCAATAAAAGTTTCCCTTTGTTATTTGCAAGCCAGAACAATAGAGAGACAGAGGTCGAAAGGAAGACCGAAGGGCAGAAAGACAAGGACATAAAGACGTATGGTGAACAAAAAGACCAAAACTAGAAAGGAAAAGTTCCCCTGCGAACCCGCATGCTCAAATAGAAACAGGAACAGATTCAGTTGGCCAAGTTGCAAAACCAAACCAAAAACTAGTAAACTTTTGCATATCATTAAGCTTCCTGGGACTTTCCTCCCTTCCACCATCGACCTTACCGACTCCACACACTGTACTTTTGCCTCTTCTTCCATTTGCCACACGAATTATTGATGTTGATTTGCGGTGCTTTTGTGAAATGACAAACACTTGCACCGAGCCTCTACTATACTCAATTCCTCATCCTTCTTCTACCTTTCCTTATCAATACAGTTTGATCTTTACAAGAGCTGCATTCAAAGTTCTGCAAACTAATTTAATTTTTATCTTTTATTTTGTATCAATTGCAGTTTGCTTAGCAGGATATCATGAAAAGAGACTGTTACATGATCTTTTGGATCCGTATAATACACTAGAACGTCCGGTTCTTAACGAATCGGACCCGTTACAATTAAGCTTTGGGTTAACTTTAATGCAAATTATCGATGTGGTAAGTAAAAATCATTAATTACATTTACAAACTATATGAATTTAATATAAATTTACATTATATTAATTAAGATTTCTCGACCGAAAATAATTGCTATTAATAAAAATGTAAATTGACCAATCCATTGTACGAACAAGTTTTTTTTTCTATTTCAATAATTTGGTTAATTATTACATTTACAGCGTCTTTGCAATTAGTCAATTAACTTAACTTTAAAGCTTTTCTGAAAAAATATAAAAATAATTATTATTATTAATTTTTATTATATCCATCAACAATAATGAATAAATCCGAGTTGTATTAAATCAGTCTTCAGATTTAAATGAAATCTTATATTTATAACTTTAAGCTTTCTGTCTTTGACAACTGAGACAGCCAGAGATTTATTTTTCCTGTAACAATTAAATATGTTTTCAAAAATTATTATTTACTGATTTTTAAATGATGATGAATGTCTTTTTGAGTATCATCGCTTATATTTAAGTTACACATTTAAAAATTGCAACATCTATAAATTTGCCTTTTCTAGCGATGCTAAATTATTCATGTTCGGTAAGCAAACACCGATATTATTTAGGAAACAATTATCCCCCAGTACTACTTAGTATTCCTAAACTTTTCTTAAATAGCCTTTAATCTTAAAGCAAAAGTCTTCATTCAAAGAGAAACAGAACGATGGGCACAAAAACTGATGACACCATTTTGTGCACTGTGCATTAAAAGTGAATTGCAGAGAAAGTGAAATTTTAATTATTTGCTTATGTGTGCGAGTATGTGTGAATGTGTTTGAGTGTGTGTCAGTGTTCCCTGAATGACAGGTTGGCTTGAGTTCTCTTCTGGCTGACTGGATGACTGGCTTGGATGCAGACAGGACGCACACATCCTGCCCGACTGCCAACCTGACTGCAAAGCAGTGTCGAGTAAATTACATGCAACGTCATGTGGCGTGTGGCATTTGGCTCATTCTCACCTTTAGTCAGCGAGAAGCGGACGAGTTTTAGTGATACTACGGTATTGCAAGTTGCATTCATTGGGGCAAAGTTTGTAATTTTTTTTATCTTTCTTCTTCTGCTCTTTGTTGTTGCGTAGAGGGCAGCAAAAGGTGGTGGCAACATTTGTATATGCATCAAGTCAGAGCGTAGCGTTTGCTTTTGTTAGTGAGACAACCTCAATTCATATTAGATTTCTATGTGTATGTGTGCGTGTGTGTTAGAGTTGTTTGTTGCCTGCTTGCCAGCCAGTGTCCCGACCAAAGTTGGGATTCAGCAAAATGGAGCGCACAAACAAAAGACACTGCGCCTGAAAGCAGCGAGTAGAAGAAAAAACGGGGTAGAGGAATAAGATGGTGGAAGGGTAGGCTGGGCAGGGTTGGGATGTTGCTGCTGGCACGAAACAGGCCTAGAACTGCGCATTCACTGGCGCGTTAAAAGTCACACACTGCGAAAATACTGCAAAGCTTTCACAATACTCATACACGCACACACACACACATGTGACATGCAAATAAAATGAATAAATAAAATTTGCACATGTGTTGTTCACACCTGCCGCAACAACACATAAAAGTTGGACGCAGAAATGAAGTGCGAGTTGCTGTTTTTATTGTTGCTGCTGTTGTGTGTTGTTGTTGCTGCCTCAGCTCGTGCAAAATGAAGTTGAAAACGAATGAGGCACAATGCGTTAGCCAGAGCTGTTTGTTGTTGTTGTCGTTGCGCTAAAACTGTTGGCAGTAAAAACTGCAGCACGCACACTCCAAACGCAGCAACAGCAACAACAACAACTGTAATTACAGTCGGTATGCCGAGCATAAAAACCGAAAATCGGGTCATTTTGTTACAGTGGAGCTGTGTCTGGATGTTAACACGACACCCTGTGGAGCCTGGGGAAGCAGCTCCAACGCTAGTCAACGGAATCTCGTGCTGTTGCTGCTAGCCCGTAAAGTTTATGTTTTGTGCAAAGTGTCAGCAACATCTCGGAGAGAAAAGTATGTGGGTTGGCCAAAGCTAGCGGTGCTTACAGTTTTTATTCAAGGAATAATTTGCGAATTGCTCAGGTGTGGCAGGAGTCTTCATTGTGTGCGTAAATACTCTGCTAAAGTCCCCCATTTAAATCGGTAATCAATTAGCCAACTTTTTAACTATACCCATAAAGCGAATATTTTAATTCAAGGCGAAATTTTGTAAAGTAATTACAGGCAATTATATTTATAGCAACATCATATGTAAGACATCAAGAAAGCAGCATAATAACTGTTCTTACATAGTCGCCTTTACAGCATTGCGTACAACTTATTGGTAACAACTTATCGTTCAGTAATAATTAATACGCAAAAAGGAAACTTTAAGCAGGGAAATTCATATCTAGTTATACAATAAATATTTGTCCTCGATACATTTCTTAGACAAATATTCATAGTTTTGAAAACAATGCTCGTCTAAAGCTTAACTATTTTTAAAATCGACTATGAAGTTCGTCAAGTTTTAAAAATTCTTCAAAATAGACAATCTTGCCACATACTATTACATTAGTTATATTTCCTCTATTAAATTATCTCTTGATTATAGAATATGGTCTGTTTTTATCAGTGTATTCTAACAACATTTTGAAAAACATTTAATATGCATATTAGTAGTTTGGCTACGCGTACTATAAATATATTTGGCATATTCCTTAATGCATTGACAGATGGCCTAGTCGTACTTAAGCCAACAGCTGCCGCCATAGGAAATTGTTACACTCGAAATCTATAAATCTTCCAATTTTCACAAATTCACACCCAGTTCAAACACATCACACTTATTTACACTTGAGATGAAAAATATTTATGCACATTTCCTTCATTTTGACGCTCGCATTTTCCTCTCGCCAACTTGGTGTATATAAAAGGCGCCAATGCCATTATATTTCCCCCGGGATATTGAGGCATTTGACACTGGCAATATTTTAACTGCTAACTGCACTTGCACTTGTATTTGCATATTTTACGTATTCGCTCGCTGCTCGAGTGTAGGTTGTGAGCATGAATTGAAAGAGGAAGGGGAATGGGAAGAGGAACAGCAGAGAGGTTGGTCTCCAAGCAATTTGAAGATTTAACACCTGACAGCTGCTGCAGCTGCTGTTGGCAGTTGGGCTTGGGATTGGGATGGGGGGTGTGCCAAGGACACGAAGCAGCTGGCAAAGGCCAAACGACTTTGTCTCAAGAGCAGCAGCAATTCAATTTAAGGCAGCTCCAAAACTTGAAAATGGAACACCCACATCGAGTATATATATACATATATATATATATATATATATATATATATATATATATATATATATATATATATATATATGTGTGTGTGAGTGAAAAGCATCATCAATTCAGCTGCTTATCAGTAAGACAGTCAGCGTCTCTTATCTGTCAAGTTGCCAAGTGATTAAGCTTTAAGCATGCCAAATGGAGCTGGGAATTGGTAAAGCGAGCGTAGCGAACAGTAGCATCGGGACATCGTCATACTCTCAAGGATAATCGCTGCTCTGCCATTTGAAATGCATTTTTATCGCATCTGATTCACACAGGCGCCAGCCAGTGGGCAGGCATATGTCATAATTGCACCCCTGGGAGGTCAACTGTTAAAGGACACACGGCAAGAGCGAAATACGAAATGCGAAATGCAACAATAAACGAGCTACACGAGCTACAAAACAAAACGAGTCCTGGCTAACAATGCTTTGTGAGGTGCAGCTTGAAATTGCATTTGAATAAGTCACAATTTATGTGCCACATTGTTCCACGTACATACGTGTACATGCAGGTACATACAAGCACTTGGTGAGAAGTGCAAACAATAAAAGGCGGCGTCGCAACGCAGCTGCCCTGAAAAGAATGCTATGAATTTTATGCTGCACACCTTTGTTTACCTGTTGGCATAGACAACGACGACGTTGCTCAAATTAGAATGTTATCATGTTGTTGTTTGCTTGCAACTGGCTCCTGTTTCAGCTCCAATTTCTATTCCTTCTTTCTCTATAACTGTGTTCACCTAATTCCATGTTGCAGTTAATTTTGTCGTCGTTTTCGCTTGCAGCTTGCAGCTTTGCCATCTGGACTCAAAGGAGAGTTACAGAGATCCTTTTTTTCTATGGTCCATGCATGAATTTCATCAACTTAAACAGGACACCTTAAATACACACACACACACAGCATGTTTGGCATACTTTCAGCGTTTTCAATGCATTAGGCTTTGGATTTCATTTGGATAGAAGGACCACAGTTGTTCTTTAGTCACTTTCCCTTTGATTGATGTTGCTGCATGTGTGCTGTTGCTTTCAAAGGTAAGAGTTTGTCAAATGAAAACAAGCGCACAATCTCACAGGACAGTTGTTCGGTTCGTGTCCAGAGCATTGCTCAATGGCCCGTATGAGTGTTTTCTCAAATTGGAACAGCACTTCGACAACAAATGACACAACTCCACTCAAAGAGCGAGCGAAGCGAGGGAAATGTCCATCAACCTTCTAGCTCCTATCATAAATGCATTATCTTTACAAGCAGTTGAGCAACAACTGCACTTAAATGCTTTTAGGGAAATTACAAGAATTAAGCACATTTTAACGCGATTGACTAAAGCAATTTTTACTTCACCGTTATGTTAAATTTAAATACCAAATTTTTCATAAAAAGACTAGCTGTTAGCAAATTTTTATTTGTCATATCGATTGTGAGAAGACTCTCCGTTTGGCAATACTTTTTATTTTTTTTATGACCATAAATGTAAATAATTACGAACAAAATAAATAGCTTGCTTAAATATAAAAAATATTAAATTTTTTAACCCAACGTATTGTTGTTCCCTATAAACTTTAATCTTTTAAATTGATTATAACTTTTGTACTTTAAAAATTCATTAATAACTAGTTTAACCGGCAGAATTCAAACGATGTCGAACATGACAGGTTGTATGTAAACAGATCAAATTTCTGCAAACTTATTATTTGACTCTAAAAAACGATTCATTAAAAAAAGTGTGTAGTTATAACAAAAAGTTTTTATTACTTTCTTTTAACTATTAATCACTTTCTTTGTTTTTTTATTATTTTATTAACACAATTAGTTACTTATTATATAGCATCAAACACTATAGTTTTTGTATATGTAGGAATACAGGAAATATCATAAGTATATAATAAGGATTATACCGATTAATGAATGGAGTTGGTAGCATCGATAAAGCATGAACGTTTGCATCGAGTTGGCAGTATATAGTCATTGGAAACTCGACTGCTAAGGAAAGAAGTTGTGTTCTCATAAAATATGTTCATTTTATAAAGCTAAGACGCAAATGAAGAAATGTCAAACTTATTAATCACATATCACCTATTGAAATAAACTTTTAAACATTATATTAGTGAATCGAAGAGTGTGTTGGTGTTAATGTGTTGGGAAGCAGTTCTTGGTAGCCGAGATTCTCCACATATACATATAACCAAGTCTTGTTGGCTCTAGGCGTTCTCTATTATTACTGTCTGAGCTAAGCACAAATATTTTAAGCTACTAGTTGTACAAAGAAAATGCGAAGAAGTAGACGATGATGTTCGTATAGTTTAACTGAAAATCCGGCCAACAAATGGCTGTAATTGTCGTTGAAGCCGTTGCCATGCACAGTTTGAGCTGAATTGATGGACTTTATGGGCCACAATGGCCTTTTGGTTTAGTATCTAAGCCATTGTGACACTGGCTGAACATTACGTAAACACTTCAGCATGGAAGTCAAGTTTTCTAAAGTCCTTGAAAAGCATGCGACAAGCAGTTCAGTGTGATTGTGGGTGTGTGTGTAAGTGTGTATGATGATAAAAGCGTAATTTAATTAACTCAACGCGACCGATGTGCGCTTCAGATACAAATACAGAAACACTCAGCAACAGCATCACTTTTTGCTCTTCCGTTTTCGTTGTCTTTGGCCTTAGTCGATATCGAGGTTATAGCACATTCATATATCTTTGGTATATAGTATGCGAGTAAGTAAGTATATTTTATATATACTTACATATAGGTATATTCTGTGTGTCGCCTTGTAAATATTTGCCGGCAGCTGTCATTTTGATAATGGAGTTTCAAATGTTTGCTATTCATGCTCATAAACACATGTTGGTAAGTCCTGTGCCAAAGTCTAAGCCGCTTCCCTCCCGCCCTCCACTTGACAACAGTGTTTGCCTCCGATGAGAGCAACCACATGAACATATCTCCTCATCCGCCATCGTGCTCATCTCGCTCTCTCTTGTGTTTGCTCGTTTGTTTAAAATATGCGAAAGAACCACGCCCACATTGCCGACTTCGCCCAATGCTTCTATTCAATTGCAATTTTGAAAGCGCACGAGGCACGCAGCGAAACTTTTTTGCTATTTTCAATTAATTTTTAGCAAAAACACCACGTCGATCTCAATTAATAACTATCGATCGATTTGCCAAAAAGGTAGGGAAATTGGCTCGCCTGCAATGCAAAGTCTACGTGACTTAATTCCTAAAATAGATAACAATTATCATTAACATTTGGTTAACAAATTAATATATTTAAGTATTTAATGCTTATTTATAATTCCAAGGGCACAATTGTGAAATCTTTTGTATTTAATTAATTGATTTGAATTTAATTATGACATAATTTCAAGAACACACAAATCACTTGTTAAGAATCAAGGAACAAGGCTTGATGAAAGTTAAAATTCTTTCAACCAAATAAATAACTTAATAAATGCAAATTGCAATAATGTGGTAATCGCAGAATGACAAATGGAACGCGACAGTAGTCGGTTGATAAGAAAAAGCGACATAAATAAGATGATGAAATGAAAGGCACAAGCAGTAAGACAACAAAAATAAAGAAAAAAGACAAACTCCCGGGTGCATCAATTAAAAGGCGCACCGAATGCGAAGCACAGATTAATTGGCGTCAATGAGTGGCAGACAAACAGAAAAGGGAGATAGAAAGACTGACAAAGAGACACACACATACACACAGAGAGAGAGAGAGAGAGAGAGAGAGAGAGAAAGGTTGTGAGGAAGATAAGTCGAGCAAGTGACAGGGACGAAAAGTGATTAAATAGACAACGTCAATGGAGAAGGCATTGGAGGTAGTACTCAACAAAAGGCCGAGGCATATCAACGGATATCAGCGAAAATGAGTAATGAACTCGAGCTGGAGCCAAGTTCCAGGACAATAAGAAACTAGGCCGGTGTGTGTATAATTGCCTGTATGTGTTAGTGATTGTACAAGAGTGTGTGTGTGTGCGTGGGGACTGCGCATCCCGTTATACCCTGTACCATGGATGTATTGATTTTTTCACAAAAGTATGTAATATTTATTTAGCATCGACTAAAAGCAGTCGACAAGAAATTAATGAAATTAACAACTAAAATTATAATTATAATTGAATATTATAATATATAGTTAAAACTAAAAGGAAGAAATTAAAATAGTTGTAAAGGTCTGTTGCACATAAATGATACAATAATTGTTTCAAGGATTGGGGAAAACCCCAAACTATAAGAGCTAGAAGCACCAAATTTCCAGCTCTGCAATTTTCTATATTCTTGCATACAGACATATATTATTTTTTATAAAAATCCTTATACAGGGTATAATACTGATGCGTACGCTCGACTCTTTTAGGCTGCCTTTCCGACTTGTTTTATTCTACAGTTTTTGTGTGTGCTACGTTTCGCTTTTAAAATTCCCCAAACACACCACGTGTCAATGAACTGCTGCAGTTTGACTGTGTGCGTCTGGCAGAGTGTTTGTTTTTTAAAAGTGTGGGAATATATGCAAATTATACGCCAGCCAAAAGTTGTCTTTGGGCAGCGGGCGCCAAGCAACGCCAACGTTGCTGTAATAATTTTGCCGTTTTGCTTTTTTCTGCTCATTTAAAATTCAACAACTGCCGCTGCTGCCATTTTTACCACTAGAGCAAAAGTGGGTATGAGATAGAGAAAGAGCATCTGAGAAATAGTGTGAAAGAGGAAGATAGAGAGAACGAACTCTATATACACTCGCACTTTTTGAATGGGAATAAGCCTCGTTTATGTTACGTCTGTGGCTCCACTAGCAACAACAACAACAACAAAAATGCCAAAGGAGCGGCAAACATATAACATGCTCCAGCCCCTTCCCCTGTCTGCTGTTTTGCATGCATGCAACAGCAGCAACAATAATAAGAACAACGACGACAACAACAACAATAACAGCAGCAGCTGCAGAGGCCACCGAAGGCGACGACAAATAAGAACCACAATTTGTGCGGTTTCCATTTTGCCATTCGTCTGGTTTTTCCACAACGTCCCGCAATGCTCACATTTTTATTTTAATTAAACTTGAAGCGGTTTTCATCTTTTATTTCTTAGCATCTTTTTGTATTTCGTACTCTACCATTTTTGTTAATTTTGTATAGCTTTATAATTGTGTTGAAAGTTTCGCTAGAACTGCAAATGAACATGTGAAAATTCACATATGAATGTGAATTTGAAATATTATCGCAGAGCAGAAAGAAGTACAGAAAATACATAGAATAATGTAAGCTGATGGGATGCAAAATGTCGCAGTTCAAAAATTTATATTCAACTGTTATTTTAGCTTTAACAAAATTAAATTTTATTTAATTTTAAAAATACTCTGAAAGGAAATATAAATTATCATTTTTCTTTCAATAGTATTTTTTAATATAATTTAATACAAATTCTACACTAATAATGTATTAATTTGTATTCCCCTGTATTAAAAAAAAACAAGTCGGAAAGGCTACAGTCGAAGTCGACTATGAGATACTGTTTACTTATTCTTCAAAATGGAAATGAGAGGAACACTAATAGTACCCCATAGCGCGTTGTAACGTCAATATGCTCTTCTTCTTCCTTTGGCCCGACATTGAGTAATATTGAGTTTTGAATAACTTCCGTTTATTATCCGATCGCGATGAAATTTTCAGGATATATTAGGACCCCAATGTTTATCCTGTGTGCCAAAACTCAGAACACTAGCTTTACTATTTGTCGTTTTATAGGATTTCAAAAATTATGTTTTTGATTTACGTAGGCGAAAGGGGGCGTGTCAAAAATTTGTCCTTCGACCTGTTACGCACATTTTCATAAACTAAACAGACCCTTAAACTTTTTTAAAGTAAAGGGTCTAAAATCCTCTATCTCAGCAAACATAAAAGCTAGAGACTCGAACGGTGTACCTTCTATGTATCCGATTTAAATGCGTTTATGCGTAATGACTTAAATATAAGAATAAATGGAAACGTTCACAACCGACAAATATCGAAAACTGAGGGTGTGGTGGTGATTTTGGTTCTTTGTGTTGAGTATTTCGGTAAACGCATTGAAATAATGACAGCCAGTTAGTGTAGCATTGAAAATACTACAATTAATTGTCGAAGGACTTTCTTCATACTACCATTGCAAAAATTGTTCAAATCCTATTCTCCATCATTTTACAAGACCTTTTTATTTATGCATGATTTAGTTATTGGCGTAGCCCTGGCGACACCCCTAATATATAATGTAGACTTTTTGTATTCAGCAACAAATTATATAAATATATATATATATGCCAATAAATCAACAAGTTTGGCTTTAAAGTAAATTAATTTATTGGGAATTCCATAGTATACAAGAACATTCTTGCACTTGTTACCCTCCATAATCCCAACAATCACCAATAACACTTAAAGCGAAGCTCCGCAAAAATGCGCGACTGCAACAATCTGGAAAATTGACCCATCAAATCGAGTTATGTGACGGCCCCGCTAAGCTCCTCGCCATTCTTCAGAAATAACCTACCTAACGCACAAAAACCAATTTTCGTTCTAATTTGTTGAAAACGAATTTGATTAGGTTGACGCTGGACACACAGGAAAATGGACATCGGAAAAGCATTGCATGCTTTTCATCGTTCAGTATATTTGTGCTGCGGTTAGAGAACCACAAATGCATTTTAAGGCATGTGGACAGAGGTGATGGGATGAGGTGAAGTGAGTCAAATTGAAGCTGCAGTCAACTGCAATAATGTAATGGCTACAGTTATAGAGTGAGACAGAAGAGAGAGAGAGAGAGAGAGAGAGAGAGAGAGAGAGAGAGAGAGAGAGAGAGAGAGAGAAAGAGGGAGTGTGCGGTGAAGTGTTGTTATGACTACAATATTACGTGTCCTGTATACACTTCTTACTGCATCCTGAATTGAGAGCAAACTCTGTTAGCCGGTGGTTGCTTTTATTTGCTATCAGTTCGATTTCGTTAGCCCAAAAGTGAAAAAGAGAAAGAAAATACTTATTGACGGCTTCAGTGCGACCCCATGGTAGGCTGGCAGTGTCCGGGCTGCAGGACCTTTTGGCCTGGCCATTGCTCTATTTCATTTTACCGCATTTCTGTCGCAATTTTGCTGCCACTTTTCTTATTTGTTTGTTGCCGCTGCTGCCGCTTGGCGCATTTTGTGATTGCACTTGCAGCTTGCACACAGTTCATACCCGGAAATTGCTTGGCCAAAATATTTGTGCAATTCCAGGCACGGCTTACAGTGGGCACTGTACTGCAATGTACACTCTGCATACTCTACAACCCCCTCACGTTCGTAATGTTAGTTAAGCGCCCAGAGATTTGGTTTTTGGCAGCTCTCTGGCTCGGCCGCCCATGAATATTTCAGACATTTAATTGTAAATTACACATACGCCCTGTGTTCACTTTATGTTTTTTTTACAATTGTTTGCCAGTTGTTCTCGCTGTTGCTTCTCTTGTTGTTGTTGTAGTTCTTTGTGTTGCTTTTATTGTAACGCGCGGATTTGGTCATTGGACCACAAGGGAAAGAATTTTATTGGGGTTTGGTTAGTGGCGCATTTAAAAATTTAACCCGCTTGATTAAAGTGTGCGTCAATTGAAATGGTTTCGCTTGTCGCTTGCTGCTCTTCAATTATTCAGCAATTTGACGGATGATGAAAAATTCTGTGGAACTCATAATGCCTAAGGGATTAACAGTATAAATGTACATATTTGGTATTATAATGACCTATCCGAACTCTTCTGTAAGCTGAGCAGTGCTTTAAAAATTAAATATCATTAAATATTGATATAAATTTGAATTAAAGAAGCCATTAGATATCCCAACATATATTTGCTCTAATGTAGTTGCATATCAATGCACATTAAAGTTCATATATTCCTTCATTTGGCCCGATGATATGGAAAATTGTTTTTTGTTTTCCGATCGTAATAGTAAATACAGATTCGGGCTTTGTTATGTAACAAACGTGCCTTATAATTGACATTGTAATTAGTTTTTAATTTGCTGAGAAGTTAGGGAGTTATCTAAAATTTAAAACTAATTATTTAACTTAAACCTACCATCTCTGTGATCTTCTAGTTCATACGAAGTTGTTATGTTGCTTTAAAATATATTTTCTTTTACTGACCTAATATATAAGAAGTAGAATCAAAGATTTATTGTGGTGGTTATCGGCTAAAGAAAAAATTCAACTTCTTAATCATTTAGGGATCTAGCAATCTATTTTATAAATTAGTCAATATATTGTTAATAATTTGCATAATAATCAATATAGTAAATAAATAAATAAAATAAATTAAACTATTTATACCCTGTGACCATATCATATTTCATTATATTATTAAATTATATATAATAATTCCAGCAATAATTTCCGGATTAATTGTTTTGTTAACTTATGTTTCTGCGTCTTTATTTGATAGGATGAGAAAAATCAATTGCTGGTTACGAATGTGTGGCTGAAATTGGAGTGGAACGACATGAACCTTCGCTGGAATACATCGGACTATGGAGGCGTTAAGGATCTGCGCATTCCGCCGCATCGCATCTGGAAACCGGACGTCCTTATGTACAACAGCGCCGACGAGGGCTTCGATGGCACCTACCAAACCAACGTCGTGGTGCGAAACAATGGCTCGTGTCTATATGTGCCGCCGGGCATCTTCAAGTCGACGTGCAAAATAGACATCACGTGGTTCCCATTTGATGATCAGCGCTGCGAGATGAAATTTGGCAGCTGGACATATGATGGATTTCAGGTTTGGTTCAGTCGCCCGAGTATGCAAAAAGCAAGGCAACCAGGGAGTACACAGCTCGTAGTTGTTATGCTTATAATAATATTTGCGAATTTTTTATTATTTCTTAAGTTGATTTATTGAGAATATTTAGAAGATGATGAACAGAATGAAAAAAAAAAGAAAGAGGAGAAGGCGGAGCGATATATATATTTATATTATTCTACCCTCTCCCTATTATAACTAAAGCTGGATTTGCAATTACAAGATGAAACTGGCGGTGATATCAGCAGTTACGTGCTCAACGGCGAGTGGGAACTACTGGGTGAGTAAGCCAATGCCAGAACAAAGAGAAATAACCATCTGGATCTAAAGGCAGCCGTTGCTTACTTTAAGTAACTCACGTTCTCAGACAAATGAAACGAAAACATACACATTAGAACAATTGAGAAATGACTGCCAGAACATGGGCATTGTCATTGTATACTACTACGAGTATATACTCATATATATATTTATGTATATATAAATGTGTGTGTGTGTGCGTGTCTGTGCGAGCCTCGTTTGCCCAGGCAAATAAAAAGTAAAATGAGAAAACAAAACAATTCGAAAAAAAAGCAAAACTTATTTCTCATCTTACTCTGAGATGTTTCCATAAGTTTTCATAAGGATATATGTACAATGGCTTAGTCAAGCCCTTAAGCCTTCAAGAACGAGAACGTACACTCGTCCTAAGTTCTCCCTTCCACTTCGAAACATGGCATAAATATTTCTCACTCAACTCTCTAACTGAAGCAGGGTTCAGGTTGCGAGCTGAAGTTCCGAACTCGATCCGTTCGAAACTCATACTGTTTAAAAAAGTGCGTTTTGCTCGACAATTGATTGAATACTTTGCACCAGTGTTAGTAAAACTGTCAACTAACAGGGAGCAATTTCAATTTCAATCAATCGGCTGCTTTGAACGCTCTCCATCACTGTTGCTCACATCTTAATCATCGTCTTACCCCAAGTATTTCGAGGCCAATAACTACGAAATGAAATATGGCACCTAATGAACCCTGTGTGTTATATACCCCCTACTACTCTTCTTATCTATATACTGTACTTCACTACTGTTTTTCTTCAAGTACACTCAAAAACCACACGCTTATCCAGTGTTCTCCCATTCACTCACAACAACAAAAAATTAAAGAAAAACAATCAAATTATCATTAAAAATAGAAACTATCATTCAACTTGGGCGCTTTAACTTTTCAAGACCGAAATAGCCGCGTAAACGTTTCGTTTTCCATATATCATATTATAAATTGTGATCAAGTACATGTCAGTGGTGTAGCATACTTTTCGACTAAATACAGTCTAGAATATGCTGCTCCGACTGCTTGTATCTCAAGCATAATAACCGTTAGCAAGAGGTAAGGCCTTGCCCATTTATGCAATCCCTTAGAAATTTTCTATTCTCTTGCCGTCTCATTATTTTATAAAGCTCTTATGGCATGAACAAGTTCAGAGCTGAACTGTCCTTTTAAGATTATAATGAATGCTGCTTAGAAATAATATTGTGCATATATGATACAATAAAAATATCTATTGCATTTTGTTTAGCAATAAGTAAGCCAGAGAAAAAGTATCAATACAACAACCACCTTAATTGGATTTGATATAGTTTAAAGTTTTTAAATTATACATTATGATTGGATTTAAACTTAATACAAGTAAATCATGATTGACAGAAAAGCTCAATTATGATTAATTAATTTAGATCAAAGTCCTTTTTATTAGTTTTTCATTTTATATTTTGTGAATCATTGTTTGTCATCAGGTTATTTATTCAATTTAAAAATATCTTTTGATAAATTATTTGATTACTCTCCAAAGTCATACAACTTTCAAACGTTTACAACTTGTGCTTGAACTCTTGAAACAGAAAGGAGGGAATAATACAAAAATTAAGAAAAGCTGAAAGTTGTATATTGCACTTTTCCGCATAGAATGCAAAGACAGCTAAATTCGCAGCCCCACTAGCATCATATCTACCAACATACACCCACAGATACAGCAAAACTCTTGCCCAGCATTCACATAGTCATTGAAAGAAGGGATTTGGTCTTTAGTTGGCTAAAACCACGCACCAACCCAATTAAGAAATTAAAAGACATACACAAAGACATTCCCTGCTAAAATGTACATTACATTTATACACACACAGTCTCAAAAAGCACTATAAATTAGCAAATGCATACAATCACATACAAACACACAAACACCGAGAGAAAAGAAATAGAACCATAAAAAGTTCTTTGCCCAACACTGGCCACAAAAGTTCACAACACACAACAGTGCTGAGAAAGTTTGTGCAACAAATTTTATTTGTACTCCTTTAAATTTTTTTCCTCATTTTGCTTGTGTGCATTTCTCAGCTACGTTTTGTTTTTATTTTTCTCTTTGTGACTTCATTTGGCATTTGTTTTATATGGTGCTTGATTTTTTTAAGGAGATTTGCTTAAGTTGGTTCTTGGCTCACTTTTTCATGGTTGTGCATCACTTTCCCATGCACAATTTGCGGAATTTGTATTTAGCAGTCAGTTAATGCAAAAAATTTGAGCTTTGGCAGAAAGAGCGAAAACGTTAGCTGCTTTATTTATTTTTTAATGCTTACTAAGCTAGTTATTATAATTCTGGACTCTAGGGCAAATAATTTAATAGCTTTGATACTTGTCGCGAATAATAGCGTGTTGGGGAACCAAGTGGTATCAAGTTCATAGTAAAAATATGATGAAATCTTGAAAACTTTTAGCTTAACTTGTTGTTCACTTTCTACATCATAGTAGTACATAAAACCTGCTTTGAAATAAGCATTCTACCACTGTATTTAACTGTTTATATTACTTTAACTAACTTGCTAGTATTTCAACTCAAGTTAAGTGCTAAAACTTTTGGAACATGTTTGTCTGGAATAAACTCAGTCGGCGCTTACTTCAAATTAGTTGCTCTTACGAAAATAAAAGTTTGTTGAAACTGCATACAGTTATGCAGAGTCGTAACTACACACCCCACATATCATATCCAATCTATACACACACACAAACACAGAGACACACACAAACGCTCAACTTTTTAACTTCAAGTTTAGAGAAACCACTGCATGCCTCAAATGTCCCAGTTTTAATACTACTACAAGCATATTATACTCTCCACCTACTTATATGCTCTATCAAATCTATAAATTCATAATGTACACACACTACTAAACTGTAAACCCTTCTAACTAGTCAACTAGTCTATTTGCTCAACTTTCTTAACGCTTTTAAAGACTCTTAACACGCCTTACTCTATTCATACTTACTCTATCTCTCTACTTACTTATTTGCCTGTATGCCATGCTCGAATCTATAGCCTATACATTAAGCTCAGACAAAGGCCCAAGTAAAAGCTGACACATATACAGAAGATACTAAAATGCTAACCATACAATTGTAGTCATGAATATTTTTAATAATTTAAAAAAAAAAAACCCCACTCACAGGTGTGCCCGGGAAACGCAATGAAATTTACTACAACTGCTGCCCGGAACCGTATATAGACATCACATTTGCTATTATCATAAGGCGACGCACTCTCTACTATTTTTTTAATCTGATTATACCCTGTGTACTGATTGCATCGATGGCCCTACTCGGCTTTACACTGCCGCCGGACTCGGGTGAAAAGCTATCGCTTGGTAAGATGTCGCTGATTAAAATTGACAGTAATATATGCTAAAGTTGACGTTCGCTTTAAGAAACTATATTTAAATGGGAACAAAATTGCGATGCCCGATCAGGGACTCAAGTAGTTCAATAAATTGTTATGAATTTTCACTTACGTAATACAAATACTTGGCAGCAGCTTAAGAGGTGCTTCAAAAAGTATTGGCCAAGTACTTTTTATAATAATGACATCCCTTCGCCTAGAATTCAAAATTAGATGCCGCTGTCTGTTCGTAAAGCCTCCCCTTCAGAAATCCGTTGCCGTTGACGAGTGCTTGGAGAGCATCCTGACGAGCATCGAGCCTCGGGCCCTAGGCCTTGAGCCAGGCTGACGTCGCACATTAGCCATTATTGGCAGAGCGATGATGATGGGTGATGATGACGCCACAGCTGAGCTTCTTGGCTGGTAAACAAACTATTGAACTTTTAATGTTACGATGACTGGGTAGTCAAGCAGGCTCTAAGTATTTGAGTTATGTTCATTATCGCTTCAAAATATTTTCTAAATAACAGACGCTAGGCGATAACTAGTTATTGATGAAGGGCTCTTAGTGTCATGAAATAATGAATAGAAAGAATTTTACATATATATAAATTTATTCTTAATATTAACCATAAATCGTTTCTCAGCATTTACTCTACTATGCAAATAATTCACTAACCAAACCATTCTCAATATCTAGGCGTCACGATCCTACTCTCGCTGACCGTGTTCCTCAATATGGTTGCTGAGACAATGCCAGCCACTTCAGATGCAGTGCCTCTGCTAGGTAAGATGATTTTGTTTACCAAATTTGCTGCTGGTAATGTTTACTCTTAATGTAATCTTCGTATTCCTAATTGTATACTCGTACTTATTTATTCGTATAATCACTGTGCCTACGTTCGACTTTGCTTTTGAGTTTGTGTGTTCATCTGTTTACAGTTTATAGTACCATATTAAAACTAATATCATAAATCAAAAGTTGCAATTACAGTTCCCTTGATACTCATATTCATGCATTTCTAAAATGATTTTAATAACCAAATAAAATCCGATGATTTTATAATATTAAAACTTTGACACACAATTAATAAACTGAACATGCATCAGCGAATATTTTGATCTTTCGACAGCAGTTTCTTTGGCTTTAAAGCCAAAACATTATGTTTGGCTTTAAAGCAACTAAAGACACCGCACGCTGATTTTAAAAAACAAATAAAGTCTAAATAGCTGTAGAGAAAGAAACAATTTAATAACAATTAAAAGGGCATTTCGATTATGCAATTAAACTGAAATCTTTTTCAGATTATTAAAAAAAAACAAATTAAGAAACATATTAATAATCCCAGATTTGATACACACGAGTTGGTTTGATAAATGCACACACATTTGAAAACGAGTTACTTGCACGCTATAATATTTTCTTTTGTGCTATAAAGATCAATATCAAGTATAAAACATTTATGTATTTCACTAGAAATATATTTTATATATAGGTTTTTTCAATATAAATATATAATTACTTATAACAATCGTTTCTTGTATAATTTTGGAATAATGTGTTCAATACTTAACCTGAAATTTCGAAAATAATGTACAATACCGCAAACATTATTTAAAAATTCTATAAATTAGTCCAAAAGCTATTTATTTAAGCTGCATTTGTTATATGTTTTCTTTTTGCTAATTTGAACTTGACAATGAATAAACATATATGAAATTCTGAAGCTTTTGAATTATATCCAATTGATCTATACGATTCCCTTCAAGTTTAAATTAAAATATACGGTCAAATATAATTGTTACAATTTCTTATATATAAATATATATGTAAATGTGAAATTATATACTCAACTCTATTGTTAAACTTAATCTATCTAATTCAGTTTCTGTCATACATTTTTTTGGGTGTCTAATTTTTTATAATATAACCACTAAAAAGACTATTCCAATTAAATCAATTTCAAAGTTACCTGTGTGTGTGTTTTTAAAAATGATTTTTTTTCAACTCAATTGCAAATGAATGTTATTATTAAAGTTAAAGAGTAACAAGAACGTAAAAACTAAGAAGACAGACTTGCATTTAATATAAATACTAACTAAAATATTGTATATATCTCTGCCTTTTTTCTTTCTTTCAAAAATTGTATACCTTTTACAAAACTACTCTTAATAATCAAAAAAAAAAAAACAAATGTCAAACACTGAATGAATTCTGAACGAAATATGCTACCCTGAACTATGCTCGACAAACTAACCAAACCAAAAAAAATAATACAATAACAATCAAATCAATTGAAACAAATCCAAAAACAAACTTATAACCATTCGCACTACAACAACCACACTGATTAACACTCTTAAACACACCCATCGAAAAACGATTAACTATTTTATATAATGACAACACGCCCAACCAACCAACAGGTACATATTTCAATTGCATAATGTTTATGGTAGCTTCATCCGTTGTGTCAACGATTTTAATATTAAATTATCATCATCGAAATGCTGATACGCACGAAATGTCCGAATGGGTAAGTTTCAAATGGGTCATTCAAACAACCCACAAAAAAATAAATATCAACCAAAAATAAAACAACCAACCAACCAAATCAAGAAACAACTTACAACTCGTATCCAAATCAACTAACAAACAACAAACAACTGCAAAATGCGACCATCACTTATCATAGCCTCCAGCAGTAGCAACGGGAGCAATCTCCATTCCTGGACAGAGTCCTGGTACCGGACTTGCTCGCCTGCTGCTCCGCTGTCCACAGTCGCATAGCATTAGCATATTTTCATATGATTTATCTCTCTAGCCACAAACAAACTGAGAAAACTGCATATATATTTTTGAGAAATGCGCAAAATAATTTATGTGTTAGTTAGAGAAATGTTTTTGTGTTTACTCGTTTCTTGTTATTCTCGTTATTTACCTATTATCGCTGTACCTTGTGTTGCATTACTAAATTCATATTCTTGTTCTAAGACCAATTTTGTATATTTATTTTATGTTAGTACAAAATTAAGACACACCTTGATCAGCAATTACAATTTGATATGTAGCTCCCCCGAACAATGCAAATTTAGTTGGGATAGGTTTTTAAAATCACGGCATTTGCCGGGTTTTTTTTGGAGTGTTTCCGGTTGTGCTGATATGAGATACACCTTGAATTTATGAACAAAATAAAACTGTCTAAAAACTATGCATTTTTTATCGCGTCTAACTTTGGACATTCTTATTAGAAAAAAAAATAACTTATAGCTAATTGTTAATTTGGCAAATTACAATTTAAAAAAAAAATCCAAAAAGAAAGAAATAAATACATGCGTTTTAATGTCAGTGATCTCTTCTTCTGTCTTTGTTATCCGAATTTATTATCCGACCGGGATGAAATTTTAGATCCCATTGAGACTACGACACTTATCATCTGTGCCACGACCAAAACATATAGACTCTTTCAAGTCTCCAGCTTTTATAGTCTCCGTTCGTACAGACAAACAAATAGACGGACAGCGCCATATTGATGCGGATGCTAATACTGATCATGAATATAAATACTTCAGTTACCTTATTTAGATTCAGGGTATAAAAATAAATACTAATTTATTCAACAGATTAATTTTAAACAGTATATAGCTGAATTTCCAATTTAAAGAGCTTATTTAGTCTATGTCTTTCTAAATTGTCCACAAAACCTCGGTGAAACCTCCAAAAAAAATTTTCAAATGCAAATTTTGCTAGCTGCTGCACCACAAATACTATATGTTTGTTGTTGTTATTATCATTGTGCAATTATTATTGCTGTTCTGCCCCGATTGTTGTCGTTGTTGTTGTGTTGCCGTAACAACATTTTCATTTTCCATTTCGTTACTTGCTTTTCGGTTTACCATTGTGTTAATTTAAAGCCTACTTAGAGGCGCTTATGCAAGCAAATTTCTTTGTTCATAGTACTTAGCGAAAAAAATGTCAGTTCAGTTTTAGTCCATGTATGTGTGACCCAAAGCAAAAACAAAAAATAAACAATATCAAATCAATTGCTAAAAAAAGGAATAAGTAAATAAATGATATGCCTAGCCCAAATGTGACGGACGGATGTACAGAGTTCGAAATGAATGTTGTAACTAAGTTATAAACTAGCCAACATGTCTGCTACGACGAGTACTGAACGTGTCTACTATAAAATAATTTATGTAATGAAAAATATCGTAATGTTGATGTTGGGCCCATAATTTCTTCTTATATAAGCTATGTCACTCTGTACAATGTTCCATCACAGCCTCCAAATTCCCCGCAATACCAATATCCACAAAACCAACTAACTAACTAACTAATTTACTAACCCATCACTCTGAGCTTTTTGCTCCAAACTAGTCACCAGTTGCACAATGCTTTTCTATTAGATATTCGTATTTCAATGAAATGAGAGTGCAGCCCATTTTATTTTATATATGATTCAACATATGCTGATTCAACAATTATATACTATATGAATGGTGAACTATAAATATATATTTATATATATATACTCGTGTAAATAGTTATGCATTATAATTATATATAAATATATATATATGTATATATATATATAAATATATGTGTGTGTATGATGTTTAAGTGTATTTTATGACTGTTAAATATTTAGTCTATACTTTTTTTCATGGTATATGTATCTTTAAAAGGGTTAGATAAGGAAACCCATTTAAAATTTCAACGCTAACTATTTGTATTATTCAATAAAAGCTAAAAAGCAATTTAATGTTAAGTTGACGTATCCCTATCAAAATACGAATATCAAACATAATAAATGTCTATCGAATGCTTGCATTATACATATCAGTTCCAAGTGCTCTGAATATGGCCAAGATGCCAAGTGGAAAGCAATTTATTCACATTATTGCAATTGCATGAAGAGCATAATGAAAGTTAGAGGAAGTCGACTTACAAGTTAGCTAAAAGAACCGAATGAATGCAGCTCAGTGGAAGTCGATTGGCTTTCAAGAAGTCAGTCACATGAAAAGTTTGGCATGGTTTTCGCCCAAGAATGTGGACAGGCACTTGCACTGCCTCAACATGCAATTGAATTTGGAGCAATTGAAAGAAAGCCCCAAATCAAACACAAATATACATACATACACACACAAAGAGACACAAGCACACATACATATTAACTCGTACATACTCAAAATGTGGCAGCAAGGCGACAGTTGGCCCAGTTGCAAGTTGTCGAGACACGGGCATGAAAATTGAGCCAATTGGCAACGCAGGTGCATTGGAAATGTGCAGCTTAGGGCACATGACATCTGCAACAGTTGCTGCATGCTCCCATCCCCTTGCCATTACTGTTTCCTTTCCTCCATCTTGTACTTGGCGCCCGCTCCTCCCTGCTTCTGTGATAACAACAAATCAATTTGCACAAAATTTGCACAAAGCGAGCGGCCAAAAAAGATTGCAAAAAAAAAAAACACACACATACATAAAATCAAGAATACATCGAAAAGACGAATGGAACACAGCTGCGCTCTGTGGCAATGCCGCATATCATAGTCGCTGCGATATAGATACTCGTATGCCAATGCCAGAGTGCTCCGTCGAGCTTCATTCCATCGCAGTCAAAGCATTGCATTTGGTTTGCATGCCACGTCCTCGAGCACATTTCCATGTTACCAACGCTTGTTAGCGAAACCGAAACCGCCAACCGTCAAAGAAGTACAGCAAAAGGGAGGTATAAAGGCGATTGGAGACACTGCAGCGGATGTCAACGTGGCCCGAGTTTTAGCCAGCTACAGTTGGGCCAAATGTTGGCCAGAATAAAATGCAGTTTAGCATGACAATCGTTCCGTTTTTTCGACTTAGCTTTTCATTCCTTTTCCAGTCAGCTGCTTCTTGAAGTTTAATCAAAAACAAACAACGTTATAGAATATTAAATGGAAGAATTTTAAGCAGATAGATAGAAGATAGATGGCTGCAAAAAATGCATCCAAATTGAATTTTAAGTTACGACAAGTTGTAAATGTGAGACTATACAGATTCGCATAGTGGCTTAAAACTCAGCTCATCGAGAAGTTATAATCCCATATGTATTCAACTTTGCATTAATCTTGACTTTAATTTATAATCCATTATTGATTGCTTTATAAAAAAACTTTAAATATATGAGGAACACACAAAGTGGCATTCGAATTCGCTAAAAGCCTCCAAATTACACTCTTCACTTTATAAATAAAATGCTTCTTACATTGCGCAACTTTGACTTACATCTGTGTCTTAGCTTGAGTAAATTGAAAGTCTATAAAAAGTAATACATTTGGCAAGAAGCAAATTAATGAATATAATTGTTATAAGTATGACCTGCATTTAGCTAATTATAAACACAATTAATTTTATATTATTGCTCTTTATTTACACAAATAAAATTAAGAGAGTTAATTACATCGAATTTAGTGAGTAACTCAGATCGATTTTGGTCGTCCTCTAAAAAAATTTCAAGTTAATAGCAGCTTTAGATTCATGATTTAGACTTATTTTTGATAGAGAAATATATATATTTAAAATTAACGTTAAATTCGACACACTTTAAGTCAATATTCCTTTTAGTGAGTTATCAGTGACATCTATTAGACATTATAAAATGGTACTTAACTAATTATTAACTTAATAAAATAAACTATGTATAAAAAAATCAAATATTTGCTTGAATTTTTATATTACATTTAAAATAACTACAAAAACTATTTTTCAATCTCAAAAGCTGAGATATAAAGTCAAACTTCTCTAACTAGAATCAGTTCGACTTATGCAGCAGACTCCGACTAATGGAGTTCTAATTATTTAATAATAATTCATTCACTTTTTTATAATATAGTGGAAACCGAACTTGCTGGGATACCCTATTTCTCCGTTGCTTCTTTTTTTTGTGATACACTTTCAATTTCTTTAACAAGTTCGAATTTTTCTTCAAGCGATAAACATTTTAATACACGTTTTGGTGCCATGGTAAATAATCTTGCGCTGATGCTTTTCACAATGATTAGAAAGTCTTTTCTAAAGCTATTTCTCCAGCCAATATCAGTGTTGATTGTTCATTATTATAACATATCCGAAAGAAGCATAAAACAGAAACAAAAAATATCGCACTTAATATGGGTTTCCCCCGAAAAAATCGACTTAGTTATGAAGAAAATGGTCTTATTGAAGTTCGAGTTACGGAAGGAGAATTGTATGTAATTTGTCCAGTAAACGCTATTGCCACTCCATTTAGTTCGAGCTAGAGACAATTCGATTAATAGACGATTTGAGCTATGGAAGTTAAACTGTATTTAAAAGAGTTATATAGCCACATGATTCTTTCAGAAGTTTTATTTCAATAATCTTTATATATTGATATTAAAAGCATAGTTATTGCATATTATTTTCAATAATTCAAATTTCGCGCTAACTTGTTGCAATGTGTCACCCTGTCATTAACATTATTTATAGTCAGCTTAAAACAAGCGAGTGAATATAAGTTTAAGTAAGCGTGTATGTGTCTGAGTGCTTTGGTGTATGTATGTATATATATATATATGTATGTATTTATTTATAACCCGAAAACAATCGGTATACATATAGGTGTGTGATTCCGTATTTGTGTGCCTCAACGATAATAATAATTTGTTGTGCTATGTTATTGTTGTACTTGTATACTGTTGTCGTTGTTGCCGTGCCGTGCTTTGTTGTAAATCATAAATTTTGCATGCCTATTAGCTATAAATAAACAGCAACCCGCCATGGCGCAAAGCAGATCAACATCGAGAAGCGCACATAAATATTATTATAGCTAAGTGTAATAGTATTGCACCAGCGAATGTCATACCAAACACCAAAACGACACTACCCAACACTAATCGACACATCTGACAGGCTACACCAACCACTAAACGACGACGACAACAATAATAACAACAAGTACAACAAGTTGTGCCCCATCCAAGCTCCCGAGCACTCGATGGGGGCATATTGTTGCTTCGGTTGTAATCAAAATCAAATATAAATCATAATTGTGGCATGTTTGTGTATGTGTGTGTGTCTCACTCATGCAAAAGCGCAATAAATCGTTGCCAGCCCAGTTAAGTATGCCACACATTTTGCCAGACACACTCAGACACACACACACATACACACAAACAGTCAGACAGACATGCACACCGACGGACAGAGTGGTTCGCATATGCAAAACACACACAAGATAAAATACTCGTAATACACGCATTTGGAGTCGAGTCAGCCTGGAGTTCGTCTACTAAACATTTCAATTTCCACCTGCCACATGCCACAATGTTAGATTCGCATCGTATTTTTATGCTGGCTACCATGGATATTGCGCATGAGTCGACCGGGACGACCACTGATATTGGAATTCCCGACAACGCCCTGCTCGGATACCTCGTCTGAGCGCAAGCATCAGATATTATCCGATGTTGAGCTGAAAGAGCGGTATATTATGCAATGATATTTACGCTAGATGAATGATCTGTTGATATGCTAAATAATCCATTCTTTGCTTACTACCCATCCCAACCAATTGAAGCTCCTCAAAGTCGCTGCTGGCCAATGTGCTCGACATTGACGATGATTTTAGGCACAATTGTCGCCCCATGACGCCCGGCGGAACACTGCCACACAATCCGGCTTTCTATCGCACGGTTTATGGGTAACAATAACAATATACCAATAAACTTATGCCACTCACACCTTCCTCCTCACTCCCTTCGATTTGCAGACAAGGCGACGATGGCAGCATTGGGCCAATTGGCAGCACACGAATGCCCGATGCGGTCACACATCACACGTGCATCAAATCATCAACAGAATATGAATTAGGTTTAATCTTAAAGGAAATTCGCTTTATTACTGATCAGGTAAGCTCTTCCGTTGACATTCGAAGCTTAAGTTTGAATAAATTATATTTTCATTAGCTATATATTTAAACTATTAAGTATATTCAATTGGGAACAGCAGATAAAATAAAATTTTAAAACCGACCGTAATATACTCTGTAATTCTACAGGGACCAACTCAAATTTACTTCCGATGTAATTCTCTTGTAATTCGTTTTTTTCAGTTGGGGGCGAAGTGGGCGTGGCATCATGATACAATTTTCTGGGCACACCGTCTCTAGCTGCAAAAATGTTTTTGTTATCAGCTTTTTCTTGATTTGTGGCGAAGGGGGCGTGGTATAGATAAACTTGATCTGCCTGCAAATATTTGCAGTGCTTTGAGACCAAGTTCAAGCATCTAACTATTACCGATTGTGAGATCATTTCGTTCAAACGAACGGACAGACGGACCGACGAACAGCCGGAAAGGCGGACAGACGGACAAACGGACATGGCTATATCGACTCGGTAATTGATGCTGATCAGGAGTGTATATACTTTATGGGTTCGGTGACGCTTCCTTCTGCCTGTTACATACTTTTAACAAACTTAATTTACCCCCACAGGGTATAGAAATGAAATAAACATTTAAATGACAGGCTTCACAGAATTATAATTATAATTTTTAATAATCTTTGATTAGATGATAAGCCTTACTTTAATTTATAGTAAAATTGTCTTTGCTTTTTAAAAATACTAAGAATATTTTTAATAATTTTATTCTTAAAGCATGCTAATTTGTAGGTAAAAATACATAATTCTTTATTTAATTATATTAATTTTTTAGTTAATAGAGTTCCCATATTTTATACATAATCCTAAGAATATCTAATGTTATTTAGCAAAAAGGAAATTTATTAGTTAAAAGAAAAACCACTATTTTATTTTCTTTTTTCTCTCCAAATTTCTAACAAATAAAATAATTATACAAAATAAAAAATATAAAATAATTTTAATAATATAGCTACGTAAAGATGACGAGGACAATGACATTGCCAATGATTGGAAATTTGCAGCTATGGTCGTTGACAGACTGTGCCTTATCATATTCACAATGTTCACAATATTAGCCACAATAGCTGTACTACTATCAGCACCACATATTATTGTCTCGTAGCCATATGGGCGAGGTGGTTATTGTTATTGGTTTTATTATAAAATCAATTTGTTAATTATTAAATTAATAACGAAACTTTTTAAGTAAATTTAAAAACGTTCAACAACAAAAATCAACAAAAAAAAGAGAAAAACACTTAAATAAAAACCATTGACTAAATAAAACCAACGGAAAACCCAAAAAAATCTATAAAAAACACAATAATCTAAATATATAAAAAAAAAATTCACTTAAACAAGTCTTTAATATAAATTTAAACAAAAAAAGACTTTAAAAAACAAGCTTAAAGTGTTTACATATTTTTAATTCCAAGAAAAACTATATAAAAACATCAACCCTTTGAAACCCCCTAGAAACCCATAACTTTTCAATCCGCAAATCCAAAATCAGTAATTAAGTTTCTTCCAATTTATAAACGAGAATGATACGGGTATATTTTCATTGTACATTTGTATATTTTACAATTTAAGAGCAATTTCTTCTCAAAATAGAAAACAATTTTCAATTTATTTTTAACTTTTAAGAAATTGCAGTATAACTCGTATAAAAAAAACCTTTCGAAGACTTCATTGTATACGCTCAATTTCAATTTGGTTGATATTGAGCTTTATGAAGGGAAATACATACTAGAAATTAAATGGATCCAAATGTTAGGCGAATCCCAACGTTTTTTAATCTGGCTCTCTAGCAAGATTATTAGAATTACTGAATCCTCTGATATATCTTCTCGATCATTATTCCAGTCATTTAATACATGTAGTTTTTCCAGATTTTCTCATAATTTTCTCAAGATCATTAAATCCATTGCTTCCAAACAGTCTTGAAAGGAATTGGTCGAAACACATAAGATTAAAGTTCCATCTGCATTTCTAAAAAGAACCAATATTGACGATCTACATATCCAAACAATTGTACGTAATACTCCCTAAATCCTTAGTATTATTATTTTTTCAACTTAACAACACAGTAAAGAAATACCTATCCTAAAGCTAATGCATATACAAAACCAATAGAATAACTCATCCATCGAATTGAAAGACAAAATCAATTGGAATTACAAAATTATTGAAAAAAAAAAAACAAATAAAAAAAAACCAAATAAATTAAATGAAATATCAGACCTGTTCAAAATTGCACTTTCGAATCGATTCCCTCGAAATGTTAATAGTGTACTTTTTGGATAATTTCAAAAATGTTTTTAATATCTCATAAAGTATGAAATATGTACATATTTTCACGGAATTAATTCGAAAGCGAAATAAAAAAAAAGAATCTGTGTACTACCAGAAACAATGAATAAATATGAAAAGAAATCACTTAAACTGAAGATTACTCGTGAGAAATAGTAAGAAACCAAGCCCAAGGTATGCACGACAAGTGAAATGCAATTTAATGAATTTCATCTGATTGTGAATAATCGAAGCCGAAATCGAAAATACAAATTGATAAATTAAATGGTTGCGAGCAATAATATCTGCGTGTTGATGAAATGCATGATTCTTTGGTGATGCAAACAATGATCGATCGATCTATTGCGAAGATACAGACATACACATATCTAAGCAAAAGTTCGCTTCTTCATTGAATTGAGAACAGCGAAATGTATCTAACTGTATTCAAACTTCAAACAATTTTAGTTATATCTTATTGTTTCCATATAATCTTAATTACTCAATTAAAAATCAAAACGTAACTAATTTTATTATTCTAAAACAAACGAATACTGAAACTTGCTACAACACCAAAAGGCATACAACATGATTCAACACACTTCAAAGATGAATATACTCACATGATTCCAAAACACAAAGAAATGCCAATAACAATGAACATCATATTGAACACAAAACATGTCCGGTGCATGGAAAATTATGTGCTTTGCTTTAGTATTGAGAGCAAAACTATATGAACACAAATTACTTACCAAGAGAGAGCTTTATACATATAGAGAAGATCACTGAAAAATTTAAATGAATATAAAGATTCCAGTGCTAGTAAATCTTTTTCTTACATTTGCATTCTGACAAATTGATACACATACTCTATTATTAGAAGATCTTTCCACATAAGATCCATAGAACAATAATCACACGTACGTTACTGTCCACAAACTAGCCAAGCACACAATTTCTATACAAATATGTTGGTCTGTTTCGAATTCCACTATAGACTGAATTCCACATTAATGAGTATCGCATACTTTTTGCATAGGACTTTTGCACTTCTAAATCATTGTTAGATGTCCCCAAAAGTATGCAATGATTGTTGAATTGATACGAGTGTAGAATTCGGAATTCAGGTCTAAAATCAAGCAAAACATACGTAAAAAACGAAAATCTTAAAAATTACAAATGCATGTGAGTCATTCGAGTAACTGTGTGAATTTGAGGTAATCAAATCCTGCAATTTTCTAGTGTCTCAACATGTCTCTAAAAAGAAACTAAAACAAATATGTTATATTTTTACAAAATAGCATTATTTTTATAATTTTTAAGTTACAGCAATTCTGCTTCTAATTGTAAATCTTGTGCATTGAAAACAATCAGAATTTTTCTTTGAATATAATAATAAAGCAAAACTCACAACAACAAATTATAAATAAAATAAAAAGGAACACACACAGAAATATTAATAATAATAAAATAATAATATTATGATGCCCATAGCAAAATAAATGTCATACAATTAAACTAAGCTTAACAAATTACATACATAGATATCTCGTTATTAAGATTCTATTCAAGAGCTCAAAACAATAGTAACAACAACCACACATTAGTAATAGTTTTATAAAAATACAAAAAAGACGAAATAAGGAAAAGAGAAGAAAATAAAATTCCTTCTAGTATTTGTGAATGAGCAGAAAGTAAGCAAAGGGATCGAAAGTATCGCAGACCCAATTGATTTTTACTGTTTTTTTTATTGTTTTTTATATTTGTGGAACTTGATAAACATTTTTATTGTACACAAATTTTATACAATTTATAAGCAAGAGCAATTTTGAGACTATACAAAACTTGTTGAGTTGTTTTCCACTTTTGGTTTCCTTTACAATACACTTTATTTTGGAATCAATTTTAAAATCGTAGTGTTTTTTAAGAGTGTTGAAATTTGTGGGACAGTTTAATAAAGTTAAGGCTTAGCTTTTGATAAAGGAAAATCTTCTAACAGAAACAACAAGAAATCTGAAAACATTGTAAGAAGTATTTACTTAATCTAATGAAAGGTGAAAACATATTTGCTTAATTTCTTTCATTTATCAATTATTGAAAAATTTAAATATATAATTTTTGATCATTCCATTTCGATCCTAATACAATAAGAAATATTTACAATATAAAATAATATAAATGAAAATAGCAAACAAGCTGCCAGCATTGAAAAATAATAACAATAATTAAGTTTAATATTTTATACACCTTTTTTCATTATTTGAGCTCATTTATATGCAACAACAAAGTATTCGACAATTGATGACAGTTTAATTGAGAATTTTTAGTACAGCAACATAGTAAGGCTTAGCAATCGATAATAGGATTACATTCGAGTCTTATCAAATGAATTACCGATTGAACTTATACTAAGCAATTTTTAAACAGCAGTCAACAAGAAACAAAGCAAATAGATTTAAAATAATAGCAAATAATGTGAATCAGATCTATGGAAAGACGAACCCCAAATAACT